>JALPQD010000144.1:0-1200000 GCA_023101885.1 Typhlomys cinereus
CTCAGCGAGCTCCTCCCAACCACCCTACACCGGCTCTGCACATCCGGAGACTACACATCTGCTCCATCCCAGGACGTATTTTGGAAATGGGAGTCAGGAGGAGCAAAGGCAACTCCACTTGGGGTATAGTGGGACCAGTCCTTAAGAGTAAATACACAAGCAGTATCCCTTCGACAGGCCTCTCTTGTGACTCAATCATGATTGCAAATGTTCGACTCGAGAATGTGCAAACTACCGTCTTGAGCACCTAGTTTTACTCCAGCTGTAAAACTTGAACAGTCTCACAGAGCCCGTGCAGAGCGGAAGATAAAAGCAGATGGAATTCTTGGGTCGTGGCGTGGGCGCGAGGATGGAGTTCTCTACAGAAGAATACTGAAGAACTTCCGGGGCGCTGCAAGCTCTCATACCTGCAGATAATGTGCATTCTATGGATGTACTTGAAAATTGACCAAAGTGTTCTCGTCTGGATAATGGAACTGGTGTCTCAGGGGCTGGAGAGACCCCCATATGTAGGGCTGAGAACTGAGTCCAATGTCAATAGCGCTCTGCGCCCAAAACAAATGTGGTGCTGTGCTAACATCCAGCACCGTGTTGCTCTGAGGACAAGAACCTCATGGCACCATAACTTTCCTCTGTGTTAAACAAAGCCTTTATTTATGTATATATTGAGGTGAGTGTCCTGTGCGGTAAAAAAAAAACAAAAAAACAGCACTTGATGCATATGCCTATGGAGACCAAGGGTGACTCCGGGAATCATCCTGATTGCTTTACCCTGTTTATTGCTTTGCTCTGGGGTTTTCTAGGTCAGCCTCCAGGTGGGCACTTGCAAGCCACCACCTTATCCACCTGACATGTTTTTATGAATGATCTGGGAATCTGAACTCAAGTCCTTTTGCATGCAAAACAAAGGCTTTAATCCCTGAGCCATTTTGCAGACTTTTGTTTATACCTAAAATGGGGAGACCTTACTTCACATATGAAGGCTGGAGTCTCTGTCCTTCATTCACCAGCTCTTCAGATAGTAACGAAGAATACAGTCATATCGATGTATCTAAGTTTGTACGATTTTATGGAATATTAAGAAGCAAGCAAAGCCATTGCCGGTCAAGATGTGAACGCGTCAATTTAACAGTGAGAAACATGGAAAACATGCCGGCTACAACACATTAGTGGAGTGGATTTAGCAAATATTTGTAGGGTTAGCGCTTTCTGTGTTTATGTACGCTAATCATCTATCCTCTCTGCGTTCTGTGAGGAAAGGGATAAGCAAGAAGCAAGCTAGATTATCCACAGACAACAACACCCAAATATCTGTGGCTTAACTCAACAAATGTTTATTTCTTGTGCGTGTTAAGTCATTTGTGTATCTGTGCAGTCGTGGCAGTGGTCCAGGACTTACAAAATGGAGGCTCCCCTCTCCAGGCTGTCTGTAGCTTAAATCTTCTCCTAAGAGCTTCTTGCTCCATGATTATCTTTCTGGGGAAGAAAACTGGAGCACTGGGTACCAGGTCTTAATATTTCTCCCCAAAGTAACTCAGTCACCCCCATTGCTATTCCTTGGCCACGCGCCTGCAAGGGTCAGAGGCTGAATTGAAATCTCATCTAGAGATGTGCTTGCACAAGGAGTAAGTAGTAGCTGCCTTGAGACTGCGGACATCGTCTGACTGGCTTACCTGGGTCTGGCAGCTAATTGTGTGAGTTCTGGGCTTTGACTCCAACCCCTGTAGGTTAACTTGTCAAGAAGACACCATCCCCTGCTTCCTTCGGAAGGGTTGAAAGCTACCCACTGAATTAGTAGTTTCACGTTGTCAGACACCATTATCCGTTGCACAGCCTGAGCAGCCAGACAGTGCTTGAAAATGTCCTCGTAGAGAACCACCATTCAAAGTGGAAATTCCATTCTAAACCAGTTGAATGGGAGAAGACAGCAGGGGACCTTTGCTGGGTTTCTGGTGTGAGACAATGGCAGCCAGACAAATCCAACAGTGAGGTAGAAGGACTCAGGCGACCACGGGCTTCAAGCTGCACTGCAGGGCCTGCTCATGGCCTGTCTGTATGGCCTCCCCTCCGAAGTCACGAACTTAATCATGAAAATACAGAATGGGAAATATTCTTGGAGGTGACATTTTGCATCCCCAGGAGGGAAACTTGAAGTTCAATTTGGAGCATGTGACTTAATTAGACAGAGAACAGAGAACCTCAAGACGCTCCCCAGAAGCGAGGCGTGGCCACCGTGGTCTTCTTTCTGTTTTCATGACTGGCTGTTAGGAACTACCGTTGCATGATGCATGTAGAGACCACCGCAAACAGGTGCCTGTCGAAGCGATGTGCCTTGCTTGATCCAGCCTCGTCACTTGCTCCCCAGTGGGGTCTTTCCACAGACTTGTCAGACTGGAATGAGGCGCCACCATCATGACGTCCTTGCAGTGCGTCCCCTGAGGACCCATAGGGGCGGGGGAGAGTCACAGCCATGAAGACAGCGTCCACCTCAGGACAGACTGAGCTGCTGGAGATGCTTCTGTGTGGTTTTCAGACAAGTGAGTTCATGCCCTGGACATACCAACTGTCTTTAACTTTATCGTACAGAAATGTGTCCATCGTACTGAATGGGCTTTCCCTGGAGATATCCAGATATGAAGCAAGCTGCCCGGGGATGTGCCCTGACCTGAGATGATAATCCATTTCCTGCGGACTTGATGGCACGGTTGGGCTCAGAGGGTCCCGCTAATGCCTCAACTCTGAGGTAGGGGAGGGTTACCAGGGAGCTGACCGTCCCCGCAGAAGCAGAGGATGGCGACTCTCTTCTAGATGGTTCTCAGCAGGCATGGTCGAAGGCGGAAGAGGTTTCACGTGCAGGTGGCAGCTCCTCCTCTCAGCATACTTCGTTCCCAAGTGGAGTTAACTGCACTACCATAGTTGTAAAGACAGGTAGATGATTCCTTTCCATCTGACCCAGCCAGAATAACTATTTTTTTCTTGTGTGTGTGTGATGCTTCTAGTGGGTCAATCTAAACTCAGCAACTCTGTTAAAATCTCAGTGAGCCAATGGGGAAGAGGATGTGGCCACCATCATTCAATGTGCAAGGACCCAGAACCCTGGGGCAAGCAGATACCTCTAACTCTGTCAGCCTTCAAGAGATCAGCGCTCAGTACAATTTTTCAAAACACCACAGTTTACGATAAAAAGGACACGAGTTACATTAAATGGACAGAGCCCACTCAGCTCATTTGTCAGCTTTTCATCCTACTGAGTTCTGGGTAAGGTGAGCCGGGCGTGCTGGGGGAGACCGCTGGCAAAGACTGACACCTAACAAGGAAAGGCAGCGGCGCATGCGTGTGACCATCATCAGAATGGGCTGGGGGGATGCTCAGGCTATTGCTGTGAGAGAACACCCAAAGTCAAATAACTTAAGGGAGAGAAGGAAATTTATTCACCTTAGGGTTCCAGAGGAGAGAGACAGTCTTTCACAGTGGAGTGGCTGGTGGCTGAAGCTGAGGCTAAGTCATGACATCCACATGGTTGGAGTATTCCTGGAGAGTCTCTCTTCTTCTGGTCTGTGGTTCCTTTTATCTGGTCCGCTAATGGGGAGGTTCCAATGAGATCTAGGGAGGTTCTTATCATATCTAGAGCTGGTCTTTGTCTTGTAAATGTGTTGATCCACATAATCTCTTCAGATGGTCTAAAGCTGATCTTAGTTAATGCCAGGTGTATCAAGTTGACTGCAGGATTAACTATCACAGAGTGTTCCACAAGCAAAGGGACCTGAGTTCAGATCCCCAGATTTGGTCAGGTCCTTGCTTAGAGTGTCTGCCAAGAGGCTCGGCTGGGGGCTTTTTTGCTTATGGGAGTTTTTGTGATTTCCTTTTTTATTTCCACGTCTTCCATCAACTGCTGTGTCTGAGGAGGTCACACAGGTGGGTCGGGACAGCAGGTGTGGAGAGACAGAAGCAGGGGTCTCCCTCGCCTGGGCAGGGTGTGTTGTTGGAACTGAGCTGGATGATAGCCAGGTAGGGTGGAGGGTCAACTGCTCCCCACCTTCCGACTCTGCACGGAGTCTTTCTGCTGCTCGTCCCAAAAATTTAAAATAAAGCAACTCTTAAAAGCTCTCGGTGAGAAGCAGGGACAGATGAATCGAGGATGTGTGAGGTTTGTGGGGGCCAAGCCACGGCAGAGTCAGGAGTTCCAAGCTCTGCCCGTCACCTGCCCGTCACAGACAGCAACACGCACCGTTGCCATGACAAAGAGCCTCTTAGGTGGCCCTGTCTGACCCCTCTGCCTTAGTTTCTGTGTATCCCCTAGCCTCCAGCAGACACTGTCAATAAAGTTCTTATCAATAGTGAGGCATCAATAGTTACCCATGAGTTCAGCTGCAGACACAAATATTTGTGCAAGCTGTTCAGCCAGGGCCCCGTGATCCCCACCAAGGCCCCATGAGGCGCTCGGCGCTCTCCTCATTTACAGATGGAGAGATTGAAGTGCAGAGAGGTTAAACGACTTGCTGAAGTGTGTGTAGCTAAGTCAGTTCATTTATTCAACACATTTTAAACTTCGTGGGGAAAGAGAGAGTCAATGCTATGGTGATGGCCAATGGGCACTGAACACGGGCCTGTGAGGACCCAGAGATTACCTGGATAGGGACCAGGCAGCTGTCAGAATCAAGAGTTGTTGGAACAGTGTCCAGCTTTAGGATAGAGAACAGAATATATGTGTATGCATATATGTATATGTATATATATATGCCTGCTTTTGTATATGCATATATATGTACGTGTGTACATACATGTTCTGCTTGTGTATTCAAGTATGTGTGTGTGCGTGTGTGTGTTTGGATGTATTAACATTAATGCTTTTGTGTAAGTGCAACCATGTCTGAATGTGCACCTGCCCATGTGTGCTTGCATATGTATGTATCCATATATATGTACATGTGAGCCTGTGTATATGCAATTGAGTGTGCCTGAATTGCACATGTCTGCACAAGTGCCTTGCCCATGTGTGCTTGCTTATGTGTATATGCATATATGTATGTTTGCAAATATGCGTACATGTATTTCTATATTGTGTACAAGTTGTGTACTTGTGTGCCTGTGTGTGCATGCGTGACCATGTGTCTGTACTCTGTGTCCACAGACGTGTGTACATGTGTGCCTGTGTGTGTGTCACATTGCATGCTTACACTCATCTGCATGTGTGTCTAGGGCAGGCAGAAGTGGTGGCAAGGCGGGGGCCACACAAGGCCACATCACGCCTGCCTGCTGAAGACTGCGGCCCTGTAGAAGTCCATTGCTTTCACGGTCCCTGTGTCTCCTTGGACCTGCTCAAGAGCTGGAGCTCACGGACCTGGGAAGCATCATGACTGAGCTGTTTGGTTTCTTGCTTTGACATCTTGACATTCTGGAGGTGATGGGCAGTGCTCTAACCAGGTGAGAGCAAAGTGAACCCAGGAAAACAATCGCGCAGGTGGGTAGTGAGCCCTGGCCCCTCCTGGAAGATGCAACTCAGCTGCATGTGAGGGGAGGAAGGGATTTCTCAAAATCAAGTAATAAATTGGAGTAATTGGGCCAGCAAAGGAATCTGCCAGTGGTACCCGCCAGTCGCTCTGCGCAGGTGCCGTTCTGCGCTTTATAGAGCACATGGAAGCGGAGCGACTCCTTGGCTGGAGTCCAGACACCCCCAAGTCAAGCCGATGGGTCCCACCGTCCGAGTCTAGCCAGCAGGAGCAAGGCCTGCTCTGTTTTCCTCCCTTTTTCTTAGATGAGCGTTTCTGCCCAGAGCTCACCAAGCCAGGTCTGAGCTCGCCACAGTTCTTCTGTTCTCTCCCTGGGAGGACTCGTGCCAAGTTCTGATGTGTTTTGTGGTTCTGGATCATTGGGCTCATCAATCTGTTCAGCAAACATGGGGAGGGCAGCAATGGTGTAGCTGGAGGGAAACAACAGGCAGCCCTTCCCCTGGAGGGTCTTGTGTGCCCCCCTCCCCAGCCCCGGGTCTTCACTGGGCTGCAGAATGTGGGCCGCATGGCTGCCTCTGCCTGTGATGCAAACCGAGTACTGACACAGGGTTCACGCCCAGCTTTGTGTCTTCTCCACATGGACTTCAGATCAGCTGAGTCCCACCTCACCACAGGAGCAGCGGGTCTACCTGACCCAGTGACATGCGAGGGAATGGGAGGCAGTGCTGGTCGGCAGTCAGTGCTGGGCCAGAGATATGAGCTAGCACTTAATGTCTTGCTACCTGCCTTCTTTCTTCCTTGGGAAAACAAGTGGCTGTGATGCAGTTGGGAGAAAGACTCTTGGACCCCAACAGCCTGGGATTGCGACCTAATTAGGTCACTTAGAACTCCTGTGTCCAAAAATCTCAGCAATCATAATGCCTGGTTTCAAAGATGGATTGAAGAAATGTGGCTTACAAGTCCTATGCAGTGTGCAAATCCCCAGGTGTGCAAGCAGTGTATGGTGTGCAAGTCCTGCTTAATATTCCAGTCCTCAGGTATGTAAGCCATATATGGTATGCAAGCCCTCAGGTGTGTAAGCCATACATGATGTGCAGGTCATGTGTGGTATGCAAGCCTTTGGGTATGCAAGTCATGTGTAGTGTGTGAGCCTTGCTCAATGTGCAAACTGTGTGATATGTAAGCTCTCTGATGTGCAAGTCCTATGTGGTGTGCAAGCCCCTGAGTGTATGACTCCTGTGTGGTGTGCCCAATGATATTCTTATGTTGTGTGAAGCATTTCTGAGCACACAGACACACGTGGGATATTCCCTGAAAACCATGTGGCAGCAAATATTTCCTGAAGTCAAACATCCTTGCATAAAAGTGAAAACGGACAAAGTTTCTGTCAGTGTGCTTTCCTGCAAAGATGCTCGTCTCCATGGAAGAATTCACACTACGTATGTCAAAGGCAGACCAGGGAGTCTGCGTGATTAGGTAGCTATACACAAAACTTAGGTTAGCTCCGAAGCAAACTAAACCAGAATTTTCTGTTAGGAAGGCCTATAAGCACACTTTAAAAATATGTAACTTCTGCAAAAAAGTTAATCATTTTGATAAGATTTGGTGGCATTTTCTATTCTTACTTCTGATATTATCTGCATTATCTATTTAAAATCATGCTGAAATGTCCTTCCTTCATTCTTAATAGCTGCTTATCTTCTTAGCCTTGGACCTTTTGATTTCTCCCCAAGGTGAGAGGCTGGGCTTAGACTTTGAAAATATTTCCCTGGTTCACAAAAAGATTTATACCTTCAGTACTTTGTAAGAAATTGAGATTGAATTGGCCAGGATTGCTTCCCCTGAAAAAATATTGTTATTTTAGAGTAAAAAAAATAATTGACAGTCGTTAGTCCTCTGGCTTATCAATCATGTGCTGTCAACTGATCATCCCTTGCTCATTTCTTCGGGACAATCCCCCCTCCCTTCCTCCCCCCCACAGGGGGCAAGCTTGACTTGGGTCACAGACACCTTTAATCAGAAGACAGCAGCTTCCACATTATGCGTCATTGTGGATTAGTCCTGAGTAGGAATTCATGATAATGTAATAATCACATAAAACCTACCAACTGTTTCGACTCTTGTTTATCAAGGGTTAATATGTACTGAGAACTCCAAGAGGGCATCAAATTTTAAGGGCAGCGGCAGCAGGGCCGAGCCAGTCCTCGGTCACCAAGGACATTCAGTGCAATTGCTTGTCCTTGGGTCACCTCCAGGTGCTTCTTTCTGAAGGTGGCTGGGGCCCCTTTCTTGTTTTGTAGGTGTGTTTCACGGCGCAGGAAGATTCACATCAGTGCAATGACGAGGGAGGAATCGGAGAAACTCTGCAGCGTAGGCGTGTCCATCCACGTCTTCAGAGAAGCGGAAGCCCATCGAGGATGCTTCTATGCCTGGCTCTCCTCCCTGAACAAGTAGGTCTTGCGGTCCTGCTTCATCAGCATGGAGAGACCTGACAGGGTAAAGATGGCCTCATCGGCTCTTACTGGGAGCGTTCATTTGTTTTAGCAATGCTTCTGAATAGGAAAACAAGTGCCTGGCTTGAACCAGCTCAAGCAAGTCTGCCATCCACGTGCGTGGCTGACAGGTTTATTTTATTAAAGTTTCTTGAGTAGAAGAACCTTTCTGTGTGTTCAGGAAGAGTAGTCTTGGTTGGACAGGTTCTCCAATGGCATGGGACTTCATGGTGGCTGAGCTGGGCTAATGTCTGTAGTGTTCCCTTAGGATCCTGGCTCTGTGTGACTCTGTACGGGTGACCTGCTCTTCTTCCTCCTTCGGCAGGCTCAGGACTGATGGTCAATGGAACATCCTTTGTCTCTAGAGGGATCCAGCCTGTATCCTGGTGGGCTACATACAGTCTAATGTAGATATGAATGTGACTCAACACGAACATGAAACCTTATTCAAAACATTGTGAATTTTTCTTTATGTGTAACTTAATTGCAAGGTTTTTGAGCATTTATTCTGTAGATAGCAATGTGGCCCAGAAGCCTTGGGGGGCACTGCTGTCTGGCTTCACAGATACATCAGCCACCCTTCCCATTTCTTCCCTCAGAACGAGTGGCATTTGATGACATCTGGAGACGGTTAAACTGCCATCACTTTGTGGGAGGGATTCTGTGCCGGGAGACCAGTTGAGCGAGCACGCACTGTGGTCTAGAATTTACATCGAAACGTCATCTCCAAAGTCCATGAGAACAGTGTGTGCAGGCGGGCCCTGGGGGTAATGAAGATGAGGCCATCTTAGGGGCTCTGTGGGAAGGAAAGGAAGATAGCGGAACTGCTTGCTGCATCTTACAGAGACACCGATATCATGTCGAGGTGTAGGTGGAAGGCCCCCGCCAGACGCTTGTGCCCCGACAAAGGACTTCTTATTCTTCACAACCATGGGCTGGACAGGTCTCTATTCTACATCATTCAGCTATAGCCCAGAAAATAGACTCAGACAGAAGCGCCCACAGCAGCCTTGACAGCAATCTGCCTGGTCCCAAGTGGTAAGTGGGGTAGATTCAGCTCGAGGCTTCTCTTTCCCAGAAGCAGATGGAAATCCATTTTCAGGTCTGAACCGACTTAGCTGGAGATTCATGGGACCTGAACACGTCCCAGATGACTTTGGGTCCTGTGTCCGGAGTCTTGCTGGCAATAAGCACCAGTCATTCCAAGCGGAAGCTTCACGGGTCGTCCACTTTCCACCTGTGAACTGTATGCGAGAAGGGCAGGGTCTCTTAGAGCCTCTCATTCTGGTGGGGGCTGCACTACAGCCGGGGGGGGGGGGATCGGGTATTCAAGGGGTCAGAGGAAGCAGAGGGAGCAGGCGGTGGCAAGCGAGGGCTGTGCGCCGCTGTTTCCTGAAGCACTTTAATCCCCAGCGAGAGGAGATCTAATCTGCTGACCCTCTCCACAGGCGCTGGAGAAGTCCAGGTGGGGAGTCCAGGGCTCAGGTGGCTAGTGTTAGGAGAAACCCCAGAGGCTTCCTTCCCTTGGCTTCCCAGACGAGGAAGGACCGTGCTCAGAGATCTACTGCCACAATTTGGGCCTTTCTACTCCTAGGGAGGAAACAGGTTTTTCTATTCTCTCACTCCCCAACTTCCTCCCGCTTTATTTTTCTAATCAAAGCCCATTTCCTTGCTAAGCGCTGGGAAACGTCTGGATTCTGCATTTCTAACCTACTTAAGGTGGGTAGGTTGTCACTGATCATTCTTCTAAAGGCCCGAACAAATCCTTGGATATCTGTCTTGTTTTGTTTATGAGTGTACAAGTGTCACTAGATCCCAGAACCTTAAACTGTGAGTTGTGACCCCATATTTGCTATGTAATTAAATGTGTATGTGTGTGGGGGGGGTGCTACAAAATGCTTGGTCATAGTAAAAGGTTTCTGAATTTGCAACAATTAAATATTAATTCAGAGTCAGTATTTCTCCTTTGACTTCATTCAGTCTTTTTGGTGAACATACAATACACACACTCCACACTACACATGGTAGCATGCCACACAGTGCCAATGAACAAATGCCGCCTAAACACCAGGCTCAGATGCGAGCCTTCCGTCTGTTATGAACCGTGGTACTCGGGCTGTTACTCAGTTTCCTGCTTCCTTGCTACCGTAACGGTGCGGCAGGAAGCAAGGCCGTCATCCCTCACTGTGTAACTACCAGATTAGTGCTCGTGTGTGGATGTTGCCATGTTAAAATGTTCGATTTTAAAAATTGCTGATGGAGTTGTTGACGTGAATTTCATTTAAAAAGTTATTAAATGAATCTTTGGCTTGGGGTGGTCAGGGCAGAATTTCCAACTGGGGAGCGGGCATCGTCACTTCTCCCAGAAGTCCGTGAGCCAGGCCCCGACCCTGGTGCGGCTCCTCACGTTGTCCGCTTGTGCAGCCGCCAGCTTCTTCCCCGGGGCCTCTTCGCCGGGCCCTGAGCCTGCAGAGCTTGGCAGGTGCAGGCCTGGGGAGCACTCCCAGGGGTGCTTTCTCCTGCCTCTTACAGGTGGCTCCACAGCAGCCCCAGGGATCTTCATAAGCAGGAGACCTGAGAGAGGATGTGGGGTGCAGGCGCCTCCGCCGCTGGAGGAGGGAAGGAAGGGGCTTGGAGTGACTGTGTGAGCCGCCCCAGAATGTTCTAGCCAGCAGGGATGGTACAGCAGCAACAGGAAGCAGACAGCTGCTGATCATCTCCTTAGACTAAATATTCCCCCCGCCTGCCCCCGCGTCCTTACAGAACCAAACCAAGTGCCACGGGACAGCGCCCACTCTGTGCACTGCGTGCCTGGATCGTGAGGTCAGCAGAGACTGGTGAAGGGGGTCCGGGTTCCCAAGAGAAAAATTTCAACTAGGAGCAGGAGGTGAGGAGATTCCTGAGTCTGTGGTCAGGGAAGAGTCAGCGCTGCTCAGAGATGAAGGCTGAGGAACCCGGGCCCTGGAGACCTGGAGGCCCCGAGGTTTGGACATGGTAAGCAAACATGGGAGACTTCCTGTAGCGCGGGGGGGGGGGGAGGAGGTGTTGGGGGGTGTTGCTCAAGAGGCTTGGAAAGTTTTTCACTAGTAACTTACAGACCCAGGTTTGGGCCAGACGGTGTGACCAGATGCTGCAGGATGCAGAGTTCTCTGAACACCAGCTGAGTTGATTTGAGCTGATGGGCAGCTATGAGCAGGGGTGATAATGTGCTGACCCCTTCCCCAGCTTCCTGCATGCCCAGCACCAGCTTCTGTCCTCCATAGCTGGACCATCCTCATCCTGCCTTGCGATGCGTGGTTTCCCTCCTTCCTCTCTCCCATCCTCCCTCTCTCCCATCCTCCCTCTCTCCCATCCTCCCTCTCTCCCATCCTTCCTCTCTCCCTTCCTCTCTCCCTTCCTCTCTCCCTTCCTCTCTCCCTCCGTCCTCCTTCCCTCCCTCCTCCCTCCTTCTCTTCCTCTCTGTGTCCCATTTGTGGCTTTGTTCTAATAACTTCGACCTTAGCATGTGGGTATTTACTGCTGTCTGAAACCCTTTTGCAGAGGCAGAGAGAACATAGTATAGCAGTGTTAGATATAGATTTAACAAATTGGTCCTGTGTCTCACATGTTCAGCAAATTATCCAACATTAGGAACAGAAAACAGGAACTATTTGCTGAGCTTTGCATTTTGTGTCTCTCCTTCTGCTCCACCAGCCACTCCCTTCCATCTGCCCATGTTTATATGTGACAGACGTGTGTGTGTGTGTGTGTGTGTGTGTGTGTGTGTGTGTGTGTGTAGGTGCCCAACAGTGACCTTGAGAATCATCCTGGATTGCTCTTCTACCTTATGGTTTACTCTGGGATTTCCCAATCTCTGCCCTTCCTCCCTCTTTGCAGACTGATGCCATATTCACTTGGCATTTTTTACGTGGGATCTGGGGATCTGTTGCTTTCGAAGCAGAGGCTTTAACTTAGCCGTGAGCCATCACCCCAGCCCTAAGGGGGACACTATGCAGTGTCTTATGAAACCAAACCAAGCTCCACAGGGACAGTGCCTGCTCTGTGCCACTGTGCACCTCGACTGTTGCCCTGCTTCCTGCCCCAGCCCTCAGGGAGACGCTGTGCAGTGACTACAGACAGAGGACCTGTCGCTCTGTTTCCTGAACAGATCACGCTCCTGTGATTCTTTCCTCTGTCTTTCTTTCATTCACTAGCCTTCATTTTGACCTTGGTTTTTCTCTTTAAGAAAATGCAAGTGTGGGGGCTGGAGAGGTGGCTCAGGGGTTAAGCCTCTGCCTTGCAGGCGGAAGGTCTTGAGTTCAGGTCCTAGACCCCACGTATAGACGCCGGGCAGAAGCGGGGGCGGCCTGTGTTTCTGGTCCTGGTAGGGCGGAGCCTGTGAATCCCGGGGCAGAGTAAACAAGGAGGAGGTGGAGGCGGTCCATGGTGGTTCCTGAATTTGTCCGTGGTTTTTCACACACACACACACAATATACACACGTGCACACACACATACACGCACAATTGAACAAATAAAAAATAATAAAAAAATTTAAAAAAAGAAAATGCAAGTGTGGACCCCAACAGTTCCTATTTCTCTTCTGGTTCCACCATTTTGGAATCTATAAACCACGCTGGGGTGGTTCCTTTCATAAGCTGCAAGTCAGATTCCTTCTTCCTGCAATTCTGTTGCCAAGGTGGATCGAAGGAATTCATCCAAAAGTAAATATTCTCATGCCTTTGCTCCGAAAGATGTGCTCCACACTTCAAGCAAGAATACTAAAATTCTTTATTTTAGGGCCGACAAGATGACTCTGTGAGTGAAGATGCTTGCTACCAAGTTTGATGATTTAATTCAATCCCTAGAACCCACAGGGTGGAAGGAGAGAGCCGACTCCCACGAGTTGCCCAGATTCTGTGTGAAATGCTGACAGAAATGGCAGTGACCTGCACTTCTGGCTCTGAAAGGCGGCGCCTGGGAAACCCTAGAGCAAAATCATAAGGAGATAGAGGAATCCAGGATGGTTCCTGAAATCCTCTTGGGCCTTCACAGGCATACAGCGCCCTATGATACACACAGACATCTGCACACAGGAAAAGGAAATCAAGAGGCTAGATTAATGATCTCTCGAGCCTCTTCCAATTTTAAAGATCTTCTCCTAGGAGATGTGATGTCCTTTAACATTTTAAATGTGATTTTCCCTCTGCAATATTTTTGTCTTGTTGTCTGAGCTGATAAGCTTAGACTGTATTTAGTGTTCAAGTTTTGAACCATGGAAGCAAAAAACAATGTCTGACCCTATTTCTTGGTGATGTGAAAGATCTCATTTGCATGAAGAATCAAGGCAGGCGCTGGGGTTGGAAGACACAGAAGCGCTTAGAAATTTCTGGCATCCGTGAAGACTGGTGTATACAGAGGCGTGTGTGTGCCTGAGGTGTCCCGGCGCTGGGTGGGCGTCGGGCCTTCTGTCCTTTCTAAGCTCTCCAACAAGGGAACTGAGAAAGTTGGCTTCTGTTCTCCCCGGGTTTCTGTCTCACATTTCCAGCTGCTGTGAGTGTGAAGTCCTTCCACGTCCACATGTATTTACAACCTCTGGGGCAGGAGGAGACGATTGGGGCATACTTGGCCAATCACTGCTGTGACGCCAATTGTTACTTGTGACTTTTGCTTGTGCTTTGCTGGCTGATCCAAACCATGTGACCCCATGCCTGATTTTCAGAGTGAGACCCAGTTGGTAACCTCTAGGAGGGTCTACACAGAGGCCTTTCGTGCAAACAAGCAAAGGTCCTGATGCGTGTCAGTCACACGTGGACTCGTGTGTTACAGTGGAGCTTCTCAGGGTGGAAGTATTTCCTGGCTAGATATAAAGCAGAAGTGACCAGAGAAACAGAAAGAGAGAGAGAAACACAGAGAGAGAGAAATACAGAGAGAGAGAGAGATCGAGGTTTGCTTGGCTGGGACCACTGTGTGGAACGCAGCGTGGAGGTCGAGCGTGTGGCTTTTCTCCAGATGCTCTGACCTACTGTTTCACCTCAGAGGTTTGTACCCTCCCTGCCTCAGGTTCTGACCCGTAGAACGGGCATATCCACTTGGTTGACCAGATGCGGGTGAGGACCATGGAGGAAGGACCAAGTACTTGGTCAATGTCCCTGACCATCTTCTTTCTGTTTTGCTCCCTAACTTGCACATGCATCTTCAGAGACACAAGACACCCCTGGCCCTCAGTCAGTGGGGTGGGAAACATGAGCCCCTGGGGGGCATTCAGGGAAGAGCTGATCATCATGAAGTACAGAGGGAGTGTGTCCTTGGATGTGTCTTAGTGTTCTGAAGGGAAGGCAGAGCTCCCAGACAGACATGTGGGCATGTTTTATGAAAAGTGATCCGTGGCAGAGACCTGGGAAGGTCCTCCCATAGATCCAGAGCAGCTTCGGAGGCTAGAACTGGATGGCAAGAGCTTGCCTGAGAACCCTGGAAAGGGATCCACACGGTCAGAGAGGGATCTTGCTCTCGGGTCCACCAAGCAGGAACATTGTAAGCCATCAGTCAGCGGTCGCTGCATCCCGATGCTCAGCCCTGAAGGGCTCTTCCCCTGGGAACACATATTGTTTGCATCTACTACTCAAGGCTCCAAGTATTCTATGTCACATGCTGGTGAGAGGAAAAGGACATGGGCCGGGGAGATAGCTCAGCGGTTAAAGCCCTTGCCTCACGAACTTAAGGAATGAGTTTGGATTCCCAGATCCCACGCAAAAATGTTGGACAGGTATGTGGAGCCTCCTGTACTTCTGGCCCTGGAAGGCAGAGCCTGGGAATCTTTACAGCAGGCTGTGTACTCTGTTAATTAGAGACCCAGGCTCACAACAGTAAGGTGGAAGAGTGATCGAGGATGACATCACCCTTGGATTTCCACAGGTACACACACTCAAGTGCACTTGTATATGCACACGTGCACACTCACACCCCCCCCACACACATTCTCTCTGTCTCTCTCCCATGTACACATGCATCCACCCTATGCACATATGAAAAGAAAAGAAAAGCAGTTACATGCACTCGTGAAAGGTGAATTACAGAGTAATTTCTTACACAATTGAAATCTCAACCTTGGTAGATGCTTTTCCCCCATGGGACAGGAAGTAACCTATCAATCCCCACTAACTTCCAGTCACCAGGGAAGAAAACACTTCTGTTCCAGCCCTTCTGTGGGCACAGCAGGCTCCGGTTCACTGATGCCTTGGGCAGAAAGAAAGCAAGAATCTAAGACCTCATGCTGAGCCGGGTCTCTTTACCAACAAGTAGGATTTGGGGTCCTGTGGGAGATGCAGAACTCAGCCCAATAGCAAGGTCTGCCTACCTGGATTCCCAGGGCAACCGCACATCGAAATGGGAATTGGGTCTTTAGGGATTTGAGCTTCTAAGGGGAAGCTAGTCACCTCCACTGTTGTTTTCTCACTGTTTCCGGGGATGTTCCTGGTTATTCTGTCTTCAGTGTGGAAACTTTACATAAGTCCTTGTATACGTGTTGGGTTGTATCCTTAGACTCACAACACAAGCTGGGGTCCCGTCTCGCTCCTCTCCTTGTGGGCTCCAAGTCCTTCATCGTGCTGAATATTTTCCCTTTAAAATGAACCCATGTGCTAGCCAGGTCTTCTGTGGGAACAGTCTCTGGTTTGAAAGCACCATTTTCTGGATGGAAGACTTGAACCCCATGGTTGTCTTCCTCGGCTGCTCATAGGGAAACTTTTTAAAAATTTTTTTAATTTTTTTTTTTTTTTACCAGTAGCTCACTGAGTACCATCCCCAAGAAAACCAAGAGAAAGCAAATATTTATGGAAACACTAACATGCCTTAGATTGGAAAACATGTCTTGTGTTTATTTACGCGCATGTGCACGTCTGTCAGGAAGGAAGGGTGGGGTCTGGAGGAGTCCCCTCTTTGCTTGCGGGGAGCCTCTGGCTCTCCAGCTGTCGGTGCGGGGTAGCTGCTGGAGTGCTCCACTGCTGGCAGTCTCAGCGCGCTGGTGCTTGTGTGAAGAGGCTCTGGGCTCTTCGTATGTTCTGTCTGGACTTTCAAAACTTTGCGAATAATGTCCCCTGATTTGCTCAGGGCTCAAGCAATGACAGGTTCAACAAGGGCTGCTTGAGGCAGATGGATGCCAAGGGTCTTCATTTTGAAGGATTTCAATGAGTTCCTCAAACAGGAGCTCTCTGGGAACGGTTGGGGGTTTGCGGATGATGTGTGGCTGAAGGACCCAGCATCTCAGGTGGCGTGCGATGGGAGAGCTGTCTCTTCTGTCATTCCTGATTGGATCTGTGCAAGGTCTCCTGGCAGGCTGACTGACTGATGGCTGCATTTGTATGAACATAGCAGCTTCCAGGTTGCTAATGACAGAACTGACCGAGGCCCGAGGGCCAGCCACACAGGACGTGTAAGAATGACAATCATCTCCCTAGGACTAGGGGCCTGGCTCTGCTGGAGGGAAAATGGGAGACATGAGAAGGCCCTCAGGGCTCAGGATTTGGTGACAGTGGGCAGTCAGGCTAGCTGTAGACACAGCGGCCAATTAATTCAATTCTTGAGGATCAAAGTCTCCTGTCTGACCTTGTGTGGTCTGGTCTGATTTCTAGCACGCCTATCATGAAGTGCCTCCTTAGAAGAGCTGCCAGAAAAGGTGTGGAACTTAGCACCTCTTTTACACCAAGGAGTTCTTCACAACAGTTCTTTTGATGGTCTCAACACAGTCCAGCTCCCGTAAGAGGTCTTGGGATGAGTTATTCTGGGGACCACATTATCTCAGAGCCTCACCTGTGCCTGAGGAGGGGAGAGAGAACGGGCCACAGCTAGGGGAAGGAAGTAGGGTGTTTTGCATACAGATTAGTGCTAAATTCAGTTGTACTAAACATCTTCATTAATAATCAGAAAGTGGGATATAAACAGAATATTAATTAGATGCCTGACCGCGGAACAGGAGCACAAGGCGGACTAATCCCGGCTTCCTTCCTTGGCACCCAGAACTCGTACAATCCAGAGATCTGCCGATGAAAAGCAGGGCAGGCGTTTGTTTGCTGGCGACGTCAGCTACTCAGTTTGTGGCTTGCTTCCTTCACGTGTGTATTCTTAGCCTCAAAGTCTTTCTATTTGTGTGACTTGCAGAATGATGACTCATTCTATTTATATATTTAGGACCCAAATAGAGAAAAGAAATACTTCTGAAAGCCTGAGGTGGCACAAACAGAAGCACGACAGGAAATAACACGGACACTGCAGCGGTCAGTCCAGTCATAGGAGAGCTTCTGTCCCGCCATGTTGAATCTGTTCTACTTTCTCAGATCACGTGGGCTCTAGCACACACCTCCAGGGGCTCTTCTCCGATGACATTGGTAACAAATACTCAACACTTAGCATCCATTCATGCCTACACTGTGTTGAGGATTTGGAGTCAGGAGGCCCAGATTTAAATCCATGTCCTGCCTGTGCAGCTTTGATGAAATCCCTTGTCTTCTTTGTGCTCTGAGTTCTAGTTTATTCACCCACAGAAGGGGTCAATATATAACCTTCAGGATATGAAATAGAAAGATGATTCTTAAAAGGGTTTTGTGAACTGTGCATGAGTTAGTGTCACATTGGGTTGATTCACAGAGAACGAAGAGTTCTCTCCTTGAGCTTGTAAAGCACTCCAGATAATTATCAGGACGGTGGCCAAGAACGTTTAGAAATATGGATAGGAAATTCACTCTGGAAAAATGCTGGTAATACTTAGGGACATTGAAAATTTGGCAGGGTTTCCAGAAAGCAAAATTAATGAAACTATTTTTCAAATGCTTGGATTCAACAAACTGAGTTTGCCAAGTTCCCTTTCTTTTGAAAATTGGACCCTGTGTTGTTTTGGCTAGAATGTGACCATAAACTTCTGATTCATTTGCACCTAATTCGCTAAAAGCCTATTTCTTAGTAGCAATCAGATGTCCCAGAAACTCACTGTACCCTCAACAGTTTCCCCCAGAGTCTTTGCTAGCCAGACAAAAAGTGTCTGGGTGAATTTCAAGAGCATTTAGTTAAAATTCTGTCTTTCAAAACTTTACATTATGCTTTGTGTATGCTCTGTAATATTATCATTGCCCTTATTTATAATGCAGGACACATATTTATGAATATGTTATATGTAAATACATACAGAGTACAATAAATATGGGATGGTATTATGTACATATTTGAATAACAATGCACAAATACGCTTAAATAATATAGTGATGTATTTTATATGCTATGAAGATGGTGAATGTTGCACAGTCAGAGTGAGTCCTATTGCTGACTCGTACAACTTGTTCGCCCTGTGCATGCTTCTGAGAAAGGCTTACATCCACCGAGACAGGCTCGTTACAGATCTGACTGGGAACTCAATAATGGGAAGCAGGGTCAGGAGGTCAAATCTGGCATGGTACCCACAGGGACCTGCTGGGCCTTGGAGGCTGCCTGCCCAGGTGACTTGGTGCGCGCTGCGAAAGGGTGCACCTGTGCCTTTTGCCCCGGACCCGGACCAGGGCGGACTCCCTGCTCCTCAGGAGGTGACCTCCAATACCACTCAGGACCGAGCCAAGAGCAGCGCAGAAACCGCAAAACTGAAAACAGCAACAAACCACACCTCAGAACACCAAAGACTCTACATTAATCACCTGGAGCCAGACCAGCCAAATCTCTCCCCATCCTAAAGCTCAGGGAACCTTGCAGAAGAGGGGGCAGCAAGATTGTAAGGGCCTAAAGATGGGGAGGACCAATGATATGCAAGATACCCCATACAAGTTAGGGCTGCAGTAGCCATAATCAGACTTTGCATGACCTGTACAATGGTTGACATGTCAATGACCCCCCAAAGTCTAGCATGGATCATAGGCAGTAGGAGCCTTAGAGGCAAGGGATTAACAGTCATAATAGTGTTCCTGTATTGAAGGGGAGCCCAAGAAAGAGCTCCCAGTATGCCACTTAGTCCTTACACCTCACTAGAGTGGAGGACTCAGAAGGAGGTGTGGCATTCACACAAAAGGATGCTACAGGGGATGGGAGGGGGAAAGGGGAAGATATTGGACGACAGGGAAGGAGGGGGATGAAAGGAAGGGGAAAGGGGGGGAGGGTGCAAGGGGGACTGGGGAGGGGTGGAGTGAGGGAGAGAGCCAGAGTACCTACTGAGCTTATATGATTGGAGAGAAAAAATAAAATAAAATAAAATGAAATAAAATAAAATAATAAAGAAGAAAAGGTGTACCTGTGAAAGCCATGGCACGTGTGCCCACCACACTGGGGATAGTGGGGAAGGTACTGTTTTGGTATTCATTGGCCATTTTAGCCATTCCTTTCTCCTCTCATCAAAGAGGAGGTAACAAACTAAACATGCAGACTGTGTATGGCTTGTCCTACTTCATTATTAAGGGGATAGAAAAACCCAGTGAGAATGTGAGACAATAAAAAAAGTAAAGACACCACCAGGAACCCATCTGCCCAGAGAAACCACTGGTAATTGTCTCTTTGCCTACAATTCTCTATCTGAGGAGCACAGCACATTTGCACAGAGTTGGTCATGGTTTTTCATGATTGTGTACTTTATATCTCAAACTGTTTTCCATGCCTCTAAATGTGTATGTGTGTGGTGTGTGTGCATGTGTGTGTGTGGTGTGTGTGTTTGCATGTGTGGGTGTGGTATATTTAAGCATGTATGTATGTAATGAGCATGTATGTATGTATGTGTGTGTAGTGTGCATGTATGTGTGTGATGAGTATATATGTATGTGTATATTGAGTGTGTATAGTATGTGTGTGTAGTGTGTGTATGTGTGTGTGTAGTGTGCATATGTGTCTCTACCACCATGACTCTGTGATTACGGAAGCCTAGCTTTTTCGGAGGATTCTTGTGTTCATCTGGCAGGCACTCCCCCTGCTGAGCCATCGCCCCAGCCCACCCCCAAGAACTCTTTGAAGCATCCCTCCAAGTGCATATTGTTAACATGACAATGAAAATCATGACCTGTCACCTCTTCCCTGAGGAAGCCTGCTTCTCTGCAGGGTTCCCTGCAAGGCTGTGTTAGCTCAAGACCCTCCCTTAATTTCGATGAAACTCAGGCTCTGTTCAGGTGGATAGGCTGGTGAGCTAAGAATGTTCCCACTCCTGCAGAGTGGCCCGAAGGCCCCCATTATGCCCCTCATGGTGGCCTGGGTGGAGCACCAGCAGGTCCCCACCCTTGGCTGTGGTCCCACTTCACCTCCTAGTGGCTTCTCATTGCTGGGGTTCTGTACCCCAACCCCAGGCTGCCCCAGGGAATTCCCAGCCTGGAGTCCACTTGGATCTCAAGCTTGTTTGTCCGTCAGCCTTTCGGCTGCATCACTGTTCTCCTTCTGCGTGAGCGGGCTGGTTTGTGCGGACTGTATTCAAAATGGAGTTTGGAGGTCCAGGAGATGGCAGATGAGACAGGGCCTGTCCCCAATGACACCTGTCAACGTCTCTCTGAAGCAGCCTCAGCAAGACAGGAAATCAGAGGCCGTCCGCAAGGCTGAGTGCTTCTTTCACTCTGAGCCCTGTCAGGCAGGAAGATGCTGGCCTCTGGGGATCGGGCATCTGCTCTGCTGGCCAGAGCCAGGCCGCAACCCCCCCCCAGAGGGCTGGCTAAGGGCAGAGCTTCTTTCTCCATAGTAAAGAGAAATTCTCAAAATAAGATAGAGCGGCAACCATTTTAGGAAATGGATATGGACAAACTGCATAAATGTCTGTCTACATAGTATATGGAAGTTAGATATAACATATTTATACAACTGTGCATAAACTGTGTACACGTAAACTGTGTACACAGGGGTGTGGACTTTTCCCCTGGGTACAATGGCTTCATTTTGAAAGCTGTCTCCTTGTAAGAGTGTGTTTCCTGTTTGGGCTGCACTCTGGGGGGCTGGGCCTCCGCTTCCTTTGAGTCTCCAGAGGATTCTTTCAGCTTTCTTAGGCCACACGGAGAATCTGCCTGAGGTGACTCTGAGCATCCTCAGTCTCTGAGCGGCCCCCTCGTCCTTCCGGGGCTTGCTCTCCCCTCTTGCGTCTCTCCTCCTGGCGACTGGATGGTGAGCAGGAAGGCATGATTGATTTTCCCCCATCTTTATTTCTGGACATCTGTGCACGGAATACATTTGACACCTTCTCCTAGCTTCTGCTTCCTAGGGCTATGAAGGCGAGCGGTGGGCTGTGTTATCTTTGTGCCACCGCATGAATTATGCACTTGGAAACTGTCCTTAACTCCCTGTGTCCCATTTCAATGGCCCAGTGGGAGAAACCTCCTGGAACTCAGAAAAGGTTCCGGGGATGTTAGTGAGAAGCGTGTGGTTTTCAGATAAGCAACATTTATATTCCTGGAATCCTGAGTTCAAAGGGGTGTGTGAGGCCACTACCCCACCGCTTTCCTTGAACACACACACACACACACACACACACACACACACACACACACACACATTCTGGCCTTGCCACTCACTGGCTCTGATCTCATGATTCTGGGGCGCGATGGTGGGTATGTGTACAACTGCTCTGGGCTCCTTGGAAGTCTTACGGGTGACCCTCTACGGTGAGTCCTGATTTACTAGAAGCCTGTGGTCGGCTTGCTGCTTGGCATTCCGCAGCAGGACTTGCCGTCCAGGACGGCAGCATATCTGTCTGGTGCTTGCTGCCCATCTTCAGGGGCACTTGGGCCAAGCCTGGAGGATGGAGGCCGTTGGAGTCTCTGTTTCCTGACTCTGGCCTCCTCAGCCCTCGCTCCAGGTGGTCCACGTCTGTCTGTACCATCGAGCTCCAGTTTGGAGAAAGTAGAACCGTGGGCTCTACTCCCAGGAAGTTGGAGGCTGAGGACCGAGCCAGTTGCCGAGACTCTGCGGTGGAGATGGCAGGCGTGTGGGCAGTGAGCGAGGCCTTCCACGGCAAAGTCCCGGGTGGGCAGACGGGATAGAAAGTGTTTCTCAGCCTTGGAGCCTGGAGGTCTGAGATGGACTGGGGGTCTAGGCGTCTTCAGAGGTGGCCCCTTCTCCTTTTCTAAGGACCCTGTTCCAGCTGCAGGGTGTCTGCAGCTGCCGGGGGCTCAGCAAGTGATTTCATTTGGCCCATAATGCTCCCTTTTCACACTTCCTTCTGCAGTCGGGCAGAATCGGCCTCTCCTGATGCCATGTGGCTAATTTCTGTGTATTTTGTGCTTTGGGATTATGCTAATTAGTGCTGTTTGCTGAAGGCTCCAAACTAATTCCTCTTCTATCCCCCTTTTCCTGAAATTTAGTCTTGCAGCCAAGCAGTGTGGTCTTCGCCCTTGTGTTTGTTAAAAAGGTTAGGGAAAATGTCAACCAACCAACAGCTTGGAAGAGTCGCTGAGCAGTTGGTGTGAGCTCAGTGGTATTTTCCAGCATTCTAGAACAAACAGAGATTGTATCCTCCTGTTCTGGGGAGCGCCACGGCCTGTCTCCGGGGTCCCATGATTAACCTAAGCCCACAGGCTTCTACCCTCCTTCCTCTGTTGGACTGGGATCGGGGTCTCTGTTATACCCTCCCACCTGTTTGCCTGTCTCATGTCATTGTTTCACTTTTCTTTCCAAACCCTGAATCGGATTTTGAAAATAGCCAGCCAAAAAGATCGATTCAAACTTTTATAAAGAAATTACATTTTGTGTTGCTATCGAGAACAGACCGCCTTCCCATTGTGGAGAAATAAGACACAGCGATGTCTTCAGGCAATGATCTAATTAATAAGTAAGGGTGATTGAATGGGAGTATTTAAATTGAACGTTTTCTGGGCAGTATTAATTATCCTGTGTGCTTAACAAATTTCTTTCTCAGAAGCGAGTGTCAGTCTAATTCTAACCAGGTTATGTATATACATACACAAACAACTTCCACATGAATGGAGAATGCATTAATAAGGTTTCACTAATCTTGGCTACAGGCAGTACTTAAATCAGTTGTGTGTGACCTCAACAGTAGTGGGCACAAGGAAATTAACTTAAAAGTGGCATGTCTGAAAACTGTCTCTTGGGCTGGGGAGATGGCTCAGTGGATAAGAAGACATGCTATGCAAACATGGGACTTGAGTTCAAATCCCCAACACCTACTGAAAAGCTGGACCAGCACATGAGCTTGAAACCTGGCACCATGGGCGCGGGTGTAGACAGTCTCTCTGGGGATTGCTTACTGCCTGTGTAGCTCCAGTTCAGTGACAGACCGGTCTCAACGAGATAAGGTAGAAGGTGACAGAGTACTACACCTCTTGTTTGCTTCTGGCCTCTGAGCATGTGTATGTGTACATGTGTGTCTATATTCCACACATGTACATATACACACATGAAAGCTTTAATTATTTGTATTTGTGCATGCATGTTTGTGTGTGTGCAGGTGTACCTGTGTGTGCGGGGTGCATGTGTACATGTGTACATGGATGTGTGGAGAGGCCCGAGGTCAGCCTTGCATAAAGATCAGCCATTATTATCTTTTTGAGACAAGGTTTCTTGCTGGCCTTGAACTCACCAACGAAGCTAGGCTGGTTGGCCGGCGAGCCCCAGGGAGCTTCGGATATCCATCCCTCTACTTTGGGGCTGCAAATGCTCATGCACATCGCTAGCTTTTTAAAAGCTGTCCTTTAAATGGGCTCCTTTGTGTGGGCATTTCAAGCACATTTTATTCAGACCTCTCCAATGCGGTGCTAAGATCTTAACTGTAGGCTCCAGGGACCGTTTCCTTACATTAGTTGTGAAACCAGTGTCTCTCTGATCAGAGGGGTGGGTGGGGCCAGGAGACAGGAATGCCTGGGCCCTGGGCAGTGCCCTACTCTGTGGCCAGGGAGCGGGTGAGTCACGATGACTTGCCTGGTGATCTGTGTGCAGAGCTATGCGCGCCCTGTCACTCCTCACGGGGACTCTGAACAGATGGGCCGTGGCTCCCTTTTATTTTCATCCTGGGCAAGCTCTCATCAGACAGGAATGCGGGTTTTTTATTCTGATTAAAGTGTGCATGTGTCTAAAGGTGGGGAAGCCGAGGAGACATACACAGGCCACTCTGTTGCTTGCTGGCCTTAGGTTTTAGCTTCCAGAACTTTGGCTCAACAGGCCGCCCAGGCTGGGACCTCAGCTCTGCCGTCCAGAAAGCTGCGCACAAAGCACATTTCTCTGTTCACAGTGAGACCCCTTTCCAAATCCCTCCCGGCTACAGCTTCCGGTGCGGGGCGGAGCCACATGGGGCACCAGTTGGACTGGGAGGCATTCCTGGCTTCTGATCTAATCTCCATGAGCCTCCTCGTCATCGTTAATAAAATGCAGAGCAAATAGGTCAGAGGTCAGCAGTGACTTTCCCTGGAAGTGTATAGCAACCACAATCCTGTGCGTGCACGTGGACGACGCTCAGGGAAGGTCTTCAATAGCTCATTGTTTGCGTGACATGATTTTCCTTCTCCAGGGTCTGTTCCCCACTGTTCATAATTCGTGGGTGCACCCCGCCCCTCGAGGCTTCCTCCCGACCCAGAGCAAGTTGGGAGCAATTCTAGTGAAAGTCTGTGTAAGTCCTCTAGAGTTTTCAGATTAATTCATTACTCTTGGAAAATGTTTTTCCCTCCTGGCTGAACATTTATTTAGTGTTAATGAAGTCCCTGCCACATATCTGCAGTACAGGGACGTTCTAGATGGTTCTGCCTGAGAATCTAGGATACCGAGCTGTGGCTTTGTCTGAGACTTTGGTGCCAGGACCCCCGTGCCCTCTCTCGAGTGAGCCCAGTAGGGGGGTGCCCAGAAACAGGAGCCCCTGTCTCATCCTGTGGCTCTCCACAGAGTTCTGTGTATGATGAGGGACAGCTGGTAAAAGATTCCAGGAGATTTCCAGGTGAAATAACTGGTTATGTGACCCCCTAGCAAATGAGGGAGAGAGAGACAGACAGAGAGACAGAGAGACAGAGAGAAAAGGAGGAAGAAGAAGACGAGGAGGAGAAGGAAGAGGAGGAGAGAAGAGAGAAACAAACCCACAGTATATATCCATACTCTTCATCTTGATATTTCTGAAGCAGTAGCATTCAGGGTTCATTTGTGACCATCGAGGGGGAGGAAGACTGTGAGGTCAATAGTTTAAAGACTTGAAGTAGAATTTATCCCGTTTTGTGCAATGGAAGAGTTTACAGGTTAAAGTTCAGGGAGACGGTGATGTTGTCCATGGGAGTCTCTGAGGGTCACTCCGGGGACTGAAATTGGTTCTGGATGCTCTGTGGATGCATTAGTCTTCTGTGGATGTGCTGATCTGTGAGAGAAACTGGGACTCCACGGAAGAGAGAGTGCTGTATACCTTCAGAGGGGAACCGGCTTCGTCCTGCCCCGTGACTTCAGATGTCATTCACTGGCCCTTGATGAGCCTCGGCTTGGCGGCAGCTCCTGACATAGACCCCCTGGATATACTGGATTCACGTAGGGTCCAGAGAACCCCTCAGGATTACGATCATGGCGCTGTTGAATAACAGAAAGGGGTGGTCCAAAAGCAAGCTGGCTGACTTACAGGTTTCTCCTTCCACAGAGCTTCTGACCTGGAGTCACATCTCCCCCATCTCGAGCCGACCTGTGCTGCCGTGGGCAGCTGCTTAGCCTTGTGTGTGGTCGCTGGATCTGCCATGCTGGCTTCATGGGCCGCAGGGAGACCTGCATGAAGTCAGGGATGCAGTGTGTCCTGACCGGCGATGTCTTAGGAGTGCTACTGGGTTGGGCATATCAGTGTGAACCCCTGCGGTCTTGTCTTGAAGCTTCAGACCTACTAGGATGACCTGAGGGAGTCACCCAGGGCCCCCAGCATGGTGCACTGCAAACAAGCCCACCCTAAAGGCAAAGATGTCTGACCTAGAGAGACATCAGGACCAGCTGGCAGGGAAAGACGGAGGAAATTCTGAGCATAGGTTTGCGGTGCCTCTTCTGTGGCGTCCCCAGGCTCACTCCTGGCTCATGTGTGGAGGGACGGCCCCGCAGCGTGGAGGGTCTGCAGCATGGGGGGACAGCCCCGCAGCATGGAGGGACGGACACGCAGAACTAAGACAGCACAGAACAGTCCCCCAAAGGCTACATGGGCCCTTTAGAGACTGGAGCAGAGAAGGCTGATGATGAAGAGCCACCCCAAGACAGGCAGGAGCCAGGGCAGTGCTGGAGGACAGGCTGGCCAGTCCTAGAAGAAACAGCGTCCTTGGTGTGTGGTCAGCATCTGGTAGGGGTCACCGCAGGGGTGAGGGGTCATGAGGGTCACTGCAGGGGTGGGGGGTCTTGAGGGTCACTGCAGGGGTGAGGGGTCACAAGGGTCACTGCAGGCAGGGGTGAGGGGTCTTGAGGGTCACCGAAGGGGTGAGGGGCATTGCTGCAGCAGACGGGGCCATGACCAGGGCAGAGGCAGAGGGTTTTAACCCACCTCAATGCCCAGCAATGCCTCCTCCAGAACACTCTGCCTGCTGAGATTCTACTACTTTCACAAGCAGTGCCGCCAACTGGGATTAACTATTTAAACACAGACACCTCTGGGGGACATTCTACATTCAGGCCACTACAGGGGGTCAAGGGGAGGTCCACGAGCAAGGCCTTGGGGGGGGGGTTGCATTAGACGAAGGCAGGAGGTGCAGGACAGAGCAGGAAACCCTGCAGCTAACGCCCGACAAGATGCGCATGTAGGCGGGAGACTCACTAGAAGGAAGAAAGTATGTGTGGGAAAGAAGGGGAGGGGCGGGACTAGGTAGTAAGGGGTGACAATGACATAAATTCACCCCGTTCATTTAAAAATTCAAGGTCATCTTTGACTGTATAGTAAGCTCAGGGATAGCCTGGGCTACGTGAGGTCTGAATCAAACAAGTGAATAAATCAAATAAAAACTGTCTGGCTGAGGAAATAAACAAATAAAGAGCAATCGGTGCTGGCTTGTAACTCGGGAGCTGGCTGAGACTGTGGAAGCCACAGCCTCGTGTTGTTAGGTGACTGCAGAGGAGTCCCCCGTTCCCCAAGAGAGCTGCCAGTGCGCAGAAGGCCCTTTTCCTTGGATCCTCCTGGGAGCGGGAGCAGGAGCCGTGTGGGAATTGCTTGCTGCTCGGGTCTCTAATGGCTGCGTTTGTTCCATCGCTGCTTTGCCATTCGCCCCCTCCTCCTCCTCGGCGCCTACTTAATGCTCGCGTTATTACAGAACGGCCTGGGACGAGCCACTTAGGAACATCTCTGTTCCCATTACACTTATGTCTCTTACTTAAGGACGCTAATTCTCCTGGCAACTCTTCATCCGCCTCTTTCTGCCTCTGGATTCTGGAGGCGGTGCTGACGGGCTGTCTCCCAGCAGCTACCTCAGCATCCCACCGGTGACTCAGAGGCTGGGCTACAGATGCTAATCCCGCCAGTCCTCCATCCTCCTTACCAGTTCCTTTTGGAGAAGTGCCAAACACCTGGATGCCCCTCTCTGCTTTCCTTGCCAAGACTTTTCTCCAAGTGATGGATCCTGGGTATTATGCCAGCCTGGGATTTGAATGAGGACAGTACAGAGCAGGTGTTTGGGACGACACAGTTGGGCCACGGGTTCCAGAGCGAGAAGTGGTCCATGGGAGGTTGGAATGTCCCCCCCCCACCTCCTCCTCCTTTCTCTCGCTGCTTGGACAGAATGGCACCCACCAGAGAGAGACCTCTAGCTTCCTGTTGCTGGTTGTTGCAGATGAAAATCTTCCTTACATGAAACCCAGCGCTCGGGACTCAGGCAGCTGCTAAAAACCTGCAGAATCTCTCCATGTCTCTCAGTACAAGGGGCCTGTGAGTGGATCTGTCTTACTCAGGGTCATCTGCTCAGCAGCCCCCGCACCCCCGCTTCCTGCGCCTTGAGACCATTCTTGCGCCTGGAAGGATTTTGTCTCCTTGAGTTCCCACGGTGTTAAACCGACAATGAAGCTCACTGGCTTCTCTCCTCCATAGGTGACGTTGTCCACTTTGCACTTTCCAGCTTCCTTTGACACGTTGCTCCTCGGCTGTGGTCACCTCTGCGGGAAGCCACACGCCCCGGACTGTAAAGGCCACACTCCCTGCCTGCTGACTGCTGCCTCCCCTCTGCCCTCCTCCCCTCTGGGCCATTTCTTCTGCCACAGCTTGAATCCAGAGGAGCGTGGCACTGCCCACTGTGGGGCCAGCTGTATCCACTCTGCGATCCCCATTCTGTAGGGACATGGGGTGGGCTCGGGTGCTGGGGATGGGTTCTCAACAAAATCATCTCCAACAGCAGATCTGTGACGTGGAACTTCCTGGAAGGTGCCAGATACAAGTCGGTTGTAAAACTTAATGAGGGAGAGCACAGGCGCATAGCTAAGTGAGCTGATCATCCACAGACCCAACAGGCCAGGTAGCTAATTGAAATCAATGCATTTGAAAGTTTAGATTTCTGAATTGTCTGCAAAGAATGATCTGTTAACCAGGTCTGTTTCTTGGGAAAAAGAGTCGGCTGGCCTAGCACACACTGCCGTCCACAGTGGACCCTCTACTCCACTGTGGACATTCCAGCGTAGTGACACCAAAGACCCACCCCTACCCAGCACTCCCATGAACAGAATCCAGAGGAGTCTACACACGCGGAGTGCACATGTGACTAAGGTTTGCTTCCTCGTATTACCTGAGGATCAGCACCATCTCAGAACATTGTTCCTATTGAGCAGCTTTCAGAGTTCGAGAAACCAGCAGAAAGCGTCTCCATTCCTTCTCCAAGTCAAATCTTGTGCCAAGATCAGAACTTGCGGACTCAGCAGCCTCACACTAGTGTGAATAATCCTCTCTCTTAGTCCCTGCCACACTGCAGAGCTTTAGTGAGACATGTCCATGTGTGTAAATGTGACTGTGTGTCTGTGTGACTGTATCGCGTGTATGTGTGATCATACTGTATGTGTGACTATGTGTGTGTGTATGTGACCACACTCTGTGTATGTGTGATGCATGTGTATGTGACCATGCTGTGTGTGTGTGACTGCACTGGGTGTGTGATCATGTCGTGTGTATGTGTGATGTATGTATGTGTGATTGCACTGTGTGAGTGATCATGCTATGTATACATTTGTATGGGTGAGTGTGTGTCTGTGTGACTATACTGGGTGTGTGATCATGCTGTGTTTATGTGTGATGTATGTCTATGTGACTGCATGTATGTATATGATCATTCCATGTGTAGGTGTGATGTATGTCTGTGTGACTGCACTGTGTATGTGATCATGCTGTGTGTCTTTGTATGTATAGGAACACATTGCTGCAGAAGTCAAAGACAACCTTAGGTGTTGCTACTCGCCTAACACTTTATTTAACATGGGGTCTCTTTGCAGCTTGCCTCTGTGTAAATCAGACTGGCTGGCCGCTGGGCTGCTGGGGATTCTCCTATCTCTGCCTCCCACGGAGAAGTACTGGGGTTACAGATGTGCACAAGCACACCTGGCTATTTGTGGGTTCTGGGGAGTCAAACTCAGGAGCCATCACTTCTCCTCCCCCCCTCTTTGAATGTTAAGCGAATGGGAATATTGGAGATATGGAAGAATCCTCCCACCCAAGCATAACGTGTATCTCTAAATTTTTATCAGAAGACACAGGGGTTTTCTCCAGCACTTTTGAGAATGAGAAAGGGTTGAGAGCAGTGTATGTGTGTGTGCATTCATGTATGTGTACATGCATGTATATATGTATGTGAGTGTGCACATGTATACATGTACATGCATGATGTTCATGCCTATGTATGCATACATACATGTATGTTTATGCGTGTGTACATGTGTGTGCACATGCATGTATGTGTATTGATGCATGTGTGTATGTGTGTAGGCATGTGTGCTTATAAACACACATGCCTGTGTGTTTATGCACATGTGTATGTGTGCATATATGTACAAGTGTACCTGTGCATGAATGCATGTGTGAGTACACATGTGTGTTCATGTGTGTCCATCATCAGGGTGTTCTGGATGGTGGGAGGGAACCAAAGGGACTGGCTAGCAGAGAAGACAAGAATGGACATCTAGGGAAAGTCAGGTCATCGGGCTGGAAGGTCATAGGTAACAAGAAGGAGCCAGAGTTTCCATCGCCAAGCACAGGGAAGAGACAGAGCAAAGGATTCCTCCTTTCAGCCTTCTGGGGGGAAAGATGGTGGCTCCTCAGCAACTGAAGAAGAAGTGGAGTCAGGCTGCAGAAGTTCGTGCTTGAGAATTGTACAGCTTGGATTTAAGCACCCCGTCCTAGGACAGTCCTCCACTTTGCCAAGCCTTGGTCACTGAGTATACACTCCATCATGGCTGGGAAGTCATGGCAGGAGTGAAAGGCAGCTATTCACATCGCATCAGCAGAGAATCAGTGAGGAGAGAGAGGAGGAGGAAGTGGAAGAGAAGGGTGAGAAGGAGGAAGAGGAGGAGAAGGGAGAAAAAAGGGGAGAGGAGGAGAGAGAGGAGAAGAGGAGGAGGAGCAGGAGGAAGGAGAGAGAATACAAGAACTCACCTCACTTTTTCCTTTTGATTAAGCCCAGGATTTTACCCTATGAAATGTTGTGCTTACAGTTAAAGTGGAACTTCCTTCACAATTACTCTAATCCACACAACCCTCCACAACCCTGTCCAGAGACTAATCTGGTTAGATAATCCCCACAGTGTTGTTCAGAGCTCCAGCTGGGTAGGTTTGGAGGTTGGGGAATCCAGAATTCAAGACCCTAGGAAAGGCAGGGAAGGAAAAGAAGGTGGAGCTGAAGGAAGAGAACCAGCAGGGGGGAAAGCTGCCACTTTGAGAGGGAGTGAGGAGCAGGCGCCCATCTTGCTTGCAGGAGGGCAGGGCTTAGCTGGGGGCAGCACAGACAAGGCTTGGGACCTTGTGTTGCCCTGGTGGACGTGTGGGACTGATCCCACTTTGCCCCTGAGTTGCTGGTGTTTCTGGACCTCATCATTAAGATCGGCTAAGATGCTGGCTGCTTCTAGTCCCTTCTTTGATCTTTCAGCTCATGGTCTCCCTGCTGTTATACCCAATGCTCATGATGCTCCCTGCTGTTTACTCCTGTCTCCGCAGCCTCCTCCTGTGATCCGTGCTCAGGTCTTTCTCCTCACTGCCCTGTCCTCAGAACATTATCCACCCACAGCTGCAGCTCCTGTCATCCCAGGCAGCGGGCCCAAGCACCCAGTAAATGCTGGATACATATTCGTTACGTGATTGATTGGAGGAGTAGACAGTATCCTCTTTGGTAAACATTTACTTTGTGAAATTTCGAAAGTTTATTCCAGCAGGTTAAGGGCTCCTGAAAAACAAACAAGCAAACCCAAACTCTTGTAATGTCGTGATCAGACCCGTGGACAGTGGACAGTGAGGACAGACTATGGAAGGCGCCTTTGGCAAATTCACCCAAATGATAATGATCTTCTACCCTCAGTCCAATATTCGATAACACTTATGTCTTAACAATTTACAACTTATCTGTTTTCTTCTCCAACATGTTCTATAAATATATACTAACTGTGAGTGAGTTAAAATGTTTGGTCGTATTGATGTTTAGCATTCTCAAAACACCACATCTACCAAGTGTTTGGGATCCATTGGATCTGTTTCTAGCCAGTGTGCTTACATGACTTGGCTTCGTCCTCAGTTACCACCGCGCCTCCCCTTCTCCCCCCATCCCTGCCCCTGTGCTCACTGTGCTGCATGTTCACCCTTCCTGACCTCCAGGACTGCGAACGTGCTGGTGGTCGTGCACGGAAGCAGGGCATGTCCTTCCAGAATCTTGAGTGTCCCCGGTCTCGCTTGGGTCGCAGTCGGTGCCTTACTTTTCTCCTGGCCTTTTCTGGTCAATAGGTGCAAGGGGTAGCCTGCCAATTACTCTGCTACCCGCTGACTCGCTAAACTTCCCCAACTCCTATCATGGCCCCTCAGCCACATCTTTCCTGTTTCCTGGCAGCTCAGGTATTCTGCATGAGGAGACCTACAACCTGATTTTGGTTTTCTTTTAGTTCTTTTTAAGTATGTTTCTCCACATGTATATAGCTTTCATAATGTGGCCCAGTCAGGGCTCCTATATAGCTCAGTTGGAGCTCCTATGTGGCCCAGTCAGAGTGCAGCCATTAGCTCTATCTAACTAGAGACAGGCTGGGAGTTTGGAATGCGGCCCCACGGTGCATAGCTGAGTACCTGAAAAGAACGTTCCAGCAGACTGGAGTTGCCCATCCCCATTTCTCCCCTTACCATAAAAGTCTATGGGCTGCCCCAGGGCAGCGCTGGCCTGGGCACAGGCCAATCAGAGGCCAGCAACCATTTGTCAGTAACAGAAGAGAAAATCTCAGGTGTTGTGGGTAGTAAGGTTGCAACTCAAACTGCTCACAGACAAGGGGGGGACCAATCCCTGCGTGCCAAAACTGTTGGCTGTTAGCCAATAATGTAACCACTAAGTTGGAAGCCCCCTCCCCTTGCCAGTAAGCTATAAAACTTCACCCAGACAAAGGGCCACACTCTTCCCAGCTCGACACTGCTGTTGGTGGGTTGTGAGCCCAGCTTCGAATCTGCTAATAAATGGCTCTCATACTAATTGCAGCCAGTGTTGGCTCCTTGTTTATTTTTGGGACCCCAGAATCTGGCCATAACATGCAGAAGGGCAGGCTTCTCACAGACAGTTCACTAACTACTGAATCTTGGCATGTAGAGGAATCTCTGGTAAAAGTCACTCTGTGATACATATTTGTTTCATGAATGAGAACATACTTAGGTGAGACTTTGATTCCCTTATAAGAATCCAAAGAATTGGAGAATTAAAAATAAGTTTAGAAAGCAAAAACAAAATAGGCTTTGCTTTTTAAATTGAAGGAGTTTAAAATGAATGTTAAAGACGTTTTATGCAAATGACATGTTTAGATTAGAACACTCCCCAGCAACCCCCCCCATGGCTTTACCCCTTGATACTCAGTGGCTTGAAGGGAGATGTGTGTGCAATGACCTGTATGTTTCCCAGCTCACGGGGAAGGTCCCCACACCCCAACCTGGTGATATTAGGGCATGGGGCTTATGAAGGTGAGTAGGCTTAGATGAAAGCAGGCCAGATACCCCCTGGCTCTTGCAGGTTCCCCCTCTTATTCTGAGACCCACAGTGAGAACAGCCTCTCTCTTTCTCTGCTTACATGCCAGATACATTAAGATCACCTTCCAGTGCCACAGATTCCGGCTTGTTCAGTCAAAACTGTCCAACCAGTCTAGAAAAAAGCAGCAAAAAGCAGTAAGTTCTCATTCTCAGGCTCTCAAAGAAGAAGGGAAAAAAAACACACAACCTTATTTCTCCACAAAGGTTAAAACATTCCATTGTTCCCTCCCCAGTTGCTCCTGGTCTTCACCCCACAGAAGGGAGAGCTGTCCCTTTAGTTCATGGTAAACCACACCTCATGCTTGGGACCTGTCACCTGGCTCTCCATGGCCTGTCACCTTTGGGCTTCTGACCTGTCACCTCTGGACTCCTGACCTGTCACCTCTGGGCTCCTGACCTGTCACCTCTGGGCTCCTGACCTGTCACCTCTGGACTCCTAACCTGTCACTTCTGGGCTCCTGACCTGTCCTGTGGAAGTTGACACCCACACTCTCCTGTCCCTCCTCCCTCTGCCTTCCAGTTTGTTTTCTTATTCCTGCTGAATTCTCAGAAGAAGACATGCGACTCACATGCTGTGCGACAAGTAGCAAAGAACTGTGCGAAGGTTGCAGAAATTGATCAGAATAGGAAAGAACTGAGCAGGCCATTGCTCAGGAGTCAGATCTTGGAATTCCTTCTCCCACCTCCTTGGTCTATCACTTCCTAGTAATGTGAATTAGATAGTAAATTAATCTTTCTCGTGTGTGTGTGTGTGTGTGTGTGTGCGTGTGTGTGTGCATGGTGTGTGTGTGTGTACCACAGGGCATTTGAGTGTTTGTGTCTGCAAAGGCCCAAGAGTGACACTGGGAATCATCCTGGATTGCTTCGCTCTGGGGTTTCCCAGGCTCCATCTTGCAACTTAGAAGCATAGGCTGTGGCCACCGCTTCTGCCCAGCATTTTAAAGTGAGAGCTGGGGATCCAAACTCAGGTCCTTTTGCTTGTGAGGCAAAGGCTTTAACCCTTTAACCCATCTCCCTGGCCCAGTAAATGAACTTTCTGAAGACTCAGTAAATGCATTTGTAAAATGAACGCAGTAATACCACCTCCTCTACTAGAGCTTATGTGACTTTAATGAGCTAGCCCACCCAGGACAGGAGTTACATGTGCTGAGCCTCTAAGCGTTAGCTCCCTACTCCCGTACCTCAGTCCATCACACTTCATCCCTTTTGACCCTTTGAGAAGCAAAGGGCAAACATGAAGAAGCTGGTGACATAATGGATAACACTGACATGGTGAGTGGAACCTGGGAGTTTGGCTGATGGGCCAGGATGTTCCAGTCTGGTCATGCAGGGGAAATGGGGGTGTATTTGTTTCCTGGTGCCACCATAGCAAGACAAGATCCGGTGACTGAAGCCAGTTACAGAGTTGCTCACAGTCCCAGAGGCCGGAAGGAGTCATTTCCTCCAGGAAACCCTTCTTGGTGCTCAGACTGCTGCTTCCTCACACTGTGAACATCTGGGGACTCGTTTGGGTCTCCGTTCTTTCTTCTTGGAAGGACTCCAGTCAGACTGGATTGGGCCTCCCATTTCCGAACTCATTTTAACCTGGTCACCTCTTTAAGGTCTTGTCTCCACGCAGTCATATCCACTGGGGTTAGGGCTTTGGAACATAGATTTGGGGAATACAAAAACTGGCTTACATCAGTTACGGCACCAATGTACCCTTTGCCATCTTGCTCACAGGCAGATGTTCCTGAGTGTTGGGGTGCTCACTGCTTTCTGTACCACAGGCTCTGTGGCAGCTCGGGGTCACTTCCTGGTGGCCGCGACCACCCAGTGACTGTCTGTAGGAAGCAGTGGGAAGTAGCCTCCCTGGGCTGGCTGGCTGGCTCATGATTTCCTGTGTTGTGTGAGTAGCTCATGAGGATGACTGGTCTTCATGACTCCACAGGGAAATGGATAGAGCTTGAAGGGAAATCAACACCATCCCATGAAGTCAGTTCAAACTGACAGTGGCCCCTGGATTCAAGGCGGAAAGATTTTAGTCTCAGCATAGTGGAAGGCTGTCATGTTTGGAGCTCTCTGGTCCTTGAGGTCCATGCATGGTCTGACGCCATCTTTGTAAGAAGCTATTGCTCATTTACAAAGGAAGTCTTTCAGCTCTTTCATTGCTGTGGAAGAGCCCTGTTTCACAGCTAATTTGGATTTGGATATTTTCTGTTTTCTGATTTTTGTCTTTGAAAGCAACAAGCTAGAAGCCTGGGAATGCAGGTTGTTACTAAGGCAGGTTAGTCGCCCTGCAACATTATGAGAAGCAGGGCTTCCCGGGTGGGATGGCCGGGGTTTTGAATATGGAGTAGAATGGAGGCCAAGGTGCAGGTGCGGCTATCGACTAGATTCTGTTTTCTTCCTCTAGTGAGCCCACCTTTCCCGAGAGGCCCACACACTGTAGGGATGGGCGATGGAGACGCGTGTAGGTGTGTCATGCTCTCTTAAGCACAGGTGGGACTTAAGGGGCAGGTTCCTTTCTTCCCTGAGTCAGTAGCCACACAGAGATGACCCTGTGCTTGGCTCTTCTTGGTTCCAGAAGGTTCCATTTGAACATGTGACTACTTAAGATGATGATCCCTTGCGGACAAATTCTCATAGTTGCTTCATGCTGGTGAGAAATCATCTTGGGCTCCAGGTAGGTAGAATGTCTGTCTCCCTTTAAAAACCATAGCCAGGTGAGCCCAGTTGTGGAATCGTATATGGTGTTCACAGCAAATGATCCGATAAAAGTCAAAGTTCCCAAAGGAGAGTAATAACCAGAGAATCTGAAGACTTGAGCTCGTTAGTTTTAGATGTTGGTTTGATGGTTGTAAGATAGGGTGAGTCTTTGGACATGCCTATGAGGAATATCTAGTTAGGCCAGGGCTCTGGGCAGTTGGTCTTAATTGCTTTAATTGGCATGGCCACGCCCTTCCCTAGGGAGGTGGGGTGTATGAAGATGTGGCCTTGATTCTTCTCCTCTGCTCTTGAATTTGAATGTGGCCGGTTCTCTCGGTCCCTGTTATGGTAAACTCTCCTTCCCTGATGGACCGGAACCCAGAGCTGTTAGCAGAATAAAATCCCTTGTTTCCGAAGTTGTTTGTGTCGAGGGTTTATCACAGTCAGGAGTTATGAAGTTGAAACAAGACTTATTCTAGTTGATATCTTTCATGAGGCAAGAGCTGGATCAAGCTCTTCCAGTCTCCACCTAACATCTGGTAGGTTTCCTTCATTCTAGGCATGTCCAACTCATGACCTGTGCCCAATGCAAAATCATAAACCTATTTAAAATATTATGAGATATTTCCTTTGGAACTTAACTGCTCAGTGATACCACAGGTGGGGTCTCGTCTAGTTCTTGAGTGTGGGCTTTGAAGGTGGTAATATTGCTGTGTAAACATGCTGTCTGTCACGAGAAACCTTCAGCTTTTCACCTGATATCTCAGCTCCTTGTCTTGGCACACAGAACAGCTAATAACTGGGTGATCTACCTGCAACACACTTTAATTCAGAAGATTCATGACTCATACGTAAGAAGTCATTTGGCTCAAAATATTCTATAATCTGTTATCTCGTCTTGGTGTGCTCACCTTTACTGTAACAAACAGCCGAGATAACCAACTTAGAAAGAGAAGAAGTTGTTTTGTGCTGTCGTTGCTTTGCTGGCTTACGGTTGTGGACGTTTCAACCCATGACTGATTGCTTCTGCTTCTATTACTTTCCTTCTGTGGCTTCGCCTCGTGGTGGAGGAAGATGACAGAATATGGCTACTCACCTCACCTCTGAGACTTGAGAAAGGGGAAAGGGACCAGTCTTCCGTGTCCTGTGAGAACTCATCCCTACGATGGTTGATAAGGATTGTCAATGTAAGAGGATCATTTGGGAAAGAAGTCTCTCCCCAAGGCTGTGAAGAAATCACCTTAGATTATACTTATTATGACGGGAAGACACACCCTAAATGTGGGTGGTGGCTTTCCACGGGCTGGGGTCTCTGAGCACCAACATTCCTCTCACTCTCTGCTTCCTGACTGCGGGTGCCATGCAACCAGCTGCCTTAAGCTGCTGCTGGCCACACTGTTCTGTGTCCTTGACGTGCAAGCCAAGTAAAGCTTCCTTAGGTTTCGTATGGTAGGTGTTTGTCTCAGCAGCCGGCAAAGTCACCAACACCTCCCTGGTGGCTGGAAGGGCCCCACTGACCAGACCTCTGGAAAGTTCTAGTACCTCCTATTAGCCCCAGGCTGCAGACCATACCTTTGGCACATGTAGCTCTGTGGGGCGGAGAGTCCAGGTTCTGCAGCGTGGGGTCATCACACGCTCTTCTGCGCTTTTCTGCGTGACCTTTCCATCCCTCTTCAGAGTTTCCAACCTCTGTGACTTGTCTCATGTGCCCTCGGGACATTCTCAAAGTGTTGTTATTTTTTTATTCTTTAGTTTGAAGGCAGTGAACGTTTACAGCATTTCAAACTCAGTCCATCTCAGCATCTCAGCGGGCAAAGCCTTAAGCAAGGCCCAGTGTAAGGGGCTTTGTGGTAGTGCGCCCAGTCTTCCCTCTTCCCCACCTTGTCCTGCAGGAAGCCAGCAGTTCTCTGGGCCTCCTGTCGTCCTGGTCCCCTCTGCAGGCCTCTTGAGACCACACATTCCCCGGAGCTTCTTTGCGCCACAACCTCGGTCTCTGTCTGGGAGGGGCCTTGCAGTCCAAACAAGCAGACCAGAATAAAACTCTGCAATGTTTCTGGTCTGCAACAGCTGCTGTCTTTGGTTCACTTCCTGACACCTCCCCAGGCTGTTTGGGTTTTCGCAAACATCCTCAGGGGCTCAGGAAGGGTGGGCTGAAGTTGCTTAGGAGGTCAAGGAGTACTGAGGGCTCTTCTTTGTCAGCCGGGTTTGAAAAGGGTGGGCTGGGAGGAACAGGTGCTTCTGTGGGGACACAGGCAAGCTCACAGGAGACAGCCGCAGACGCGCTCCTGCTCCAGAGAGCTCTGGAGAAAGTAGTTTGCTTTGTTTCTGGAAGGTGCGGCCCCTGTAGCTGGTCAAGGCAGCAGTACATGCTCAGAATCTGTGGTTTCCTCTGCCTTTCAGATTTTAGTCACTTTCCCAGACTGTGCATTGCTTTGGGGTAAAGGGGCCAGAGCCTCTCTGTTCAAAGGAGCTAAGGAAGGGCACACCTCCGCTCAGACCACTCAAGTAGGGCTTTGTGGTCCCAAGAACTGGGACATGTTTTATCACGGACAAGAACATACATGACCCTGCCAAGCACCCAAGTGTCCCCTTTCCTTTTTCCTTCCGCATTTTCTTTCTTGTTCCCGCAGAGAACAAAGATTAAATGGGCTGTCTTTCTGTTCTTTGTCTGTTAGTGACAAGAACAGCTGTGACTTTAGGAGAGACAAAGACGGAACAACGTGCAGACACACTGGGCCAAATGATCAAAGGGAGTTCCTCGTTTGCGCAGGGCGAGCGCAGGGCTTTGAGGTGGATCCTTGCAGGAATGCTGATTTGCACGCGTGCAGCCGCAGATTTGCGCCACACTGCGCTTTGTCCATTCATGAGTGTGGTGTTGCTGTCACCCGTCTTGATGCCTGATGGGCAGGTGCGACTCCCGCTCACGGCTGGGCGTCTGGACTGCTCGAGTTTGCCTTTCAAAACTCTCTTTACTGATAGCAAGTTTCCTATACTCCCCTTGGATGATAACCCTGCGCGCACTGTAAGCGTGGCACGGCTCTAACGCATTTCTGGTGTGCCCTCATGATCATGGAACCTAGTAGATTTCCATGTGTTTACAATGCAAATGCTGTTAATGTTCAAGAGGCCCTGAAGTCTGGAAAGCAGCTCAGAGTGGTTACGCAATGGCCAACAGCTTTCTCCCCTTCTCTTCGGGTTCATAAGCCGCCCTGGGACAGGTGCCGTGCATTGCCTCTGGCTCCCATCCACTGGTTCCTGACTCACACTGATGCTTTGGAGTACTGATCGTGTATCCACTACTTGAATATTCTTTATGTAACTAGTAACTCAGGTAACTAGTGTCAGAGGACTCCCCCAGGAACACAGCAAGCTCTCAACCTAACATGTAAGTGTCGTGTGCTCTGCTTTTCCTCTTCCTGAAGGGGTGCACTGGTCCCCCATGCACTCAGGATTTTATGTAAAAGTCAGACTGAACAAGCAATAGCATGTTTATGTTTGACACTGGACGTGTTTTGTCTCCCATGGAGCTAATCTTTGGTTAGATACGCTATCGCCCTCCCTCTCTTCCTCCCTTCTTTTCTCCTTCCTTTCTTTCTTTCCCTCCCTCCTTCCTTCACTTCTTCCTTTCCTTCCTCCTCTCCTTCCCTTCTTTCCTTCCTTCCTTTCTCTCCTTTCCTTTTCCCTTCCTTCCTCCTTTCTTCCCTCCCTTCTTCTCTCCTTTCTGTCCCTCTCTCCTCTCCCTCTTTCCCTTCTCCCTCCCTCCTTCTCTCCCTCCTTCTCTCCCTCCTCTCCCTCTCTCCCTCCCTCCTTCTCTCCCTCCTTCCTCTCCCTCTCTCCCTCCTTCCTTCTCTCCCTCTTTCCTTCCTTCCTTCTCTCCCTCCTTCCTTCCCTCTTCTCCCTCTCTCCCTCCCTCCCTCCTTCTTTCCCTCCCTCCCTCTCTCCCTTCTTCCTTCCCTCCTCTCCCTCTCTCCCTCCTTCCTTCCCTCCTCTCCCTCTCTCCCTCCTTCCTTCCCTCCTCTTCCTCTCTCCCTCCTTCCTTCCCTCTCTTCTTTTCTAGAAAGTGAGTGTTCCTGAATGGAGAGATGGTCCTTGTCTGCTGTTCACAGGAGAGGCTATGGAGACTTGGTTGCATATCCACGATTTGCCACACCTGGACCTAGGTCAGTTCCTTGAGCAGCCATGCAGAGACAGTTAAGGAATTGCGACCCTGTGACCTAAGTCTCCTGACCGAGGAGGCTTCTTTCGAGTGTGCTGTCAATGCCAACCATAGGCACTGGTACAGCCCATTAAAGCCATGTCGCCTTTTGTTGTTTGGAGATATTTGCTGTCAGTCTTGAATAAGCCCCGCCCTCTCCAGTTTCACAGCTTGGCTCTTAGAGTATTCATCCAAGTTCAGCATGAAACCATAAGCTGACTGGGTCGTCTTCCCTAGACTCGATCAAGGGCAGGCCACATGCCCTTGCTGGCCTCGCACAGCTTTGTACTTGGCAGTGTGGGATGGCAGCAGCCAAGCAGCGGGCAGGAAGGAGCCGCAGCGGGTGGAGCCTTCGGGTTGCAGTTCCTGCGTCGGTCTCATGCATGATGCGTTCAGCTCCTTAGGCCCAGACAGGAGCTTTGCAGGCCTGGGGGCTTGGGAGGCCTTGTGGCCAAGTTGAGGGCATCTTCCAGGCAAGCCCAGAAGAGCCCAGGCACGGCTCTAACGCATTTCGGGGCTCCTCAGCCCTGAACAGCAGTCAGTGTCGGGGATCCCAGGGCTGGAGAGTCTGAGACCCTTGAAGACTTGACAGGTCTCTGGGGCTTTCCCAGCAGCTGGTCAACAGCTCGTACAGATCCCTGCTGTCTTCTCTCAGTGCTCCATCTTCTTTGCTGCTGTCTTCTCTCGCTAGTCGCTGGCTCCGACCTGGTTACCTGCTCTGCTTCTGGCCCTGAGCTCTCTAGCCGCTTTGGTAGTTTGACCGGCTGATTCGCAGCTCAGCACTGTCTCAGAGGTCAGAGGTCGCTCTACCTCACTGTGCCTGCTGCTCCCCTCTTCTCTCACCAGCTCAGCTTCAGCTGCCAGCAGTGGGCAAGAAAATCACTCCAGAGACATCTTTCTCTAGCTGATGCCGTAATACTCGCAAGGCAGCCTGGACGCACGTCTCCAGCACAGAGAATCTCCAGGCTTCCTGAGAGAGCTGGACAGACTGTTTTACACACAGAGAATAATCACAACCCCAGTCACGGCACACAAATGCATGCAAATGAAAGCTTACGTTGTGCTGATCACAGTACACCTTGTATGCAAATGGAGATTTAGTCTTGCACCAATCCATTCTAGATGGATATGGCCACAGAATCATCTAGAGTTCACTGAGGCTCCAGAGGGTGTTGCCGCTATCCTGCATGGTTGTTGATCAAATCACCATCAACAACTTAAGGGAACAAGCGGTTTATTTTCTTATGATTCCTGGTTAAGTTGCTTGTCCAGCTTAGCAGGAGAGTATGCACTGGGCCTGCATGTCTGGCCAGATACAGAAGGATGCCAGTCTTCTCAAACAGTTCCCTCCATTTTATTCACTTGCCTGGGGACTGCCCATCATGGGCCGGACCTTCCTCATCAACTAGAAGATCTCCTTTGGGTTTGCTCTGGGTTTAATTCACCTACAAATTCCCTACAAATGAGCCTAGAGTTCGAACCCTCAAACATCAAGTTGATGTCTGTGTTTATGACAGAGGGCAGATCAATGAGGAAAGATGCAAAACCACAAAATCATCTCGCATGCTTACAAATGTAGAAAACCCCTGATTTGTGAGTCCAAGAGGAAAGAAAGTAGACTCGGAATTTTCTAGAAGTTAATGATAAGCTGAAGCATATTTAGAAGACATTCAAATCTTCTGTGGGAAGTTTAGAGTACTCGTCAGAAGAACAAAGGGATAATCCAGTAGCATGAAGGAGACGGTGAAAATAACATTGCAACAGTGAACTAGTAAGGGGAAAAGTAGTAGAAAGGATCATACAAGTCAAGATTGGCTTTGGAAAGGTGAACAAGACAGAAGATATTTGATTAGGGCAAGACAGACAGAATAGGCACAGATAAACCAGTATTAGGAATATGCAAAGCATAATAAGGAAACAGAAGAAATGCACTATTCCATCAACACAGGAGTCATATCATCACGATTTTCCTAGAAATTAATTTAGTGAGGGGAGGGAGGGGAGGAAGACAAGGAGGGAGGTGAGAACACTTAGATACATGCGCCTTGTCGTAAGTGTGGAAGTCACAGATAACTTTCAGAAGTCAGCTCTCTCCCTTCACTGTGTAGGCTCCAGGGATTCCAGGGATTGAATTCAGGCTGCTGGATTTGTGTGCAAGTGCATTTACCCCTTGAACCATCTTGCCAGCCACATGCTCTATTAATCTTTGTAAAATGGACATAGTTCTAAAAATATGTAACATATAAAATGACTAAGGTATAATAAACAAAATAATCCTATGGTATTATAGATACCGGCTTGATAATTGACCATATATCTGCAATGAAGAAAATTATGCAAGATGATTTTGCAAGTAATTGTATGAAAATGTATGCAATACATAATTTCTTTGCACTGTTTTAGAGAAAATATTGAGGAGAAAAGAAAAGTTCCAGAAAATTATATGCTATGAAAAATTACTGATTAAAGTTGAAAACCAGATGAAATTAATTAATTGTTAGTACTTGCATGGAAATGAAGCCATATTGAAAAAGGCTTTGCTAGTTCTTCCGTGGTTCTGTGTGGCCAGGGGTCTCTGAGCAGGCTGACACCTAGGTTGAAGAGTCAAATCCCTGGAAAGGCAGGTCGCTGGAGTGGTGTCTTTCTTCTTCTCTCCTCTCTCTTTCCCCTACTCCTTCCCCTCCTATCTCCCTCCCCTCTCCTCTCCTCTTTTCCTCTCCTCTCCTTTCCACCTGTCCTCTCTACATTAGAGAACAAAGTGCTCTCTCTCTCTCTTTCTCTCTCTCCTCTCTTTTCCTCTCCTCCCCTCCCCTTCCCTTTTCTCCCCTTCCTTTCCTTCCTCTCCCTTCCTCTCCTGTCCTCTCTCCTCTCCCAAAGAGAAGGAAGACACATCTGTCCATCATGTACACCACTATACCAAGTCTGAGATGCATATATCATATATCTGCATATATCACCTGACAGACTCACCTTGAGTATGAAGCCAATGTAAGTTATTCTGACCCACTGAAAGTCTGTGTCTGATCCAGCATCATAGGTCTCCAGTCAGAATGAATAAATAGTTAAATAGGTAAGCAACTTAAAGAGGGACAATAGAGAAAATATAAAAGCTTGAGTTATATATTACATTTATTATATAGATACTTATTCTTGTATAAAACTATAAAATGCTACAAATACACTGGAAATTCAGCACATGATATTTGCTGAAAACATCTTCATTAGACTTAGTTACAATTTATTTTGAAAGGTAAGCATTTTGTATAATTGGACACAAGATAAAATTGGATAGACAACCCAGGAAATAAAAAATAAAAGTTAATTACAGTTGCTGGTGTAATGACCAAAGGAAATGGCTTCAAGTATTCTAAAAGATAGCAATTTGACTTGACCTCTCTAATGTATGTGTGTGTGTGTGTGTGTGTGTGTGTGTGTGTGTGTGTGTGTGTATACATAATATGCAGAAGACAAATTGAAAAATGTATGTTTGTATTATTTTACCATGTGGTATGTGTGCATGGGTGGGTGGGTAGAGGTCAGAAGACACATAGCAGGGGTGGGTTCTCCCCTTGTACAGTGTGGGTTCTGGGGATAGAGTCAGGTTACTGGACTTAGCAGCAATCCCCTATAACCACTGAACCATCTCGCTGGCCCAAATCATTAGCTGTACTTAGTAAGTGGGTTTCCCATGGCAGCAACTGCAGCAATTACTTCAGTAGTGTGGCTCAGATAATTTTGTGTGATGCAAATGGATAGCTGTGGACGTTCTGCCATTCCCAGGTCACTGAGAGCAATTTCATGGTAGGAGAAAAACTGTTTGGCATTTGATAGAGTTAAGAGAAAACGCTGAAGCCCAGAAGTACTCAGAACATGGTGCAAACTGTCAAGGAGGTGCATATTTACACTGTCAAGAAGGTGCACATTTAAATACTTGTTTTTCTCGAGAATCCCTTCACGGAGAAGACCTAAGAGCTATGCCATACCTAGTAGCTCTAGTATGTCTTCCTTAGTAGTATTTCTAGAGCACAGGGTGGGGTCTCTCTCTACGTTCTCCCCCATGAAAGCAGTCAGGGGTCTCTGGCAGCAAAGCTCCCTCCAAAGCTAGGGACGAAACTGCAGAGGAAGCTTCTGGAATCACAGGGAAATGTTTTGGAGGCGCAAATGGAAGGCGCCTCAAGGCTGTCCTTCCTGCAGTGGATTGATGCACATTACACACACCCGAGACAAATTTGTGACATGGGCAGAAGAAAGAAAAGGCGTCTGTTGTCACAGATGGTGCCAGTAGATAGAAACATGTTTGGAGAAATCATAAACAGAAGAATGGAGCACAATTCCTTCCTCTCCTTCTTCCCACGGAAGCTGTTCTCTGGACACCCCGATTCAGACAGAGAGAAACATTTGCTTGTTGAAGTTTTCCAGCCGAGAAATAACCGTGGAGTGACGGGTTAGCACCGTTTCCAGAGCAGAAGAATGAACAGCTCCACGGATCCAGGCACTGGTGGATAATGGTTGCTATGTGCAGAGAGTTCCAGGCCGATAATTATCAGCGCCCGGCAGACGACAGTGCCACGCTATGTGAAACAGTTTTCTCCCCTCCAGAAAAAAAATCTCCAACTTGAATTCCGTTCAGTTTCTGGATCCAATGGTGGTTATGGGAAATCCCGACAGTATAATGCTGAGTGTGGTGACCATGGGGATCCTGTAAGCAAAATCCAGTGTGAACGTTCCTGAGAAGACGGAAGTGCACAGATTATACTGTAGTCTGTGTGTACATGTGCAGAGATCTCTACAGCTGACATTGTGGTAACCATACAATAGACCAAATATCATGTTGCAGGTCATAATGGATCCTGGTTTCAATAAACTAAAACACGCCTTTGACATTTGATAGTCAATTGTTAATATTCAGTTAATAATTAATAAGACATATCTCAGTGTAACACCAATGGAGTCATCTCTCTCCTGGAGTTACAGTTATGATTTGATCAAGGCTTTGAGGTTCCTATTTATACTGGGTACTTGTGCCAGCCACAGCACGTCAGCGGCTCTGAACAAGACCACTGTTCACAGCTCTGGGGTGCTTGGCTGGGACTCTCTCTGTCTCTTTCTGTGTTTATCTGTCCTTGTCTAGGGTGGCCTGATAAGACAGTTAGGGTGAGCACATCATTTTATCAGGCTAACGCCAAAGTGTCATGGCTTGGATGGAAATGAACCCATGTGCACAATTTTAAGCAAGCTCTGTCTGTGTCTCACCTACTGGCAGCTTAGAGACCCAGTCAGGTTGCGTGGGGACAATACGCTAGTGCTGTCCAGCCTCTGCCCGCCATCTTTTGGATCTACCCAGATAGAAGTTCTGGGCTTCAGCAGCTCTTGTGTCCCCAGCGTGTAGTGTTGGTGACAGGTGGCCGCAGGCAGGAGTGGCCACTGCTGGTGTCTCAGTCCCTTTGCAGGCCTTGGAATGGGGATCGTTGCATGTGACAGTCCTCGTGGGAACACGGGGAGGCAGAGTCCTTGCGGGAGCACGGGGATGCAGAGCTTCAGCCTGGGCTGTGGCCGGGATGGCAGCGTCCAGGCCCAAGTGCCAGGACCCCTCAGCCTGTGAGGACCACCAGGGTCTCTGCACGTCTGCAGTGTAGCAGCCTTCTCTCAGGGGCTCTTGGTCCTTTTGAGGCTGCGGTGGGGGGAGACCTTGTATTTGTAGGAGGGTCTAGTTCGAAAAGACAGTTCCTAGCAAAAGCTGACAAGCCCGGCAGCTCCTCCTACAGTCTCTTTGTGGAAAGATAAGAATAGTTCAACCAGCACCCACAAAAGCGAATGAAGATGATTAGAGAGGTATGGTGAGCCCTGAACGCTCAGGGCAGGAACTCTTCGTCTGCGTAGAAAGTGCCATAGCCCTGGGCAGTCAGTGGGCTTGTTAAACCCACAGAGGGGAGCTGGCAGGGGTGAAGTGGCAGTGTCCTTTCCCATAATCAGCGATTCAGGGTACTGATCAAATGCCCTTGAGGGTCTGTCTGGCCATGAGTTTCTCTGAACAGCGCTCGGACTCCATGTTCTAGAAAAGGAGATGTTTGGCCAGCTGAGAGGATGACTCCGGCTGATAAAGGCTGGCATGTGACTTCAGATGTTAATGAAGATCTGGATTTGCGTCCGTATGCTGCAAATTCTGGGTCTGAAACCTCATCAGATTAGCTCCACCCCCCCCCCAGCTCTTTGTAGGCTTGAGAAAAGTGTCTTCATGCAGCCCACCTCGCAGAGATGCGGGGAAGATGCATTGTGCTCCATGTGAAGTGCAAAGCACGGTGTCGTAGCAGAGCGACTTTAAGACTGACGGTGAGGATGATGCAGTGAGGAAGGAGTGGGGCATGGGGAGGAAGGGAAGAGGGGAGGAGGTAGGGAAGACAGAAGGAGAAAGGTAGAAGGGGGGAGGTGGGGAGGAGAGGAAGAGGTAGGGAGGCGGGGAGTTGGGGAGGAGGGGGACACAGGGAGGAGCACAGCAGAGAAGCAGGGGGTTTCCAATGTTTCATGAGTTGGGCAGAGAGCCAGGGGATGGGAATTCCTGCCCCTGAGCACCTGCCTCTTGTTCCTCAGCTGCTGAGGGCCAGCGTCATCCTATCTGTGTCCTTACAAATCCCTCATCTGTGAGCTGCCAGCCACAGCCCGTGAGCTCTCTCGAGGTCAGCCGGCCTGACACAGCTGTTCTGTGCATTCCTGCGGTCCCTGCGGCGGCGGCTGCACTGCCCTGATCCTCCTTCCCTTCCCTTCTCCCAATTCTTCCCCTGCCGGGAATCAAACCCAGACAAGGGCTTCATCGCTGAACTCCACCCCGCCCCTTTGAGATCTCATCACCAGCGACTCTTGCAGGGGCCCAGCCTGGGCCTGGAACGCCTTTGGGGCTGTGTGCGGAGCACTGTCTTCACCTGCGGAGGCCAGGGAGCACCATCTTGGGAGCACCAGTATCCCCCGAGGAGGCCTGGGCTGTGATCCTTTTGCCACACTGTGTTAATTTAAAGTTCTTACAATTGAGGCTAAATCTGGTTGTCAGCTGTTTTGTGAGACAGGCCCCTGCTTCTACAGCAGAGTCACACTGTTACAGGGACCAGGCCACCCTCCTGACCCCCTCGCCGCCCCCGGCTTCAGTGTAATGAGCTCACCGTCTAGGCCTTCATAAACAAACCTGACCAGCCTTATGTGCAGCAGAAGGGGTGGGTTCCTTATTGCCTCTCTAGGGGCACCTAGTAGGAGACAGACTTGTTTTTTTCAGGGATCAAAACTTCTCTCAACCTTCAGGTCAGGGGGTATGCACATTGCCCATTTCTTCCCCACTAAGATGCGAAGAATGAGCACGCTCGACACAACTCTATTAGGAGGGTTGCTTCTACTTCTTGCATGTTTGGTGATTGTCATTTTTCAGAAGTTGGCTTAACCCACTAAGCAGTCAGCATTGGTTAGTAGGAGCCGCTTTCCTGGAAGTCAGAAGAGCCAGAAGTCAGAAGACGGAAGAGAAGCAGAGCTAGATACAGTGTTAGGCCTACTATGTGCCATGCGAAGAAGTGTTCTCTACTTTTCCTGTTGTGATCAAATAGCCTCCCAAAGCTGTGGGAGGGAGGGAGGAAGGGGGGAAGGAGGGAGGGAGGGAATGAGGAAAGGGGGAGGGAGGAAGGGAGGAAGGGAGGAAAGGGGGAGGGAGGGAAGGAGGGAGGGAGGGAGGGAGGGAAGGAGAGAGGGCTTATTTCAGCTCAAGGTTCAGGGCGCTGTCCATCTGACAGAAGTCAAGGCAGAAGCCAGGCTGCTGGTCACATGACACCCGCAGTCAGGAAGCAGAGAATGATAAGTGCTGGAGCCCAGCTCCCTTCCTTTCATTCACCCTAATCTCAGTGGATCCCATGGAATAGCTCCACCCACATTCAAGACAGATCTTCCTACCCAGTGCCTGGTGCTCACAGGCATGCTGGGGGCTTGACTCCAGGCGCGTCTGCTCAAGGAAATAACCAGCACTCATAACCTTTCACTATCACAGATCCACAGCTCAGTGAAAATACTCGCATAGAAGCTAAATAAAAAAGACCAAATAAGACCATTTTTTCAGCCTAGAGGGAAGCCTGGAACATGGGGAGAGGTCTTGAAATCTTGAGTGGAATGAGTTGCTGGTCCCTTGAGGGGTGTCAGATCATTGACACTGCAATATTCAGGCAGTTTTAGGGCAGCCACGCTGGGACAGTCTCCGAAGGTCTTGGAAAGCCATCCTCCACTGCTAGGATTACCCTGGAGGAACAACCCCTGTGGTGAGGGAGGAAGTGACCTCATCCCCCCACTGCTGGGATTACCCTGGAGGAGCACCTACTGTGGATGGGAGGAAGTGACTTTAATCCTGCACAAGAGATAAGATGCTCAGCTTACCCCCAACCCTTTGCTGGTGACAGGAGATGGGGATTAGTTCTCCCTCGTTGATAAGCCCAACTAGAGGTCAGGCTCAAGATCAACTGGGTTGGGCCCCAAGGTGAATAGTCCGATGAGATGTAGAGGATCAAAAAAGCTCCAGTTGGGTTTACAAAACCTGGAGCTAACCCATGGGGAAAGGCCATCTTTCCCGGGCCTACCTAAATGCATAAATATGCTTCACCCTGGCATCCATCTTCATTTTAGCACCTGTCCCTCATGGTATGCCACATCCGGACTCCACGAGTTCTGTTCTTTCTCTCCTCTAACAAATTCTACCTTAATCCTCTACATGTGTTTTGGTTTCAGTCTTCAACTCCGGAACACAAGAACCTGGATATATACAGACTCCCCGCGAGAGTCACCCAGCAATAATATGATATGATGTGTCATTCCCATGTGTTGGGACACACAGTTGTTCTGGGAAGCATGCGGCCTGCAGGCCACAGACTGGACATGTCCAACAGGCAAAGAAAGCCAGAGAAATCTTACAGAGGACAGTGAAGCCCCGAGGGCAGGCGGAAGGGAGGCTGTGAAGGACCAGAACACGCTGTCTGTGCGGAGAGCCTAGAAGCACTTCTGGCTCATCCTTTTCTGTGCTGAGACACTGCTGAGATTGGAGTGTCAGTCAGTGGAAGCAAAATCCCTCCTGGGGAGCTGGCTGCCCACTGTCCTCCAGGATGGGTTATCAGCAGAAGGGCAGTCAGCTACCAAATGGTGCTGATGGATTGCAATTGTGAGTTACTTTTGTGGCTGGAAGAGAAGATGATCATGAAGAATGAGATAATTTTGGACAGCAAAAGGAATTTGGAGACAGGAAGTGGAAGATTCTAAGAATGAGGGTTTAAAAATTGACAGAAGATTTTTTGTGTTGATAAAGAAAGAGAGGGGGAGAAAGACAGAAGAAGGAAGAGAAGAAGAGAGAGAGAGAAAGATTGAGAGGAGATGGGGGGCATGACATGATACCGCACAGGGTAGAAACTCCATTTCTGAGGAAGGCAGATTTCTAGTCCCATCTGTCCTCATGACGCACATGAAGAGGACGGTCACTTAATTTTTCACAGGCTCAGCTCTCTGTGAAATTGGGTCAGGCAGGACAGGGCAGAGACAGGATGAAGGCCAGAGATGCCTCCAGGCCAAAAATGCTATTGTGTTATAGATGTTCCCTGTCTGCTGTTTGTTTGTGGCTTAAATTTATCTATCTGTACACTTCTCTATTCTCTATCAGTCAGGCTTCTACCTGCTGCCTATACTATCCATCTACGCATTCTCCCATCACATCATCATTGTCTATCTTCATCTATCATGTACCAGTTATACAAAGGTCATTTATAATCACGCATCCATGATTATTTAACTATTATCTATTTATAATCTGTATATTTATTGATCCATCATCTACCTACCTAGTATCTTTCTATCAGTCAGTGATCGGCTATCTGTCATTCTCTGTCTTATATCTGCATCTGTCTACCTCTACACATCAGCTTACCTTCTTCCATCTGCCTATTTTCTATCTTAAACAATAATGCTGTTGGTTATTTTGCTTGAGTAGGAATTAATACATTTTTCCTGTGGTTTAAACGTGCCTGTTGATTTTCTGAGCCCTAAATCAGTCCAGACAGAATGTTGGAAATATTCTGATTGTATTTTCTGTGGTTGGAATCATGGTAAGGATGGAAGACTATAAGCAGGGGGGAAAAAAAATCTTGTAGCAAGTGATCCATGGAAACCAATGACACATTGGGTATGAAAAGACAAGACATTTATACCTGGAAGGTTTCAGAGTGCATGTGTGTTGGTGAATCCTGGTGGGCGGTGGCATGGGCACAGAGGATGAAGACCTGGTCTCCTCCTCCTCTGCTCTAGGGGCCCCAGTCACAGGGATTTAACCTTTCAGAGGTTAGAGATAGTAGATACTCAAAAGATACCACCTCTGAAGAACCTGACAGAACAGGAGAAACAAAACAAAACAAAAAAATAACCCAAAACATTGGTATGACTAGTTGGTTCCTGTGGAATTGAACTTGACTCACACTTTGCCAGCTTCCAGCGGCTTCCAGAGCTCATATTACCACGACATATCTCTTCGGAAGGGGCGAAGTTTCTTATTTAACTTCTGGGTCCCCTGTGAATCTTAGGCCTCTGGGTCCCTTTATGCTGAAACAGTTGCAAGGTTCCCTCACATTGCTCTCTTGGGGTTCTCTCACATCTCTCCCAGCTGTGCCCTCTGGTCGCCCGGATCCCTTGGTTTCTAACTGGACTGTTTAGTCACTTGTAGCCGGTGTGAATGCTGAGGAAGGGAAGCCTTTGATTCTCTCGCAACCCTCCTGGAATCTTAAACAGGAGGGTCTGTCCTCCCCTGTTGAACGTGAGCTTTCTGCTTCAATGAGAAGTTGGCGTTGCTGAGTTCCTTGGACTGTGGCTTGAGGCTCTCAGCGCTACAGCGCAGGGAGCCCAGTGTGACTTTCTTGGGAGAAGGTTGTGTCTTTCCTAACATAGGAAACGATGCTGAAGCCTTTGGATGCAGGAAAGGACAGACGCAGGCAAGCTGACACCGTACAGACCCGGCCTGGTGCCAGGGCTGACCCTGGGTGGACAGCTGCCTGGCGGCCTGTCCCCAGCCACACGGACGCCAGCCACCCTGGTCTTCACATACTTTAGGGAACAACTGCTTGGAAAGAATAGGCTGCGCACACCCCCAGCCGTGAGCCCCTTTGTGCGCAGGACTCCACACTAGGCTCCTCTCACTAGCAGCTGTTGCCTCAGCTTAGATTTCCAGTCACAGGAAACTGCTGGCTTGGGGACAGAATTTAGATCATATGTGGCTTTGTGGAAACTCAGCTGTTGGCTTCTGTGGATGTGACTTCAGATGTCAATCCCAGAGTCTCCGTCATTTAGGTCTTACTTAAAAACAGACACCCCATTGATGCTTTAATTCTGTCTGAGTGCCCAAGAGGAGCACTCACATAGTCACTCTAACACCCACAGGGTCATCACCTCCGGCCTTCTGTTCCATGGGGTCACGTGGGTGAGCTAATTCAGCACTCAGCATCAATAGTTTCTAACTGTGTGCTTGCTAAATGAGGAGTAATTAGCTCAGCCAGAAAAAATTTTTAAGGGTGGGAACAGGGTATTTTATGCTGTCCCGATTGGTCCCCCGGATTCCAGTGGTTACCTCAGCCTCCTGAGCTTTGGGGTGATGGGCAGGCACCATAACACGGATGTCTGTATTTCAAAAGACAAACAGAAATGCCAAAGTGACCCAATGAATGAAAAGATGGAGAAGCATTGTCTTCTCTCCTAGAGATCATGTAAGACCAGGGAATGCACACACACATGCACACACATGCACACACGACACACATGCATACACATGCACACATGCACATGTATGCACATACATGCACACACGCACATACATGCACACACATGCACATGCATGCACACTCATCTTTAGATAATATTAAAATAGTGACGAATATTCAAAGAAGAAAATCACACTGATTTCTCAAACTCATATTAATTTCTGAAAAGGATTAGTCTTTGATCATAGTGAACTCTTATTGTAAACAAGGAATAAAGTGGTAACGAAAACCATGATGAGAACAACAGAAAGGTTGGAAGCTTCTGCTAAGCAGTGGGAACTTGCCGACACCTGAAAAAGAAATCAAGCTGACCGAGTCTCGTGCTGGAGCCGAACACCCAGTCGCCAGGGCTCTGAGTGAGTTGTCACAGCACAATGCATTGGAATGGAAGATGGTAGAAAGAAGGAATGCAGGATCCTAGTGAGGAAGCAGAGAAATAATACAGAAAAGAGAAGAAAGGAATTGGCAGCCATCTTGGAAATTTAGAAGTGAAACTGGCAGAGGGCTGTGTGAGGAAGTGAATGTGTGAGGCGTTGATGGTCACAGGCAAGGAGGAGAAGAATCCTGGCAGGCCACGCTACTGAGTCTAGCCTAGCCAGAGCTCTGAAAACAGGAGTTTATACAAACTGGCGCCCCAATGCTGGGAAGCTTGGTGGATCAGTTACTGGAGCGAGGCGCTGAGTGCTGTCACCAGCTGCCTTTTGGGGAAACCGTAGGCCCAGACACTTCACAGGGGGTTCTCCACACCCTTGGGAAACATTAACACACTCCAGAGAAAGGGGAAAGAAAACAACTTCCTAGTTCTTCTCACAAATGTGATAGTCTTCTGCTAACCTTGACCAAACAGCATACGGAGGAATCCACAGCTGTGAGAATTTTGCATGAAATATTAGCTCCCAAGTCCAGTAAACCCAACCCAGACTAAAACAAGAAACATGGAGCTAACTTCAGACACTCAAGGGTCTCTCACTATCGAGAGATTCTCATGGCTTATGATTATAGCAGAAAGAGAGAGAGAGAGAGAGAGAACAAAGTTGCCAAGAGGCATTTGCTCATGTTCAGTATCAGCTGCTGAGACTAGGGATAAAGGGAGCACAAAGCCTTCAAAGGGGAGCACTTGTGCATCCCTCTTGGAGCAACGGGCAGCCAGGGAGCCGCTCCTGAGCCAGGGAGCAGTAAACACAGTGTCTCCCCAACTCCGCATTCCATGTCTTTGTAAAGGTGTTAGACACAATTATTTGACGAGCGAGAGAGTGAGCCACGATGTAAAAAGTGAGAAGAAGCGAACGGTATCATTTTAAAATTGATGTGATGCTTGGCAGGAGTAGCAATAGAAAACTAGAGGTAAGTTGTTATTGGGAGCAAAGCCAACAGACAGCTACCAAAAAATAATGTTTACCAGCAAGGTCAGCTGGGCACTGAGATGGCAGTGAGCAGTTGGGAGGCTGACATCAGTATCTGACAAGAGATCACAGGGCTTTCACAAGGAGCCTGAAAACCCACAATGAAATGAAAGTTTATTCTTTGGTTAGCCAGCTATCTCAGTATCCACATAAGGTCACATTGGCAAATCTGCCAACCTGAGTTCTATCCCCTGAGTTCAAGCCCATGTGGGTGGAAGAAAAAGTCCTCATTACTCAGGCATGATGCCGTGCATGTTCTCTTTCTCTCTCTCTCTCCCTCTCTCTCTGTCTCTCTCTCATATCTTTCATACATAAACAAATAAAATACTAAAAAGAAAGGTTATTTTATAGAAGCAGTCAGTATCACAGTTGTATGTCTTTAAATCACTTTCCACCTTTAATGAGATCTCAGTAAAACCACTGAGTGATTTCTTTTGGAGTCAAGAGAAGATGATTTTGCAATTGAGGAATATAAAATGGTTTCAGAGAAATTATTGTTGAAAGAAACCATGCAACAACCTTTTTTTGAGGTTTTTTTCTTTATTTTAATTTTAAATTTTTCAAAATAAAATTCCAATCATACAAGCTCAATAGGTACCCTCATCCTCTTCTTCCCTCCACCCCTTCCAGTCCCCCCCCCCGTACTCTCTCCCACCCCTTTTCCTCTTCCTTTCACCCCTCTCCCTCCCTCTCCTTCTCCTGGGTGCCTCCCCCTTCCCTTCTCCCATCCCCTGGAGAATCCTTTTGTGTGAATGCCAAACCTCCCTTGGAGTCCTCCACCTTAGTGAGGTGTAAGAACTCAGTGGCAAAGTTTGGAGCCCTTTCTTGGGCTCCCTGTTAGTATGGGAACTCTATTATGACTGTTAATCCCTTGCTTCTAAGGATCCTACTGCCAGTGATCCATGCTAGACTTTAGGGGGTCATTGACATGTCAGCCATTGTGCAGGTCATGCAAAGTCCAATTATGGCTACGGCAGTCCTAACTTGTGTGGAGTATCTTGCATATCGTTGGTTCTCCCCATCTTTAGGCTCTTATAATCTTGCTGCCTCCTCTTCTGCAAGGTTCCCTGAGCATTAGGATGGGGAGAGATTTGGCTGGTCTGGTTCCAGGTGATTAATGTAGGATCTTTGGTGTTCTGAATTACAGTTTGTTGTTTTCAGTTTTGCTGTTCCTGCACCATCCTTGACTCCATCCTGATTGGTATTGAAGGTCACCTTCTGAGGAGCAGGGAGTCTGTCTGGGTCAGGGTCCCAGGCAGAAAAGCTGCAACGATCTTTAAAACAAATCCTTGTCATAAAATTCTGGCCTTATGAATCTGCCCAGAATTGGTAAGTTATATATTTAAAAAAGAGACTGATAAAACTAAACGAAATTATACAAAGTGTCACAAGTAAAATCAAAAGAAAATAATAACAGAAAAAGATGAAGGTTATAGCTATTCAATGGTATACTCAATTCCTAGCCCCGCCGTATGTAATACACGCACATATGTGTATACACATATGCATTATGCAGGAACTCATTGCAAAAAGAACTCAATTTCTTTAATAACTAAAGAACTCACACCAGTTGACAAGAAAACCATCAAGAAAGTGAGTCCCATTAAAACAACAGGCATGTCCCAAGCACAGGACAAGATAGTTGGTGTTACTAGTCACAAGACATTCAATGTAATCTAAGACAACATTTCCTCCTACCAACTGGCAAGGTCTGAAGCTTGTTTGCCTCATGAGATTCTCACAGTGATCTGGAGAGACAGGCTCCATCGGCTTTGGGGAGTTTCTATCTTTGCAGCTTTTACAGAAAGAGACTGACCACAGTGTGTGAAAGCAAAGGACATGCATGGTCTTCCGTGAGCTACTGGTTTAGCATTTCTGACGTGTGGTGGCTGATCCTGTCCCCGTTCTCCTAATTATGCGAGACAACACATGTGTTTACCATGGCACCATTTCACAGCAGCAAGAGTATCATCAGATTAGAAGCCCACTACCAGCAAGAGAACGGGAAGCCAGTCACATAAATTACGATGCTTCCACAGAAGAGAAAATTAAGCATCTGTTAAAGAGAACGAAGCACTGGTGGACAATCTCTAAGAAATATTATCTGAAAAACAGCAGATTGTTCACTATGCTGCCTTCTGAGTGAAGAGACAGTTATTTTGGGGAGGGCGCAGGAGAGACTGAACAGCAGTGGTCTGAGAGTATGAGGGATATTCATTCTCTCTCTCTCCCTCCCTCCTTCCCTCCTTCCCTCCCTTCCTCCTTCCCTCCCTTCCTCCTTCCCTCCCTCCCTCCTTCCCTCCCTCCCTCCCCTGCTCTCTTTCCTTCCTCCCCCTCTCTCTCCCTCCTTCCTCTTTCTCTCCCACTGTCTCTCTTTTTCTCCCTCTACTCCCCCATTCTCATGTTGCCTGGGGCAGCCAGTCTTGAGAGCCCACCATAGGGTGGGGGCTGACCTTCCACTCCAGATCCTTCTTCTTCTGCCACCTCCCAAGTGCTGCGATTACAAATGTGCCCATCACACTGGGCACACTGGAACCTGGGACTCCTGCCTGCTAAGCACACACTCTCCCGTTGACTACATTTTCATACTTTTCGATTTTGGAGGCACGTGCTGCTTCTGTTTGTTTCCTCTGGTGTGGTATGGCTTGGATTATCCTTCACAGGCTTTTGTATTGGAAACTGAGGTGTCAATGTGGTGATTGAAGGGGTGGGACTTCTCAGAGGCGGGACTAGTGGGGTCGTTCGACCTGTGAGCTTCTGGGGTCAATATGACTTAAGCTGGTCACTATTTCTTAAGGTTTTACATGTCACATATTATGTCTTGTTAGAGTATATTATATTTTGGCTATAGTTAGTTCTAGCTTTGTATGTTGCTTGCAATAACTTTAAAGAAGTTCTCTGCAAAAAACACATTTGCCCAAAGTCTCGGGACAGGAGCCAGCTCTCATCTTGCCTTCCCTTCCTGTCCTACTTAGACCCACAGGGCTTCAACAGTCTTTGATTTTTCTTTGATTCTTATTTTCATGAAGTTCTTCTCCTTCTGTGGTGTGTTTTGAAGACAGTGAGCAGGTCCTCCTCAGCTTCCTTTGTCCCATGTTAAAAAGCCCAAATCCACTCATGTTTTCTCAGGAGTCCTTGTTCACTAACTCAGTCATCATAGTCATCCAAGCCCCGCCCCATTCCTGAGGGTGAAGAATGCAAATCCATGGATGCCTCCTCCCCGCCCGGTTTCGGCATCTCTGCAGAGTGATCGGTACTGGGCAGGTGGCACGTCACAGCGGGGTGTGCCCAGCCTTCAGAAAACACTTTACAGGACAGACTAACTGGGGAGCAGCTGCTAGAGAGCATCTTGTATTCACAAAGGATCAGCATTAGTACATCTGTGTGTGGGGGGTGTGTGTGTGCGTGTGCGTGCGTGCGTGTGTGTGTGTGTGTGTGTGTGCGCGTGTGTGCGTGCGTGCGTGTGTGTGTGTGTGTGTGTGAGTGTGCAAGCCTATAGAGACCCAAGGGCGACACGTAGAATCGTCTCGGATTGCTTTTCAATTTATTGCTTTGTTCCAGGGTTTCTCAGTCTTTGCCTTCCAGGACTGGAATTATAGGCTGCTTCTATATTAGCTTGACAATTTTATGTGGGATCGGGGATTCAAATTCAGATCCATTTTGCTTCTGAGGCAAAGGTTATAATCCCTGGCCTTATCATCTCTGGAAAACACGATTCTGGGCATGTGTAAAGCAGGCTAGGCCATGGGCCGTGACGCTGCTGTGCTTACGCTGTAATAGACGGCGTACACGGCCCTCTCCATGTGACTCAGGTCTCTGCTGGCTAAGCGGCTCTTGCTCCTGACTGCCAGCTCAGGTCGCCTTATCACACCCATTGCGGCATACAGCGTAGGACCTGGTGCAGGGCTTCCCGGTTTTATGTTGTTGCTCATTAGCACAAAAATCATTGCTTCTGGGGACTTTCGTTTAGCATCGGAGAAGTTAATAGACTCCTGTGGTTGCTCACGTGACTATTTAATGAACTGAACTGAGAGGTCTATGTGTTTCTGTAGCTGATTGGTTAAGACGATGCCCTTCCTTTGCTTAGTATGCAAATGCCAATTATTACCCCTCACCTCTTCTACCTCTCTCTGCTCCAGGGCTTAGATAACTGTAGACATTTCACACAGAACAGAATCACTGTTGCTTTGATTAATGAGCATGGCAGTAATAGGTTATAAAAGTATAAGAATATTCCAAGACTTGAGCTAAGCCGTACTGTTGGGGCAAAGCTTGTAGTCTGTATGTCTTTTTCTGTGGGGATTTGATTTGAAAAAAGAGGGGGGAGGGAGACATCCCGCAGGCCTAGAACAGATCCAAGTGAAATGCTGTGTTTGGCAAGGATCTAGCACGGGGAACGTTCGAAGAATTCTTATCATCCAGCTTTCCAAGGACAGCCCAGTAAAAAGCAGCACAAGATTTTCAGACCTTTCTCCTAGAACGACACGCCATTGTCCAGGAAGCATGCGGAGGTGTTGTCCGCATGAGTCAGCAGAGAGCTGGACCTTAGGACTGCAGGTATGTCTCCATGCACTTGGGATCTCAGCCACAGCAGTAGCCATAGCGACATGATAACCACAGTGGGGCTATGGACAGCAGCAAGTGTTGATGAGGCTGAGGAGAAACTAGAACTCTCACAGGGGCCAGAGGGAAGGTGACATGGTCTGGACACAGATGTAAAACATTTGCTAGTTCTTCAAAAAGTTAAGTGTAGCATTTGCACATGTCTCCGAAAGACTTCCCTTGGAGACAGCTAAAGATTTGAAAGCAGCATCTTTGGGGCAAGACTGTAGTTTGAAATTTAAGTTTTGCAATATTCCTGGGCTAGCAGGAACGTATCGTATGAAGTAAGCTCCTCGCCTCTAGGCAAAGCCCCTCTACAAGAGGTGGGGGTCTGTTCGCAGGCTAGAGAGAAGGTTGATATGTACCCTAGCAATAGCTGTGTGTTGGAGAAAGCCATGCTTGGAAAGCTTTGGAAACACAAGGGGTTCTTTACTTTAGTAGGAACCCCAATTAAGGAAGATCGGCAAGTCAAGAACTTCTGCATGTTCTGAAGTCTTCAGAAAAGTGGATGTTCACAATGTCCATGCAAGATTGGGCTCTGCCCCTTCCTGAGGATCTATAGGCAGTTAACAGTTGCTGGAAGGAGGAGTTCACGAGGTTCCACCCATCCCTGAGAATCTCTAAGCAGTTCATAGCTGCTGGGAGAAATGGAAAGACATTTTCTTTAGTGGTATAACCACTGGTAAGTTGCCTGTGTTCTGATAAATAATCACTCATCTGTAGTCATGCAAGTAATTCTAATTAAATTCATCGGCACACACAGATGTACACACTCATGCACACACACACATGCACGCACTTAGAAGGTAAACTCTTTGGGACGACAAGGGATCAGCAGGAGTTGGGGAGAACAAGGGAGGTGCTGACTGAGCATGAGGAGATGCATAATATCATGTCTGAAGATGCCTTTATGAATCGCTTTATGTCCAATTAAGACATATTAATAAAAACTTGCAAAACAAAACAAAACTGAAAATATCCCCCAAACCAAAGTCCCTGTTCTTTAAACTTTCATTATGGTAAAATAAGATACCCCATTAGCAAGGAAACAAAATGTAATCATACAAAAGCAGATGTTCATACAAGACGACGTCACGGGGAAGCCCAAGGACATGCCAGTGTGCCATGTGCCTGTCCTGTCCTGTGCCTGCCAGGCAGCCCCGGGGAGAGCCAAGCCCTCAGGAGGGAAAGTTTCTGGAAGAGTTGAGAGAGAGAAGAGATCAGCTCCACATGGAACAGCCTTTAACTGGGAGTCACAAAACGTTTTCATTAAATCACCCACCACGTGACAGAAGAGAGAAGACAATGACCAACACTCAGTTGGCATGAAGGGACATTGTATTGATGTCAAGGGTTAGAGCTTGGCATTTGTGGTCTGTCTCACCTGTCACCAGCAGGTGGAGGAGGGGTGAGACCAGGCAAAAGTAGGTACCAGCACCCTGGGCTCACCTTGCCAGGGTTCTCTTGGCATTGGCCCTAGAATAGTTCTTTTAGTACATCTTAGGCGTTGCTTGCCTCCTTTCAGGATGGATGGAAGCATTTCTTTGCTGAAATGCCACCACTCTTGTGATTAGAATAAAAAAAAAAAAAGAGCGAGCGAGAAATGACCTGATTTTGTGTTCTTGTCTTGGGCTAATAGAGCCCGCAAGTTATATTCTGAAATAACAGAGAACCTGAGTTCATTGGACCTGTACTAAAGACTCCTGCAAAGTCCTGCTTTTGAACTAAAAACCTTACTGCCGATCTTCAAGAAAGGAAGAAAAAGCAAACGGAAGGCTAAAATTCAAGTCATCTAAGCTCCCAGGGATTCTAGAACTTCTAAGATTTAAGATGTTAGCCATAACTTTAACGAAGATGAAGTCTGATGCCTCTAACACTCATGGACTCCATCCTCACTAGGCACAGGCAGGCCCTGAGTCTGGGAAGGTCATTTCCGGTGGTCCACACCACACAGCAGCAAGCAGACATCATGCAGAATGCCCCGTATGTCAGAAAGTCCAAGCAGGAGCTTCTCCACCCCCTCTAGGCTATGCTGTGACTTGGAGCTCAGCTGCTCAGCCTTCCCCAGGACAGGAAGTCAGCCAGCTCCCAGGGGACAGGAAGTCAGCCAGCTCCCAGTGGACAGGAAGTCAGCCAGCTCCTAGTGGACAGGATTGTGTCAAGCGTTGCTTGCTGCCAGCACAAAACTGCAGTGCAGGAGAATTCTTGGATTCGTGGTTTCCATTCAAAGAGACAAAAACCATCTTCAACTCTTAGACTTTCTCTTTTAGAGATTGCAGGCTGATGGTTCTGAGAACCCTCTAGAAGCAGATGATCTTTGAAGAGGACAGTCTCTATGCAAGAACTACTAATAATCACATGCAGTATTGACACCTTGTGCCTGAGATCCAAGACCACAGACTGGGCATTGTGTACATATTTTAGCTTCTGATTTTTTCAAGCCATGATCTTTCCTCTCCTATGAAGTCAGGCTGCTTCGGCCTATGTTACACATAAGGTACAGCTCCTAACATGTCTGCTTGTATTCTTAGACGCTGCTTTATGTGGATCCAGCCTCTGACTGTATTGTATTCATACTCCTGAGCAGGTTAAAGAACTTATGATAGGATTTTTTTAACACATTTGGGGGACTATCCAGTTTTTAAATTTTTTTCAGTTCCAACGTCTTACCCATTTATTTTTAATGGATCAAATGATTAATGATCTCACTGAAATTAACCATTAAGTGGTGTTTTAACTGCAAAAACAAAGCTAAAATAAACTGCACGACAGTAGGGCATCAAGCCATGTCTCCATTGAAGACCCGTTGGAGACCTTTTGTGGAAAAAGCGAGAATGCCATAGAAACCACAGAAAATAGAGAGAGTGAGGAATAACTATCCATAAAGAAGCATCAGTGGGCTTCGAGCCAACTGTGAGTACAAGGTCCATGCTTAGTGACCACTCTTGACTGCACAAGAATGTTAGAAGGAAGGAACACATGAACTCAGGTGTCAATGTCTTCAAGCACAGAACGAAGATATCACGTCAGAACCCACCATCAACACACCACTTACATCCATGACACAAACAGAATCCCAGAAGCAGCCAGGAGACTTTGCAGAAGAATACAGGCAGCACACAGCAACTTTCCTCATCGAAAACAACAAAAGAAGGGGCAGAACCGCGAGAGCAAATGAAAAATGCCCAGAGAGAAGAGCCACGGCCAGGCCAGGTGACACCTGCCTATAATTCCTGCACTCAGGGAATGGAAGCTGGGGGTGCACAGCTTCAAGGCCAGCTCAGATACACCCTGAGACCCAGTCACAAGAACACAAACAGAATCCCAAGTATGTTAAGAGAAAGATACTGGGCAGAAAGCACGATCTGGTTCCATGCCTGTAAAGAATGTGTCATGCAGGAAGCAGTTGCTGCCACAGTGGAATGGAGTGGCGGATGAGGAGGGAGTGAACAAAGACCACAATTTGCTGACTGGTGTGTGCGCTCATGTTGGTCTGTGTCAGCTATATCTCCATGAAACTGCTGCAAGACTGCTGAGCTAGCAAATAAATGGACTTTGATTCTGAAGTTCGTGCTCCACTGAAGCCGCTGAGCTGAAAGACTCGCCTTGGACCAGCGGCATCTCCAACTTACCTTGATTCTCTGAGTCTCTGGTTCTGCAAAGTGGCGCCCTGCCTTACTCCACAGTAAATCAGTGGGTTGATTTGGTGTCTCTCAGCATTTGGTAGTAGCTTCAATACCACAGAATATGCAGATGTTAAAAAGATTTCATTCTGCTAACAGAAATCCCAGGGTATTGTGCAGAAATTTTCACTTTTTATGAAGCATGGATTACATAAGCCAACTTAAGGCTACGTATGTGCGAGCCATTTACAGAGCCTCGGAGAAGGCTCTGAGTTGTACCAGCTGGGAAGGAGAGTGGGAGGCAGAAGAGTGAGAAGCCAGTTAAAAGAACAAGAGGAATAAGCAAAAACAAGCAAGCGGGCAACAAAAGCACCTATTTCAAGAAAAAGTATCTCTAACCGGTTTGAGTAGGGACCTATCTCTGTGCTTAAGAGGAAACTTCTAACTGCAATCGAATGTCAAGTTCCTTGAGTTTTCTTGAATTAACAGAAAGTAATCATTTTATTACACTCTCTGTTGTTCCTTTATTCTTATGTGCTCATGTGTGTACATGTGTGTGCACACATGCTCGTGTGTATACATACATGCATTTGGAAGTCGGAAGTATCAGCATGTATCTTCCTCTGTGGCCTGTCACCTTATGTTTTGAGACAGGTTTTCTCACAGACTGGCTTGTCAGTGAGCCCCAAGTATCTCAAAGGTGGGTGCAGCCATGACTGGCATTTCATATGGGTGCCGGGGATTGAACTCAGGTCCTTACACTTCTGCATCAAGCACGTCACCTACTCAGCCATCTCCCCTGCCCTTACGCTCTGCTATTTCTTTCCTCAACTTTCCAGGCCACATATTAACTGTAGTAATTCTCATGCAGCAAATGGCAATGAGGACCTTTTTCTCCTAAAAGCAGCCATAACTTTTGCATGTCGTTTGCTTTACCAAGTCCCATTAAAGCCGTAACTGCTTGAATGATGTCACACGAGTCTTGAAAGATATAAATCTTCAACCACATTTCTTTTAAAGACGCCTGCTCACCTGCTCATGTTTCTCTCCTACAAAACCCAATTCCACACAAACCAAAAGGACCTTGGCACTGCCTTTGTCTCCGGTGAAAAATGAGCCCATTTGATGGCTGACCTTCCAAACAACCACTGCTTCCGCCCAAACATACCAGCCCTGTCGGCCCACAGCTGTTACCTTCCAAGAATCATTACTTGTGGGCTCAGGGGAAAACGAGTTGCACTGGGGGGAACTCTCGAAAATACAATCGCACGAAATGGATGTGCAGGCCCTGCGAGCGAGGGCTCTCGGAGCAGCAAAGATGGGGATTTTGTTTCTGAAGACAGTGTGAGTGGTGTCGGCATTTGAGAAAATTGGCTGTTAACATTCTCCAGTACGGGAAGACTAAGAGCGTATGGTGTGTCTCGTGGCCTTTTCTCAACGTGGATAGGAGTGAAGATTTCAAAACAGCGACGTCTATAAAAGAAGAAGGAGGAGGAGGAGGTGGAGAAGGAAGAGGAGGAGGAGGAAGAGAGGAATAACTGAGTCATCCAGGCTGGGGAGACCTGGGTGGGCATCCAGGTTGTGGGGTATTTGGACTGTGGGACCAATAGTGCATATCCAGGCTGGAGTGACCACCCAACCAGCATCTTCTGACTGCTTGTGGTGCGCATTACTTTTATTGCGCGGTGATCAGATATCCGACAAGAAGCAACTTAAGGGCACGGAGGCTTATTTGGCACCTGGTTCACATGAGGACTGTCTATCATGGCAGAAGTGTGGTGGAGCTCGCAGGGGTGGAGACGTGTGTCTGGGACCCTCAGGTCCACAGACAGAAAGCAGAGTGAGGGGCCCGTGGTGCTCATCTGGCTTCTCCCTCTCTCTTTGATTCACTCCATGGTTCCCACCCATAGGCTGGTGCTGCGCGTGTGTAGGTTGGGTCTCCACTCAGTCAGTCCTCTCTGCAAACACCCGCATACACATGCACCCCAGCGGGTGTGCTTCTGGATGCTCAGGACATTTATTAATCCCATAATTCCCATAGGAAGCTATCACACAGCTTCCAAGAGGATACCCCTCTTCCTGAGATTGACTATGGTCTGATAGAGTTGCTCCTTGTCCCAACATCCCTCATCCTGGGCCATGGTCACATAGCTCTCCTGCTGCCCAGACCACCCTTGTCTCCACCCCAGCAGGCGCTTGCCAGGTCACTTCCTTCCGGCCCTCTGACTCCTGACTTTCGGACATTCCAATCACACCCTAGTGTGTGTTGGGAAGTTAAGGCAAAGGCTTTCTGAGATGTTGGTTTAGGGAATTTGACTAACGGATTCTCCAGTCTCCTGGGCAACAGCTTTCCAGGGTCATCTTCCTGTCGTTCTTCTTGATGTACTGGCAGCTTCCTCACTCCCTGGTGGACCGTTCAGGTGCTAGGTGGAGATCTGTTTTATTGTTGGCTTCGAAGAGAAAGCATACGATGTGAGGAATGTGAAGATTCACTAGCTGGCAATCAGCCTCACAGATAAGCATAGGGAAAATTTAATTAAATCCAGTTAGCATGGAATTGGGGTTTCTGCTCATGAATTGTGCATGGTGTGACTTAAACAGGAGGTTCTGTACTGGTGGCAACTCTATGGGAAGGAGGATGTTACAGTTCACCTGCATGGTTGCTGACAAATGATCATCAAATGGCTTAAGGGAAAAAGGGGTTTATTTTCTTACTGATAGTCTGGTTATAGTTTTTAGTCCAGCTTGATGGGAGAGCATGCACCAACACCAGGGCCAAGGGAACTGGCCATACCAACACTACATAATGGCTAAGAAAGGGACAATCCTTACTTGCCAGACCAGCATGTCTGGCCAAGTGTACACAAGGATGCCAACTTCCTCAACCAGCTCTCTGTATTTTATTCCAGGGCCTAATCCCACCCACTATGGGCTGGAACTTCCCCATCAGCTAGACAATCTCTTGCAGGTTTGCTCTGCAATTCTCCACAAATGTGCCCAGAGCTCAAACCCTCAACAGTCAGGTTGACACCTGTGCTTAACTATGACAGAGGATGTTCATTTTTTTTTTTTGTCTTTGTAAATTGCTTTGTGTGGAGTTTCTTGGCAACTTGAATTTCCACTCGGGCATTAAGTGGACATAAGAGACCTCGTGACTGGGGTCTCCCAGCTCCTGGACCACAGGACCCAACTCTTCTCACATGCCCAACTTTCTGTTCCACCCTGGCAAAGTAGTGTCCCTGGAGGTGTTGAGGGACTTGGTAAAGATGCCAAGTCATATAATGAAGGCAGGGTAGGACATGCGACTCTTACATGGGCTACCTGTTGTGAGCAAAGGCCTTGCTGGTGATGGGGAGGCCACAGGCAGCCTCAGAGACATTGGCCTGGGGACATAGACAGAGCAAGCTGCTGCTTTCAGAGTGGGCAGGGCAGAGGTGAGGTGGTCACAGCCAAGGCTCTGGAGTGGGAGACATGCGGGTCTGGGGTTCCCAACCTAGAGTCGTACCTGGACTCAGAGGGGGCTCCCACACTTCACAGCCATGATGTTTATCACCAGCAGGAGAGAGGTGATGGTGTGTTCGATGTCTGTCCTGCCCACTCTGCTGGCAAGAGTGGAAATGGTGCTGGAATGGCTTGGAAGGAAGAGGGGTGAGTGGCAAGGACACCCCTGTGGGGATTTACTGGGAACCTTGCAAGGTTTGGAGCACAGAACCAATAGAATGTACTGGCCCTACACCACCCCCACATGTGTATGTTGGGGGGCGTAGGACCAAGGCCAGCATGAAGTAGCAGCTGCAAACTAAGTCAGCCGGCCATAGTTGGAGGGATAGCACTGTGTCCCTGGGGACTCACTCTTGGGAAACCAGCCTCTTTTCTCTGAGACCTTCAGGTAGAAGGAGAGTCACCTGTGTGCTGGAGACAGTGGGCCTTGTGCAAACTGTGCATTCAGATGTTCTCCTCTTTCGGAGGTGATTCCCCAGTAGTATCACGAGCCATATGTAGATATTATGGCCTGATTAAGGGGACAGAGCATTAGCCATTCCTCTGTCTGACTGCTGAGTGACAGTTACTCCTGCTCAGAAGCATCCCTGCCCTGATTGACAGTTGGGAGGTCACACCAGCCCCTGTGTTCTCTCAGGCAGAAGGGACATTGTTCCTCAGCCGACTTGCTGTGAACCACTGGGGAAGACCATGGAGCCTGACTCAGTGCCTTGCGTGGGCTCTGCCTCTCAAGGGCTTAAAGAGAAACTTCTGGAAGATTTCCTTAAAGCAGCTGAACACTGTCCAGAGTGAGACCCAACTCCTCGGGTTCTGTAGGTCCCCGGGCCATGCAAGGATGTCAGGGCGGATGTGACTGGCTTTCAAACCAAAGCCCCTGCAGAGTTTGAGTCCGTGTTCTAAGCCCAGTTCCCTTAAGGAGAGGGTCTGTGGACAGCAGTGACCACTGAGGCAGGGGAGGTCCACCCAGGCCCTGGCTGCCCCAGGCTGACGGTTCCTTTCCAACCTCTGGGAAAGGAGAGAAAGAGGGGGTACATAGCGGGAACCCCATTCTTTAGCACTTAGCCTGCTGAGAGAGAGGTGGAGGGTTTGAGTATAAAGAAAACACTTGCTATTTTTATCCCAGCTTTCTCTCTATCTATATCCACCTACCTAGGTCCTGTCCACAATGCAAGTCCTTCTACTTCCATCAAAGCATCTGGAGTGGCCTGGTACAGGCTCGCCAAAGGCCTGCTTTCCCTAGATAACTCCTCACGGGTGTGACCAAAGGCTTACCTCTGATACGTCAGGTTGAGTGCTGAAACTAACTAATCCGACCTGGCTATAATTCTTCTGATGAATGTGCCCTACAAGCATGAGGACCTGAGTCCACATCCCCAGATCCCATGTAAAAATGCCAGGTGAATGCGGGTGGTGACCTGTAATTCTGGCCATGGGAGACAGAGTCTGTGAAACCCCAGAGCGAAGCAATGAGGAGGTGGAGCCATCCAGGATGATTCCTAAAGTCACCTTGAGCTTCCACAGGCACACACAAGTGCCCTCTTGTACCCACGCACCCACACACACATGCACATGAAAACTACTTCTGCTTGGGTAAGGGCTGGAAGAATAGCCTCCGCATGTGGAAGGCAGCCCTCACCTTGAGCACAGGCTGCAGTGACTTTGCTTTCCCGTCACGCTTTCCCCGTGCATGGCTGACGTCTTCTATCAGCATGCGCTGTACTTACAGTCACAAGATGTTCCCGCCACCATCATCAGGCCTCTCCACGTCTCAGCTCAATTGAACAGAGTGGTCAATTTAGAGATTAAAAGGGATTCCAGCCATGAGGGACCCGTTAAGTCTTTTAAATAAATTATCCACGGGACACAAGCCAATAACTGGAAGAGCAGCATGAGCTCTAGAGCGACCCAGAAACTCTGAGGAGACGTGCATTAGTTTCTCCTTCACTAGCCAAGGCCTCAGCTCAAGGGCAGGCAGGCTGTGCAACGATAAACCGGCAGCCGCAGTGAGCCCTTGCAGTATGGCCCAGCGCATCAGCTTCTTTCCTCACATTCATAGATGTCAGTGCGCTTCCTCGGTTCTTCATTAAGATTTTTGATTTCTGAGACGTGATATGCCCAGGCATTAAAGTTTCTGCAACAAGCATGTGTGTTCAGTTTCATGTGTGCCAGCTGTGGGGTTCTATGCGTACATGGAAAGACACTTGAAGGAGGACTTGGTCCCCAGAATGGCTGCTGAGACTTTGAAACAGGGTCAGATGTCCCGTGATGCTCTGAGGCACTAAGGAGGGAAAGGAATTATCTCTTATTAGAAAGATGGAACAGACAGTGGTGCTTTTTAAAAATTTGTGTATGTATGTGCTCATGCCAGTGTGCGCATGCATGTTTGTGCATATACACGTGTGTGTGAATGCATGTGTGTGCTCCATGCATGTACTCACATCCCATTGTACATGTGAAGATCAGAGGTCAACCTCAGGTATTGACCCTCACTTTCCACCTAGTTTGCCTTAGACTCTCACTGTTCCCTTCTCTGCGTACCTGGCTAGCTGGCCACGAGCATGCAGAGATTCTCCTGTTGCTACCTACCATTTCTCCGTGGAAGTGCGGGAATGACAAACACTGCATGGGGATCACAGCTGCATGGGGATCACAGCTGCATGGGGATCACAGCTGCATGGGGATCACAGCTGCGTACTATCATGTCTGGTTTTAGAGGAGTCTTTGGGATCCGAACTCTGTCACACGCTTGCATAACAAGTGCTTTATCCCTGGCTGTATCTCCACACTCCAGTGAATTGGGAAGCGTGTGCTCAGTGGGCCATCATGGGTAGTGAGTGCAAGCCTACGCTCTAGACCCTGAGAGGTATGCTTGGGTGAGTGGGGTGGGCAGGTATGTTGTGTGGCTGCAAATCCCTCAGAAATTCACTTCTGTCAATTCAAATCAATGTTTCCCTCCTGCTGCAAGTATCCAGGGGATGCTTTTCTGACCAGATGCTGGAGACTGAGGACCGAGACAGCTTCCTGCAGGTGGTCTTCTCGGCTTCCTCGTCTAGTGTCTCTGCTGAGTCACTGCCTCAAGGGGAGACTCCCCCACACAGGGGGTCTCCAAGCCTGACCGTGGTGGTGCTGGTGATGGATGGCGATGGCGATGGCACATCGCGGTTTTTTCACACATGTTCAAAGTACAGGCCTCACAGGGCTGGGGACAAGTCGAGCACATCTGGACCTGTAGATTTGCAGTATTGCCGTCGCCTGGAATCTGCAGGTTGGTCTCGGACCTCAGAGGACACCGAAATCCATTTTTGTACAAAGTTCTATATATAGCATTTACATATAACCATCACATAAGCTCCTGTGCATAATACGTCCTTTCTAGATTATTTGCATGCCTAATGCAATGTGCATGTCACATAAGCAGTGGTCACCTGGTGTTATTTAGGGAGTCACGGTCAGCAATCATACACTCAGGACACTCAAGTTTTTTTTTAAAGTGTTTTTGATCTGAGGTTGTTTGACTCTGCAGATGCACAGCTCACAAATATGGAGGACTGACGGTTGCTGAAAATACACAAGTGGAGAATTAGTTGGCCAAATAACGCTCTTCTGAATTGCAGAGTGGAACAAGCAGCAGTGCATCCCCAAGGTTTGTGGAGAAGTGTTTCACCTCACAGCTAAGATTGTTGTGTGCAGATTGTGAGAAAGTTGTCTCGGCTGCTCCCCCGAGAGTTTTGATGCAGATGGCACATGGCTGAACTTAGAATGGCAAGTGACATCTAGGGGAGGAGAGAGACAGAGAGAGGGGAGAGAGAGACAGAGAGAGAAAGAGAGAGCGAGAAGAGAGGGAGAGAGAGAGGGAGAGGGAGGGGAATCAAGGGAGAGAGAGAAGGAGAGACAGAGAGAGGGAGGGAGTTTGTGTGCATGTGGTTTGAGTGTGAGTGTTTCTACAAGAGGCAGAAGGGACGGCATCAGCTCCAGTCTGCCTTTGCAGGGGGCGGTTCCTGTGAAGACCCTGTATGCCCATGAGCAGGTGTGTTCCTCACACACAGAACCTGAGCTGTTTGTAGGTTGGCTTATGGCCACGTGGGCTGACTATCCTGCGCCTTGCTCCCTCCATGGCGGAATCCTCTCCAAGGCTCAGGCCCCAAACCTCTGATCTGATGCCTGTGTGCTAGGGTGGGCGTCTGCAGAGTGGGGGTCACCTTCACCTTAGTGACTCACCTTCTCACCTGTTTAATGCCATTTGGATCTTTCTTATTTTTTAAAGAGTCTTTATTATTATTATTTATTATTTAATTGTGCATGTGTGTATGTATGTGTGTGTGTGTAGAACCACGGACGAATTCGGGAACCACTATGGACGCCTCCACCTCCTCCTTGTTTACTCTGCCCCGGGATTCACAGGCTCCGCCGTACCAGGACCAGAAACGCAGGGGTCTAGGATCCGAACTCGGGACCTTCTGCCTGCAAGGCAGAGGCTTAACCCCTGAGCCACCTCTCCAGCCCCAGATCTTTCTTATTTTTATCTGTGTGTGTATGTGTGCGCATGTGTGTATGTGTGCATGTGTGTGTGTGCATGCCTATGCATGTGTGCATGTGTAGATCAGAGACAACTTACTTATAAAAGTCAGCTCTCCTTCCTCATGTAGGTTCTGAGGATTGATCTTAGGTTGCCAGGCTTGGCGGCAAGCAACTTTACCCACTGAGCCTCCTTGCTGGCCCTGTATGTGGTTCTTGAAATCTCTGGGGTACAACAGCCTAGGGGGCTGTCCTGAACTGTTGGAATTTAAATAAGAGATTTCCAGTGGAATTACTGAGGACTCTGACGCCATTTGCAAGACCTGGAAAATCTGCTGTTCAGGTTCCCGCAGCAAATTTAACTTTCTCAACTACTGCTTTGGGGAAATGTAAATTGCTACAATAAGGGGTAATAGATACAATAAGGTGTGAAGATATTGCCCAGTGTTTAAATGGAGATTTTACAGAGTTCATAGTCTACTCTCTCTCTTTCCTTGTCTGTGTGTTCCCTGATTAAAGGAATACACTGCTGTTGACTTGGACAGTCAATAGTTGGTCAATCTTGGGGCTGGAGAGGTGGCTCAGGGGTTAAGCCTCTGCCTGGCAGGCGGAAGGTCCTGAGTTTGGATCCTAGACCCCACGTATAGACACCAGGCGGAAGCTGGGGCGGCCTGTGCTTCTGATCCTGGTAGGGCGGAGCCTGTGAATCCCCTGGCAGAGTAAACAAGGAGGAGATGGAGGTGGTCCATGGTGGTTCCTGAATTTGCCGGTGGTTCCTGAATTTGCCCGTGGTTCTACACACACACACACACACACACACACACACACACACACACACCTACACACACGTGTGCGCGCACACATGCACAAATGAATAAATAATAAATTAAAAAAATTAAAAAAAATAGTTGGTCAATCTTCTGGGGACATTTTCTCCCCTCTCATCCTCTTCCTCTCCCTTTCCCACTCCTTTCCTCCTTCTCTCCCTCCCTCTTTTCCTCTCTCCCTCCCTCTCTCTGTGTCTCTCTTTCGCACACACACACACACACACACACACACACACACACACACACTTCACACTTATTGTTTTCATTCTATGGTTCCCACAGACAAGTTAAATGTCCAGACTGAAGACCCAGAGCCATGTTGCATTCAGCCCCTAAGTCAAACCCAGTCCCAGACAATGAGTACAGAGTAGAAAGCGATACTAATGGAAATTTCAGTAATATAACTTCTTTAAATTTTTTTAAAATGTGTGTAGGAGTTTGTGGGCATATGTGTGCCGGTGCCTGAGAGGACAGCTGTGTGTAGCTGTGCATTCATTGAAGGCCAGCAGACCTCAGGCATCACTCACAGAAATACTGCAGCTTGCTGCAGACGGGCATCTTACTGCTCTAGAACTCACCACTTATGCAGGGTTGGCTGGCTGGCTGCCCCAGGAATCCCCCAGTCTGAACCTCCCCAGTACTGGGGTTGCAGTGTGCACCCCACATCCAGCATGTCTCACAGTTGCTGGGGTCAAGCTCAAGTCCCCACGCTTGTGTGGCCTGACCAGCTCCCATCCTAAAGGACTGCAACTTCTTTGGGGGCAAAGTCAACATTTACCCACAGCTGAGGCAGTTTTCCTTGTATTTGAAGCAGAAGCGACACTGCCCAAGGAGTTTAGTCACAGGTAAACTACATCTTACTTGGGGATGGGATTCGTCAGAGTCCCTCAGTGTGTCAGCACGTGAGCTTACACAGACACGCAGGGCTTCAGGCGGCCATGGCAGGACCTGACCTCGTGGCTGGGCAGAGACTGTGTCTGTCACCTCTACAAGATCTTAGGAAAGATGGCGGCTCCATGCTTCACCAGTCAGATCTCCCAATGTCATGTGTTTTTGGAGCCTTTGGTTCTACTGTTATTTTTCTCTCTTCCTTTTTTTTTTTTTTTTATTACTTGTTCAGTTTGTTGGTGTTTGGCAAAAAAAAAAACAAAAACAAAAACCATACTGTTGGGATGGAGCTGAGCATCTTACAAGCTGTTGCTGAGAGATGAGATGTAGGCACAAAGCTCATAGTCATGCCAATTTAGAATGTGCGGATTCCATGAGGGCAAGTGGTCCAGTAGAACCCTCCAAGCCTCGTCAGCACAAGTCATGCATGAGTATAGAGCAGATAGCAGTTGTACAGCTGTTCCTTATTTATTTGTCCATCTATTATTTTTCTATCTATCTATCTATCTATCTATCTATCTATCTATCTGTCTGTCTGTCTGTCTGTCTGTCTGTCTGTCTGTCTGTCTGCCTGTCTGTGTTGTATCTATTATCTATTTTCTCTTTATGTTTCTATCTAAATCTATCTATCTGTCTGTCTGTCTGTTTCTGTCTATCTATCTAATCTATCATCTTTCTCTCTGTATTCCATCCTAACTAGCACATTGCTTTTGTTTTCATTGTATGAATGTCATGCTACATGTGTCTTTGGAGTTCTTAAAGAGTCTTAGGATCAAGTTCCCCTCACCTGCATGTTTGGGAGAGAAATGTCACATGAAATCTTGGAATTCGTAGTGACTCACTCAGGCTTGTCTGTCTGGGCATGCACTACTTGTAGCAGCTCAGATGGTTAGGAAATCAATATGTAAAATCAAACTTCTAGGACAACAACTAATTTCAAGAGAATGAGATTTCCAAATCACCCATAAGCACTTTGGAAATACCTGCTAATCTTCTTGGACATCCATATGGTTCATGGAGATCATGTCAGATTCCTTCCTGAGAGCATTTACTATCTTCATCTATTTCAGGCATCTAAAAAACCAGCATCTGCATGTGTATTCCTCTGCTACTAGTGTGACCTGGAGATGTAGCTCTTCACATTCTCTCCTTGTATGCAGAACTGTGTTGGTGCTTCCTCTCGGCGTAGTTTTAGGGCTTATTGTCACTAAGATTATAACCGATAACTCCTGGGTTTCAGCATGCGGAGCACTCTGTGAATGTGCTGAGCGCTCTGTTAGCACGAGAGCACTTTTGAGCATGCCGAGCACCTTGTGGCATGCAGAGCGCTCTGTGGCATGCGGAGCGCTCTGTGAGCATGTGGAGTGCTCTGTGGCATGCAGAGCACTTTTTAAAAATTTTTTAATTTATTATTTATTCAATTGTACGTGTATGTGTGTGTGCGCATGTGTGTGTGTATGTATGTGTGTGTGTAGAACCATGAGCAAATTCGGGAACCACCATGGATGCCTCCACCTCCTCCTTGTTTACTCTGTCCCGGGATTCACAGGCTCCGCCCTACCAGGATCAGAAACGCAGGCCGCCCCCGCTTCCACCCGGCGTCTATATGTGGGGTCTAGGATCCGAACTTAGGACCTTCCGCCTGCAAGGCAGAGGCTTAACCGCTGAGCCACTTCTCCAGCCCCATGCTGAGCACTTTTGAGCATGCGGAGCGCCCTGTGGCATGCGGAGCGCCCTGTGAGCATGCGGAGTGCCCTGTGGCATGCGGAGCGCCCTGTGGCATGCGGAGCGCCCTGTGAGCATGCGGAGCACTCATGTGGAGCGCTCTATGGCATGTGGAGCGCTCTGTGGCATGCGGAGCGCCCTGTGGGCATGCGGAGCGCTCTGTGGGCATGCGGAGCGCCCTGTGAGCATGCGGAGCGCTCTGTGGCATGCGGAGCGCCCTGTGGCATGCGGAGCGCCCTGTGAGCCTGCGGAGCGCCCTGTGGCATGTGGAGCGCTCTGTGAGCATGCGGAGCGCTCTGTGGCATGCGGAGCGCTCTGTGGCATGCGGAGCGCTCTGTGAGCATGCGAGCGCTCTGTGGCATTGTGGAGCGCTCTGTGAGCATGTGAAGCGCTCTGTGGCATGTGGAGCGCCCTGTGGCATGCGGAGCGCTCTGTGAGCATGCGGAGCGCTCTGTGGCATGCGGAGCGCTCTGTGGCATGCGGAGCGCTCTGTGAGCATGCGGAGCGCTCTGTGGCATGCGGGCGCTCTGTGAGCATGCGGAGCGCTCTGTGGCATGTGGAGCGCTCTGTGGCATGCGGAGCGCTCTGTGAGCATGCGGAGCGCTCTGTGGCATGCGGAGCGCTCTGTGAGCATGCGGAGCGCTCTGTGGCATGCGGAGCGCTCTGTGAGCCTGCAGAGCTTGTTTAGCCAGGGAGCTCCCATGAGAAGGATTGCTCTCCTCCTGCCACTAAGAGGAGGTTACTCCCCACAGTGCACCATTCACAGCCCAGCTGCTGGTCCAAGAGCACATGCTCCCCTCCTGGCCTGGGTAGAGGTGGTTTAGGGGCAAATCTAAGACAAGTCTGGCACAGACTGTTTGCAATAGCTAGAGGGGAGCTGCACTTTTGGCAGCTGTAGTTGACACCAAGCAGTTGCAGTTGTTCTAAAGTTTTTTTATGAATGCCTGTGGAGCATCCAGAGCAGATGGCACTGCCCTGGGGCAGTCTGACCACTGGCTTAACTGACACTCGAGGCAGTCAGTACAGCTGTCAATCAGAGAGTCAAAGTACCCTTCCCATCAATTGCGTTTATTTATAAGAAATAAGCATCTGCTGCAGTTCGTTTGCATGGTGGCTGATAAATGACCATCAAACGGTGTAAGGGTACAAGGGTTTTGTTTTCTTACGACAGTCCAGTTACATTCTCTGACCAGCTTGACAAGGAGAGCACGCCCAACACCAGGAATGAGGAAACTGGCCACACCATCTCTATGCAGTGGCTGAGGGATGGACAATCCTTACTTGCCAGACCAGCGTGTCTGGCCAAGTGTATAGAAGGATGCCAACTTCCTCAACCAGCTCTCAGTATTTTATTCACCTGTTTAGGGCCTAGTCCCATACACTATAGGCTGGGCCTTCCCCATCAGCTAGACAATCTCCTGCGGTTTACTCAACCACTTATTCTCCACAAATGTGCCCAGAGTGCAAACCCTCAATCATCAAGTTGACACCTGTGCCCAACTATATAACAGCATCAGCAAAAACTTACTGTTTATATTGATTTTCTGTTTATTTAATTTAACAGTGTTTTGACAATGCCCAGTGCCAACTCAGAACTCTAGGGTCTCAAGAGAAGGGACCAGAGTGGATCCCAGGGGATCTTGTCCCTTTTTTTACAACTGTGCTTCTCAATGTGCATCTGTAAAAATGTCATTATTTATAGTAAATGCTAACATCGAAGTTAAAGCCAGTGAATAGCAAGTATGTCTGCTTCTTTCTTTGTTTTCCCTATGTCCTTTCATGCTTCTCTCTTTTTCCTGTTGCTGTCCTTCCCTCCCTCCCTTTCTTCCTTTTTCCTCTTTTTTTCCTGCTTTCCCTTTGGCTCCCTCCCTCCCTTCCACCTCCCTCCTTCTCTTTCTTCCTTTCTTTTATCTCCCTCCCTCCCTCACTCCCTCCCTCCATCCGTCCCTCCCTCCCTCCCTCCCTCCATCCATCCCTCTTTTCTTTCTTTCTTTCTTTCTTTCTTTCTTTCTTTCTTTCTTTCTTTCTCTCTTTCTCTCTCTCTCTTTCTCTCTCTCTCTTTCCTTTCTTTCTTTCCTTCCTTCTTTCCTTATTCTTTCCTTCCTTCTTTCCTTCCTTCTTTCCTCCTTCTTTCCTCTTACCTTCCTTCCTTCCTTCCTTCCTTCCTTCCTTCCTTCCTTCCTTCCTTCCTTCCTTCCTTCCTTCCTTCTTTTTCCCTGGGAGCCCATGCTTGTTTATTTCCTGTCCCAGGCCCCTCCCCAACCCCTTTTTCAAATGTCACAGCTTGGTGGTTCTTCAGGAATATTTTCTAATTTTCCGGCATAGCATAGAACTTTCCAGACTGGCTCTGGAGTTCTCATCAGGCTGACCAGAGAGAAAGGCCTTTTGTACTCTGGGCTTATGTCCAGTAGCCCTGAGAAAAGTAAGTTCATAAACACAGATTTGTTTCTCACTGATTTCCTGTTGTCACATTTAGAAAGAACTGGATTCAAAGTTCAGCTTTTTGCAGCTTTCGGGGAGCTAGAAAAGCATTCAGGACAAATGTTCTGGGCTCACAACACATGTGACGTCACTATGCCAGAGTTGGCTTTTAGAAGCCTCTGGCGCCCACTCAGCTGTGATCCATGAACCTTGAGCCAGGATGGTACTCCTTCTTAGGTCTGTGCTGCTCTGGCCTCCGAGAGATGCAGACCCCCATCTGACCTTCAGGCACTCTTGGATTTCCAGAGCCTGCCGGAGCCTGCCTTTTGGAAACTTCTGGAAGGACCCAGGAAGCGAGACTGGCCAAGAGGGTGGACAGGGGCAGCGGGCGTCATATCTTGGCAGCTGAGCTGGACTCGCTGCAGAGGCCGGGATGTGTAGCAGCCTTGAAGTCTGGTGTTGGGACGAGAGCCTTTGAAATGCTTCCTGAATTTAGTTTTGGGGCAGATGCCAAGTGAATAAGAATCTGATTTTTTTCTCAACAGCTTAGAAGCGCCAAGGACATATGCATTTTAAAGCATTTATGCATCACATGAGCATTAATTTGTTCTGCTTTAAAACAAACTGGACCTGGAGGGGAGAGGGGGCAGGGGATGGGAGTGAGGGGCCATACGGGCCCTTTCTAGATGGACTCACGTGCTTCTGTAGCTGAGCTCAGTGGAGTGGGACACAGCCAGATTTTTGTGGTCAGAGTCCTGGCTGTTGGCTAGGAAGTTCTTTTCACACTATCACAAGAGCTGCTGAAAGCCACATTGCAGATCTAACTGTGAGGGGCCCTTTGGAAGTATCGCCATGGCCGAAAGGGACAGGACATGCACGTGGCTTTGTCCTGTGGCTGCCGTCTAAAAGCCTGTGCCAGAGAGTGGCTTTTCTGATATGCAACAAGTTTATCACTAAAAGTCAAAAGAGATGCTCACATGTCACAGTTAGGCACTGGTGTCAACTTGAGAGGTTTCAAGCTCTGGACACACTTAGTAGATAATTAGTAGCTGAGTTAAACCCAGAGTGAACCTGTAGGAGATGTCTACTTGATGGGGAAGGCCCAGCCCATGGTGGGTGGGACCAGGCCCTAGACAGGTGACTAAAATACAGAGAGTTGGTTGAGGAAGTGGGCATCCTTGTGTGTACTTGGCCAGACATGCACATCTGCAAGTAAGGGTCGTCCCTCTCTCAGCTGCTGTATAGAGTTGGTATGGTCAGTTTCATGGGTGCTTGGAGTTGGCGTGAGCTCTCTTGCCAAGCTGAGCAAGAAACTGTAACCAGTCTATCACAAGGCAAAATAAACCCCTTGTTCCCTTAAGCCGTTTGATGGCGATCATATCAGCAACCATGCAGATGAATTATGACACCACAAAGATTCCCAGTCACGTAATGTCAAGGCCCATGTAATGAGACCACACTCCATATCTGTCCATGAAGTGAACAATGGTATAAATCCTAAGACAGAGGTAGACAGCCCACGATTTTAAGCCTCCTTATCATTCTATGTAATCCAATTGGGTTCAAAACAGAGGGAGAGATAAAAAAAATGGTTTTTTTCTTTTCAGTGTTGCGGTCCAAATGGAATGACTGACACTCAGCTCAGCCTCCTTCCCCACTGGAGGGACTCAGGGGAGTCCCTGTGGAGAAAGACACCCCCATGCTGCTCCCCGGGGCTCTCAGGGCAAGCATGCTTGGCAGTTACATGCTGATATCGCCCAGGGCCTCCTGAGATCTTTTTCTGCAGCATTACATCACATCCTCACTGGGCATTTTGGCTCAGCAACGCCCTTCAGAGCAGCTGATGGGGGGGGCGGCTTTGGAGAAGGCAGCGTGGATTAGCAATAGGATTTCTTTTCCTCTGAATTTGTTCTGTGTTCTTGATTGGCAAGTTGCAAACAATATGTTTCTGCTATTGTGATGTGGGCGTTAGCACTGTTCTGTCAGACAGCTCAGGGCAGTCGGTTCCTGAGGCTCCCCAGCTTCCTGAGGCTCCCCAGGAACCCTCATGTCTCAACATCTGGTGCATACCACTTACAGCCATGTTTCAGAGGAGCAGAAAAGAGACCCAGTGATCCCTTGGCGTAGTGGCCAAGTCTGCCCCACGCTGTGGGGGACATGATGGAGGAGGGTGGGAGGAGACAGGGCATGACAAATCTTGCCAAGCACTGGAGTGAACCAATTTTGCTCTGCCACCCATTGGCTTTGTTAGATCTTCACTTCTCTGAGACAGATGTCTCACTCCTTCTTTTTGGTCTACTCTAGGAACATGGGCACACTAAAGGTGACTGGCAGGCTAGCTCTTGAGAACATTGCAGAGCTGTTGACGTGGACTGTGGGCTGTGGCGGTGTGGGATCAGAGCTGAACATGCACACTGCTTTCGCACTTCTGACCTGCGGAGGAGAGCCACAAGGGGCTGCTCCACGCCTTCAGTAGGGGGTCATGTCCACACCTCACTATTGTCTCCAGAAGCCCTGGTGCTGGGCCCAGTGCCTGTCCACTGTGTGTTCAGCACCCAGTGTGCAAGAAGTGATTGCATACAACTCCGTCAGTACAAGTGCTTAGCATTCAAAGGAGCAAATAACTTGTTCAAAGTGACAAAAGCATCCAAGTGGTCACTCGCATCTAGTCCAGGTGTGTTTGTGAGGAGGCTGTGTGAATTCATGATCACACCAAATGCTTCAGGCGAAAGAACTGAGGGGCAGTTCTGGCCTTTGTATCTGTTGTGAGAGACAAAGCAACGTGTTCTGGGCTATTCGATGGGAATTGAATGAAGGCAGCATGTAATACCAGCACACGTCACACACCCGTCTCCTGGCTGCCACACTGTGCACAGCTGTGCTGTGGCACCATTGCAGCTTCTGACACATAGGCGACAGGCATCCTGCCAAATGTTGCTGAGCGCTTGACTCAGTGTAGGGAGGGCTGCAAGGGAGGGCTCCAAAGGACCTGAGTTTGGATCCTCAGATCCCATAGGAAATGCTGGGTGGAAATAGCTTTGATCTGTCATCCTGGTTCTGGAAAACAGAGCCTGGGAACCCCAGAGCAAAGCAATAAGGAGGTAGAACAATCCAGAATGATTCCCAATGCCACCCTCGAACCCCCAGAGGCACATACTCACACACACACACACACACACACACACCCCTCAGTGTTGTTGCTCTCAGGAGCAGAAGAGACTGAGTCTGAGAGCAAAGCTCATGGGCAGCAGACCCCTAATTCCCCATCGAGACTTGCCTAACATTTTCTACTTTATTGTGTGAAATCATTAGAAATCCACAAACTTACAAACCGCTGAAAATCTTGGTTCACACAGACCCTGAAATGTACCAGATGTCTCTTGGAGGGATAATGATTTATTCATTAGAAATACATTGATACAAATTTGTTCAATCAGAGGACTTCCCCTAAGAGTTAGTTAAGACCAACTGCTATGAACAGGCAGTTTTGCTTAGGTGGCCGTAATGGAAGCAGGCGCAGAGTCAGCACTGAGCGCTGCCTGCCGACCTCAGGTGCCCCACCTTCACAGAGATGTGGATGTGAGCACTCTGCTCAGTCCATGAGGGGGCGGAGCAGGTGCTGTGGGTGGAAGAGGTTGAGATGGCGCTGAGAGAGGTGCTTAGTCAGTCAGGTCCCAGAGCTAGTGGGAGGCTGGTCACGGTGTCACTGCACACTGCATGTCATGAAGACACCTTGCCCCATTCAGTCTTTTTCTGCCATGGTTTGGTCGCTGCCACCAGTTGAACACTTCAAGCCAAGGCACATGGACAAAAGTTGGACAATGCACGCTTGTAATCCCAGGTCTGGGGAGGTAGAGACAGGTGGGCCCTTGAGACCCACTGGTCATGCAGTCTAATGAGATCCAGGACAGGGAAACCCAGTCTTCAAATCAAGGTGGACAGCTTCTGTAGTATGACACCTGAGTCTGTCTTCTGACCTCCACATGCATGGGCACACACATGCAAGGACATATACATACATGCATACACATACATATATACATACACATAGCACGCATATATGTACGCATGCATACACACATGCAAGGGTATACATACATGCACATACACATCTGTATACAAATGTGTGTACATATACAAATACACACATGCACAAACACAACATGTACACATGTATGTACATAGACACATATACATATGTACATGCACATAAGCATATACAAAGAACATACATGCATATGCATTTTGTGTATTTGTATATTTGTATCTGTGTGCATGCATGTATGCACATGTATGTATACATGAACATGTTTATATGTGTATGCATGTATGTGTGTGCCTGTTTGGTTGTGTATATGTATGCATGTGTGTATATGTAAACATGTATATGTGTATTTATGAGTACATTGTGTATGTGTATATGTATGCATATGTGTGTATATGTGAGTGCATGTGTATATATTTGTTTATGTGTGCATATATGTGTATAAAAGTGTAATTATATGCATGGTACATGTGTATATGTATGTATGTGCATGCATATGCATAATATACATATACTTGCACTTTTATACACATACATGAACACAAATAAACACATACATATATGCACATACATGCACATATATGCATACATGGACACATACAAGACTGCACTGAGCAGCCAGGTCAGGCAGTCATGTTCCTCCACATTCACACTATTTCTCAATAGCAGTCTGCTGAATGGTCGGCTGGTATCTACTGCTGGCTTCTCTGTAGAGGACTGGCTTTATTCACTCTGTATTGATTCATCTGCATTTCAGTCTGGTGAGGCTCGTTAGTTTCCAAGTTCTCTCAGTCCCCTCATTTCCTCCTTGCCCAGAACTGTACATCTCCCAGAGGAGGGCACGTGGACATTTCTGGGCCAGGACTGGAGAGATGGTTTGGTCCGTAAAGAGCTCGTCATGGAAACGTGGGGACCTGCCTGAGTTCCATCCGCATGATTCCTAAATAGTCAGGTTGGTACATGTCTCTGTGACCCCAACACAGAAGGGTGGATCCAGCAAGTTGCAAGCAGATGAAGAAGCCCTGTCTTCAGAAATCAAGGTGGACAGTGTCCAGACTTGACATCTAGCCTTCACATGTACAACACGCACAAGCGCAGACACACACGTGCGCACACACATGCATGCACATGCACACATGTATATACATGTATGTACACACATACATGTATGCACACGCACCCATGTGCATATACATGTATGTGCATACACATATACGTGTGCACATTCACATGTGTGTACACATACAATACACACATGCACACACGCACACACGTGCACATACAATACACACATGCACACACACGCACACGCACACGCACATGCACACAGAGGCAAGACCAATAGGGCTGAGACCTTCAAGTTCTGTGGAAAATGTTGCATATGTGACGAGTGATATTCACTCCAGCTTCACATACCTGCCCCACACAGCGCTCTCAGCGGGGGCCTCACCCCATGTGTCCGAGGCCGTGCTCCTGGAATGCCATGTACCTCTAGGCCTTAGTGGTGGGGGAGGCGCTGAGGCACCCAGGTCTCAGTACTGCATCCTGAACGTGGGCTCCCAGTTGGTCGCTAACTCCAGGCGTGAATTCAACTGAACTGTAGTGTGTTCTTCTCTTTGAAAGCCTTAATACAGTCTTTGAAAACAAGTATAGAAAAATGTGCTGGCTGATTTTGTCATGTCCCATCCATCAGAAGGCCGTGTCCTTGAACTATGTTGACAAGGTGATCTGAGAAACACGATGTGGAAATTTTCACTGGAGACTCATTGCTGGCACTTTGGCCATCGGGGCTGCAGCAGAGATGGTACATGAAATTGCTCCCAGTGGAATCTGTCTTGGCAATCTCCTGCTTGCTCAGAGTCTGAAGCATTCCAGGCTCAGAGCTGAGCTAGCCTTGCTGAGGGTGGACCACACAGTAGGTGCACCTGAAAGCGGGTGTGTTGCTGAGGGATATGGTGGAGTGCACACTAGGATGCATTGGATACATCTGGGAACAGGTATATAGCACCCACAGTCTAAGGAGAGGGTCACATGCTCATCAGCTTAGGGCAGAGAGCGGGACAGAGAATTCTGTGATGACTTGTCCTGTCACCATAAGTAAAGCACCATCCCAACTGTAACGGCCAGAATCATCTCCAGATTTTGCCTAATGTCCTGGGGTCACCAGATCTCCAGTGGGAGAGTCATTGGCTAGAAGTGCACGCGTGCGTGCACACACACACACAGAGAGATGCACAGAGAGAGAAAGAGAGAGAGAACATGTTCTAGGACAGCTTCTACAACATGGAGCATGGCAGGGGTAGGAGCCGAGGAATAAGTAGAAGAATGTGGAGCTGGAGAGAATTGCACATAGGATATGAAAGAAGTCACTGAAAAGAAACATGATTATCGGGCTGGGGTGATGGTTTAGGAGTTAAAGCCCTTGCCTTGCAAGCAAAAAGATCCGAGTTCAGATCCCCAGATCCTGTGTCACAGTGCCAGACAGATACGGCACTTCAGGCTCTGGAAGGCGGAGCCTGAGAGACCTCAGAGCAAAGCAATGAAGAGTTCAGCAATCCAGGGTGATTTCTAATGTCACCCCTGGGCCTCCATAGGCACATGCACTCAAGTGCACAACTGCACACACAGGTACACCCACCCACATGAAAACACAGACACATACATGCAAAAACAAAGCAAAACAAAACAAAAAAACATGGCCCTGGTGTATTACTTGCAAGTTGGTGCCCCATCTTTGAGCAGTGTCAGCCGTAAGGTCGCAGACACCGGTGTTTAAAGTTCAAGCCTCGAGGCCCGGCAGCCTGTTAACACCTGCAGAAGCCTGCAGACTCGGGCTTCTGCCCTCATCGCCTTCAGCTCTCTCCAGCTGGACCTGAGCCTTGTGCTTTTTCTAGACCTCAAGCTCATCTGCTCAGGCCAGACAGTTATGTTGTCTTTCAGGAGGCAGAGAGAGGAGCTCACAGGAGTGCATCCGTTCTAAAGTCTCTGCATGGCTGTCATGGGTATCTGTGTGTCTTCCCAGTGGGAATTCCTTCGCCAGAACTGTGACCTCCTCCTGCCCACCTACACAGTGCCCAGAGAGTCTTCGGGAACTGCCCATCCCTCCCCTTACAACCGCTGATCACACACCGCCCACCTAGTCATGCTGGCCACTTCTACTTGATGACTCCGAGAGTCTTCCAGTTGCCTGGGGGCTTTTGCACATGTTGAATCCTCCATTGTCCAGAGGCCCCTACTGTCCCAGATGTTTTCAAGACAGTCACCTCTGGATGCAAGGCTCCTTCCCGGCTGCACAACCTTCCCGCTTGCTGGTGTATTTCACTCCACTGGTCTTCAGTTTCCTCCTGTGACATTCCAGGAAAGTGACTGTGTGGGCCCTGTTTCCACTGCTAGCTGTGGTTTGTATCTGGAACTCACCCCTACACACATACACACACTCACACATACACACAGAGACACACACTCACATATACACACATGCTCACACACACACACACACACACACACACACACACACGCGTGCTTCCCAGCTCAAGTGCTACTGGGTGAGAGCAGGCCCTTTAGGTGGTGGGTGGGGCCTGGTGGGAGGACCCTCGGTCATAGGGAGGCATCTGGAAGTGGGCTGGGACCCCCGCCCACCCCCCTCTCTTCACTTCCAAGATGCTGTAATGTGCAGTTTTCTTCCATAATTATCTCTATTCTCTAGGTGTTGATTCTCATCATGACTGATTAACCTCATTGCCCAAAATAATATAGTTAATCAATCATGAGCCGAACACTATGCACTTGTGAGCCAAAGCAGTCTTTCATCTTTTAAGCTGATTATCTCAGGAGTTTTGTTACAGTCACAGAAAGCTGGCAAATACTCACTTGCAGCCTTAGAAACGTTTGAGGAGTGCATGGTATCTAGCAGCTTCTATTTTCATCACGTCTGAGTCGATAAATTTTCCTTTATTAGATTGGTTCAGTTAGTGACGTATCCACAGGCAGGGGTGTGCACACGCATGCCCAAAGCTGGGCATTGCCATGAGAAGTAGAAAAGATTCTCAGGATGGCTGCTGGAGAGGCTGCCCGCCCTCTCTCAGCTTCCCCTTCAGCCGAGGAGACCCCAGCAGTGGCTTGGCTGGTGCTCTGAGAATCCTCATGGTGTGTGGGATCCTTCCAAAGTCCAGCCCTTCTTGGCATGTAAAGAATAATCGCATTTGGGGAATAAAAGAAAGTACTCCATATTGTGTAACATACCTAATAATTGTTTAATAAAGGATATAAAAAGTCCCTGCTTCTCACCTTTGTGAATGTCACCCCGTCCACAGCCTAATTACTTCAATTTTCCATTTAGAAAATGAATTCTTTCTGAAGGCCTGAAAAAAAAAATCAGTGAAAAAATTTCCTTTCTGGCCACAGACTAGAAACTGAGATGAGTTCACAGACCTCTGGGTCCTCTGAGGTCAAGAGCGGATCTTTCTGAGCCAGCTGAATGGACTCCACTTGTGTCCCTCGGCTTGAACTTGACCCAGGAAATCAATTAAAGCAGATGCAAGATCCACAGCCTTCCCTTCCTCCCCTCGTCTCCTCTCTTTTCTTCCTGCAAGGATCTTGATTGGAGCTGGGAGACCACAGCGAAACATTGAGTGTGAATGTGCTTGAGATAACATCCCTCTGTTGGGATGTGTTTTGTCTGAAGGTTAACAAATGCCTGGTATAGTCCGCGTGTTATGCTAAATATTTTGCATGAATTAGTTCACTTCCTTCCTGAGACTCTATAGCACGGGCCTGGTAATTGCATCATTAACCCGTCTTCTAGGTAGGAGAATGACTGTTTAGCGAAGGCAAATACTCTAAATTTTTACAGCAAAGCCCTGTGGTGAAATTAGGACGGTTTGCTTCCAATTTGCATGAAGCTCAGCCTTTCCCGGTAGCCCTTCCAGGCCGTCCTGGGGGTGTGCGGCAGGCTGGACCACAAGCCCCTGCTTTGTTGCCAGCGGCCCTCCTCCAATGTGGCTGCTAGGGCAGCCTGAGAGAAAGGGGTCTTTGATGGAAGCAAGATCTCTATGTGCGTGAGAGGCTGAGGGCTGGAAGCAGAGTGAGAACACAGCCCAGCAGTACCCCAACAACTCAGAGGTCTTCTTTCTCAAGAGCAAGCCTATGCTCTTTGGCAGGACCTATCCATACAAGGTATCAGGTCCCGTGCTGGTCTGGGGACTCACCGCACCTCAAAGCAGGATTGACAACAGTAAGCAGACTCAGCCTGGGCTGGGGTGACTGTATCCGATCATCACAGCAACACACTTGCCAAATACTCATTACAAATGTTCTCAGGGTGAGGATCCTTCAATAGATCCTTGGCCTTTTGTTTTTTCCGCCCACTGATCAAAATTGATCGTGACTAATTCTGAATAAGACTTCTTTTCTCCTCTCTCTTGCTCCCTCCAGACATGAAGGGGCAGCCATTCAAGTTGAGGAAATATCCCCAGACTTACCTTATTCTAACTTGACCATTGCTCAGGGCCGAGGGCAGCCCCCGGAACTGATCCCCCACTGATCATCACTGCTAGGATGTTGGCCACGTCTGCCTATGTCTTCACATGGTCAACGGAGAAGAGAGCTCTGCCCTTTTCTCTATGCCCACACAGCGATCTTCAGGGCGATGTTTAAGTAGAGGAAAGAGGGTGATGAGTGTAGTGCTCAGGCCCACGGGGACCGCTTTGCAGCTCGGCCAGGAGCACTTGGATGCACTTGGTGGGCAGCAGGTGGAATCAGGCAGAGGGGAGCAGACTCTTCCCTGACTGTGCTCAGGTGGGTGGTGGGCTGGTGTGAAGCTGCAGGGGTTGGTGGGCAGCACGGAGGGGCTGAGGGACGGGATTTGTTCCATGGCCTATAGCAACAGCTCTGGTTGGGTTTTCCAAGTTCTCTCCTGGTGCTGTTTATGCCAGGACTTCTGTGCTGAGAACATGTGCGCTGTATTGGGTCAGACCACACACCTTATCAGCTGAGATGGGGATGGCTTTGCAAGTAGCCGTTATAGTTGGGTGAAGCATATAGTCAAACATAATATTAGCATTTTAAGTCACAGAAAATGATCACATTAGTTTTTCATTTAACCACAATTATGGATCTTCCAGGTACTGGTGTTGGGGCCTGCGAGTGGCAGCTCATGGTGGTGATTAGAAGTTGATTTTGAATTTTGTGTAAGATCAACCAGAACTCTGGGTGAACATCCATCAAGAACGATAGTCTAAGTGAGACATTATTTGAAATTGTCCCATCTCTTGGGCATATCTGGGTCATGTCTTTGTTCATTTATATTTTTAATTTTTATGGTGAGAATTTATTTTTTAATGTCTACTTGTGTGTGTGTGTGTGTGAGAGAGAGAGAGAGAGAGAGAGAGAGAGAGAGAGAGAGAGAATGCATGCCATGGCACGAAGGTGGAGATCAGAGGAAAACTTTTGAAAGTTAGTTTCTCAATCAACCACGTGGGCTTCCAGGGATTGAACTGAGGTTGCCAAATCTGTAAGCAGATACCTTATACCCACTGAGCTTTCTTGCTGGCCCCAGAACTTTCTTTTTTGAAAGAATAATTTGTATGATAAAATATGCAGTGTAGATTCTATATCACTTCAAAACTTAGAATACACTTTCTTGCACAGATATTTACCATGGCCAAGGGTGGCGGGAAGGTGGGGCATTCAGTCTAAGAGGCTACCCAGGCTCCATGACAGAGGCTACAGTGCTGTAATGTATGGAGGACCGTATGAGTTGTGACTGCCATCATAGTTAGCGCTCTTGTTTTCCTAGCTTGGAAGTGTTTTGCATTCACGTGATTCGCTCCACACATGAAATTGCTCATGTGGACTCATCTTTGATCTTGATAGGTGACCATTTCATACACACCAACTTGCATATTATCAATGCTAAAATAGCTCTAGCATTGATGGTATGTAAATGTGGTGATGGTAACTTAGTAGTGGCTGCCTGGGGTCCCAGGTACTGGGGTGACGACACGTGGGAGTCAGGGCTGGGGCAGCTGGATCCACTGAGGAGTTTCTCTGTGGAGGAGGTTTCCGGCTCCCTGTGTATTCTCACAGTGCAAGAGAGGCCTTCAGGGCCTCAGGGGACGATCTGAGCGTGGGTGGATGGGGTAAGTCCTTGTGCCTTTGGCGTGGGTGATGGCCAGGGACGGCTGAGGCCGATGCTCTTCTCTGGGGCTGCTGGGGGCAGGAACAGGACGAAACACTGTTCTCCAGACAGAGAGGTCAGGTCGCTGCTGAGTAGATGGGGGTACTTATTGGGAAGCAAGTTGTTTGGCTGAGGGGGGCCGAGTCTCCCATAGGCATCTAAGATTGGAACATTCAGGATGGTCACATCCTCAATGAGCACCTGCTTCTTTAAGTTCAGCTCTTGTTTTAAGAGTGTAATGATGTGGGTTGGAGAGACGGCTCAGGGGCCAAAGTCTTTGCCTTGCAAGCAAAACCACCTGAGTTCAGATCCCCAGATCCCATGTAACAACGAGGGTGGCAGACTGAGGTTCTGGTCCTGGAGGGCGGAGCCTGGGAAGCCTCAGAGCAAAGCAATCGGGTAGAAGAGCAATCCAGGATGATTCCTGACCACTGTCACTCTTGGGCCTTCACAAGCACACACACTTGAGTGTCCTCTGGTACGTGTGTGTGCATGCACGCACATGCGCGCACACACCCATGCATGCACATCACTCATCCTCACAGGCGCACACACACACACACACACACACACACACACACACACACACACATCCTCACATGCGCACACACACACACACACACACCCCTGCGGGCACATACATGTGTACACGCACATCACACATGCATCTACACACATGCATGCACGCACATCACACATCCTCACATGCACACACGCATGTACGCATATCACACATCCTCACATGTACACACACACATACATGCATGCACACACATAACACATGCACTCGCACATGCATACACATGCAATAACAACAACAACAAAAGAAGGGTGGCGACTGAAGAATAACTCCCCCGCCCCACAATGGCTTGGAGGTCAGTTGGCGTCTATCATTTACAAATATCCATTATGGAATTATTTTCTCCTGATATTTAATTCTGAAAGCAATACTAGCAAAACTGAAGGGTTTTTGGTGGCATGCTTCTGAGTTGAAATTAGGAGACCTCTAAGCCACTTTTAGAAAGTTTTTTGTTCTATGGGCCAAATGGTCCACCTTGGAAAGGCCCTGTGAAGTCAACGTCTGATTCTTTGGGTGAAGCATATGAGCACTCCTTACAGTCCTGTCTGGATCAGAGTCAATTCCAGACTTAGACATTACTTTGGGCTTTAAAGAATGGTAACCTCAATAACTCTGGCAAAAGGCCCTGTTGAGAAACTATTATGAAGGGTCTTTAATGCTACCTAACACATGGAAATGACTTTCAACTTCCCCTTCTGGTGCTGATGAGCACTGGCCTTGAGCCACATGGTACATGCTTCTTGGGATCTCCCAAATGTGCGCTCCAATGAGCAGGTCACGGGCCGCATGGACGACCCCGACATTCGAGCAGCACGGCACAGCTGGATTCATTGCTTACGGAGTAACACAGCTAGTGTGCTCAGTAGATGGTCTTCTACATGGCAATTCAGGGATCTAGGTGACTTCCTGTTCTGGTCTGCTGACTCCGGTAGGTGGTTTCTGTGTTTACCGAGAAGGGAAAGGAATGGCAGGGCCATCTTGATTAAGCTCAGGAAAGACGCACCTTCCTGCCGCCTGCCATCCTTCACTAAGGATGGTGTCATGGCTCAAGCGAGAAGGCCGGGAAAGGTGGTCCTTGGCCGGGGTTCTCTCCCCGGCAGAGCAGCATAGCTTGGAATGCGCATCTTTGTCAGGCGTCTGTTTACTTCCTCCAGCACAGAAGGGCTTCGTGCTGTGTCATCATGATGGAAACTAGACATCGTCATGTTATAGACCTGATACCTGACAGGAAGAACCAGTTCATTATTGTCCATCATGGCTGGGGTGTCACAGCTGCCGGAGCTGGAGAGGATGGGTGATATTAGAGTGTAGTCAGCAATAGAAAATGTCGGGTGATGGCTTGACCCTTAGTGCTTCTCCACCTTCTCTTAACGTGGCCTTGGCTCACCTGCTCGGGAATGGACCCACCTGAAGTGGGAGGGTCTTCCTCCTCAGCTGCAGCAGGGAAATAATTCCTTTCCGGCACGCTCTCCTTGCTGCCCGCATGTCCTCCTCGCTCCCCGCATGCTGTCCTCCTCGCCCACATGGACTCGCAGCTGGCCCTGGAGGTCTGCCTTCTAAGTGTCGGGACACAATACTAACCATCCCACGCTTTCTTGAGGGTTTTGAGGAGAACTGTAGCAGTTACTCTTCTCTGTTGCTGTGAGATACCACTGAGGTTCAAAAGACTCAAGGGAGAAGGAAGATTTGTTCAACTTACAGTTCCAGAGGGGAGATCCAGTCCGATATGACAGGAAAGGCCTGGCTGGCTGGCAGAAGCTGGAGGCGGCCTAAGTCACATCCTTCATGGAGACCGAGAGCTGCAAAACGGCCAGTGCTGGAGCAGACCTCTCCCTGAGTCTGTGGGGAACAACTCCCATTTCAAACCAGGACAGCATCCATGTTTGAAAAGATGGTTCTGCTCAGAGAATCTGAATCTGCTGGGCTTCCCTCTATGACCCCTTGTACTCCCATGACTCTGGGAAAGAGCCTCCGGCCTTCGCGTTATTGGCAGTGTTTCTATTATGTCTCTTTCGATTTCTGTGACATGCCATGATGTGGTGGCGTTAGTGATGCTGTTCTTGGGCCATCAGAAAATGTCAAATCTGATCAGAGGAATTCACTGGGAGCGTGGCACACCAGACACTTCTACAGCCCCATCTAGGCTATCTCCTCGAGTGCGTGGTGGTGGCGACTGACATGGCTTTTTGGTAATTCAGAACATGCTCGCCAGGCTTTTGATCTCATTGGCAAAACTTGAATCTCTAAACAGTGATTATGGTTCTGGCTAATAGAACGCCATAATTCTGCAGGTACCTTCAGTTCTGTATGTCTGCTATAGTCAAGCACTCGGGGTTCTAGAGTAGGTGCTGTGAGTGGGAGGGGGCTGGCATCTTGGAAGCATGACGCCATGCAGCCAGGCAGGCCCATCCAGAAGGAACAGTGAGTGGCCGTCATGTGGAGGGGCTGCCAGGCCTGGGGGAGGTTTGGGAGGACAAGGCTCGGTCCCAAGAATTTGGCACACAGAGGGCCCAGTAAACCACAGCTCTCCACCTCTTTCACATAAGCTTCCCATTGCCATGGCAATGGATTACCGTGACTGCATGTCATCATTTGACAGTCCTGTGAGTTACAAGTCTAGCGTGGATTCTGGGGCTCACGCATACATGGCGTGGTCCCTTCTGCAGGTTTCTGGGAACGCTGTTCCCTATCTTCCCCGGGCTCACTTCTTGAGACTGCTCACGACTGGGTATCAGTCTGCAAAGCCTCAGTGGTCCAGACCACCCATCAGCTGTCACACCATACCCTCCCCCCACCCATCTCCTACCTTGCTCTCCAATTTTTCAGGTCCCGATGACCTCACCGGGACTTCTCAAGGTGCAGGCTAGTCTCTCCAACTAAAGCCAACTGGTTAGCAAACTTGGTTCCTTCTACCCCTAAGCTTCCCTGTGTTACAGAGCCCACATCCTCTTATGGTTTGGGAACTCAGATGTGGAGGTCTTGTGGTGGGAGTTCAATTTGCTTCATCAAATTCACTTTCTCTTTGTGGGATGCTGCGATCAACATTGAATGCCATCATATTCTCATTTATTTGCTTCTGTACTTTTTTTCTATTTTTTCCTTCTTAGAGGGTAGCACATCTTAATATAGAAATCTTCCAAAGCAGTCTTTCGAATGCTCCATCCCTTCTATTGTTCCAAAGCAACTATTTTAGACATATTGGCCCAGAATAGAGATAATGCTATACTATTTACCAGTAGCTATTAAGAGAAGATAATAATGCATATTATCTCTCTCTTTTTTGCCTCTTTGGAAGCTCTGACGTCACTAGAAAATAAGCATTGCGGGCAGCCAAGACAAACCAGGAACATTAGAATGAGTGAACCTTCCTTGCAGGACGCTGATTTTCACGGACAAACTGGCAGGACTCTCCCTTAACTCTCTGTATATGAAACGCACTCCAAAGGACAAAGCAAAATGTGTGACAAAACACAAAGCAAGCAGCCCAAGCACACATGCCCTTCTTGGCATCTGTGGAGCGGTCTGCGTCTTCAGGAAGTTAAAGGCATGTTCCCAGGGGTCTTCCAGATGGAAGGCACCTGACAGATCCCAGGTCACGCTCTGGGCACGTCTGCCGCTGGTCCGCACAGCCCCTCTTCCATCGTCCCTCGGGTTTCCTCACGAGGCTTTGTATGTAGCTCTGTGGAGGTTCTCAGGAGAGAGAACTGCTCCCAGCACTGAGCTTCTCGGTGCTGGTCCAGCCTGGGCCTGGGCCCCCTGGATTCGCTCCCAGCAGGGCATCTTCCCCTCCTGGGCAATCTGCAGCAGGCTTCAGTCTAGAGTCTGGGGATCCCCTAGGGCCTGGGGAATGGTGCTGATGGCTCCCCAGGGAGACAAGCTCCATCCATTTCGCCTACCTGGTGGGTTCTGAGCCCAGAAACAGTTCAGAGGGCAGGGAGGAAGGACAGACTGGGAGGAAGAGGGAGAAATTCCATTTAGCCAACAGCACAATGTGTGTCCAGGCACAATGGCTTTTCCCAGAGGCAGATTATGGCAGCTGTGGCTTTGCTGGGGGAGAAAGGAGAGGAGAAAGGCTTGCTGAGCAGCAGAAAGAGAGAGGCGGGCCGCGCAGCAATCAATGCCGGCCTTTGTGCCGCCTGACATTTGAGGGGCTTGTTATCGGGGATTGCTGGCTGCTTTATCTAAATGTATCTCCCGGGCTGCCAGCGCCGCTGATAGGGGAACGCGCGATGGTCCTGGGAGATACTGTCACCCAGCGCTGCAGCCTGTGCCCGCCGCAGGCCTGGGAGGAGCAGGCAATGGAAAGTTCACTCTCCATCTTTTTCAGATGCCATTTTCCCGGCTCCCAGGAGCTGAGAGAAACAGCCCAGCAGGAAATCCAAGCCCCCAACAAGCCTTGCGCACTCCCAGCAGCAGGGCCCCAGCCAGTCCAGGTTACCAAGGAGCATGCAGAGCAGGAGAGGCGAACGCTCATGTCTGATCAAGGGCTTGTTCATGCCGGCGCCTCTCCCTCTGCCCAAGCCTGTCTCCTGAGCCCCTGCCCTCAGCTCTTCCTTCCATTCCCCATACCCGGGCCTGACTCCCCCTAGGACTGGGGCTCATCTGATTGGTGGGCCCTTGCTCCGATTTTTCTCTGGGTCTACCCTTAATCTAGGCCACACACGGAAGTCTGTCTACCAGCCCCGTGTACAGCACACACTGCTGCTCAATACTGCTCTTGGTAAATGTGCCAAGTCTGGAAAGCAAATCCCTCCAGGGCTGGAGGAGGCTTCAACAGAATACCTGGTCTGATCCAAGGCAGGGCAGCCCTGAGGATAGTGAGCTACCACTCCACACCTGTCAGTCCAGATCACCACAGTTATTGAAAAAAAAAAGTTCTGGGGCTGGAGAGATGGCTCAGGGGTTAAAGCCTTTGTCTCACAGGCAGAAAGACTTGAATTCTAATCCCAGATCCCACATAAAAATGCCAGGTTTGAAAAGGTGGCAGCCTATACTTCTGACCCTGGAAGGCAGAACGTGGGAGATCCCGGAACAAAGAAATAAGGAGGTAAAGTGATCCAGGATGTTTCCCAAGTTACCCTTGGACAAGCACAGGTATACATAGTGACCTCTGTTGCACACACACACACACACACACATACACACAGACACACCTACATGCTGGCATCTACACACATGCCAAAAAAAAAAAAGGCCATACAAATGAGGACGTAGAGAAACTGGCCCTTCGTGCACCACTGTAAGAAGCACAAAGTGGTTCCAGCACTGGGTGCACAGAACCTGATCTCAATAAAAGATAACGAAGCAACGGATGTTGTTTGTCTATCACCCCCACTATAAATTCTTATTTTGCATAGACAATCTCAAAAGAAGAATAAATGGAAGGAACTGGGTGGTAACTCCTGTTACCAAGAATCTCGGCCTTGTGCGTATCAGGCAGCTGTTTACTAACACTGGGTCTCCTGGGTGATAGGCATCTGCTTTTCCCTTTCCACCCAACCTCAGCTGTCTTTCAGAGACATGGTGAGCATAGCACACGCTGCTTCAACACTTGGGAGCTTGCATGTGACCGTTAGCTCAGAGCTCCATGTAGATGCACACTTGATAGGTGTCAGATCCATCCCAATAGACCTGATGGGGGAAAATCAACTCTTCTTTTTTTTTTTTTCCGTACTATGAGTTTTTCTATCTATGTTTCAGAGAAGCCTGATTGGACAAACAAGAATTTGGGAAGTCCATAGGCAGAACAATGTTCATCATCTCCATCATCTGTAGCTTTGGAGGATTCCTTCCCAAGTGTGATCATTAATTAGCTGTGCATTTCCAGCTCCTCATTAGATGCTGAGGAGGCCCCTGTGGGTGGCCGTGAGCTTGGTGTGGTCCTGAGGTGCTGGGGGAGCCGTGCAGAGACAGCAGTGTAATGATAAGCTTGGGGAGGAGAAAGAGAACCCAGGAGCTCACTGCGTGAACTTCCTGGTGGATTCTGTGTCTTGCGACCTTAGTAAGTGGAATGTTCGAGGAGTCGGGAAATCACTGAAACAAGAGCATGGCACCTGGCAGCTGGTTCCAGCACAGATCCTGAAGGAGGTGTGTGTGTATAAAATGGGGCTCTTTAGAGTCCAGGCAGCTGCACTTTGGTAACTCCGGCTCTGAGGGGTGCAGAACACATTTACTTCTCAGTGCCTGTCTCTATCGTTTTGTTATTGCTAATGTTATGCGGGATCAAGTGAAGCGTGAAAGGCCATCTTTGTTCTAAGGCCGTGATGGTGTCTGTGTTCTGAGGGCGGAAGGAGACCGGGGAGGGTGGGGGGGCATTCTTGTCTCATTTTCCAGAAGACTGCTCTAAAGAATCACATAAGCAGACTGCAACTGTGTAATCTTACATGAGTGTTGTCAAACAGACAGGGGAACAGGGGGTAACCATGGTCCTACTTCGACCCTCTCTGGCTGTGTCTGGTCACTCTGCAAAAAGCAACATTCTTCTGGCTTTGGCCCATAGAGCGACTTGACATGTGAGAGTCTCTTTCTTCACCCTGCTGTGCAACCACCCTGGGACACCCAAGGAGACAAGTGTGCATGTATGTGTGCATGCATGTGCACTCATGTCTACTTGTGTACCCATGTCTCTGTGTGTGTGTGTGTGTGTGTGTGTGTGTGTGTGTGTGTGTGCGCGCGCATGTGCATGAATGCAGCATCTCCATTAAGATCTTGTGTCAACAAAACAAGGAATATTTGGAGAGACACACACACAACTCAGGAGCCTGTGTGGTTTGGGGGATGCACATGGAGCCTCCTCAGGTATCCCCAGCTTAGGCTGCCCAACCCCACCCCGTCCTTGCATTTGATCCCCACCTAGTCAGGGACATTTGGACCAATATCCCAAATCCCTTCTTAATGCTATACCATCCCTCACTGTTACAGCTGTAATGAGCTGATAATTAGTCATCCGCTGGGACAGCCATGATGAGCCCATAGTCTGGTGGGAGAAGTGAGGAGGGTGAGGGGTGACAATGGTAGACCCAGGGAGAGCTGAGCCAGCAGAGGCACCTGAGGGATCCCGAGAGAGCTTTTTGTCAACAAAATGGATCACGCTCGCAGGCAGTAAAACTTTCAAATGACCTTCACGTCAAAATATTAGCCTGCTATTTTCCGCTGGATGGTGGTTTCATAAACATAAAAAGCACACATATCATTCAGAATGCGGAAAAATTTGTCTCAAACATGTAGTGCTCCCTTTTTAAAAGAAAGAGTGATGTTTCTCCATGTCGCATAGAAAGTGACACCATTTCATCCCTCCATAGCGGCAGAAAGGAATATTTATGGTAGAAGCGTTGAACTGTACACATGGCGTATCAACAGATGCCAAAGGGAGAGGGGGGGAAAGATGAAGAAGGAGGAGGGAGTAGAGAGAGGAAGAGGGGAGGGAAAGGGGGAAGAGGAAGAATAGGGAGGAGTAGAGAAAGGAAGAAGAAGAAGTGGGTAGAGAGAGGGAGAGGCATCTAATTTTCCTTGAGGCAAATTACCCACTAATGTCTACAGTTTGCAAGTGGTCAAGGACATTGCTATGAGATACCCAGTCACGTTTCCATGGGCTGCTGGGAAGGCAGTCTTCCTCGTGGTCAGGAAAGAGTGTCAGATCAGAGGACAGTATGTATTGTTTTATCTTTCCTGAAATAATTTCTTCTGGGGTTAAACTTCAGGAAGGATGGTAAGTGTTTGGATTTGCACTGTGTAAATGACAGGAAATGTAGATACACGTGTCCAGAAGCAACTGTATTTCTGTCTGACGGAGTTTCTTTCTGGCTGCCCCTCATCTAGGGACATTGGCTCAGCCACCAAGGGAGCTGAGTCACTCCTGACTCAGTGGGCAGGATCAGGTCTGAACAGAACTCCAAGGAGAAGGAGCCAATTTAGGGGATCTGGCAACAAAGCAGATGGGTGGAAGACAGAGCATCCGGGAACTGAAGAGCGAAGTTGTGATTAATGTCGACTCCTGGTAGGTCACCACACAACAGAGGCAGCGTTAGTGCAAGTGCTTTGCTGCCAAGAAAACATAGAACAAATGTTGCTGCTGACAGAGTTCAGGGACAAGTCTTGGGTTTGAGGGACATCAATCAGAAGGAGCCCTGCTTCTTCTGCATCTTTTGGTATCTTGGGGTCAAAGATGATCCTCCCGTGCTCAGGAATTTGAACTGAATGCTTTGCTGGGTAAGCCTGGACCCCAAGCGCCCATCAGTTGCTCTTTGGCAGAACCGATCACACATCAGCATGTGGGAAGCACCAGCAGGCAGGCGCCCATGTGTGGGACAGGGGGTATGGGGGGATGGGTGTGTGTGTGCCAGGACTGGGTGGATGTGTCAGGAGAGGGTGGGTGTGTCAGGACTGGGTGGGTGTGTCAGGAGAGGGTGGGTGTGTCAGGATTGAGGGTGGGTGTGCCAGGACAGGGTGGGTGTGTCAGGACAGGGTGGGTGTGCCACAGTCTGTGTTCCCACATCCCCTGGTGGTGCTGTGATGTCTGTGGCCATTTCAGGGCTTCGTTCTACACGGCTGGGATCTCAGGTGCTGCTTGGTTCAGGGCTCCAGCTGCAGGCTGGGTGTGACCCACAGGCTGCTGGAAGAGCAGATGGATTGTTCACAGTACCATGTGATCACAGATCATCAGGGTAACTCCGTCAATTTCATTGCGTGTGTCTGTGTGTGCACATGCATGTCAGTGTGTATGTGTGTGCATGAATGCACATAATTGCATAGGCATGCTTATGCATGTAGGTGTGCATAGCTACACCTATGTGTGAGTACATGATTGTATGTAGATGTTTGTCATATTGTGCATGTGTCTGTGTGTATACATGCATGTGATTGTATGGGCATATGTACATATGCCTGTGTGCTATACATACATGCAAATACATGATTATATGTGAATGTGTTTGTGTGGGCACACACATGTGCAAACATCTGTGAATATATCTATGTCAGTAGACACAAGTATGTGTGGTGTGATTGCATATGTCTGTGGGTCCACGTGTGCATGGATACACATGATGGAATGTGCATGTATGTGGAAGCCTGGGAGTTGTTCTTCAGGTGCCATCACCTTCTTTTTTCTGATGCAGAGTCTCTCTCGGGTCTGGAGTTCACTGGAGACCTATCCCCTGGTCTCCGTTTCCCCAGGGCTGGGCTGCTACGGGCCACCACGCCTACTCTTTACGTGGGTTCTTGTGCCTCAAGACAAAAGCCCTTTACTGACTCAGTCATTTCTCCAGCTGTGTTTGGTTTTTCCAAAAAAAAAATTAGCAGTCATAGCTTATGTCCAGACTATCTGCTTTCAGGTTTTAAACAAGGAAGGCCTGTTTCCTTGATGTCACTGTAAGCTCTTTAAATAGAACACGACGCAGTTGCTAATCTTAGAACCAAGTACCTGGACGTGCTTCTCCATGGCTGGGTGGAGCTGGAGTCTGGCTCGGGCGGGTCAGGTGGTTCAGACAGGATGCAGGACAGAGAGACTCAGCGATAGGCTGGTATTCCTGAAGGTGTGCGTTCTAAGGGCCATGAAGATCTTTGTCTCGTGAGGGTACTCAGCAGCTTTGGAGTCAGCCCAGTCTGTACCGCCGCTCAGCGCTTGGATTGTTATTGCAACAAGGCTTCACATCTGACAGCGTGCTGCTGCTCTCTGAGCCGCCAACATGAGGCACGTCTCAGGGCGAACACGCAGCGGGTCTTCAGCAGCTTCGGGATCTATTTTTAGAGACCAGTGTAGCCTGGGCAGCTCCATGCTCCTTGGGGCTGTGGGCTGGCAGGCTCGCAGGGAGACAGCCGTGGGATCCGTGAGATGGGCGTATGGTGCATTTATTTTCCTGCCCCTGCCCGAGTGTCACAGCGTGGCCTTCCCTACAGTCCATAGCCCGTGGCCCGCCCCTGCCAGTGTGTCTTGCTGTTGCCTCAGCACGACTGCAGAGAGCTGCCTGTGACTTCAGGCGGTCCATGGTGGTTCCTGAGTTCGCCTGTGGTTCCACACACACACACGCACACGCACACGCACATGCACATGCACACATACACACGCACACACGCACACACAATTGAATAAATAATAAAAAATTTTAAAAAATAAAGACAGGTATTCTGTCTAGAACAATCCCAGTTGGCCATCTGCGGAGAGTCCCAGATTTTGATAAAAAAAAAATTTAAGAGAACATGACAGGCTAGCAGGGATTTTAATAACTTAATTCAGCACATGAGAGGCCAAGATGACCCCCAAAGTGGACAGCATCAGCTGGATCACCCTGTCTTAGAGATGGTGGTGTATCTAATTCCACGATATTCCTAGCTCCGTGGTATACCTAGCTCCACAGTGGACCATCTCTCAAAGGACCCAGTCACTCTTTGGTTTGCCTGGAAGGCAGGGGTAGTACAGATATGCCATCTGAGCCTGGGGCTGGGGAGGAAGATCAGCTGGTTAAGATGGTTAATAGGTGTCCTTAACTCGAATACTAGGATATCCATGTGGATGTGTTGCTAAACACAGGTCAATGTGGCCTAGTGGTAATGTGGCCATTCCTGGTTCAGAATTTACTCTTTGATTTATGTGGGTTGATGATTTCTCTTCCTAAGGAGTAATGTCAAAGTTGGCTATGACCCGCCAGCGTGTGTGATTAGGATCCTCTCTTCATGGCTCTGCTTGATAGAGCTGTCAAAACTATGGTTTTAATGAGGTCACTATCTGGTTTCAGGAAAAAGTCAAACACCAAGAAAAACTCTAGCGATTCTCCCTTTTGTGGTAGAGCGTCGTCCCTTCAGTCCTGGACCTCCAGTGCCAGTCACCGCGCACTGGGAATTCTTTCCCTGGAGGAGATAGAACCAGGGCCCACGCCCTGTCAGAGAGCCAGCAGCAAACCAACGTGTGATCCCACCAGATCCAGCCTGGGGAATCTATCGGGCTCACCCCAAGGATTTGCGCACAATCATTCACAGGAGCTGGGTGACCCCAGAGCAGCTGCACTACCGAGCAGTCTCACCCCAGTGTGGATGATGACTTCTGGGCTCTGTTCAGCTAACCTTCCACCCTCTCTGTGCTCTGCCCTCCAGAACACAGGCAGAATCACATGTGGCAGGAGGAGGGAGTGGTGGAATCTCGGATGAGGGGCCAATGACTCTCTCCGCATCCCTTTCTATGATGGGACGTTGACAGTCAGCCGGTCTGATCTGGAAGGTCTCTGGAGAGTCTCTTGCAAGTAGTCACAGCTGCTCTGATGAAGGTAATGACTGTTCAGCTCGGGCTGGGAGGTGGAGGGAGGTAGCGATCCACAGCAGCTTCTCTTGAATAGACTGTGGTAGCCACATTTTTAACTCTCAGCCTAAGCCCTTGTGAATTTACTGAGTCTTCTTCCTGCATTTAGCTTGACTCTTCACTTGGCTGTATTCTATCATTCACCACAATGTTTCCCATTCTTCCTCATTTATTTCTAAACTTGGTTTTGTCTGAGGCTTCTGAAGAGTGGGGAGCAGCAGGAATGGAACAGTTGGTGGGTTCGCTGATTCTGAGTGAATGTGAGCACATGATTGGCTTGAGCAATAAAGGGGACACACGGCTTTGCTTTGCAGGGGGACGCCAAGTCATTCAAGGAAATGAAAGCGCTCCAGAGCCTAGCAGGCAGTGTCGGGTCCTGGAACGAGAATTTAGTGTTACCGAGTCTGTTCTGCCCACTTCACAGTGTGCCACCCCACTAACAAGATGAGTTCTACAAGTGAGTTTATTAATGAAATGAGCATATTTGGGGGTGTGATTCTTAGGCATAGAGTGATTCAAAGAATGAACCAAAGCTCTGGGAGGTGAAGAAATGGGGCTGGTGCCTGTGTGGAGGGTCTTCATGGTGCTCCATGGGGTGTATGTGCAGAAATGGCTGAGTCAGCGGATCTGATGGTGGAATTTGAGGCATTTTGATGTCAACTGGCATCCATATGAAGAGTCTGTGATTTCAACAAAATCAACCTCTAAGTGTATGAAAATGAAACTAGGTGTCTGAGTTCGTCATGACCCGTATGTCAGAGAGGTTACAAACTGCAGAGCCAGGGGGAGGCCAGTAAGTGGTTGACCGCCCCCCAAGTTAGTGATGTCTAAAAATAATTTACATCTATTTATTTTATGTGCATATGTACATGCACAAAGTACAAGGATGCCAACAGTGTGTGCGCACGAATGGATGTGTGTGCATGTGCAAACATACATGGATGCATATACATATGTGTGTGTGAATGCACATGCGTGTGTGCATGTATGCATGAATGTATGTGTGTATGTGTGCAACTTTCAGGAATTGGCTCTTTCCTTCCATCATACGGGTTCCTAGGGTTGAATTCAGGCTTTCTAGCTTGGTAGCTACATCTCTACCCACTGAACCATTTTGCCAGCTCAGACTAGTCATTTTCTACTCAATGGTTAAGATGTTTCTTTCATTTCCCTTCTTTGTTTATGAAGATTTTATCATGGTTTTCTAATTCATGATATTGCATGTTCTTTCTTGTGTTCTTTCCTTTATATATTGCTATCGTCTTTCTCCTCTGTGTCTTTCCTTCCCTCCTTTTTCCGGAGCCTGGAGCAATGTCCTTTGCAACATGGCTTTTGGATGTTTACTAACTGGATTTGCCCAGTCTTCACCTCTTTCTATGCCATTTCACCTACACATATAAGTTCAAAGTTCTTAACACTTAAAAATACCACCATCTAGACCCAATCCTCATTCCTCTCTGATATGGGATGGTGCCTCTTGAGGTATTTTCCCATTTGTAACATAAAGTAGATAGGCTAGATCTTGTGGTTTTGTAGGTTTATGGTTGCAGACACCTGGTCATGTATAGAGGATACCATGTGGTTTGTCCCTCCCCAGGGATATGCCCATTGGTGTAGTGTCTTTACTCAAGTGCTCAAGCACATATCATTAACAGCAATCCAGATAGGACTTGGTGAGCCACATATGCATAGAATGCAAGGAGACATGTGGGGAAGATTTGAAGTAGGAAAAAATGGAAATTGTGATTGGGTTACAGTAGAAATAGAGATTAAAGGATTACAACTGATGAGGTGCTGGAGAGAGGGCTCAGGGGTTAAGCTTCTGCCTCTTAAGCAGAAGGATCTGGGTTTGGATCACAGATCCTACATAAAAATACAGAACAAAAATGATGGCAGCCTATACTTCTGGTCCTGGAAGGCGGAACCTGGGAAACCCCAGAGCAAAGCATAAAGAGGTAGAAAAATCCAGGGTAATTCCCAAAATCACCTTTGGGCTTCCACAAAGACACACATGCTCTTTGATACACACACACATACAGACACACACACACACACACACACACACACACACAATTATATGAATACCTGTGTATCATAGTATGAATATAAGTTGTCTCCTCACAGACTTATGTGTTCAAATCCTTAGTTATTGTTTGAGATGGTCATGGTACCTTTAGAAGGTAGAACCTTGCTGAAGGGTGGGCCTTGAAATTTTGTTAGATTTGCCTTGTTTCTGGGAGAAGTCTGCTCTTCAGCCTCCATGATGTCTGCAGTGACCTAAGCCTCCTCCAGCTTCTGCCAGTCAGCTGGAATAATGGACCGTAATCTCTCCTCTGGAATCATAAGCCAAATAAATATCCATTTCTTCCCTTAAGTTGCTTGAGTATAAATATTGTCTCACAGCAATAGGAAAAAGTAATCGCAACAGAAACTGATACCAAGGGTGGGGTTGTTTTGTGAGGGTAAGAGGTTCTGGTACCAGAAAATGAAGTGTTGTTGTAAAGTTGAGAGAATTCAATACCAAGAAGTAGAGAGGTATGCCCATTGCTGTGATGTAGCTAACATGCCTTTGGAATTGTTTGTTGGGAGAAATTTTGAACTTTGTGCTGGGAAAACCTTGTGTCTTAGAAATGAGGTCTAAAGGGCCATTCTAGTGAGAGTTTGGAAGAGAGTAATGCTGTGAGTAATGCGGACAGTGGAAACCAGCTTGTAATAGTTCAGAGGGGAGCAGAAACTGTACTGGGAATTGGACAAGGGGAAAATGGAGTTATACATTGGTAGAGTGTGTAATTAAGTTGCCCTCATCTTGAAAGTTTTCATGAAATTAAATTGGAGTTCTTGGTGGAAGAAGTTTCAAGATAGTGTTGTCATGACAATATGGCATGGCTTCTTTTTAATGCTCTTGCTTATATTTATGATAAAAGAAAGCAAGGAATTAGTAAGAAAAAGACGAAAACTATGGAATTTGACAAGGAAAAATGTAAAGGCAAGCTTAAAGAGACTACATACAGCAAAATGGTGGCTATTGTTAAAGAGATCAGCTCCATTAGTGAGTCAAAACCTGTTCTCCATTTGGATAATAGAAAAGGCTGCACCTTGAGATCAAGATACTCAGGCAAGGCTCCCACCCATGAGAGTAAAAAATTCTTTTGGAATAGAATAGCTGAAGGGCAGAGCTCCAAAGGAATGTTGTGTTTCTGCTCCTCTGCAGACACTAACACAAGAGAGATTCTGCCCAGTGTCAGCACAAGAAGCTGAACCAGCTGTGATTCAAGGGGGCCAGTCTCCAACCCAAGGTTATAGCAGAACTTGTCAACATCGTACAATAGCATTGGTTTTAGAGACATTAAGGATGCAAAAGTGAAGAGGTTGTGGATTCCTCCTCTGAGGTTTCAGAGAGCAGCTGACTTCAGGCAGTGTGTGACAGGATTGGAAAACTGACAGAGAGACCTAAGAATGTGCTTTCGAGTTAAAGCTGGTTTATTGTTGAAACATGAAGATGTTAGAGTCACAGAGCCAGCATGCAACATGTGCAGAGGAGAGTCCCAAGGATGCTCCTGTGTGGCCATGAGAGTGCTCTTCCATGACACAGAGGTGCTCCTTGACAGTCCTGAGGTACTTCCCCATGCCCTGAGGTACTCCTCTATGGCATAGAAAGAGTTCTCCGTGTCAGTGAAGGGTGCTCCTCCACAGCCCAAGGTGGTCCTCCATGGCCGGTCAGCCCAGGTCTTTCTCTTGCCATTGCTCTTTCTTTTCTCTGTGCCTCTCACTGTACCCAAGCCCTTGTCTTGGTTTCTCTTCCTGTTGCTGCGCTAGAACACTCTCACAAAAGGGACTTCAGGCAAGAAAGGGCTGTATGGCTCACAGTTCTAGGTGCAGTCTACCTTGGTGGGGACATCCAGGCAGCAGAAGCTTGCCAAGCTGGGCACACTGCATCCACTGTTGGAGGACAGAGCATGTGGATGTGCGTGACCAGCTTGCTTTCTCCTTTCATTCAGCCCAGGACTCCACGCTCAGTGAATTGTCCCACACACTTTTCGGCTGGGTGTGACCAAGAGAGACCCACAGAGGTGTGCTTAATCATGAGCGTCCTTCTCAGTGTGCTAGAGGCCCGCCTTCCAGGTGGCCAGTAGACAATTATTGCCCACATGGCATCTAGCAAGTCATCTGAGCCAGAAGCCAGAGAAGCTGGAGTGACGTTTACTGGTGACTCACTTCAGGCTGCGTTTCCGCAGCCCTGTGGGAAGGGGTCCCAGGGTTCTGCTTTAGCCTGTCCTGTTTCCTGCTTTGAATCTTACACATAGCTTGTCCCTTTACATACCGCCCAGAAAGTCCACATTTGCTTTCTGTATCCATGCTCTGTCTCCTTGTGGGTTTCCTCTGGCGCAGGCATAACACTTCCATCCATCATGGCAGGGACGCGTGGCGTGGGAGCTGGGTGGCTGGTGGGTGTGATTCCCAGTCAGGAAGCCGAGAAAGATGCGTGCTGGCTCATCCACTCTCCTCCTTCTAACCCTTCTGTTCGGTCTGGTTGCCCAGTCCACACTGAGGTTAAATTTCTAGAAATGCCCATTTAGACACACCCAGAAGCATGTCTTTGAGGTGATCGCAAACTCAGAGCATGGAACATGACATTTAGCTGTCCTCTCTTTCTCTCTCTGCTCCTGCTAAACCTGGTGCCCTCCCAATGCTGGGTAACCCTGTATGTGCTTGGCAAACATCTGCAGAACGCGTGAGTGAGCAAATGAACAGAAGCAGGTGAATGTACCTTCCTTCCACACAGTCTGTGACCAAGGTTTGTCTGCCGCTGCTCTCCTGGCAAGATGAAAAGGAAAGAAGGAATAGAAAGAAAGGAAAAGAAAAGATGAGTAAACAAAAAGACAGAAGAGAAGAAGTGAAGGAAAACATCAAGGGAGGGAAAGAGGAAAGGAAGGAAGAAGGGAGGGAAGGAAGAAAGGATGGAAGGAAAAAGATAGGGAAGGAAGAAGGGAGGGAAGGAAGGGAGGTAGAGAAACACAGACGCATCCATGTTGAGGACCCAGGCATCATTCTGACTGGAGCTTATCATGTATGTCACCAGATGAATCATTCTCTGTTCTGTCACCTGTCCTTGTGTGCCCCCCGGGATGTGCCAAGACCAGCCTCACCCAGATCTTCCTGACAAGGAAGACTGACTGATGACTGACTGACTGACTGACTGACTGACTGACTGACTGACTGACTGCAATGGATATTGGGAGGAGACACCTAGCAGGAGACTAATTACCCTGGGGGGGGGGCGAAGATGGAGAAGCCATTTCTTTTCTTTTCTTTTTTTTAAGTTTAAGCTTGTATTTTACAAAGCAAAGTTTAACTGATATATTAGTGTTAAAGAAACAGGGTTTTTAAAAAATCTTTGGCAGAAATTACAGCTTAAGAGCTAACAAGAAAGCTCACGATTCCTCACCATTCTAGTGCATCTTTCCCATACCCTCACTAACTTCTCCTTCTCTTGGGCCTTTTCCAAAGCCTCAGGAGCTTCTACAGAAGAGAAGAATGCCCAGCAGAGTCAAGCTGGGTATGAAGTTGGCAGCTATGCCGACTTTGCCTGCTTGGGTCTCCACTTGGGCACATGGTAGCGTGAGGCTCATGGTGAATGCTGGCAAATGAGTTTGGAGCAGATTCATACAGATGGGCATAACTTTGGGGGACCTCCTCAGAAGCAGGGTAAAGGGAGCTCATGCCGGAGCTAAGAGACTTCAGGCTCAAGACAAGCCCCAGTGAGTCCTATGTCCTGTGGGCTCTGCACACAACAGCTTCTCACCCAACATAAAGGGTTGGTTGTCCCCAAGCCTGGCACTACTACAGACCGTGCGTGCCAGTCAGATACGACTTTCGACTTGACGACTGAGGACTGAGTCTTAGGCACACCTAGAAGAATTATTTAATTAAGAAAAGCCACGAGCAAACCTGTGGGAAATTATCTAATTGGTTCTGGGAAGACTCAGCCCACTGTGGAGGGACCATTTCTTGGGCAGGTAGATAAGATAGAGTTGGTTCAATACTTGGGCACACAAGCATACAGGGCAGACTGGCAAGTGAGAAAGTGTGTCCCTCTCTCAGCAATCCCTGTGGATGGGTGTGGCTGGTTCTCTCGGCTGCCACACTAATGGACTGTATCTGAGAATGATGATCCAGAATAAATCCTCATTCCCTGCATGGGTCGGAGCTCTCTAGAGGAACAGAACAGATAGATTGGCTACAGAGAGAATTCATTGGATTGGTTTACAAGGTAAAATCTAGGTAGTCCAACCAGGGCTGCCTGTAGCTGCTCTGTTCAGGAGCTGAGCATCTCAGTAGTCCTGGTGGGTGCTGATGGCTGGAGGATTCCTGGAGGGTCTCTGGGAGAATCCCACTAAAGCAAAGAAGCTCTGACATCAGCAATGAATGATCGTGGCAGGGAAGATGAGCTTCCAGTATGGAGGGATGGAGTGAAGGAGAGAAGGAGAGAAAAGGAAGGAGAGGGAGAGAGAGAGAGAGAATCAAGCTTTTCTTTCCTGCATTTCTTTTTACCTGGTCTGCTTCTGGAAGATTCCACCCACTATGGGCTGGGCCTCCCACATCAATTAGACAATCTCCTGCAGGCTTGCTTGAAGGCTTGCCTTAACTATCAATTCTTCACAGCTGTGCCTACAGCTCAGCCTGCAACTGCCCAGTTGACACTGGTGTGTCAGCTGCCACATTTCCATAAGTTGCTCGTGTCAGCAGCCAAGAAGAAAGTGGACACCGCACTGCCTTCCTCCCCCGCGCTGCTATCTTCCCTCTGCTGACAGGCTGTGGTGTCCCCCAAAGCTGCAGGGGAGGCACTGGGCAGAGCTATTGTGACTAAGGGGCTGCTGACCCCAATGAGCTGACCCAATCCCTGGGTGGGCTTTCCTGGGGACATCTTAGGGGCTTTTCAGCAGCCTGTGGGCTGCAGCGCTTCCAGATGGCAGAAGTAAGCGAGGGGTCAGTGAAACAAGCCCGTGCTGATCCCTGACAGAGGTCTGAAGTCAGCAAGTGGACAGTCTGGAAGTAGAGGCCTGAAGCTGTGGGCTGCAGCGCGGCAGTGCTCACAGAGCGCGCCCCTTGCATCTAACATGACTGTGGCATCAAAGGAGTGGACAAACTCTTTAAACTGGTCGGGCCAGACCCTAGGAAATTGTGGTCACACAGAAAAATAATTTGAGGTTCAGGGATTGGTTGGATTTCCCAGTGTGTGTTTGTTTACTTAAATATATCCCCCACAAATGAATAGCACAAAACCTTTTTGCCATCTCTCCATGAATAAAGCAGTAAGCAGTACCACACACCGGAAATGATGCCAGCAGTTCAGGGTAAAAACCCTGAATGATGCAGAATGTGTTATGGCGAAAGAAATAGGGCTAAGAAATAGCGCAAGAAAAATAAATGAAACCACATGAAAGGGACACGTTATGTCAACCTCAAAACAGCACGTGTCATGACAAAGCTAACACGATTCAATGTTACTGCTGCATCTCCAACACAAGCTATGTAACACGTTGATCTTCACGTCCAGGTTGGGTGTGAACATGTGTTAAAGCGTCTGTGTGGTGGATGTGCATAAGATTGTTCAGCTGGGCTGGCAACCAGCACCCCTTCTAGACTTAATTCAGCAGGTGTTCAGTCGACTGTGTGCCAGGCTCTGAGCTGGTGGGGCTTGGCTCTGCACATCTAGCGGGAGCCTTGGTTTCCCTGTCTGTGATGAGTGTGTCGTCACGTGGTTACTGACACTGGGAACAACATGGCAACAGCTAGTGCAAAGAGCAAAATGTTCATTTGAAGCTGAGGGGGAGACTCGCATGCCACCCTGTGCCTCTTCCTTCACACTGTGGAGGCAGAGGACCTGCTGTCCAATGGGGCTGGGGAGATGGCTTAGGGTTACAGTTTTTCAGATCTCAGATCTCATGTGAAAATGTTGGGTGGAAACAGCAGTGACCTATGATTTTGTCCCTGGAAGGCAGAGCCTGAGAAATCCCAGATCAGAGCAATAAGAAGCCATCCAGGATGATTTCTGAAGTCACCCCTTTGTCCTCCACAAGCACCCATATGCAAGTGCTTCTTGTGCATGTGCACACACAAAGAAAAACAAATACTTGAAGAACTGGACACATTTTGTTAATTGACTTTGCTGTTGGTGAGGTTGTTTGTTTTTTGGTTCTGAGTCAATTCCTAAGATTCTTAGTTTTCTGTTTTGAGGGTGATAAAGGCACATGGTTTAGGGAGAATGCTACATTTTGAAATACTGAGTTCAGTTCAAAGTAGAAAAACATAAACTTAGAAAGCTGCTGAAATCCCACAGGCAGTCCAGTAAAGACATTTCAGAGACACCTCCCACTCCCCTGACCAGCTGCTGCCGCTGCTGCGCATTGGCCTCAGCTTCTGTCTGATAGGAGTCAAGGCCTGTCTGTGTCCATCTGCCCGCTGATGTTTTATCCATTGCGTTTGCTTCTGGAAAGTCCCACCTTTGCTCTGCCCTTGCCCTGCTTTAGTATAGAACAGTAGTATGAGCTAGGCTCACGGCTGGAGTCCTTGGGGAAGGATCTCAACTCTAGAGCCGGCGTTAAACGCTTCTTCCCTACTCCTGATTGGTGCCTGAGACATGATTCCAGTGCTCCTCCGGCAACAAGTCTCGGCGTGGTTTATGTGGGGCTAGTCTTCCTGAACCTGGAGCTTATCAACTTGTACTGAGACGCGTCCCTGTTCTCCCTGTGCCCAGCTCTGTGATCATAGGCACACGCCGCCTCAGCTTTTTATGCAGTGCTGGGACCATTCTGGTCCTTACGCTTATGTGTCAGACTCTTTACCAATGGAGTCATGACTTTATGTCTATTCTTTACAAATTCCCAGTCTCAGGTGTTTTGTTATAGCAACAGGAAACGTCTTAGGCATTTCAACTTCTTCATACTTCAAAGTAGCTGCTGTTTATGTGCAAGCTATGACCTTTCCTTACTTCCTTAACTGCTGCTGTGAAGTACAAAGCAAGAGAGTTTCACTGGGTCCGTTTCAAGGCCCCCCTTCAGATCCCTCACAGTGGAGTCCTGGTGTGCCTGTTCACTGCTTTACAATCCACCTCATTGTAAAAACGGAGAAAAATGAGTATTATCTTGGGTCTGAAGTTCAAATAGACAAAAATCTTTTTATATTTATTTGTGTGTGTGTGTGTGTGTGTGTGTGTGTGTGTGTGTGTTTGTGTGCAAGAAGGCTTATGAAGACCCAAGGGTGACTTTGGGAATCACCCTGGATTGCTCTACGTCCTAATTGCTTTGCTCTAGGGTTTCCCAGGATTTGAGTACCTTCCAGCATCAGAATTGCAGCCCATCACTGTATCCACCCCGCATTTTTACATGGGATCTCGGGGTCCACACTCGGGTCCCTTTGCTTATGAGGCAAAGATTTTAACTCTGAGTTGTCTCCCCAGCCCCCAAAGGCTTATTTCTTTTTTACATTAAAGACTTGAAATTCCTTGTGGGAGACCGGATGCCTTTCAGCTCCCCATGGGGGCAGATCCCTATTTCCTCCTGGGTTGAAGGCTGCTGCTGCAGTCGTCAAAGCTGCAGCAGACAAGTGTCCTCAGTAGTTCACTTAGATATGAGGCTGGTGCTCTGGCCAGCTGACAGCGCGTCTCTACCCCAAGTCCCTTGCAGCTGTTTCCTTGAGTCAGCACTACGTCACTGGCACAAACCCATTGCTTTCCATTGTGGACGGCTTGGCTATGAAACCTTGCACTTAATGTAGCTAAGCTCATGTGTTGCGCATAAACGTTACTGCATCCATTCTGGCAACTGGCATAATGGATATGAATATTTATCTATGCAGTTATATCGCTGGGTTCTCTAGCTAAATATTCTGGATTGTGGTCACACTTTGCTGCTCTTCTTTTGTGGCTAGAAAGGAGGAATGGATAGTTAAACTTCTCTCCAGACCTTTTCCTAGTGTGACAACCTCCTGGACAAGGTTGCTCAGTGGGTCTTCAAGTGTGTTTGGTTGTGTGTGTGGCCGTGGCAGTCACAGGTGTGGCCAGGAAACAGCTCCTCGGTCAGACAGGTGGGTCAACACATAGGTGCTCCAGGGTGGGCTCTGGCTGAAGAGGACGCGGGCACAGCTTCCCCCTCCCTCCCAGAACCCCATCAGCAGAGACATCATCAAAGGGCCCTTTGTTTCTGTATCCGATGCAATGTGATGCAATGCAGAGTGTTTTGCCCAAGATAAGGAAAATCATTACCAGTGACGGCCATCAGTCATCCGGTTCTATGTCCTTGGAAGAGAGGAAATGCAAAATGAAGTCTGTTTGGTTGTAACAACAAACAGCCTCAGAAGGAATCCATCTGTTACCTTCTATTCACCCGAGAATGTCCTGAAAGTTTCATTTAGCTGACTAAAGAGAAAAACCTGGTAAATAACTGAAAGAAAAATGACGAAGACATACTTAAAGAAGGCTCAGCTCACGGCTCGGGACCAGAAAAATAGCAATTAACTTTCTAGAATGGAGGGATTAAAAGTAACACAAATGAGAAGCAGCAGGAAATGAAGTCCGTTCTAATCTCTACCAATGGCTTAAGCAAAATGTTCATTATAGGACGGGTGCATGAGGCCCACACAAGCGGCAAGGATTAGGACCCAGGGATTTGAGGGGCTGGGAAGCTGCTTCTGTTGATGTTGCATCTTCTCAGCCTTGCTTCTCGCTCGCTGGGGCTGGGAGCTTTGTGGGGACCAAACTGCTTCTCGGCAGTGTTGTCAGTACTAATTAAAATTGTTATCAGCAGACGCATCCATGGTAAAATTCTCTCCACTGACACATACATGTGTGCAAGCACCCCCACACACATATATACCTTACATGCACACCTCATGTACACACACCACACACATACATATCTTGTACACACCTTATACATGCCACACCCGCATACACATGTCACATACACACAGACCTTGTATACATGCATCAGACACACACATCACACATACATACACAGCCAATACACAGACATACAACACACTCACACAGGCACACACACAGAGACACACATATATACACATACACCATATTTATTCTCCAAAGTCCCTGTATATTAGAGTCTTGCACGAAGTATACTGCAGAATCATGCTTGAAACAGTTGCTGCAGCGCAGCCGGAAACTAAATGACTATACAAATGCACCTCTAATCTTGACTGAAGGATTTCCATAGCCGATGCTCCCAGCGCTGCTGTGAATGACGGGCTGGCGAGCTGAGGGATTTAACTTGGAAAGGCTCTGGCACTTATGATTTATAGGCCTCTCCTCCTGAGCCGGCCCGTATCTGCTCTGCACAGAATGCGACCCAGGCAAGGGAGCCAGCACCTCATTTAACTGACAGGAGTGTAAATGGTGCCATGCCCCAAGACCATAGGGCTCCTAATGGGAAGCCAAGGCCCCGGGAGCACCAAGAGGGAAGGAGTAAGCCACCGGGGAGGTAGGTAGGTGCGCTGAGCAGGGCTGCTGAGACCAAGACCAGAGGGCGGGGCACTTCCCACCCACCCCTCTATCTGCAGACCAGACCGTGTCTGCTAGTACTGCCTTTCCTTCTGTAGCTTGTCCACCATCCTCAGAGCCCACCACTGTGCACCCAACTGCCTACTGGTTTTTCAGCCCCCTCTTTAGATGAACTCCTCATTCAACAGCTGCGAAGCCCACCCATCGCTCCCTTTACAGTCCACCTTTCTGTACGGAAATGTCTGCCTGCTGAAAGCTGCACTCCTGTGCGTGCCATCAACAAAATGGCCCCCAAGTTGGTGGAGATTCTATGGCTTTTGGAAACCGGCATCTGAAGAAACAGGAAAACAATTAGACAGATGGATGCACCACTCGGGACTCAAAGAGACTTTGGTCACTTGAAATGGGGTTAACATCAACAATGCCATGGCCAAGTTCATCTTCATGCGTAACTCAGGGTCCCCAGGAAGGTCACTTTGAACCAAAGAGAAGTCAGCAGAACATCCTCTAGCACCTCCACAGCTGTCAAGAGTCACGTGACATTCTCCCGCCAAACACTTCGAGCAGGAGTCCTGATTGCTTCACACTCTAGAAGCAGTGAAGCGCACTTCAAAAGTTTAGATTAGTGACATCTTACTGCATGGATGACTGTAATCTATATCACTGAGGCACATGTGCATCATGGATTGAAATATACTCTGACGCCACAGTAAGGATGTGCTCCCCACACAAGGATGTGTCAGTGGTCTGGTGCACAGCCTGGTCAGGAGCGATTGCTAGGAAGTGCTTGCAATGCACTTCCCTTCTCTTTGCTGAGCCCCAGGATGGGCAGCTGTCCACACTGCACACAGGCTTCTCCTGACCCTGGCGTGTCAGACCCATCCAACATTGTGACAGTTCCATGCAGGCATCAACTTGACAACTGAAAGTGGAGCTCTGGGCATGGCTGTTAAGAATCGTTAGTAGACCTAAGTGAGACTGCAGGAGAGTATCTAGTTGATGGGATAACTGGTGATGGGTGGGACCATTCGCTGGGCTGCAGAATCAGATGGAGGGAACTGGTTCCATCGTTTGACATACTTCAGCGTATTTTGGTAGCCTTACAGTCTGGTGAGCGAGGTTTGCCCCTCTCTGCAGTTCCTGTGTGTATGGTGTGACCAGTCCTCTGAGCTCCTGATATAGGTGTGAGCTCTCCTGCCAGGCTGCACTATGAACTATAATGGAGAATTGTAAGCAAGAATAAAAACCCTTGTTTCCCTAAGCTGCTTGGCTATGAATTTATCTCCAAGCCGTGGGCAGTTATCTACATTGCTTTATGCTTCGTATGCACCTCTGTACAATGGAACTAGCAATGCAAGTTGCTCATGGTATAATGTGAATATTGTGTTCTTTTAAACCTGCATTGAGTAGTGCTGCTCAAGAATGGTAGGTATCATATTTTATTATAATATACTAAAAAGAGATAATTGGATGCAGAGGAAAGCACTTGGTGAGGGGGCAGCTGACTTACCAGGCACTTTGACAGGCACACTGTGGAGGGATGTGCTGATGTACGGGGTCCAGGTTCTTTGGTGTTCTGGATCCTGGGTTGTTCTCTGAAGCTATGGCAGCCTTTTGCTGCTACAGCAATATGAACAGGAAGAAGGTTTATTTTGGCTCTTGCTTTCAGTTCTTGGCTCTTGGTTTCAGTACTGTTGTTTCTGGACCATAGTGAGATAGATCAGCCTGTAGAAGGCTGAACGAGGCTACTTAACTTATGGTGGCCAGGAAGCGGGAGGGGAGAGAGCGAGAGAGCAAGTTGAACCATTTATAGCCATACCCCTACTAATCCTTCCTCCAGACAGATCCCTTTCCTGATTTCCATCACCTCCCAATAAAGCCATCAAATCATGGATCCTCTGATGCTCTGGCTCAAGTCCATGATACACTCTAGTCCGTGAGTCTTTACTGCTATGCATCCGCCATAACAGAAGTTTACGTCTGTGTTTGAGAAGCGAGGGACAAACATCTCAAGTTTGGCAAGCTGGGCATGGTGCCCACCTGTTGTAGTTCACCTACATGGTTGCTGATAAATGACCATCAGATGGCTTAAGGGAACAAGGGGTTTATTTTCTTACTGATAGTCAGATTACAATCTGTAGTCCAGCTTGATGGGAGAGCACGCACCCACACCAAGGCCAAGGGAACTGGCCACACCATCTCTATATAATGGCTGAGAAAGAGACGATCCTTACTTGCCAGACCGGCATGTCTAGCCAAGTATACACAAGGATGCCAACTTCCTCAACCAACTCTCAGTATTTTATTCATCTGTTGAGGGCTTAGTCCCACCCACTATAAGCTGGACAACAATAAGATTTAATTCAGGATCAAATGTGGCAAGCCTGAGGTATTTCTGGCCATGCTCACCTGTGTCGTGTAGCCTGACTCCACTGCAGCCTGGGTTCTGAGCATGTGCTGTCTGTGCTGGACATACACCATACTGGACAGCACCAATGTCCAACACCCCACAGCCCAGACATGGGATCTGGGTGCTGGACTTTCGTGCTGGACTTTCGTGCCTTACCACACATCCAAAGATTTTTCACTCTTATGAAACATAATTCTTTAATTTTGGAAAACAAAGATTTAATATTTCCCAACCATCATTTCTCAGCATGTACCTATCAATTAAAACATCTTTGCATTTCACTATGTTGAAATATTTGATTTCAAAAATTGGCTGACTTATCAACTTGAACTTCATAAAAATTTTTCAATAACTTTAGCTTGGGATTAGGACAGAATCTGTAACAGTTTCTGCAGGGGCCGAAAGCATATCTCTGCCGCTCTGTGTTACAGTATTGATGGTTATAAAATCAAAATATTGATTGACCCTAAAAAACAAAGTGTATCCTCAGCATCAGAAAATCAGCTCAGATTTAACACTTTATATAGAAATAAATAAGGACATCCATATCATTCAATATGAAAATTTGATTTATTCCTTATAAACAGTGAAGCTGAATGTACACTACAGAATTGTCTTAAAGTAAATTTTGTTATTATTAGTAAATATTTGATCTGTATGCTTATTTTATATACCTATGTACTTAAGGTCATTTCTTGAGTAGGAAGGATTCTAAACTGACAAACTTTGCTCTAGAAAAATAAAATAATGTGCACCTCTGCAGGTACCCCAACATCTGATCTAGACAGATTATGCAGAAGCATCTCTGAAGGTACCCCAGTATCTGTATCTAGGCAGAGCACACAGAGGTACCTCTGAAGGCATCTCAACATCTGTCTCCAGATAGTATACACAGAGGCACTCCAACACCTGTTTCTAGACTGTGTGCAGAGGCCTCAATGCCTGTCTCTAAGTAGGAGCACTAAGGATTCCATGAGTAGAACACTTCTCTAGAATGCATGAGCTGTGATTGAAGTTGGTCCCATGTGACCTACTTCTGCAGGGGACTTGGGGCTAAGGTGCCTGAGCCTGGAGAAAATCTAGGACAATAGATGTACAGCACTGTGTGGCCAAGAACCTCAGCGCTGTTTTGGACCCAGTTCAAACACAACATAAATAGGTTCTGACAGTATCAGAAGGAAGTCTGAGGCAAGAACCTTCCAGACACACTTGAGATATTAATCACCACAACTTGTATTGTATTAATATACAGGCCCCAGAGGCCCGTGACAGATGGCTCAGGCAGAAACACTTGACAGTTATATTGCTGTACCCAACTCCTCCGTGCCAATGTGTGCACCCTGGCCTTCCGTGTATGAGCATCCAGGTCAGATGAGAGACTTCCCTGGAAGATCTAAAACACAGTTCCAATTTCCAGAATTTCACGGGACTCCTAAAGGAAATGTATTTGAAAAGAAAATCAAGTGCAGTTAACCGGCTTTGTTGTTTTCTGCATCGACTTTCCTGCTTGATAGCATGGGAACTCACTTCTGGCATTGAGGAACTCGCTTCTTCCCTGTAGTGACAAGTGTGGGGACATCCTGGCCCAAGAAGCAGGTGACTTAGCCCTAAGCTCTCTCCTCGCTGCTTCTTGCCGTTCCGACATCCACATGGCTCTGTTTCCCATTTTCTTTCTGCCGGAATATGAGATTAGGTCCTCTGCACATGCTTGCCTCGTTGGCTGCAGGAATCCATCGTGTCTGAGGAAAAACAATTCAAGGGGGGAATAGTTTATCTTGGCTTAGGGTTTTGGAGGTGTTGGCTCATCGGTCCTGGGTGATGGGGAGATAGAATATCATGGTGGAGAACATTGGAAGAACAAAACTGCTCATCTCATGGTGGACAGAAAGCAGAAAGGGGAGGGTATGGATTAGCACGAGTTGTCAGCCTCCCAACAATGTCTCCACCAACTTACTTCCTCCTACCCCTCCCTGAATGTCTCTTCTATCTTCAAATATTGCTATCAAATTATTGATCCACTAGTGGATTGATCCATTGATTAATAGCACGATAGACTCTTACAGATACCCCCAAACCTTTCTCTAGATAGATTGTGCAGATATACCTCTGCAGGCCAGAGCTCTCTCGATCCAATTGGCATTCAGTTGTGGGATCGCCATCTAGAGAGGAAGCCTTCCATACATGAACTGAGGTTCACTTTATGCCTAAACCATAACAGAGAGATGTGTCTTTTGCTCAGAGGACTTATATTTAGCTAGGTATGAGAATCTCCAGATTCTTTGTGTTCGCCAGATAAGAAAGGTTCTCAGAGCAGAATTGGAGCCAAGCACAGAAGGGGAGGAGAGGCATCTTGGTGGGGTGCTACGGCTCTGCCTCAGCGGGACCCTGAGTTTTCACCGGCATCACGACACCCTCATAACAGTGAGCACATCCAGAGGCATCCCTGGGTGTCATTCCTTGGGGTTCTGTGGGGGTACAGGTACCAAAACCAAAGCGCCGGGTTCTTGTCCACAGAGGGGTTGAAGTCATCACTGGAATCCATCTAATCGGACACCAAAGAGTTAATTCACTATGGCTCCTCCCGCAGCTTTATGGAGATGAACGTTTCACGGTTCTTTCCATTTTCCACACCCTGCTGTCTCCAGTGATTGCTTTTGGCAAGGTTTAGGTACATAAAGTGCTTGTTGGCAGAAAGTAACAATTTCTGATAATGTGTTAGAGTGAGCGGTTAATCAGCGTTTGCGCTCCCTGGGGGGACATTGATCAGTGATTTTTTTTTCTTCCCCCTTGCAGGTCTCAGTATTTCATGAAATATTGCTAATATTTAACTGTCTTTTTTCCCTGCTAAATGCAAAACATGATAGAAGACACACAGCTGGGGTGGGAATGGGAGGGAGATGGAGAGATGGAGGTGGGGGTGGAAAGAGTCTATTGGTTAACACCCTGTGCAAATCCAAAGTCCACCCTTCCCCTGGTCAATCACTCATTCTCCCTGGGCTTTGGTTTCTTCCTAACAAAAGGGGTCCATTAGCGGTTAGCACATGGAAGGGTACGGTGCTGAGATAACTCTCCAGGGTCTTCAGTAGCATGCCTTGCACATAGTCACTCATAAACTACGGATGAATTTTGACAGGATCAGACAATCTTGGAGTCTTAATTGCAGGGACAGCATTTCAAGTTATGAATGGTCTCATTAGCTGCTTGTTCTCCGTTCCTGTGTCATCTTTCTGATAACTCACTTTAAGCTGGTGTGACATTATTTATGTAGATTTATTTGTCAATTAAGCTCTACTCATTTGGAAGTTTAAAATGATGTCTTTCAACTCCAAATTTATGCAGGTGAAAAGCCGCAGTTGACCTTTACACCTTTATCCCCTCTTTTACATAGTTCAGATGCAAGGATAGTTAGGCTGAGCGCAACTTGATATTCTGAATGAATGCAGAATTATGGGTGTGGTGTGAGTGCATATGTGCATGTAGGCGTGTGTGTATCTTATTAAATATGTGTTTTGGCAATTCATGTTTTCCCCCCTACAATAGTGTCATAAGTATTCATAAAATAGAACATATATAGGCGTATTTAGATATTTTTATGTGGTGAAATTTACAATGAAGATGTCTTGGCTTCTAGCATATTCCAACCTTTGCCAGCAGAAACGCCATCCTGGGAACTTGGATCTTCCCCTGACTGAGCTCCACCAGCCCTTGTGACTAGTTAAAACAATTTAACTGCTTCACTGCCCCGGGTTAAGGATGCCCGTGCTGGGTGAAGTGTGTGTAGCTCTATGGGTGTCTAAAGGCGCCCCCATGTCCTTCACACTCAGGAAAGCATTCTTTTCCATTTTTTGAATGATGCAAACATGACAATATAACTTGTTTTAGATTTTTTTCCACTTTTGAATGTTATGGAAAGTTATGGCAAAAAAACAGAGCCAAGGGGTCAACCTGCTCGCTCACCTGGACACCCGAATTCAATCCCCAGAAACTTACATGGTGGAAGGAGAGAGCTTCTAAAAGCTTTCCTCTGACCCCCACCTGTGTGCCATGGCTCTCTCTCTCTCTCTTTCTCTCTCTCTCTCTTTTTCCCTCCTTCCCTCCCTCTCACTCTAGTAAAAAATATAAAAACTCAAGCCAATGAACAAAGAGCAGGGGTTTAAAATAAGGTTACCATATGTAAATTTGGAGAGTGGTAATTATAAGACAATTTTATATTGACTTCTAGCCATGAACACACACTGAAGTGTCACAATTGGTGACTGAAAATTCATTAATTCAAACTGGAAACTAATAGCCAATTCTACACCTTACAGTGCAACTTGAGTTTTTGCACATTTAAGCCAGGACCCAACGGGTTCATGCAATTTGCTTGAGTCACACAGCTCAGTACTGTCGGGACTGACAGTAAAGCCCCTGCGTTCAGTCAGGCGGGTGGTGAGCCTAGCAGGGCCTCCGTCACTACACACTGATCATCGCTCTGGATTTTATATCAACACCCCTTCACAGGCACTCTGAGAAGGCTTCACCCTTGCACCCCTAGAGGACAGAAACTCATAGAAGCTAACATGGTGTAGTTACCTAGTAATGTAGTGTCCCATGACTAGTGGAGCACTAGTTACACTAATGATGAAGTGGCGTATGCACAGAAGGCTGTGGCAATGTCATGAAGTATTCTTTCTTCCCCTATGATGTGCTAAGTAGGGTCACTATGCACAAAATGGATCATGTGCATGATTGATGGGAGTGCTGAAGCCATCATTGTTCCTGCAGCCCCCCCCATGCACTAGCTCCAGGCACTCAGAGGCAGCAGCCATGCAATCCAGATGTGGAACAGGAGGGACAGATGTAGCACTCACACAGAAGTCTTGGTCTAGGGAAGCACACAGCTGGTAAGCTGGACCCCAGCACTATAGGAACTGGACCTTGTCTGACCAGGCTGCCTCACAGGTCACCCCAATCCTTCTCCCTTCATCGCCTCCTTCTTCCCATCTCTGCCTCCATCATTCCAAGTATCACAGAGTGCATAGAGATCAGAGATGCCCCATTTTCTTGCCACGTTGGAGACAGATTACCAACTACCAGTGTAGGAGGGGTTTTGTCATTTTTTTCTTGCCGGTATTTCACAACTTTTTCTTTGAGTGTGTGTGTGTGTGTGTGTGTGTGTGTGTGTGTGTGTGTGTGTGTGTGAGTGTGTGTGTGTGTGTGTGTGTGTGTGCGCGCGTGTGTAGACAGGGTCTCACATTGTCAAGCTGGCCTTAGACTTGCAGCTGAGGATGGACCTTGAACTCATGATCCTTCTGCCTGTGTCTCCCAAGCGCCGGGCTTGCAGGTTTACTCTACCACAGGTAGTTCGTGTGGTGCTGGGGCTTGAACCTGGGGCTTCATGCACACGAGGCAAGCTCAGTAACAGCTGAACCAGCTCCCAGCTTCTTGCTGTAATGTCCCTTAACACATGTCCCACTGCCTAAGTCCTAACTGCCTAGTGTTGCTGTGCATCTCTTGCCTGTCGTGAGCAAAGCAGCGAAGCGTCCTCCGCCCACCCCCTTCTCCCTCCAGATGCGCCAAGCCTTGCCACAGAGAGGATTTTGTCTCTTGGGTCTTTGGAGGATGCTTTCCATCTTTCTCTTTTCTTGCCTTGATAAACTAAACTCTGTTGACCACGTTGATTCTCTCGGCTTCCTCTGCTTTCCTTTTGCAGGTGCAGGGGAGCCCCGGCTGCCCTTGTGTCTTCTGCCTGTTGTGAGAATGCACATGTCACTCTGTCTTACTGTCTGTTCATCTCACTTCCCACTCTCACCCGCAAAGACCCTCTCCACTCCTCATGAACCCCGTGTAGGCCTCCTGGTTAGAGCCAGATGCAAGCACTCAGTTGCAGATCCTGCATGACCACGTGAGCCAGCCTGCATCAAAGCTACCTTTCTTGAGCTCTTCCAAGAGAAATGCTTCAGCCTCTACCTGGTCCACTCAAGCTCTGTCCTGCGAGGTCCACTGTGCTTCCCTCGCCTCTGCTCCACATGAGACAGTCATGATCCCCATGTTCATATATAAGGTAGAAATGGTCAAACCATTTTGCTATGAAGCTATAAATTATATATGAAGCATGAATAGGTGCTAGATAGATGGCTCAGCAGGTAAAGGCGTCTGCACACAAACCTGGTGACCTGGGTTCGATTCCTAGATCAGAGCCCACCTTGGAAAAAGAGACCCAGCTTCTGAAAGTTGTTCTTGATCTCCACAATGTACCATGGCATGCACTTAACTCTCTCTCTCATTCTCTCCCCCCTCCTATCTTTTAATGAATTTTTTAAATATTCACTTCTACTTGAACAAGCATGTGTCTTGCTAGCATGGGCTCTCACAGCTTCTACAGGTCCATCGGGCCAATTTATGATGGAAATTTTTGTGTCTGCCTTGCATTGATTCTGGTCTGCTTTTCCTATCAGATGTTGGAATGCGCATATTAAAATCCCTCTTGGTGTCTTTGCATTGTCCTCCTGCTGCCCCTTTGTGGACACATCACCAGGTCTCCACATTGGGCTCCTTGTATCTGCTCACCCACCTCCATGGACTGCATCATCTTTATGAAATGTGTGGCCAGTCACAGCTTTTTCCTGGGTCATTCTAGTTTAGAGCTTGACCAAAACTTCTTGTCCCTGTGGACGGGCCTCTTGGCTCTAGAGAAAGCTGCATGGGTGGAGCGTGTCCCTGTCATGCCACTTAGTGTAACCGTACTGTCATACTTGCTCACGTATCAACTCTATATGTCCTTCACACTTCCTCCAGTCTGGACTTTTTTATCTGACTCTAAGAAAATCTATTCAGTATCAAAAAATCCAGAACGTTGAAGTAAATTTATTTAGTTTCATAATGGTGAGAAGTTAACAGAAATTCAAGTAGGTGGTAGGCTAGAGAGAGGACTCAGGGGTTAAGACTTTGCCTCAGAAGCAGAAGAACCTGATTTCAGATTCCACATCCCACATAAAAACACTAGGAGGAAATGGCAGCAGCTTTCTCTGGAAGGTGGAGCCTGGGAAACCCCAGAACAAAGCAAAAAAGAGTAGAAGCAATCCAGATTGACTCTTAAAGTCACTCTTGGGCCTCCATAGATGCACACAGTAGCCTGTGATACACACACACACACACACACACACACACACACACACACGAAAAAAATTCAAGTAGAGAGTATCACTGTTTTGCTCACATTCACAATAGAAGTGTATGATGCACAGTCATTTGACCCAGGATTTGTGATGAATGACACTCAGCATTGAGTCTCTGCAGAGTTGTGGTCTTCAGCATTCTGGCCGCATTGGGGCCACAGTCAACAAGCCCCAGCCTCAGAATGGATTGTCTACTGTTGTGTGTGAAATTGATTTGCTGTCATTTTGAGAATGTAAATTTATTGGTCATGAAGATGGTGTTAAAGTGCAGAATCAACAAGTCTAAACTACTTGATGGTTTTTTTCTGTTCCTGATTTGGTTAGGACTTTCCCACTCCTTCAGTGAGTTAGCTGGCCTGAATCATAGAACACATGATCTTTAGTGACAGTCAGTGTCTGCCATGTAACAACACATCCCAGAACTTCTGAGAACAAGTGAGCCTTAACTCATACAACCCCCTCCAGACTTCAGGGGGCATGGTGGAAGAAAGGGCAGAAAGAAAGAGTATAAAAGCCTAGGGAAGAGATGGGAGTAGCGAGCCATGTGGAAAGGGACTTCCTGATGTTACTTATTGTTCAGAGCAGTTCTGTGATGTCACAGACAGGCATACTCTCCACATGCAGATTTTGATGACTAAGCAAATATTTGTAACATCTTAAATCATAGGATGTCATTCTATACATGGTTTGTGAGCTACATATGTTTACGTGGTTATTTTATTTTTAATCATGTACATGAACCATTCATCCTCTGCGGGGGGGGGGGGGAGTCCTCTTCTACAAGGAAATCAAAACAGAAGTCAGCCTAGAGCTTACTCAGCCACATAGCTCCTGCAGGCTTCTCCCGCTCCTAGGACATCACAGGGTTGATCCTAGGACATCATAGGGTCGCTTTGGTGGCTGTGGCTTGGGGTCAGATGTCAGGTGTGACTGCTTAGGAATTGGATGCTAAATCAGCTTCTTGTGATGACTGACTATAGGGAATAACATCCCTTTCTCTCTTGGGAAGTTGTTTCAAAGGATAAACAGATATTTCTTTGGGAACCCAGCCCTTTAGCTCATTTCTTCCAAAAGGATTTGCATTGTTCTCTGAAGACGTTATCCTCAGGGTAGGGCCTCTCCTATAATCCAAATGAGCAGGCTTTGATTTACTAATGGAGCTAATGTGTTTAACAATAGTTGCCATTTTGCTCTCTACTTCTTCCTGGTTTAGATCTTCAAATTTGCCACGGTGTTTTTTTCTTCATTAGACCTCATAGTTTTTACTTCTTTCTGCCTGATCCCTTGTTCTTTTTTGTAACTCTGAACAAGAGTGCTAAAAAGTCGCCATGTACATTGTCAAGATTACATTGCCTTGAAATTTCCTCTGCTAAACACTCTGCCCACAACTTTAGGCAAGCTTTCAGGAAGAAGGCAAACTTCACTAAACTCTGTGCCAACGGTGGCTCCATTTGCCACTCGTCTGGTTCCAAATACAGTCTTTGTTCCCCTTGGACCATCACAAGCTGGGCTTCCACTGCCTGCATCTCTCATAGCATTTGCTCTCTTCGGAGCTCTCTGAGAAAGGCCCTTCTGGCCTAGTCACTGAGACGCAAAGACTTTCCCAGCACAAAAGTCCAAAAGTTCTCCATATTTCTCCCAGCAAACACTTCCAAAGGCACACATCACAGCATTGGTCATATTGCTGGGTGCCAACTTCTCTCAGCTTCACAAACAACAATTCCACTTTTTAGTACTAGATTTTCTTAGTCTCACACAGCAACACCCCACTTCTCTAGTACCAATTTCTGTACCATTTACTCTTTTCTGTTGCTGTGAGACAATAATCAAAGTCAAGCAACTTAAGGGAGAAAGGATGATTTATTCAGCTTATGGTTCCAGAGCGGAGAAGCAGTCTTTCAAGATGGAAACAACGTGGCTGGCGGCAGAAGCTGCAAGGAACCTAGGACTGTGACCTAGAACTGTAAACGTGGATAAGCCCCTTGCTCTCCTGAATTACTGGGGGTTATGTATTCACCACAGCAGCCAAAGTTAGTAAAGCAATGGCTTTTAAGAGATTCAGTGTTCCGGCATCAAACACCAGGGTTCATAGCTTGGGGTTCTGGAGGAAGAAGCAGTGAACAAGAATAAGCTTGAAGTCAATTAGGGTTGGCGTGCAGAGAGGATTCCCCAGCTGGTCAGGGAGAAGCCACTGGGGTGGGTCAGGATCGTTGGCTTGTGTTGCAAAAAATGAAGCTGAGAGTCAAAGCAGACCAGGGGATCTGACTTTCACCAGACAGAGCACAGCATAGCAGGAAATTGCACTTGGAAAGAGCTCTAGTGACCATGGAGGGCCTGTTTCATGTCTTCTGGTGCTGCTCAGCCCATTCATTTCAGGGAATTATCCTAAGCTAGGAGGACACCCTGAGAAAACAAAAGCAAGAAAGGACCTTGAATCTCATGCTGGGTTATGGAGCACAGTGTTTCTCTGCAGGCCGACTGGGAGGTCTTGGATCTGTGGGGCATGGAGAGCAAAGCTTCTATCCAAAGAATGCTTGGCTTGGATCTACCGGGCCTGAACAAGGCTTGAACATCAAACCGTTGCCAAACAACCATATCTTAGCACAATGCTCAGTATGTATAGGCAGACAAAAATTATGTGGTACATGTAAAGTTCAGTCTTTGGGTATCCCCTGGGAAAGCTTCAAGCAGAAAAATAGATCTTCATGGGGAGATGGACCAAGTCATAGACTTTACACAGAAGGCAAAGCAACTACTTTAATCATGTTACATATGCTTCAAAAGGTAAGGATCGGCAGATAGGGAGACATGAAAGATAAGCCAAATTAAAGTTTTTTTTTTTTTTTTAAAATAAGATGCTGGGTATGGAAAACAAACTTGTAAGACTAATTGCAAAATAGATGCCATGTAATAAAAGATTAATAAATGTGAGGATAGTGCTAGGAGCTAGATAAAAGGAAGTATGAAGCAAGACAAGTGGGGCTCCAGGGATCTGTACAGCCAAGGGCCATGTCCAAGGGGCTCAGCCGACATACATGCCAAGACGTCCCCAGACTCCACCCCAGAGAAGTAGCAAGGTAGTCCAGGAAGACAGAGGTAAAGGCTGAAAACTCTAAGCCTTCAGCTCAAAAACCTCCAAAGAGAATGAATGTTGGGAAAACAATAGGCAACATGATCAAATTGTTTTAAATGGGCAATGACCAGAAAACCCTGAGAGGATACAGAGGAAGGGAAGAAAGAGCACAGCGGAACACTGTTCAAGAAGAGGGTCTCCTCCCCAGAAAACAGCAAGTCAAGGACAGCGGAGTGGTGGGTTTAAATAACTCAAAGGAAACAAACGAGCGCACCAAGAATTCTGTGCCAAACATATGCCTTCAAAGTACCAGTCTTTTGTGGTTAGTCCAAGACTGGTCAACAGCAGACGCGCATGCTAAGAAGTGTTAAGAAGAACCTGAAGCCCCAGGTCAACGGGAGTGCACAGGTCTCTGTGGACATCCACAGGGAGAAGCACAGAGCCTAGGCAAGCTGCAGGCGAAGAAGACTTTGCAGTAGCAAAGCCTTCTTAAAAGTAATTGAGTATTCAAACAAATATGAATTTAGGTTTATAAAAATATGTGCTGGTCAATGTCTGACTGGATTCTGAAAATCAAAAATCCCACTTTGTAGCATTTGCCCATCTCCACCATAGCTGACTTTCAGCTCTATATTGAGAGTTTTGGCGAGAGTCACAAGGAACTGAAGCCGAAGTTATGAAACATAGAAGAAATACTTGTGCCAATATAAAGAACAGAGAGTGAGAGGAGGAGATGGCAGTATGCTGTCTGTAAAGTTCTGCTCCTTAGTACAAGGTGGAATAATTTTCTCTGAAGACGGACTGTGATTAAACCCAAAGCTAATCTCTTAGCAATCTATAGGTAACAGAGAGTTGAAATTAGCAGGCAGGTGAAAGTACAGAGATGTGATAAGCAGGAAGTCTGGATGCTTCCAAGGAGGAGTCTTTATGCCCTGAAGGATCAGATGAGCCCTCCAGAGATGAGGAGCCAGGTTCCCCCTTTATCAATGAGAGAGACGTTCTCAGACCTCTAGTGAGACATGTCACATTCCTTGCAACTAATGGATAAACATAGAGAAATATCAGACATATAATATTGAGAGAATAAAAGTTATAGGAGAGCATGCACCACATGATACCTTGCTTTAAAATTTAGAAACAGCACTGTGTTTCATGAACATACACTGCGGGTGGGTCTCTGTTCCATTCCAGTTTGTGTGGAAATAGCAAACATCAAAGCCAGGACAGGAAGGGACAAGTGGCTTGGGGGAAGTAGAAAGAAAGACTGAACTGTCCCTGAATATCTTCTTGTCTGAAGAGAAATCTGAGCAACACAAGGATGGGGACGATTCACTAATGTTTACTGTGGGGCATATCGCTATCTACACACTCCCCATGGAGTTTGTGTTTCAAAGTAAAAACAAGGGGGGACAGTTCATCCATCATGGACCCCAGGGGCGCCTGTGGTTACATCATCAGGACCCCGCAGGTACCGTCATGACATCCCGGGCGCTGCAGATCATGTCCGGCTTGGAGTAAGGCCAGCGCGTGGACTGGGCCTACTGTCCACTGACATTTATTTTACAAAGTCTGCTGCTACTCAGAAAATTTTCCTGTAGGGAGTGAAGTTCTCAAAGCTCACTGTCAACCTGGCAGACAGTTTAAAAATTTCAGAAGGAGATTTTAGTATCTTCAGTAAGGTCTGGAAAAATTTAGCAAGTAATGTTTTTTCCTACAAACTCCTTCCTTCCTCTCTTTTCTCCTTTCTTCTCCTTTTCTTCCTCCACCTTTGTCCTTTACCCTCCTTTTTTATCATTGCCAGTATTTCTTTGCATGCCTCCGCTTGGATACATTCCCAGTGACATTGCAAATTTAAAGCTCACAGAGATGTGGCATTTCCTTTTTGTCAGGATCTGCAGAGTGGAGGTTGTAGTTGGCACAAGCGCTTCTGGGCATTAACAAAACACCGACGAGGATTTTAAACTGATTTGGAGCTTAACGAAATTTCAATTTACTGTTAAATCACTTCCTGTAGAAAGCATGATACAGCTCATGACATCATCATATGTGTTTCTCATATAATTTATTTTTGAGCAAAGTGATTCATTTCTGACCATACTTCCTTATTGAAGCAAGAAATGACAGTGTAGGGCTGGGAGACGGCTCAGTGGATGAAGTGCTGATGTGCAGGAAGTGAAGGCCTGAGGGCAGATCCCAAGCCCATGCAAAAGCCGGTGGGTGGGTTCAGTGGTCTTCTTGGAATACCAGTGCTGGGGAAGCAGAGACAGGAGAACCCCAGATAATCTGGCTAGCTGGACAGGCCAAATCAGCGAGCTCTGGGCTCCGAGAGAAACCCTGATCCAGTAAATAAAATGGAGAATGAGCAAAGAAGACACCAGATGTCAACCTCTGGCTTCCATGTACACGTGCACACACGCATGCACACCTGTATACATGTTTACCCACACACATTTAAACACACATACATGCATGCATGCACATCACACATGCAAAAACACATTTACAAAAAGAAATCACAGTGTGTTTCGCCATAAAAATGTGTCTGGCAGAAGGGCTTTGAGAAGGAGATTGGCATAGTGGTGGGTTTTCTTTGTTCCAAGCAAGTTAACTAAGCCAAATAACCCGGGTCGCTCATTTCCTCGTTAGTGAAGGGAGAGGGAGGAAGGATCCGATGTGTTGCCAAAGTCATTGACTTTGTGGCTTTGGTGTCTTTGTACTGCCCTGTGTTGCCAGATGTGCTATCGCACACCGGATGAGCAGCAATACACAGACATGCACGAGTCATCCCTGCCATGTGGATATATGCGCCTCGTGGCAGAGTTGCATGATGGCTGTGGTCATGATGGAATTCTGTGTGGAGACTTCCTGGACCCCTGGGAGGTTCCTTCATGGTATTTGGACTGACCTTCTCCAGGTTCTGCCACTGGCACTAAGAAGCAGAGAGACTTGCATGCTAAGATTTTTATGTTTGGGGATCAGGAGAGTAAGTGTCCAGCCCGAATTGGAGGCTTGAGTTACTGGGAAGTGGAAACCTAGAGGCAATGGCTCTAAGCTTATTAGCAATTTAGGCTGAACCATGAACATGGGAGAAAGTCAGAAAGTCTGACTGCAAACTCTGGGGACTAGCTGGGAGATGCACTGAGTGGGTGCGAGAAATGCGCTTCCAAATTTTCAAGCAGAAAAAAATAATTAGACGAATGTGGGTCGTGGGTGTTGTGCACCCATAGAGACTATGCATACACCAATGCCCCCATGCTCGAGAGCACGCAGACCCCGATACCTCTGCAGAGCTTGAGCAAGCGTAGCCTGACGAGTGATCCTGACACGTGGCAGGTGTAGGGACGGAGGACTTGATCCACTGACCAGACTGGGCCCTGCTTTAAAGCTTCCCCGTCCTGGGGACGCTGAGGACCTGCCCCCCGCTGCGTCCCTCCCGCGCAAGGCCCACACCCCAGCCAGCCCTGTGCCTCAGCAGCCCACCAGCTACGTCGCCTTCATGTTTCGTTTCCGAATATTTTCTTCCCAGACATATCTAGGGAGTGATGGAGCAGCTTATTCTTTATTGGATAGTATTGCAAAACAGAAACGATGTTTGTTTTTATTTAATCTTTGATTCTTTGGCACTTTCATATATGAATTAATGAATTTGTGTCATTTCACCCCTCAGTACCCAATCCCATGGCTCCTCCTTTCCCACTTCATACCTTCCTTTCCAGCCAGCCTGCCTTCTGCTTTCACGCATTCTCGCGTGTGTGGATTTCGTCTGGGATGTGTGCACTGGCAATATTTTATTTCGATAGTAAGAAGCATGTGGCATGATTCTCCTGACAGCCTTTGGAGGTGTGTGGTTTCAAAGCTTCCATTGCGCAGGGAGGCAGGTGTGGCCTGCATGGCCTGAGAGAGTATGAGGTGAACCCCATGGACAAAACAGATTCTGGAACCTTGTCCAGCTAGTTAAGAAATGTCCCCAGGGATACAAGCTCCTTATCAGTGTGCAGTGAGCAGGTTGAGTGTTCTTGTTTCCTTTACTGACAATTAGTAGATGTACACTGTGCATCTCCGAGCAGCGCTCTGGATCATGGAAGACCCTCGTAACTTTGCCCCAAGGTCCACAGAATGCAGAGCTCTGAGCACTGACACCCTCCCCAGCCTACGGACTCACTTACATCCTCTGTGGTGATCAACCTGAGCTGGCAGGGTATTTCCTGATTTACATTCAATTATGGACACTATAAAGATAGTTTTCTTTTTTATAAAAAGCTAGTGTCTTGCCAATACAAATGTTTGTTGAGTAAATAGACCACACACCAGGCAGATCAGTATTCAAACCCTGCTCTGCACTTATCTGCTGTGTTTGTCATGTGTGACACTGGGAGTCGGGACCACCTGTTTTGGGGACTAACTCATGTAGCTGGGCATGTGCATTTGCAGAGTCAGTACTGAAACTGCTGGTAGTGGAAATTGGTGATGGAAGATTTATACCACAGACTTTGGTAAATAAGCTCTTCCCTCTGTGGTTGCTAACCACTTCCCAGAGCACCTGTGGTTAATGAAGTGCAATGGGGTGCCTGCCACCATGCATCTCCAAGGTCTGGACACTGGGGTAAAACTCACAGGGTGGCAAGGGAGAGGAGTTTCCTGGTAAATGCATGGAGTGTAGCACTTCCCTTAATTCAGTACTTACCATATGTTCAGTAAAAGGAAAAACGGTCAGGTGTGGTGGTACAAGCACACATGCGCAGATGTGCATGCACACACACATACATGAGCATGCACACACATGCAGGCATGCATATACAGACACACATGGATACACACATGCATGTACAGAGACACACATTTACATGCACACACACGCACACACACACACACATATACACACCTGTAATCCCCACAGCACTGGGGTGACTGAGGCAGGAGGGTCCTTGGGGTCCAGGAGTTCAAAGCAACATAGTGAAATTGTATCTCTTAACATATGATTCTCTTAACAATTTTGGCATAGATGAAACCAGACAATTCAGAGGTTTGCCAGTTAGGGACATTAGGTTCTGTGTCAGGTTTGTTGGCCCACGTGCTAATCCTCCACGCACTTTCTTACAAGAGTTCCCTCCACTCAGCAATCCATTTCTGCCAGTTACGGCTCCTTTAGATTTATGGGTTTGGTTATCTTCGTTTTGCACCACCTGTCTCGGTTGTGTAGTCTGTGGCTTTGAATAATGCCTGCACACATGATTTAGGAGAACAAGGGGCGCGTTGTCCATGATTGCGGTTACAGGTTATAGTAGCTCATGAAGACAGAAGCGTTATCCGTAGGAGTTGAGGGCTCTGGCCACACCGTGTGCCCAGCAAGAGCAGAGGACCAGGATCAAAGCTGCTTTTCTGCTTCCCCAGTTTATGGAGGTCTCTCTCTAGCCCTGTCTCATCTGCCCGCCTGGGGACGGTGCCACCCCCTCCTGGCTGGCTTTTCCCACGTGAATCATGCAATCAAGGCAGTTTCCTACAGGCTCGCCAGAGGTCTGGCTTAACTCAACACCACTTTTCCACATCTGGGCCTAGATGCCCATGTCTGAAGCATCATGTTGATAGCTGAAAGCAACTCGAAGACCGCTCTGAGCGTCCTCTGGGTCCCCTGAGCCAGGGCGGTCTGGCCTGACCGCTCTACTTGAATATCTACACTGAACTTACTTGGTCCGTATCTCCTGGCTGTTGTCTGACGGGGGCTCTCTCTGGACGAGGCTGTGGTACTGCCATCTTGTACTAGTAAAAATTCTGATAATTAATGTGAGATCATTATAATAACAGCTTTATAGAACCCGGAGGAAGGGAAACATGATTTATTATGACCATACGCCCCAGATTTTCTAAAATAGTTCCAATTTTATATAATTTTATTCATTTCAATTAAGGAGATTCATTATATGCCAAGTAATCATTATCTCGTTTTATGCCCCTTTAAGACGCTAACATGAATGGATTTACATATAAAAATAGTATAGTTTCTGAGCACAGAAATGAGATGAATGATTTATATGAAAGTCATCTAAAGTGTAAAAATTAAATCACAGTCAGTTATATATTTAATAGCCCCAATTACAGAAAGGAAGGAAATTACCCAATGTTAAAATTCCTTGGCAAATTCAAGACACAGGTTCACACACATGACCTTGGATTGGGTAATGACTGAAGATGACAGTAGATGCAGTGACAGAGGCACCACTACATCACGATGGTTGCCTAAGTGAGGTGTACGTAATATATAGGAAAGGCAGAGGCATGTTGAGAAGTGTCTTCTCTTCTCTTAGTAGGTGTGTCCAGCCTGCAGTCTGTGGCCCACATATGGCCTGGGATAGCTGAGTATAGTCCGATCCAATATTTTACATTTACTTAAAATGTTATGAGATTTTTAAAATAAATATTTTAATATTTTTAGTGCTGCAGACAAGAATATAATGAATCTATTGATTAATCCCCAATCCCATCCCATTTTCTTTGCCCACAACACTTCATCATTGTCATCAGACTTCCTCCTATTTTCCAGACTTCTCACTTGCGCGGCCCACTGTGTTTCATCTAGTTTGCCTTTGATGCCTTGGGTCTGTCATGATGCTCCAGCAAGTGTCACAGTGAGTGCACACACCACTGGGGACACATCTTCCTTTGCTTCCCTGTCAGCATTTGTCCTCATCAATCTCTCAGAAAGACGTGGAGCTTCTTGGGATCTCCCCAGTTCCACGGTGACATGCTGATAGGACAGTTCCCCTTATAGTCCTTGCCAAAGTATCTGGGCCTTTTGGGGGGACTCTATTCTGCTGGTCCAGAATGTGAGCTTGGTGGATGATACTGTTGGTTGCATAGACTCATGTGCACGGGTGGAAGTGGTGCGATCAGAAAATTTAAGGTTTCATGTTGTTCACTGAATCAGCAGATAGATTGTGAAAGAAAGGAAGCTGCACTTACCCTGCCCAGGAGGAAGATCCTAAGCCCAGAATGGAGGAGGAAGCCAGATGAAGTCACCCTGAGGAAATTAACGCCAGTGTGAGAACAGTTCTGTTCAAATGCTGCTCTCCAGTGTAAAGGATTATCGTTAACATCTCCATGACAGTGGCGCCTAGGTCAGGGATTATCATAATATCCTGCTCACAGTGTCCAGGATTATTGTTACTTCTCTCTCATAGTACTATCTAGTGTCCAGGATTATCATTACTTCTCTCTCACAGTGTCCGGGATTATTGTTACTTCTCTCTCATAGTACTATCTAGTGTCAGGGATTATCGCTACTTCTCTCTCACAGCGCTCTCCAAGGTCAGGCATTATCTGCCACTCCCTAATCCAACCATTCTGGTGGATAAGGTCCCAGCATGGCAGAATATTGTTCTATGGAAACAATTTCTGGGAAAAGGACATGGTATTAAAATACGGGAATTGTCAGGCCTTGGTGTATCTCTGCCCAGTTGGGGACCTAAAGCCTGCTCCCTGGGGAATATCACAATAACGCTCATGGGCAGGTGTTAGGATTTCCTCCCTAGATAATTTAAGTTTTGTCTCTGGCAGGGGGAATTCTTCTGGGAATTAGGTGTGCCTTTTACCTGTCCTTAGGTTTAGAGAAAAAGTTTGCTTTTAATTTTAAATCAAATTGTAAATAGAGATTTGACTCACAATAAGTAGACTTGCTAGCCAGAATGTGTGCACTGAATTTTAAAGAAATTAGAGAACAACTTCAAGAGTCCTAAAACATAGGTGGGTAAAATTCCCACCTATGAACTAACTCAGAAATTCCTGAAATATGAGACTGCTATTTGTTCAGCGGAACTTTAAAAGGAAGCGTGATACCCTCTTACCCTGGCTGAAGGCCAAGGAAGAGACATCATGCCAGAGAGTCTAGATGCCAAGACTGTCCCCTGGAGACAGTATTTGCAATCCAAAATGGGAGAATCCATGTTGGTAGCAAAGGGGGTCGTGTCTTTCCTATCCCAAACAGCACTCTTATGGGAAATCACAGAGATGGACCATCTGAGTACACCCCCACCAATGATCACCTCCGCCCCAAAAGAGACACCCTTGGCGATATGGGGCCCGGCAGTATGGACCCCAGGTTTGGAGAATGCATGGTTCATGGATGGCTCATCAACAACTGATGGCAATATACTTCTGGAATTCCTCAAAGGAAGACATAAGCAACCTTATTATTAAATGAGCTCAATCCTCCTCTGTGTCTCTGTTAAAACAGTGACAACTATGTGGGCTCAGCCCCAAGGTTATAATGCTTCTGGTGAAGCATTATAGATTAGATAGAATTGAAAAAACTGGGAGAATAGAATGTTTGTGTCTTTTCCCTCAAACAATGGGTTAGCTACTTACAAAAAAAAATTGTTTATTCTTACTGAGCATAGGAGACTGGGAGGGTCTGTGTTTGTTTTCCTCTGTTTACAGGTGCAGAGACACATTCTTTGCCCTAAAATTTTCTAGTATAAAGCTGTCACAAAGTCATAAAGTGGGTTCAGATTCACTCAGCCTAGAGAGTTGCGTGTTCTGTTCTCCATTTCCGCCAAAGCCTTGCCTCACCTGGTCTGGGGGAGCCTTGGTCTCGAGGCCGTGACTCTGGTCTGCCGCAACTATCATCACCATTGTCTTGTTCACAGTGGTCCTCAGGTCAGACAATACCAAGAATGGTCACTATTGTCCAAGTCAAGGAGCCAGAATTTGAATTCAGGTCTTCCAAAGTACAAATCCCTCTGTCTTTATAAGATACCAGATTCTCGGCCACATGTCAGGGTGACAGATGATCTTTCATCTAGTCCCAGGAGAATATACAGTGCTCTTAACCCCGGGGGTTTCACTTATGTATACTATCATAATTTTAATTTCAAATGTCTTTTCTCATTACTTAAATTCTTAAGATACTTAGTTTTAGTGAGAAAAAAAATACTACATCTAGAAGCAAAGTTGAAAACAAAGAGACTATGTAAATGGTCTCATTGTTTCAAAAACTTAAGATTAGCTGGCCTATTTCAATAATTAATTGGAGCCCAGTTTAAGAATTATGGTCGGTGCTAGTTAGAAACATATGTTAACTTGACCATAGAAGGCTGAACTTTTGGGGACATCTGTGAAGAATTGATAGTTAACCCTAAGGAATCCTATAGGAGAGTTCCTAATTGGTGTTGAAGACTCAGCCCATGGAGGAGGGGGCACTCCCGGGCAGCCCATGGAGGGGGGGGCACTCCCTGGGCAGCCCATGGAGGAGGAGGCACTCCCCGGGCAGCCCATGGAGGGAGGAGCACTCCCTGGGCAGTCCATGGAGGAGGGAGCACTCCCTGGGCAGTCCATGGAGGGGGGAGCACTCCTCGGGCAGCCCATGGAGGGGGGAGCACCCTCTGGGCAGGAGAACAAGATGGATGGAGCTGCTTCAGGACTGCAGCAGACTTTTACAGACTTGCAGTCTGGCAAGTGAGGTTTGCTCCTCTCTCGGCAACCTCTGGATGTGGTGTGACCAGTTCCTTCAGCTCCTGAAGTTGCTGTGAGCTCTCCTGCCACGCTGGATTATAAACTGGAGCTGAGAATCATAGAAAGAATAAAGCCTAAACTCTTTGGTCAAGTGGTCATATCTGCAGCATGCATACAAACTGCAGCAGTGCTCCAAACTGTGACCGCCAACCCGCTGTGCCCGCTCATTTTCCTGGGAGCTTTCAAACACTTCACATTCCAGGGTTCCTAACTGGAGGCTTGACTTGGGTGGGTCTGCAGGGCTGCCATGTGTGTGAGCTCAGCTCTCTCTGAGTCATGGCTTTGCCATCTACCCAGGAGAAACGAAGCACGCGTGGCCATTTCAGTCTGATAGGACAGCCCCGAAGCTCCTTGGAAGCCCCTGGGTCTCCAACAGGCAGTCCATGGTAAGGCTCTACTGCTCAGAGCGGGGATCTTTCTTGTCTTCAGGGAGATGCGTCCTCTCTTGGTAATTTGTGGTGTTAAATGCTTTCTTCATTATTTACACTCAGTTCGGTTTCACAAGATGAAACATGTCTCAAAGCTAAGACGAGCCAACTGGCTGCTGCTCTCTGCTCAGGTAGTTACAGATGACACCAGTCTCCTCTCATCTGAAGAACTCTTCATAACCCCCTTTTCCCCCTCCCATACTTTGGTGCATGGAAGTCACATCAGAGAATCTGTAGGCGTGAATGACCATAGAGGCGGCAGGCAGGGAGTGATGTTCTCATCTAGACCACTGAGGGATCATTTGTGTCCCGTGCCTCAAGCACATCCTTAAGCCCTGCCCATTTTGACATCATCCTATAGGCAGATGAAGCCCTGGGTTGTTAGGTGGAGAAATCAATTGGTTCTTCCATCTTGGACATGAAAACAGAGTTTTCATCATTTTTTTAATTTAAATTTTATTAAGTGCCACATGGATAGGTTTTAAAATTCAAATATCATGATCTCACCGATTCTCCACTCCTATAATTCCCCTCTTATAAGCACATATTTGCAGTTTGCTTTTGGAACACTTCGGTGTTCACGCTAACCAAGGTTAGTTTTCAGACGAGAGCAAAGCCATTCTGCACACTTGATCACACAAGGAGGCCACCGTGTGACCAAAGCACAGAGGGTTTGGAACAATGCTTCCAGAAGTCACCAGCAGCTGGAAGTGGTTGGGGCTGAATCCACTCCCCGGCTCTCTCTTACCGTGCCTTTGACTCTAGCCCCCAGAGCTGCAGGGGAATAGATTGCTGTTATTTTAAACCACCTCATTTGTGGTAACAAACGATAGCCTCCCGAGGAAATAGTACAGTTGCATTGATTCTGTTTCTGAAGTCTCTCTCCATATCGATCCCTTTCTAGACTAAGCGTATGGGGCTTAGGAAAGGCCCTGCTATTTCTTACCTGGATCGCTTCAATGGAGACCCCTCATTTATTCTAAAATGGCTCTTGCCTTCGCCTTCCCTTAATGCACCCCTGGCTTCACCCATCTATTTCGTGAATGATCTGGTATTCACTTTATACCATAGGTTTTGGCAGGGACCATGTTCGGCCACTTTTATGTCTATAACTGGCTCCTAGATACCACCAGCGATGGGCTGTAAGCCTTGGGGTACAGCCAAGGAGCTCCAGAACCCTGGACTCCCTGGAACATGGCAAAGGTTGGGGTTGGATGAGTGACCTCTTACTTCCTTTTTCCTTCTAGCACCGTAATCTCTATGGTTTTTCGATCGGCTCTACTACCACCTGTGTGTGAGTCGCAGTGGGAATGAAATGCAATCACCAAAGGAGGCCGACGCCCTTGGACAACCTGCCGGCAGAGTCCAGACCAGTGTGAGGAGCTCACCTCGCTGGCAGAAAGATGATGACGCCCCACACCGCTTGGAACCCGCTGGTCTCCAGTTGCAGATGAGGAGGATGTGATAAAAGTAGGGGACAGTGTTTCCCGAGATCATGTTGTTAATCCTAGAGCTACGTGCCCTCTCGCCGGGTAACAGACTCTCGCTGACTGCTACTTGGCAGCCCAGCTACTGCTGCTGAATTTGCTGTCTATGTAAATGCTGCTCCTTTCAGGAAACTGGAACCACTGCTGTATAAAAAAAGCAGCAGTAGGGCGGGGAAGACGGCTCAGGGGTTAAATCCTTTGCCTCGCAAGCAACAGGACCTGAGTTTGGATCTTCAGATCCCACATAAAAGTGCAGGACGGAAATGGCTGTGGCTTTTCTGTAAGGCAGAACCTAGGAAATCCTAGAGTCAAGCAATAAGGAGGTAGAACAATCCAAGGTGATTCCCAATGTCACCCTAGGTGTCCACAGGCACATACACTCAAGTCCCTCTTCCCCCCCACACAAAGTAAGGGTATTCTTTTAGTCAGTTTGTCTAAATAAAATACCAGATGCCACAGCTAACATTTGTGAATTATTCTGTGTGGGTGGGTGTGTTGGGATTTACCTGTCTTTCCTTCCCCTATGCTTGTGATACCTCACTCATCACTCACTCGCTCTCTCACTTGCTCACTTACTCATTCCTCACTTGCTCACTCACTCCTCCCTCGCTCGCTCGCTCGCTCTGTGCAGGTTCTGCATCCTCCCTGCTAACACAGATGCACAGCAGTAAACATATGACCAACACTGGCGCGTGGTAACTATCGTTTCCATTTTGTAGATGGGTAAACAGGTTCAGCCAGGCTAACTGACTGGTCCAAGATCAAGCAAACCAGTATGTGGCACAAGGCAGGATCAAAGGCAATTCTGCCTGTCTCTGAAGCCCAGGCTCTAACTGTGAGCCATGCTGACATGGGTCAGGGAGCAACAGAAGCATGCTGGAAGCCCAAATGCAGGCGTCTCACGCCGAGCCCGAGTGTGAGCATCCCATTTTCTTGTTCTGCAGGGAACCGTCAGCATGTCTGTGCAGGGCAGCATGAGTGTATAATGTTCCTGATCCACGTCTGCAGAAGCCTGGCTGTTACCAGTTAGATTTACGAGGGGGAAGAATTGAGCCAGCCCTTGAATGTGACTCTGCTCTTCACACGTTCTCTGCACTCGCTGAAACCTCGTTTTCCCCCCATCAGTCTTCCTAAGCTATTGCAAGGTGAATACAGCCGGATGTGATTGAAGCAGCCCATTGTCATCTTGGGCAGGACTCTTTGTGGATTTATTTCCCAACCTGCCAGGTGGGACAGAAGTTAGATGACGACGTGGTGCATCTGAATCCATGGTGGAGCACGGAGGAAAAGCAGAATCACTTTATGCATGGGGGGACGACCATTTCTCAGTCCTGCTGTGAGCCAGCATAACGGCACTTGGTTATTTCCCCAGAACCAACTCCAGCGGAGAGACGGCTGCCTGGCTGCATAAACATGGCTCCCTTTGGCTTTGATAAGAAATGCTGCACATAATGGCCATCATCCCTTTTTTTTTTTTTTTTTGGATAACCTTAATCTGTCCTCGTTTGAAGCGTTAAAATTTATGAGCAGTGTTAATGGAAAGCTTTTTAGTCTACTCTGCAGTTGCTCTGTCTTTAACCTCCAACCCCACCTCCATGCGGGAAAATCTATCTTCAAAGCTCTCAGAAGAAGCCGTGTATTTCACGCGAATATCCCTCTCCCCGTATTTCTGCATTACTACTCTGGGCCGCAGGTCCATTAATAGCGTTGGAATTTTTATTTTCCTGATCTAAAGGAGGAAGAATCGGGCCCATTATGTCCAGTAATTTATCAGTTTCTCTCTCACAAAGGGTATTTCCCCATCTCTCTGGGTTCCCGGCAGCCCGTCTCACCCTGCCAGGGGCGGTTGAATGCTGGGCTCTTTTGAAGAGTCTACATCAGAGGATTTAGCCTCCTGCCTCAAAGATTTCACCTCATGAGAAATTCGGATTCAAATCTGTGGTTCGCCTCTTCCCAGGCCCTTTTGAATTCTGTAATGGCGTCATGCACTGGCCGGGAGAACGCCTCCTTTGAAGAGCTTACAGGCACGGTGAGGAGTCTCTTTTGAAAGAAAGAGGCCAGTGGTGATGGAGGAGGGGTTGGAATTCCCTGGTGGCCAGGAATGGTCCCAAATAATTCAAGAGGCCAAACCAGTGTACACTGTGGGGCATTGGTGATACCCGGCCCCCTGAGGCTGAAGGCAATACAGCACCTGGCCTCCGGGTTTCTGGGGAAATTGGCTGCAGTAGGAACAGGAGCAGATGCAGGAGCGGATGCAGGAGCGGATGCAGGAGCCAATGCAGGAGCAGCAGCAGACTCAAGGATTGGATGCAGGATTGGATGCAAGAGCAAATGCAGGAGCAGAGGCAGGAGAAGTTGCAGGGGCACTAAGCTTCCCTCTCCTCAGCACCAGGTCACTAGGGTCGCTAGGATCGCTAGGGTCAGTAGGCTTTCACTGAACTCTGGCCACAGGATCACCTTACACAGAGGGGTTTAAGGCCACAGCCCAGTTCTCACAGGACACGTGGGGCGGAAACCTGCAGCTGATGGGATTAGGGGTGAGGACCCTCAATGCTCCTCAGGACTTCCCATGCAAACCTATCACAGGGATTCACTGCTGGTGGCCTATGTTCATTCTGGGTGGTGGTGAGGAGAAGGTTCTAGAGACAGGGGGAAGTGGTGCACCTTCCTGGACACCCACACCTTCCTCCTGGTCTTTTCGAATCTTTGATCCCACCCCCCAGAGATGGTTGCCTAGAGAAAGATGGTAACTGAGGGCGGAGACCTTCCTGGGAATGAGGAGAAGCCAGACTGTGTGATGGCCGGACTCTCTTTGGACTCCAGGCAGCCCCTGGCCCCCAGGGTCCACGGCAGCCTCTCGAGCAAAAGGACCTGAGTCTGGGTCCCCAGACCCCACATAAAAATGCCAGGCAGATATGACAGCAGCCTGTAATTCCACCACTGAAAGATAGAGCCTGAGAAGTTCCAGACAAAACAATAAGGAGATAGAACAATCCAGAATGATTCCCCATGTCTCCCCTAGGCATCCATACATACACACACACACACACACTCATGTGTCTTCTGCTACACACACACACACACACACACACACACACACACACACATAAAGAGAAAACATGTTCAGAAACAGAAGGGTCTTGGAAGAAAGAGAGAAGCATTATTTCCAACTTCATGTTGCTGGTACTTAGTACATGAAATAAGAGAGAAGGGATTTGATATGAAAATCTGCAAATCTGTTTGTTTTCTGCACTGATTAGACTATTGGATGGGTTAATCTCCACTGCTTACTTGATAGGATCTAGAATCACCATGGAAACAAACCTCTGGGCATGCCTGTGAAGGAGTTTCTAGATTGGGTTAACTAGGGTGGGAAGACCTGCCCTCAATGTGGCACTATTCCATTGGTTGGGGTCCTGGGCTCAACAACAAGGGGAAAGCAAGCTGAGCACCAGCATTTTTGGCTCTCTGCTTCCTGACCCTGCACGCCCCGGGACCCTGCACGCCCGGGACCAGTCCCCTCTGGCTTCTGCACCACAACTTTCCACCATGATAGATTATACTCTCCAGCTGTGAGCTAAAATAAGCCCAGCTTTCCTCACGTTTCCTGCGCCTGTGTGGAGGCGCTTGCACGTGTGTGTCCTCATTTGCTCTCCCACTTTAGGTTTTTTTTTTTTTTAAATATTTTTTATTATTATTTATTCAATTGTGCGCATGTGCGTGTGTATGTGTGTGTAGGCGTGTGTGTGTCTGTGTGTGTGTCTGTGTGTGTGTAGAACCACGGACGAATTTGGGAACCACCATGGACGCCTCCACCTCCTTCTGCGCCGGGATTCACAGGCTCCGCCCTACCAGGACCAGAAGCGCAGGCCGCCCCCGCTTCCACCTGGCATCTATTCGTGGGATCTGGGATCCGAACTCGGGACCTTCCACCTGCAAGGCGGAGGCTTAACCCCTGAGCCACCTCTCCAGCCCCCCACTTTAGGTTTTGAGACAGTCCGTCACTGAACCAGGAGCTCACAACTGTCTAGGTTGGTTGACCAGTGAGCGCTCCACACAGCTGTATCCATGTGAACACAAAAGGATAAATCCCTTAAAGCACAATTTCTGGGTCCAAGGGTAAAAACAGGTCTTTTCATGTATCTGTTGAGTCGACCCTTAGAAATATCAAATTTATACTTCTGAAATGTCTAGCCCCCTGGTTGTGGTGGAATGGACTTATCTGGCTCTCTGCTTCCTGACCTTGGCAGCGAGTTTCCTCTTCCGGGCCTTTTTTCGGATGGCCCACAACCTGCCCACACGCATTGGCTGAGCATTCAGACACCAATGGATATTGGTAGTTCAGGGGATGTTGTGATCTACCTAAGCAGTAGCAAGGAGTGAGGGAGAGCCCGTCCTGCTGAGAGCTGGCTTCAGAGGAAGGAGACGCTGGTGTGTGGGAGGTCCCTGACTGGCCTCACAGGACAGAAAACTCCTTTAAAGAAAAGGAAGGTCACCTCTGGCAGAGGTCAGGTTTCTCTGCATCCCCAGCAGACTGGGCGGAGGCAGCTGCAGAAGAGGCCAGCATTGCCCCCCACAGAGATCTCTTTGTAGACAGTCCTGTGCAATCCTTCCCCAGGACCCCATCCCTGCCCAACTGCAGACCGCTTGTTTCCAGTAGATTCCCAGCCAGCAGCCTTCCTTCCCTCGGTCTCTCTCTTTCATATTAGAATTTTTTTTAAAAAATTCAAGTTGTTCAATTTATCCCCGTTGCACAAAGAGCTGGTCTGGTGGACAGAGGTGCCGGGGACCAGTTAGATCTGCGGCTCCGGTTCTCTGCCCGGGATTAGACTTCTGTGTAATTTGTTCAAGCTTGTACAACCCAAATATCAGATAACGTTAAGGCTTACATTCTCCACCGAATTTATCGATGTTGGCAGCATCTGATTACCCTCTAGCTGGGAAGGTTAGGACGAGAATCTTGTTATTTTTCCCATTGACCTTTGAAGTGTAGCAGCCGGTGACCTTCTCCACACAGCCCGCGACCTTCAAGCATCGGAAACCTCAACTTTCCCACAAATTATGCCATTTTTCCCCCCACTGTTTTATTTGACAGATATTAGAACAGCAACACTGTTTGCTCGGACGAGGAAGGAGAGTCCAGGAGAAAGGTCCGCTGCCCACGGCCGCCACTCTCCCCCGAGCTCCCTGCACGGCAGTGCTGGCCGGCTGGGAACGAGTTCACGCTCCACAGAAGGGAAGCAGCTCAGGGTAAGAGATGTTTTTAGAAAATCGTCCTTTCGCCAGATGAAATCTCAGATCTCACAGTTCTGTTTGTTTTTCCCTACTCAGCCGCTTCCCTTTGAAGTCAAGGACGCCGTTCTCTGTGCAAGACCAGCTGTGACTAGTCGATCACGGTTTATTTTAAGACAAGAAAAGAACTCAGCGGAAGAGCTAGCTATTGTTACGTGTTCTCCATTAGTGAAATTCAGATGCACTCATCCTGTTCAGATATACAGAGGAAGGCCCCTGTAGCCCAGCACTGAGGCTGGGGTTTAGCGGTGAAAGAGGGTTGCGGGTGGCAGAGCTGGGGGCAACAATGGGACCTCTAGAGAGTTGTGGGTTGTGACCATAGGTCTGGTTGAATGTTGGCAGTGAATTCTCATCCACGTCAGCCCTTAGTTCATGGTTTACCACTGTGGATCTCAGCAACCGTGAATACTGCCCAAGCTGTCTTTGCACTCCACACCTCTGATCAATCTCTCCTGCATCCCTGGCCAGGCCGGGCAAATCTTGAGAAGTCAAGCCAAGGAATGGTGTTACTTCTTTGTCTGAAACTTCAAGGGCTTCCTGCGGCCTGTGAGACGGGTTCTATTGCACACTGTTTGAAGTGTTTCTTAGAGAGCTAGTAGTCACCTTTCCAGCCCCATCTTCCATTTCTCTTTCTGACTTTGCTCACTGCTGCTAAGCTGATATATCACCAGTCAGAGGGGATGTCGCTCCGGCCTGAAGGAAAGGCTGCATCCACTGCGATGTGGGGATTGGGTCTCCATCCTCGGGAAATGCTTTTTCATCTCCTGGGCGGATTTGGATCATCCATGGATGTTTTTAGGGTGGATGGCACAGGGAGGCTTCCAGATGAAAGGAGTCACAGTTGGGGAAGAAGTGTGGATTAGCACCAAAGTGTCACCAGCAAGAACAGCTCATTCGCTGTAGGCACAGCACAAGGCTAAAAACGTCTCTGTGGAAGATACGTCCTGGTGCTCTTAGCATGGAGCTTGCCCCCGAGAGAGGCTGAAGAACTCCTCACAGTGCTGCTGGGTGTTCAGCACCCGAGAAGGGGGGTCCCCACATACCGGCTCCCACAGGGGCCTGCACGTAGAGCTTCTTGGAATCACACCCTGTCTGCAGCCCTCGCCATACCCTGTCTCCATATAATTGGAGGTTTCGTACATAGCCATGTTCATAAACATCTGGATAGTTCAGACGTTTCCTCTTAAGTCTGAGGTGCAAGTGTGTGGCTGACATGTGGTCAGCCATCTCCATGGTCAGCATACGGGAGGCCGAGGCTGGACTGTGGGTGCAGAGGCCAGTCACTGTCCATGTGTTTCCCTCCACCTCTTTCTTACACAGTAACCATTTAGCTGATCCGTCTCTCCCTTCATGTGAGCATTATGTGAGCACACGCCTCTGTCACCCATTTCTCCCTTCATGCCACGTCCTGTCTCTCCCTTCATGTGAACACACACCTCCATCGCCTGTCTCTCCGGTCATCTGACCACCCCGCTCCTGCCTCCATTCTTATGCTCCTCGCACACAGAGCTCTGCCGAGTCCCATGGCCTTGGTATAAACCTCAGACTGTCCCTTCCCTAGCACAGAGGTTCAAGGACACGAGTGTTATGGCATCTGTGGACGGTTCCACATCGGTTTTTACATTCTAGTGTTCCTTCTTCCCCAAACCTCATCTCTCTGCATTCCTGACTCAGTCCATTTCAAATTACTTACGGATTTTAACCTTTATGATAAAGCAGGAGATCAGAGGAGCACGGGGTCAATAGCGCAGGATCGGTAGGGGCACAGGATCGGGGGCATGGGATCAGAGGGGCACAGCATAAGAGAAGTACATCGGGCCTCTGAGGTTGAAGGTTTGTTGAGAGCTAGGGTTTTCTTTTGCCAGTGGCTTCTGTGTACTGTGAGCAGCGGCAGGCAGTGGATTGTTCAGTCCTCATAGTGACTCTGGGAGGTGAAACTCAAGCCTGACCACAGGGTAGCTAAGAGGTGGGACCAGTATTTGAACCCTCCTCTAGCTGGAGTATCTGTGTGTGCCCTGTTGAGTGAGCCCTGGAAAAAGGTTGTGAATCATGTACAGTGTTTCTGGGGGTCCAACTGAGAAAGTGGGTGGTCACAGAGAAGGGGGATCCTAATGGTCAAGATAAGTCCACACCAGTCATTCTGCGACAGATACATAGGATCTGAGTTTAGATCCTCTGTGCCCATGGGGCAGGAGAAAGGGTGATAGGGCTTCCTGGCCAACCAGTCCAGTCAATTCAGTGAGCTCCAGGATGAGAGAGAGAGAGAAACACTGACCAGAGAGCGAGAGATCAAGCTTGTCTCAAAAAGTAAGGTGGAATGTGACAGAGGACACCCAATGCCAACCTCTGGCCTCTGCATGCATGTGCACACATGTAACACATTCAGAGAACTTAATAAATATGCACTAGGAATTTGCATACTATGGCTTTAGTGGCTGATATCAGTAAAGATGGATGGGATGTGGATGAGGGGATGGATGGAGCAGGGCCTCTACTTACCGACTGTTCTAGCCAGCTTGGGTTTGTCCAGAAACCTATCATCTGAGACCTGTTTTTGCTCTGTCATGATTTGAAATGTGTCCCCCACAGTCTCATGTGTTTGGGAAGGTCACGGCACCTTTGAGAGTGGAGCCTCGCTGGAAGAAGGCAGTCGCAGGGGGTGGGCCTTGAGGTGGATGAGTCCCACCCTACCTCCTAGAGAGGTCTGCTATTGCACAGGAGTCTTACAGTTCTCAACTTCCAAGATGTTTGCAATGGCCTTGGCCTCCTCCAGCTTCTGCCTGCAGCCATGCCACATCTGCCATGAAAAACTGCATCTCCCCTCTGGAACCGTAGCTGAATAAATCTTCCTTTTTCCCCTTAAGCTGCTTGACCTCGTGTGTTCTTTCACAGCAACAGATGAGACAACCAGTATATGCTGTCTCCTTCTACCTTCTGAATATTTACCCAACACATTCCTCTTCTCTCTGTTTCTCGCCCTCATCCCTGCAGCCAGCAGGGTGAACCGCTGAGGACCACCCCCTCCCTGGACCTCTATACTCCAAGTTGCAGCAAGCTGTCTTTCAAAGATACGAATCTGTCAGGTGTTGGCCTAGTTAAGGCCCTTCAATGACTTCTGTACCTTCCAACAATCCCTCATCAGGCTCTCCTGTGCCCACATGCTCTGCACGTGGGTTTCCTCCAGCCTTGTCCTTCAGAGCGCTGGGGCCCTGGACACTCAGGCCATGCAGAATGATTTACGTCTCAAGCAGTGTGTGCTTGCCTGACTTCATGACTACGTGTGCTGTTCCCTAGCTCCGGATACTCTTCTCATCTGGTGTAGCTAGTTCCGGGTCTCTTTTCCTTCTTGTCTTGGTCTTCCTTTCCTACAAATATGTCTCTGCTTCCCCAAGCTTGTCCCTTGTCCACGCACAGCTGCCTGTCACCCTTGTAGAGCTTGGAGGGTAGGAAATGGGAGGAGCTAAAGCTTGGATGTCTTTGATAGTCTTCTTAACAGGTGGGATAAACAGTGTTCAGCGGCTGGAAGAGTCACCTGGTGGAATCCCTTATAGGTGAGATAGCCATACTCCAAAGATAGCCAGTGTACCCCAGAATCCTTCCTGGGTGAAATAGGTATATCACAAGATGCCCAGTGTACCCCAGAATCCTTTGTAGGTGTGAGAGGTGTACCTCAAAGATAGCCAGTATACCCCAGAATCCTTTGTAGGTGTGAGAGCTGTACCTCAAAGATAGCCAGTATATCCCAGAATCCTTTGTAGGTGTGAGAGCTGTACCCCAAAGATAGCCAGCATACCCCCAGATTCTTTCATGGGTGAAAATGGTATATCCCAAGATGCCTAGTGTATCTCAGAATCCTTCATAGGTGAAAGATATACCTCTGAGAGAGCGCATGACTTTTCTGTCAGCTCTCTCTCTCTCTCTCTCCAGAGTTTTCCTGCCTAATTGGACAGATTTCCACTAAAGCAGATGGACGCTAACCTGAGCATTTGACAGTAGTTTGCCCAGTGTATTGTCTAGTAAGGTGCTTACAGTGTGTATTCATCATTTTCTTCCGAAAATATTTTGTTTGTTTAATTACATGAATATAGGGTTGTAACTCTGGAATTGGGAAGATGAAGAATTCGATACACACACACACACACACACACACACACACACACACACACACACACACACACGGCAAATGAAGCGGCTGACGGCTCATTCGTCAGCTTCCATTCTCCTGCCTTAGCTGTGGGTCTTGGGCTCTGTGTCTCTCAGGGGCACCTTGGGGGCTGGATTCGAAGCTGTTAAAATCCATGCCTGGAGTCTGTGAAACGGTTTCTGTATTGCTTCTTTCCTCTTCTTTTGAACTATGCCCATGTGTTTATTTCTTTGTCTATGCAACTTATAAAATAACATTATACTGAAGAACATACTATGCCTTAAACCACCTGAATAAAATCACATTATACTGAGGAGCACACTATACCTTAAACCACTTGACTAAAACCATCCGTTACAGGCACACAGCAGATTCTCAATAAATGCTTATTGAATTGAATTGAGTGATGTTAGTTGATTATTTTCTGTTTTGTTCATAAGCACTGTAATTTGCTTTTTTTCATTTAGAGAATTTCATTTCAATGTATATCAACATTTTTCCTTTATTCTATGACAGAATTTATGACAAATATTGTCCCCCAAAATATAAAACCACATATTAAGAAGAGAAGGTGTGGAAATTTAAAGAGAATATTCATTCTATGCCACTTGGCTAGTTAAGTCCTGAGAGTATTTAATTCTTCATTTCACTATTTTTATGTCTCTACTGAATCTTACATAATTGTGGAGAAAGTACACTGTACTGTTTTATGAAGAAATAAACAGTCATTCTCTAGGTTGGAGAAAACCAGAAAATCTGTGTTGTGTTGTTGAGATCAAGAGGCAGAGCCAGGAAAGGCTGCTTTCTGGGAACGATAGTGAAATGTGCTGTGTTGTGTGGAAGGGTGGAGCAGGACACTAGTCTGCAGGGGCTCTGCGTGTGGCAGTCACATGTCAGGAGTACGTGGGTCTGTGATGTGTCACTCGTGGGCTGCTCTTTCAATCACATTTGCATCAGTAACAAGGAGCATCAGAATATATTTGGGGCAGACATGAAGTCAAATTCCAGGCAAATGGATTGTTTGGCTTCTATGTCTGAGTGTCTGCAGCACTTGGGTACTTACGATGAGTTCTACTACGCTGCCTGAAGTACTGCATTCAACCTGATCCAGTCCTTTGCTTAAACATTTTACCAAGTCAGGCAGTCTCAAGGCACTAGTCATTTCCTTCTGCCTCTCTCCTCCCTCTCCTGCACTCTCACTACACCTGTGCACATCTACACGTGTGTGCATCTACAAGCGTCCATCATTGTCCTGCAGTTGTCTGCATTCTGCTTATTCTGTCTTCAAACTCCCTGAATCCTCTCCATTTCTAATCTGCTATAAGCCAAACCACAAAAATTCCGTTTTGTTGCTTACTTTAGCTCTAGAATTTACTCTTTTATTTTCATTCTTCTTTATATTACATTGTTTCTTTTTATTCTTTGACAGTTTCATATCTGTTATATGATGGATTTAAGTCATGTTGACCCCTTTGTCATCTGATCCCATCTCCAGTCCTTCTTCCATTGCAGACATCCTTCTTCCCAGCCAGAGTGGGAGGGTGGAACCATGGATTCCCCACAGCTGTGTTACCTCTGCAAGAGCTGCACAGGACTGGGCCTGTCAACATTTCAGCCTGGAATGGAGAAGGCTTCATGAGGCCCCCTCCCCCGAGGGTCTGTTGATGATTATGCTGGTCAGAGAAAGGGGCTACTTTCTTCAGTGGCTAGCCTCTGATATGTGTTCATACACATGCTTAGTGGGACACACACACACACACACACACACACACACACACACACACACACGCACATACTTTGCTGTTTTTAAAGAACTTCTTTTGGGCTTTGGGGTGACTCATCTGCTAATTGTACTGTGAGAATGTTTTCCTTTCAGTCCCTGAATGCGAATGCTTTTGTGATAATTGCTTTAGAGTCTTGTTTGCTAATTGCAACCCATAGGTTATCTCAGCGTATTGTTTTCTGGTTTCTTCTTTTTCTTTCCTTCTCTAACTTCTAGCCTGTTCCTAGTCCCTCAACATGTCCAGCAATTTTTAAGTTACATTTGAGATGTCATGTATCTTGGCGGCTGTCGTTGCTGGTCTGTTTCTTCTGAAGAGCGTTGACTTTATTCTTATTGGCCGTGAACACGTGTGGATTCTCATTCCAAACCCACTGTTCTTGCAGGCAGGCGGGAGCTGAAATCTTGGCTCTGTTATTCATGTTTCCAGCTGCTGTTTCCTCATGGGCATCGCTGGAGCACTCTGTGAAGATGGTTGGTTTAGGGAATGGGATCCTCCCCATTGCAGCTCCCCCTTCCCAGGACTTCTTTCTTTGCAGTGCTTGCCTACCCACCTGTTCCGTACTCTGCTTTCTGCTGGTAACGGGTGGCTTCTGGCTGCATGAAGCACATGCAGCACTGCTGGCTTCCGGCTGCATGGAAGTACTGATGACTGATTGCTGCAAGGAGCACATACTTGGAGAGCACTCCTGGCTGTCTGCTGCATGGACCACATGCATGGGAGCACTCCTAGCTGTCTGCTGCATGGAGCATGTGTATGGGAGCACTGATGATTTCCTGTTGCATGGAGCACACACACACGGGAACATTTCTTGCTACTTGTAGAGCACTCCTGTCTGCTCCATGGAGCACATGCATGGGGAGCACTTTAGTCCCACAGTTTGATATGTCCTTAAGAATAGGTTGTTGTTCCTTTCTATAATTTTCAGCTTTATAAAACAGGGTCTACATTTTCTGGTTGTTTCTGAGGAAGGGCAGAGCCTGCAGGGCTACCGTAGCCATCCTTTTGGTCTAGCTGTGAGGCCTCCAGGGATTCTGGAAGGCAGAGGAACCTGTTGGGGACCCATCACGTTCCCGACCAGGGATGTTTTCTGCAGTCACCAGTGAAGCCAAGAAAGCTGCTGGGGAGAAAAGCTGGGCTACAAGTGACTTGAAACTAATCGTCCCCAAGACTTCTATAATAATTATTCATGTCATCGGTTTAATGAAGGATCTAGAGAAACAGCAAGCACATACAAGCTGTGTGGTATGGGAAGCCAGAGCAGACAGGGCCTTGGCTTGTGCTTGGAAAGCTTGGTGCCCCCGAATTGCAGGAGTCCACCATCTGAAACTCCCCGAGGCTCCCTCAGGAGCAAGATCTTAGGAAGTGGTAGGAACCGGCACTCAGGAGGCTGCCGGAGCTGAGGGTTCAGCCTTCCATGTAGCGAGGGCTGAGTTAGGAATCACATTCTAGTTTATAAAGCACCGGAGCTTGTTGCTCTCCTAGATGGAGACATAAATGTGCTGCAGGGAGAAGAAAGAGTCTTTGCCCTCCAGATGCAAACACTCCAAGAAAGCCACACTCCTGAAAAGTGCAGGCGAGGTGTGATCCTTGGATGGTTTTACTGGGCAAGCTGACAATACTCTACAAAAAGAAGAAAGCAGCCACACCCATGAAAACTATGTGCAGCTCTGCAGTGGGAGGCTGAGCTGCCCAAGGGAGCTTGCAGCCTGCTAGGATCAGACAGGCCCTCAGACACTTCTCCAAAGCTTATCAGATTTCTGTGAGCAGATACTTGGCATTTATAGAAGAAACTGCCTAGGTAAGAAAATGACAGACAGACAGACAGAAAGACAGAAAGACGGTAGAAGGATGGTACTTGCCATTTATACAAGAACCAGCATAAGATAGAAAATGATAGATAAGAAAATGATAGATAGATAGATGATAAGCGAATAGATGATAGGTAGACAGGTAGATGATAAGTAGATAGATGATAGGTTGATAGGTAAATAGATAAATAGATAGATAATAGGCAGATAGGTAGATAGATAGATAAATAGATAGATAGACAGATAGGTGCATAGCTAGGTAACAGGTAGACAGAGTGGCCTCACTTCTATAACTAAGGAATAGGTTCTGTTTTCCTGGAGTGCACTTTGTAGAAAGGGAAGATAGGCCAATTTCATCTACAGTCTCAAGTAGAGTTAGTCTCATCTGCATTACTGCCTTTCCTGACCATCATTTTCTTTGCTCTGAATAATGTCATTTTATGGATATAAATTAACTTGATTTTGGTGACAGACTTTTGGGTTGTATCAAGGTTTTTAATACTGTCATGAACAATATTGCAATGTACATTCTAGAACAGGTCTTTGGATGCATGGAAATGTGTATTTATATGTAACCATAGAGAGCTATGTTGGTGATGAGACAGTTGGTGATTCTCAGTCATAACTGATGCATTTTTCTAATGTGACTGGACAAATATGCACAACACCAATGATTTAAGGTGTTGTCCCACCCCTTGGCCGACTTTGGTTTAGTGTCTTCAGTTGGCCCTTTTGATGGTTGTAAAGTAGCATCTTTAGTCTGCATTTCCTTGATGGCTATATGCCAAAGTATATTTTGCATATTTGTGAGTCATTTAATCAACCTCACTTGAGAAGCTTATTACTATTTGTCACTGTGGTGGTCCATCTTTTTCTTTAACTGATTGGTAAGAGTCCTTTATATTACATTGATATGTTGGTTTCCAGTGACACAGATTGGAACTTGACTAAGTCCTCAGGCGCTCCTTCCATTAGAAAGCTTGGGTGGTGTCAACTGAAGCATATCTTCTAATGAGCCCCGGGGGCCTGGCTCAGGAGGGGATGAGGCAGGAACCCAGGGGAGGGGAGAGGGGGTATGAGAGGGGATGAGGCAGGAGTATGTCAGTGGGGGGCTGTTGCTGTCCTGTTTCTCTCACATGTGGGAGGCAGATGATGCTTATTAAGTATCTGCTTAGCTAAGTATGTGACCAGTGACAAGAAGGGACCAGTTAGCTTCTGAACTGGCATTTACCAGATGTCTTTCTTTTGTGCCAAAATGGGGCGGGAAATTTCCATGTCCATAAACAACTGGAGACTCTCAGATCTTAAAGGACATTTGGATGTCAGCCAACGGAAATGAAAATGACCCTCATTATCCTCCAAGGTCAGGTGCCACCCCCAGGAAGGTGCCCCCCAAGGACAGGTGCCCCCTGTCACAGTTAAGCACAGGTGTCAACCTGACTGTTGAGGGTTTGAGCTCTGGGCACAGCTGTAGAGAGTTGATGGTTGAGTTAAGCCCAGAGCAAACCTGAAGGAGATTGTCTAGCTGATGGGGAAGACCCAGCTCATGGTGAGTGGGATTAGGCCCTGGATAAATCACAGAGAGCTGGTTGAGAGAGTTGGCATCCTTCTGTATACTTGGCCACACATGCTGGTCTGGCAAGTAAGGATTGTCCATCTCTCAGCCATTATGCAGTGATGGTGGCCAGTTCCCTCGGCCCTGGTGTTGGTGCGTGCTCTCCCGTCAAGCTGGACTAAGAACTGTAACCGGACTGTCCTAAGAAAGTAAACTCCTTTTTCCCTTAAGCTGTGTGATGGTCATTTATCAGCAACCATGCAGGCTGACTGCAGCACCCCCCAAGGTCAGGTGCCTGCCCACTTTCAACGATGGAGAAATGAACTCTGTAACTCTACTTTCTGTCACTCCGACCAGAAGACACTTCTCTCTGTTCCTCTATAATGTGCCATGTTGCAACCACTCACCAATCTTAGACCTTGCCATGGAGGTAGAAGGCACTTTCTCACCCTTGCTGATGAGTATTCTTCCCACATGCCACTCTGTGCCCATTTCTCCCTTTGTCATAACAATGGAAACCAACCTTCTTGGGATAAACGTTTTTAGACAGAGGAAAAATGAATCACAGTTTTAGAATGCAGCACCATCAAAGAGAAGTAATTTATGAGCAGTTTCTTGTTTGATTACATCCATCATCCCCCCTTTTTCTTGTCTGTAACTGCTGCTGATGCTGCTGTTACCACAGTTTTCCTCCTGCATCCTTGTAAGCAGGTGACCTTGGACAAATTACTTAATCTAGAAAAAATAACTAGGTAACTGTTTCTATCTGAAAGATGATTACAAGGATGTTTCTTTCAGACCAACACACAAACACAGCTTGTAGACTCTGAACAAATATTTCAAGGATATTAATATAAACAAAGTCTGCATATAGAATAATTCATCTTTAATTTACTAATATGCATCAGGAATCTTAAAGAATAATGCAGTGAATTAGCTTGACTGAAAGCTATTCCTCACTCCCTGTATTTCTCATTGTTAGTAAAATCATTTCAGAAATAGCATGTCATTTTATAGGAAGAGGAGTTGTTTTGCTTTTCTTCAATGACTTCCCAAGTCCTTCCCCATGATTGTTCTCACAACTGCCAACACTAATTCAGTATATGTGCGCCTCTGTTTAAACAGACAGAATGAGGAGCAGAACTAAATTTCATTAGGTACTGCAGAGCAGTATTTATTGAGTATCTGGTGGGCATCTCATAGCCCGGGGGTAGATGGCATGACAGTAGAAGAAAAAGCCCGAAGTATTTTTATCTCTGCCTTCCAATAGCTTATAATCTACCACTGATGAGTGATAGTGGGTGTTTGGCAAAGCATTTTATAATGTAATAAATGTAAACATTACCCAACAATCCCCATGATGGTTGATAAACCAGATGATGAGATTTATCATTGCTGTTTTGAGAGAGAGGTTCTTTATTTAGCATGTGCATCAATAATCAGAAGGAGAGCGGCCGCGTCCAGTGATAACTAATTGGCTCCTGAGTGCCCATATTTAATTCGTGACATTGATTTGAGATTAAATCATTAGTCTTTCCAGCCTTTTCACCTCTAATCTTTCCCTCTGTTTTAAGTGGTAACGATGGGGACTGGTCTCAGGGGGGAGGCGAACAGCTGGAATAAAAAGGAAATCTAACTCTGGTAAATTTCTTAAAGAAGTGTCACAAGCAATGGGCTGACTCTGGACTCACAGCAGCCTGTGAGAGTTTTCAGTGGCAGAAGAAATTGTGATCAAGAACTAATCTGGAGGTGCTGTGCATACAATTTATACTCCAAGTATTTTTTGCACATGCGTGTATGAGTGTGCGTGCGTGTGTGTGTGTGTGTGTGTGTGTGTGTGTGTACAAGAGGGAACTTGAATGTGTGTGCCTGCGGAGGCCTAAGGGTGATTTCAGAGATCATCCTGAATTGCTTTACCTCTTTATTGCTTTGCTCTGGGATTTCCCAGGCTCTACCGCCAATGGTCAGGATTATGGGCCTCCACCATTTCCACCCATCGGTTTTACCTGGGATCTGGGGATCTAATCTCAGGTCCTTTTGATTGCAAAGCAAAGGCTTTAACCCCTGAGTCATCTCCCCAGCACTGTACTCTAAGTTTTATAGAAAGGAAACAGATGCCTCCATAGTCATTTAATTCTTCCCCAAAGGAAATATGAATTCTAAAGTCAGCTGACCTGGGAGTGTAAAGGAAGGGACTTAGCTGTGGATGACTCTGTCTCACACTTATTCACGAAGCCCTGAGGAGGACCACAAATCGACAATCACTGTGGGGTTCCCACAGTGCTTCCAGGAAGAAGGATGGTCTCTTTGAGAAGCCCTGGGACCACAGAGCCACGGGGCCAGACAGACAGGAAACCAGAAGCAGCCTCTACCTGGGCTTGATGGTTGCCAAGGAAAGCCCATTGCAAACAGCATGGAATGGGGAATATACCTGGAGGTCAGGCACAGCACGGGCGGGCACAACACAGGTGGGCAGGCATCCCTGAAGGGAGGGAGGCAGGCAGCAAGGACAAGAGAGGATACTGTGTGTGCTCAGACACAAGATGAGAGTGGGACAGAATGGTGGAGAAGGGACAGGGGAAGGGGGGGAAGGGAAGGCTGTCATCCAGGTTGTATCTATGAACCAAGAATTCATCCCAGTGGCTTTGCCTCAGGACCATGCAGCCCTTGTTAGGGAGAAAATGAGGTCAAAGAACAAGGCTCTGCTGCTGCCCAGCCCTAAAAAGTCTGTCCCGAAAGGCACGCCCTGGACTGACAACCACTGATCTCACAGCTGGGAGGAAAGTTGTGAGTGGGCGCCTTTCTCTGCTGCTTACAATCTTCCCTTCTGTGCTACTGAGGCACACAGGTGTCTTCTTGACAACGAAAGGCAGAGCTCTGGACACATCTGTGAAGAGCTAGAAATGAAGACGCGTCCCAAGCAACCCCACAGGAGCGTATCTGATTGATGCGGGAAGACCCAGCCTCTGGTGGGAGGACCATTCCCTGGGCAGGTGGATAAGGTGGAGGATAAGATGGGGGAGCTGGTTCTGTGAGGGAGCACTTCTTCAGCAGACTTTGGCAGTCTTGCTGTCTGTGCCATGAGGTTTGCTCCTCTCTCAGCAAACACTGTGGAGGTGCTGTGGACAGCTCCCACAGCCTCTGGTGTTGACACGGGCTCTCCTGCCAAGCTGTACTAACCACTGTAACTGAGAATTATAAGAAAGAATAAAACCCCTTTGTTTCTAAGCACTTTAGTCAGGAATTTATCTGCAGCGTGGAGACAAACTGCAGTATCTTTTAAACCCAATTACCATGTAAATTAGTTTGAACCAGTAGATAAGACAAACTTTTTTCATATCTCCTGTTTTCCACTTGTTTTTCTAACTCTGTTCTGTGTGTCTGACAGCGATACCCAAGGTGCCCACACTCATGCCCCACCCTCACCTGCCATGTGGAACTCATGGAAGCCACCACTCTTGTGCCGGTCATTGGAATTTTCAGCTAGATGAGTTTATACTAATAGATATATTCAGAATCACAACTGGCTTTAAGAATTAGGTCTTCTTTTGAATAGTAAGTGTAAATTGGATTTTTAATAATTAAATCACTCAAATGTATACTGAAGTGGCCTGATAAGAGTCTAATTGCAAGTTCTTATGAAAAAGTAACAAATTCCTTCATGAATTAGTTAATTACCACATTTATTCATTGACTCAGTCAAGGACCTTCGTGTGTACCTGCTGGGCTCCGAGCTGCGTTGCTAGGTTTATGGTAGTTGTAAATCTGGTTTGCTAAGTGAAAATTTTCCTCAAACTGAGATATCCTTGTCCTTATCCTCGTTGGTGTGGTGGCAACAGGGTCTCCACTAGAGTCCAAAGGAAAAGTTGAAAATGCTCATTGAAGGGAGACGATGGTACTCCTTAAGACCGTCATCTCGACTCTCTTGTTCTCACATTTCTCCTTTATCACAGAAACTCCTGAGTTGCACATTTACAATCATGTGTAACCAACTAGGCAGTGAACATACTCTCCACTCTACTCCTTGCCCCCTTTCCCGTCTGTCTTCCCTCCTTCTTCTTTCCCTTCCTTCCTCCCTTCTCTCTCTTTCCTCCTCCCTCCTCTCTTCCCTCCTCCTTCTTCTCCTTTCCCTCCTCTGTCAGTCCTCTCCCTCTCTTTTCCTTCTTCTCTCCTCTCTCTTCCCTCCTCCCCAGTTAGCACAGGGCAGTCCTGTCCTGGCCTTATTCACTCCCTCCAGGCAGCTTGAGACCACAGCTTGGGGCTCCTGTCCCAGAACCCACAATTCTACTGAGCAGCTCTCACCGACTTGAACTAAAGTAAATGCAAGATTTGCTTTATTTGAACACAGGCCTTTGCCAGCGCAGTGATTCTAACAGCACAGAAAACTACTCCCGCTAAAATGTTTCCCCTGGAAACGGAGCTTTCTGCCACATTTTGAAAACTTGCCTTCCAGCATGCAAGACACCCCTAAGTCTGCTGGTCTGCAGCTCTGGGCACTTTCTGTGGTTTCTGCTTCATATTTTCATTTTACCCTAATAACGAGTCTTCATAAAACCATACTATGAGTTGTCCTTGTGTTCTAAATATTTCAGTTTTTGTTAACTATGAAATACACAACTAGGGAGTGTTTCACTCTTAAAAGTGGGATTTTTATCAATCACATAGAACTAGGACAGCCTAATCTCTCCCCATCCTGGAGCTCAGGGACATTTGCGGAAGAGGGGGCGGTAAGATTGTAAGAGCAAAAGGATGGGAGGAGCAACGATTTGCAAGATTCTCAACAATAGTTGGGGCCAAAGCAATCATAATGGAACTTTGCATGCCCTGCGCAATGTCCAGCGCACTGTTGCCCTCATAAAGTCTAGCATCTGTTAAGGGCACCGAGACCCCTGGAGGCAAGGGATTGACAGCCATAGTAGTAATCTTATGATTAAGGGGAACAAGAGAAAGGGCTTATGGAAATGCCACTGGGTCCTTATATGTCATCGGAGAGGAGGACCCAGTGGAGAGTTAGGCGCACACAATAAAGGACTCTCTGGGAATTGGGGGGGAGACACTGGGGGAAGGGGAGGGGGGAGGGAGGGAACTGGTAAAAAATTTTAAAATGTATAATTAAATTTTTAATAAAAAAAAAAAAAAAAAAGTGGGATTTTATGCAGAAAACTTAGGAGATGCCCCTCTTGGGGCTGGAGAGGTGGCTCAGGGGTTAAGCCTCTGCCTTGCAGGTGGAAGGTCCTGAGTTTGGATGCTAGACCCCATGTATAGATGCTGGGCAGAAGCGGGGGGGGGGGCGGTTCACAGCCTGTGCGTCTGGTCCTGGTAGGGCAGAGCCTGTGAATCCCCGGGCAGAGTAAACAAGGAGGAGATGGAGGCGGTCCATGGTGGTTCCCAAATTCGAATTCATCCATGATTCTACACACACACACACATACATACACACAGGCATACACACACAATTGAATAAATAATAATTTTAAAGAAGAAAAAAATATATATATTAAAAAAATAGAACCCCTCTTAAGAGAAAGTTGGCTGTCCAAAGTCACCAGGCAGAGAGAAAATTCTGGGTGTCCCTTTAAGGTAGATGTCTGGGAGGTTTGTGCAGGGCTCTGGGGCATCCTCAGGGCTGGCCATGTAGCAGGGTTCCCTTGCACAGGGGCAAGGTGTGTCTGGCTGTGTGGGGGCTCCCTTGCACAGGGGTGGGGGCATGTCTGAGAAGCGTGCCCTCCTTTTGGCTCAAGTCAGCAGCTCACTGGCTGACTAGGACTGGCTTTGGAGTTTTCCCACTTGGCTGTTGTCACCTTGTTGAGTCACTTGGCTCATGGCAGCTGCTTTGGCTGGGAAGGAAGCTCTGCTCCCGCCACATCAAATGTTGCACCAGCCGTTGCTGGTCCAGAGGCCAGGCTGGCTCTGCTGGCCACAGTGAGTTGGCTGAGTAGCCACTTGTTCAGAGCCATGGTACATCCAGACCACTAGCTGCCTTGATTCCCCCTTTGGAAGGAGTTTTAAAATGTTCACTTATCTGTAACCACGCAGTGCGTGATCTCCCACGGTGGACATGAGGGGTCAGGAGCAGGGGACTTTCTACAAGTCTGTCCATCACGTTATGGTCCAGTCAGGAGTGAATGGATGCTTTATCTGTTTCTAAACATGTTTATGCAGTTAGGGTGGGCGATGAGCATTAGGACCAGAAGTAATGCTCCTTGCATTACAGGCAACGATATGTTTAGGGCCATTATTCATGTTAGGAGTCAGGTATATACATTAGGATTGACTGTGTACATAGGTTTCTATGTATTAAGGTTGGCTCTATTCATTAAGATTGACTATAAGCATTAGGATTGACTGCATTAATCCGGATTGGCCATATGCATCAGGATATTAGAGTTGACTAAAGTACATTAGGATTGGCTATATGTATTAGGGTTTGCTAATATATTAGCATTGACTGCATGCTTAAGGATTGGCTAATATATATTAGGATTGGTTGTATGCATGAGAATTGGCTATGTGTAGTGAGTGCCCTTGTTGGGTGACATGAATGGAAAGAATGAACAGTCTATAGGATATTGATGAAGGCCTACCTGTTACCTGTATAGGATTGACTGCATGTTTATAATTGACTGCATGTGTTAGGATTAATAATAGCATGTGCTAGGATTGGCTACATGTGTTAAGATTGGTTACATACATCAGGATTGGCTGTAAGGGTTAGGGTTGCATATATGCATTACATTTGGATATATGTATAGGAATGACCGTACATGTCAGGATTTCTATCACATGCATTTGGATTGATCATGTATGTTAGGACTGGCCACATGTATTCAGATTGGCTTTCTGCATTAGGGTTGGGTATATACATCAGGATGGACCATGTGTGTTCAGATTTGCTTTGTGCTTTAAGGCCACCACTGTTCTTCAAGTGCAATAACATGTGTTAGGACCAACTGTTATGTATTCAGACTGTGGAGACACATCAAGCTTTGCTTTATGTACTATGATCCATGACATGACTTAAGGTCAGTTATTCATTACAACCAACTGTATGCTCAGGACGTTACATGCGCCGAAGCCAGGTGCCCTGACCCCTGATCTTCTTCTCTTTGGCATCTCTTCTCCAACCAACTGAATACTGACTTAATCTGGAAAGTAACATTGGTCCACGGAATTGCTCTCCTTATTTGGAACAGAGCTGTACATAAGGCTCATTTTCAGCAAGTGTATAATATGCATGGTCCAATTTGGGCACTCCTCCCACCAAGAACCCAAATTCACCTGTTCTGAGTATGTAATTAAGTAGCAAGTGCTACACAGCATTTGAGTTTATTCTTTAAAAGTCCCGGAAATGCTTTAAAACCAGACACCAACAAAAACAGTAAAGAGAAAAGAAAGTTTTACAATAAACCAGGGAAAAACCATGAAAGGAAAGCGATAAAAAGAGACAAATAAGCAAACACCACGCTGAAAAGACAGGAAGGCTTTCCAGAAAAGCAAATCAAATTAGAAAAAAGGATTCATTTGGGAAAGTTTGATGAATCCTAAGGGGGGAAAGCAGCTAAAGAATTAAGCTGAGAAGAAGTCAATTTAAAAAGGAAAAACATTTCAAAACGCACAAAATAACAACAATAACAACAACAAAATACCCAGCAGAAGGCCGTGAAGCGGCTCCGCCCAGTGCAGAGAGTGAAGCTGGGTACAAGGCTGAAGGACTCTTGTGCTACTAAAGAGTGAGGAAGGGAGGAAGGGATAGATAGACAGACAGACAGACAGACAGACAGATGATAGGTAGAACTTCCCTCTTCCTTTCTACAAGCCACTCAGACATTGGGCAGTGTCTCTAAGCCCAGACGAGCCTGGGACAAGGTCCCCTCACTTTTCTGGTCCAGAGAGGACCAAGCCTGCCGCTTCTCAAGTGGCTCAGGCTCTTTCCCAGCAACCTCTCGATGTCCCCGTAGGGAGGCTTCAGTGGACAGTATTCGGCTTCCCCAGGGAAGCCCTAGAAGGTCACACACCTGCATGTGCCCTGAACCCCGCTCATTCTTTCCGACGCATCACTGGCACAGGGTGAGACCAAAGGCATTTCTGGATCCTCCAGCATGGCTCCCTCTTATAAAAATGCGATGGTGGGAGGTGATGCGACCGGAAGCGGAAAGAGGAAGGGGAGGGTCTTTCTCTCTGGTCCCTTTGATGGCTGAGCCCCCCCCCCCCAAGCTCTGACTGCCGGGAATCAGATGGGAGCTGAGCATGTTGGATCTCTCTTGATATTTCCTGTGTCTGGAATTTGTAAGATGGCCTTTGACTTGGACTAGATTGTGAGGGCGAGTCTAAGATGGACCAGAAGAACAGGGGGGGGGGTTGGTTGTGTTCAGTCAGTGGCTGCTTCTTAGGTGTTGTTCTGCTTGTCTTGGGCACTGGGGACAGAGCGAATTAATTCGCAGACTGGCCGAGGCGTTCATCCTGTTCCTGTAGAAAGGCCAGCAGGAAGGAGTAAGCAGTGTAATGCACAGAGCTGGCAGGGGGGTAGGATGGACTGTGACAGTGGCAGGCATGAGGATGGACGGTGTCGGTGTGCTGCAGAGGCCACTGGAAATAATTAGAGTGGAAGAGAGACGTTTAGCTCACTGGTGGCTGGAGCCAAGATCACTCTCCAAAGACTCCATCCTCAGCCTAGCTCGTGTTTCCACCTTATACTGAAGCGGGGATGGAGCAAAGTTACTAAGTCTCAGGTGACTGCAGAGGGCCCAGGACCTTGGTCTTATCAGTACCAGCTGCAGCCCTGAGGGCGGGGAGGGGGGTCTCTGAAATGTGCTCACTTGACTACCTTTGGGATCTCCGCAATCTTCTATCTCCAATTTAGGAGTAACTCAACTGTTTAACGGGAAGGGAGACCGGCCAGGAGAGTGGAGCGCTACGCTCAGGTCCTCACAGGGGTCTGTCTGTCCAGCTTGAGGTGGGGATCAAGACTGTGGGACATTCAGGAGGGAGGCAGAGGCCCGTCCACCCCTCCCCGCTCTGTGGTTAAGACAGGCTTGCAGACGATCTTAGTTAAAGCTGTAGTCATCTCCTTACACAGAGCCGTGAGAATGAGCAGCCACTTCCTGGACAAGCCCTGCCCATTTATTGCACAATTTCTAGTCTTCTGGCCTCCAGCCTTAGAGAAGAGCTGTGGTACACCACCGGGGATCACATGACAGGGCTGGGATTCAAACCCAGGCCTACTTGAGACAACGCCTTAGCCTAGAACCCTGCAGAGTGCAATCACAGGCAGCCCCGCCCAGCTGTTCCCCCAAGCATTATGATTCAGAGGTCAGGGTGGGCCCGGGGCCGAAGCCCTGTGGTTTACAGCATGGTGTGGCTCCTGTTACTGTTCTTTGCAAAGCTGTAAGTCCTCCAGAAGTCGCTTAGACAAGTTTTCAGACACAAGCAGAGAAAGCAGATAACTCTGAGAGAGGTCAGGAAAACAGACCCAGAGTCGGGCATGTTGTGCCTACGCACACTATCCACTCTATCCACCAGGACTGCTAGATGCCTCTGAAGTGATCTGCCAGCTGTTTGGAACTTTCTCTTTATACTGAGAACACTCAAGCAAAGCCACAGACTGAAGGAGCTAATGGAAATGTCTGACTTTTTCAATGAAATGCTCTATGTGAAAATCTGTGTGGTGCAGTTACAGTAAGAAGGCAGGATGGAGGTTCCTGTGGGCTCATGACTCTCACACGCCTTGGATTGCCAGCCAGAGCTGCTGCTGAATCTGTAGGTAGTTTCCCAAAACTCGGCCTCTGATCCACACTGGAAACACGTCATCTCTGTTATGCAGAGGACACCCAGGGGCGCTGTGATTGAACATGCAGTGCTGGGCTTGGGGATGGGATGAGTCCTGATCTGCAACTAGGGACTCTCAGGAAGTGAGGGGTTGAGCCGAGCAGGAAGGGAAGACCTTTCCACGAAGGAGTCTCTAGTGAAGGGCCTTTTAAAAATAACCACTAGGAGGCGCTGCTGAGTATGTGGTGAAAGGAGGGGGAAGGGGTAGGTAAATTTTCTGACTCATTGAGGAGCCTTAGTAATGTTCAGGATATAAAAGAAAGAGAATATAGTTCTGAGTCTCTTCGGATAAATTTGTTGTGTTGTTTCTACTATGTATAAAATAATCTCCTGAGTACTGGAGGGGAAGCAGAGACGGATTGTGCCCGAATCTTACTTATCATGAAATGAAAAAGGACACATGGTTGCACCAGGTCCTGCCAGCAAGGCAGTGCTCAGAGGACAGCGGAGATGTGCGCTGTGGTGGAAGATACAACTCTCAGTGCCAAGAGAACTCTCAGCTGTGGTGGAGCCGAGTGGTTGTGGTTGGCTATGAAGCCCTCCCGCTCCCCCCATGCACTGAAAGTTCAGGGAAGTGACTGGGTCAATGGATCATTAGAGGACTAACTGCATCAGTGAGCCAGCCCTTTGGTGAGCTGGGTGGTCTGTTAGGAGGAGGGGCCTGATGGGATGTGGTAGGTCACGAAGGGTCATGCCTTTGAAATCCCTTGAAGCGCTCTCTCCCATCTCTCTCTCTCTCTCCTTCCCTTCTTATAGCTTCTTCTCTGTCTCTTGCTCTCTCTTCTCTCCCTCTCTGTCTCTTTCTCTCTCCTTCCTTGTATCTTCCTCCTTCTCTCATTTTTTCTTCTCTCTTTCCTTCCTTTCTTATATTTTCCTCTTTCTCTGTCTCTCTCTTTTGCCCTCTCTTCTCTCCCTCTCGGTCCCTCTCTCTTGCCCCTCCCACTGTGAGGAGAGAAGTTTGCCTCTTTCCTACTATGATGCTCTGCTTCTCCATGAGTAGGTCGGACAAAGTGACCATGGCCTGAAACCACCGTGTCTGAGTCAGAGCAAATCCTTCCTCGAATTGTTTTCTATCCAGCAGAGTCCTGAGGATGCACGCTGCAGACCTGCCAGCCTTCCTCGAGCAACCTGGGAGCTTCCCTTGACCCCACAGCCTCTCGTCCTTCGTGTTGATTCCATTCTGCCCACAGCTCAGAGCACGAGCATGGGGCGGCCCTTCAACTGTTCTTTCACCTTTACGTATTTTTTCAGTCTCTTCACTAATTATCTGTGCTGCATGTTCAAAACATGGATATGATGGGAAACTAGTCTTGTGCCAGTGCTGTGTTGGAGGCGAGGCAGCATTCAAAGGCCTTGTCTCCTGCACTCTGCATTAGGGTGGCTGGCCAGGGGAATCTGTGTTATGGAGGCTGATGCCAAGCGAGAGGAAGGCTGGGAGATAGATTCATAGGTGGGGATTTAGAGTCCAGTCTTATTTCATGATCCACAGAGATGTCTGGTGGCTCAAGTCTCAGGATGCTGGACTCTAAACTGTGCATTGGGAGGCTGCAGCAGGTGGTACAGTCTGTAGGAGTCAGAAGAGGCTAAGGATCACGGGTTGTGGAGTGTTACAGTATCTGGGCTGGAAGTCCTGGCTCAGAGAGGGTCACTGCGTCATTAGGTCAAAGGGAAGCAGTGAAATGGGAAATTCTGGAGGGTAACTGACACCAATTGGTCATATATTGTCTTTGGTGGCAAGGAGAACTCAAACCTGATGATTTCACCCCATTTTCTTTGACATATAATTTCATGTAACAAATGTACGCTTTAAGTTCAGTCATATGAGATCGGTGTCAGATGCAGAGCTTCGTTTGGGGAAGAACATGAGAAGATGGATTGTCTTAACATTCTTGTGGGTCATGCTGCTGAAGTTGCCTGGGGAGATGAAGCTCAGGGGAGATTGCGACTCAAGGCAGAGATTGCACAGACATAAGCTCACAGAGGAGCGCATCAGAATATAGAGTAAAACTCAACAGAAAGGATATCTGATCCCATTAAAATGTAAGCACACCGGGCTTAAAGCTCAGGGTTAAAGCCTATGCCTCGCAAGAAAAGAACCTGAGTTTGGATTCCCATATCCCACCCCAAAAATTCTGGGCAAATATGGCAAGCTGTACTTCTGGCCCTGGAAAGGAGCCTAGGAAACCTCAGAGCAAAGGACTAAGATGACAGAGCAATCTGGGATGATTCTCAATGTCATCCTTGTGTTTCCACAGGATGTACCTCCTGGTATATGCGCACACACACATACACACTTGCATGCGTGCACACACAAGTGAGCAAACTGGATAAGCAGGAAAATACAAAACTAGATTGAAGTAACCATGAAGTGCAACTTGGCTCCCCAAGTGTGCCATGGCCAGTCCGAGGTACAAGTGACGAAGTAGGCTACTGCCACACAATGGAGCACTGCCACACAGTGGGAAGCATGGGGAGACAGTTAATGTAAAACATGGAAGATGGATACTGCAGGAACTCTGATGAGGGAGAGGATGGGTCAGGAACGAGAGGCTGTCTGCGAAGATGAAGGAGAACCGAGAGTACAGGTCCACGCTCTCCAAGACCGAGAACAGGAAGGAAGAATGTTGGCAGGTTGAACCACTGAGACTGAGCTCAAAGATTACATGGAAGGTTTGTGGAGAGCCTTTCTGCTCTCCACAGAAAGAGCAGAAAGAAAGAAAACAGAAGCGTTGAGCCAGGAGGACTGGCCAGGGGAGGATAGGGAGGGAGGGGGAAGTGATGGAGAAGGAAACATTCTGAGACGGAAAGAATTCTGCTAATTCTCTAGTGAGGAAGGAACAGAAAAGCTAGGGAGATCAATCTCTGCACACGGGCAATGGGTTGATAGCAACGTTGAGATAAAGCGGCACACTGTGTCTGAAGAAGTGAACGTGGAATACAGTCTTAAAGATGACTCTTGGTTTTCACGAACTAACTGTGTTTCTGGCTCACAGAACCTTCTCTTCATGTCACGTGTCCTAAGAAACCTCGTAGAACTAAGATTGCAACTTGGTTATGTACAAACAGCTCAAATTCTTTTCTATTTTTTTTACAAGTTTGAGTTTAAATGAAAATTGACAATAAATTTCAAGTTCTGCTGAACAGATCCTTCCAAATCCATCGTCTTTGGATTTGAAAACTTGCTTAGGAGCACCGTGGGGCTTGACCAGGGCAGGATTTTCGGGAAAAGAGTCTTCAAAGTCCAAGAAATTTGTAGTCCCAACTTGTGTTTTAGATGTGATTATAGACAGTGAAAGAAATAGACCTATTCTAGTCTAATAATCCCAACACAGGGAAAAGCTGAGAATGCTTTTGCTTTGCTGTGCAATTTCTAAGTAATAGATTCATGAATATTTCCTTATAAATATAATTACATATAATATAGATATATGATGAATATAAATAAACAAATTAGGAAGGAAAAAGCACCTAAATTAAAAGCAACTATCACCCAGAGTACATAACTCCAGGTCATGCCCAACCTTATGTTCTCTGAACACTGAACCAGCTACCTTCTCAAAGAGGCTGGAGTGACATTCTGGAATTTTCTTCCCCCTCACTGTCTCGTGTATGCACACATGTACATGCAGCTGTTATCATTTTAAACTTTCTGGAAATCGTGCTTTTCACCACACTGACTGTTCATTATTTAGATTATAATTATTTTACAAGCAATAATATCCATTGTGCTCATAGTATTTCATTTCTCTTCAAAGACTTAATTTTAAAAGCAAGTGCTGTGCGCGTCACACATGCAAAGAGTAAGAAAATCAGGCTTCTGAACTGTTTGCAGAGGGGATGAAAAATGAGGCCAGAGACAACAGGACTGCCGGGCTCTCAGGCCGAAATGCTGGCTCCCAGTTGCCTGGATACCTTTGTGTGGTGACTTAATTCATCTCAAAGGCGGTAAGTTCTCTTTTCTCTTTGCTTCTGTGGGGACGGGAGCTGTTGCCGGGGATAGGCTTGGGTAGGGCGAGTGAATGAGACAGAAGAAAAGTTGGCCACACAAATACAATGCTGGGTGCTGGAACTGGTCCTACTGGGGGCGCGGGAGCGGGAAGTTGTTCCAGCCATACAAAGCGGCTCTGTTCCCATAGAAACCAGTGTTTAGCACTGAATGGGCAGCTGGACTCAGTGGAGCCCTACCTCTTTCTTTTGGAAATCTCTGCTGGAGATGCGTTGTCTTCTCCCTGTTCTTGTTTTAGTAAAACTAAGGGCAACAGCGGCGTAAACACCCCACCTCCAGGCTTCCATGAACAAGCCAGGGTGCTAATTCCGGGCAACCCTAAATCTGGCAGGATTCTTCTGGATCCGAGATCTGCTGCCTTTTCTTCATGCCATGTTCCAATGATCCACACAGGCCTGTGCCTTGGAGATTGGCAGCTAATTTGAATACCAATGCTGCCTGCCCTGGGCTGTCTTCCAAGGAGGAAGGAGGAGACTCAGACTGGCAGGGTGGTGGCCAGACTCCACGGGGGCTGGAGGGCAGCTTCTCCCACCCACCAACGCGGGCTCCTTCCTTCTCCCTTACCCTCTTCTTCTAGCTGACTGCCAGGGCGGCTTTCTATTCTTTGAGGATTAATGGCTCGGCGCAAGGGGGGGGGCATTGGCAATTAAAAAACAAAGTCTCAGAGCCTGGGATTCCTATCGCCATCGTTTCCCAGTTAGATTTCATTAGGATGCTGCCCGGAGAGAGGCTTGGTGCTTTCCTTGTGTGGTCAAAGAGTTTGAAAGTGCTAACAGGATGTGTTTTATCTTTGCTTGGAAATAGACAGCCAACCTTGTGTGCTAATGGAGCCCAGCTCACATCTACACACAGGGAATTTCTAAAGCGACCTTGTGTAATAGTCTCAAACAAAATACTCTATTTATCAAAAATAAGACCCCCTTCCTGCCAGAGCTGTGGAATTCAGTTATTTGGCGATTTTCAAAAAATCAGAGGTTTGTTTTATTCTCCTGAATAGAATATTTTAAGGAGAAAAGATTCTTGTTCTGCCTTTTTACAATGTGAAATATTTCTTTTAGAGAATGTCTCATCCTCCCAGAATTTAATTAAATGCCCTCACCTAGTGAAATCCAGTGGGTAAAAGCTCTTGAGATGTTTTCCTCCTGCTCCTGGTAGCAGGCTGTGGTTTAGGGAGGAGCAGACCTCTGCGAGCAGCTTTTCCTAGGACCCCACTTACATTTTCTGCGGCTCTCAGTAGCCACCCTGGTGCTTGCAGGCATTTATGACTTGGGTGGTGAGGACCCACACAGGCGGCCATTGTCCTGGTCCCCTGCAGGGAGGGGAGTGTGTCTCAGGTGTTCACAGGCTTAGAGCGTCCTTCCAGGAACAACGGGTGGGAAAACAGGAAACACAGATGCAGGAGAGCCAGTCTCTGGTCTCCTGGGAGGAGATGTCTTGTGCTATTTGTCAAGATCACGTCAATTTCATCCCTTTGTTAAGCGTGAAAAACTCAGTGAGTGAGTCCTAACATAGATGGCAAAAGTCCTGGCCTCTGATGCGGAATAAGAACTCTTCCCTCAGCCCACATCTCAGAGGTCGTGTGCACACGCAGGTCTCTGGTCTTCCGCCATCAGACTGAAGGCATCCTCACCTGCAAAGCTTGGAGCTCAGCTGGGAGCATCTAAGCCCGAGGGAGGTCTTAACTCCATACTCACCACAGCCAGTGACTTTACCAAGTCTTGAAAGCACACTGGCAGAGAGGGAGGAAGACAAGATGCTTCAAGCTGGAGGCGATCTTTTTCTGTGTCCTGTGCTTGAGACGCCCCCAACCCCATTTGATGAGGTTAATTGTTCAGCAGACTGGTAAAGGTTCAATCTTCAAATGTGCATCTTTACAGGAAGGAAGATGCACAGGGCCCTAGGCTGACTTTCACACCGTCGTGGGAATTCCAAGGAGGTCATGCACTGAAAACAAGTTTCTTCAGCCCCTTGGAAAGGCTTCGGGCTGAGCTGCGGGAACCAGGGGAGTCAGTGTAGCCCCCGGTGCCCAGCAGCCTCCAGAGGGATTAGAGTGCTTAGGAAGGATCTAGAAAGACATGGACGAGCACTCGGCTGCTGGCTACCGCTGCCAGTGGGGCAGGGTCTCCGGGAGGTGCAATTATATTTGGTGCCTTGTGTAGAATGTAGATGGAAATTTTATCCCCCACTAAGTCTAGGACATAAATCCACCTGTCCACAGAGGCTGAACCATGCGAGTTGCTGGGGATGAGGTCAGTACCCTTGTTTTTGGATGTATTTATTTTCTGCAGCAAAAGTGGTCTTGGTGCCTATGCCCAGGGAGGGATAAAGTTTGGAAAGTGAAGGAGAAACAAAACCGTCGGACTTTCCCCTTCCTGGCGCTGTTCTTTGTTGTTCTGTTGACTTGTTTGCTCTTCACTGTCCCTTGATCTTTGAGCCTTGTGTTTGGGGGCTGAGTTGTGCGACTGATAGACAGGGGCAGTGGGTATTCTCTGGCCACAGTGCATGGGAGGACAGTGGGGCCCCCCGGCCACAGTGAGAGGACAGCGGGTCCCTCTAGTCGCAGCGCATGCTGACTGAGGTTACGCAGGGCCCTGTGAGGCCCTTGCCATGCTGGAGACACTGTTAATTTCTCAGCTTCTCGGGTCCTTGGGGTCCTGCCGACCCTTGGATGCCTCCCGCTCATTCCAGAGCTTTATTCACAGCTGCTGCTGCTGGGCGACAGCAGCTATTCCCAAGGGGCTGGTTAACGATTTTGCAGCAACAAAGGAAGCTTTTGGAACTGAAAGTTCTAGAGTGAAAACAGTGTTTTCTCCCCTCCCACCCCAGTTGAATTTTCTAAAGTAGCAACTGTTTTTTCCCAGAGACACACATTCAGGCAAGTCCTGACTGGGTCAATGCTCAGTTCTCTCCCCGGAGCTTTGGAATTACCCACCCAGGTTGGGGGGCTCAGCATCTTTAGTAAGCTTCTTAGCAGTGGCAATGTCTCTCAGACTTTGTGTGCTTGCCAGTTCACAAGGACTTGGAGAACTTTTAAACTGTGTCAAATGGGACAGTGAGAAGCCGTGGGCTGTCACTGGATCCTTGAAACAAAGGCTCCGTGAAGGAGGCAGCATTAGAAGTTAGATTTCTGGTGGCCAGACCCACTTCCTTTCTTTTTCTCTTTTCCCGTCTCGTTACCATTGCTCGTCCATCGCTCTGACGCCAGGACACTTTGCACCGAGACAGCAGGACCCCGAGATGACTGGCAAGGCAGTGCCCACCCCCGCCCTTCAAGGCAGTTGCCCCCCTCCCCTACTCTTAGCAAGTCTATGCCCTCAATCCACAAGTTCCATGGTGACTCTGGTCTGCTATCTCGTGATGCCCTAGACACTCCTCTGGGTCAGCTTGCTCCTCTGGCTGGTAGGGACAGTTTCTGAAAGGCTACAGGGTTCAGATGAGCCGACCTAGACCTGCCACCTCCCCAGCACTGGGATTACAGCTTTGTAACGTGAGCTCTGGCGGGGGATCCAACTCAGATCCTGGTGCCCACAAGTTGAGTGCTTTATCAACCAAGCCATCTCCCTCACTCTGTGATTGCTTTTTTCCTTCATATGCATGTGTGGATGGGATGTGTGCATGTTTGCATGTGGGCAGCTGCATGTCTGTGTGGATACAAGTGCACATCCATGTGAAGATGTGTGGAAATCCAAGTGTGATATATAGAACCAGCTTTGATCGCTTTTCCTTCTTATTCATTTGAGCTTCAGTCTCTAATTAAACCAAGAGCATTCCTTTGTCTAGCCATCGACTAGCCAGCTTATCTGGGGATTCCCTAGCTCTGCCTTCTGAGATTCGGCAGTTGGCCACACCTACTTGAACACTGTAAAACCGGGGATTTGAATTTGAGTCCTTTTGTTTGCACAGCAAGCATTGTACCACTGAACAATTCCTCCTATCTTGTATTTTTAATATTCACAATGGCCCTGTGAGATAGACATTCATTCCTCAGAGTATGACTGATCTGAAGTCACATAGTTACATAATTTCTTTCCTTTTTATCTTTTAATACTTGAAAACAGTGTCTAGTCTGTTGCCCACGCTAGCCTGGGACTTATTGTGTAGCTCAGGCTAGCCTGGGATTCATGGCAGTCGCTCCCACTATAGTCTTCCTAGTGCTTGGGTCCCAGGTTTGCCACCATGTCAGGATGGTGAATTTCTGAGGAGGAAGGTAGCACGAGGCATGTGCACCAGTGCAAATGTGTGTTCACACCTGTGTATGCATCTGGTTCCTCATCTTTCTGTGTAGTATTCAAAGTTAAAGAGAACTGGTTTTTTCTCTCTCTCTTTTTTTTTTCATCTGTCTGACTTTCCATCCCTGTCTTTAGCAACACCACCTGTGGCCATCAGCTAGCTGACCCAGCTGACATCTGAAATATGGAGCCGGAGCCGGAGCCACACTGCCCCCCCTCCAGGTGCCTGGAGATCAGATCTGGCATACTGAGTGTTTGTGTTTATAAAGGTTTTGAACACAGCTTGGAATGTTTTCTCGCCTGTAAAAGGCTTGCAGATCATCCCTTTGGAATGCAGAAAATCTAAACGTGACTCAGGAGACATTTCTTAGACACCTGGATGCACAATGCAGTGCCTTACATTCAACACGTAACTTGGCAAGTTTTATTTTTTCTCTCCCCAACATATGTGTAATTTTCTTTTTAAAAAAATTATATATTTATTTGAGAGAGAAAAAGACAGAGAGAACACACAGTCCATGGCACGTGGCGAGAATCAGAGGACAGCTTTCAGAAGTTAGGTTTTTCCTTCCACCATGTGAGCATGTGGGTATTGAGCCAGTTCATGAGCAAGCGTTGTACTCACTGAGCTAACTTGCTGGCCTCTAAGATGTGATTTTCAGGGAACTAGCACTCAGAGTAGATCTTCACGTGTTGGGACTAGGTAGTTTTCATAGAATCAGCCCTTGATGCGATCAAAGTCACATCTGTTGGCTTCACTCTGTGTCATGCCCACAGATAGCATGTTTGAAGTCAGTGTTTTACCAAAAGCATGAATGGGTTGTCATTGAATTCCTTGCCCTAAGGGGAAGATAACTGGCTCAGCACCTGCCTTATGTTAGTGACCAGTGATAGACATGCGCTATAACAGTCCTACCCAGCTCCCCAGAGACCAGACAATTCAATAGATGGAGATCAACCTGGGGATTCAGTAAATCTTGGTTTCCAGCTGAGACTGTCTTATTAATTCACCAACGAAGGTTGGTAAGTTAATGAGTTTTTGTGTGTTAATGTTTCCTTGTGTTAAAAAAATATGAGTACACAGCAATACTATGCTGTGAATTTTTTTCAGGTTTCTTGCATGCAAGTCTAGGTGGAATGCCCAGCTTATAGAAAAGAATCTGAGAACTTTTGAACTTTTTTGAAAAGATACATGACATCTCCCGGCCTCCCACCTCAGGAACAGGGTGCAAGCGCCCTGGGGCACAATAGGGGGGACAAGTGTGAGCAACATTTGCTTTTTTGATGCTTCCAAAAGGCAGGAGCCTTAAATAATGATTCCTGGAAACCCGTAAGATTCTGTTTGCTTGGCGAACAAGCAGCAGCAAGCGCTTTCTCTACATGCACTACTGAGAACAGGAAGAGAAGCAACCGTCTCTATCCAGGAAAGATCGCAGCCTGCCTGGAGGCAGACGTGCTGCTGCAACATAATGTTTTCTAAGCATCTCCACTTGAGGACAGCTTCAATGCCACATGGTCTCTCTGCGAGAAGGGCAGAAAAATGAGAATTCATCGTACCCAAGACCAAGGAGTAAGGCAGCCGAGTGGTGTCTAGAAGTAGCTGTACACAGAAGAGCATGGGGCGGGCACGCGGTGGCACAGCGCTTTATGGGGTGAGGCCAGAGTGAAGGAAAGCACAGCCAGGGTTGCTGAGCCTGCAGCCGGAGATGCAGGCAGCCTGGGGAGGCAGCCTTGGGGTCAGCGATGCTTATCCTGCAGGGGGAACATGGGGCTGAGAGGAAGAAGGTAGGAATAGAATAATTTCTACTAGACAGTTAACTTCGGAATGTCTGGTCCTGTGGGAACCACGCCCTCGACGCTTCACTGCCTCACTTCCAGGTAACTCCTGGGTCACGCCTCAGGGATGGGGGACCGACCGAGTCCCAGGACCCAGCACTGCAAGTTCCTCCTCTCAAGCACAAAGCAAGCTTGGGGTGCCCTTCTGCCTCAGGGATCCTCAGCCCTGGCAGAGGACCTGGGCGTTGTCATGAAACCAGATGCGTGTTTGCCACAGATTCATGCAGAGGTTCCTCTCCTTGCCCAGTCCTGCTGAGACTCTGCTCCACTCCAGTTTGGCTCTTCATCTCGATTCAACAACTCCCAGCTGAGGCTGAGCAGGAGACGCAGAACAGCAAACTCACCTGCAACCCATCTTCTTTCCAGCACAGCAGCTGTGCCATCATTGCTTACAAGTGAAGCATACAATCACTTGTCTCTTGGTCCTTTTTACTTCTTTCCTTAAGAACGTCTAAGCATTCAGAAAGTTCTGGCACTCAGCTGGTGTCGTTTAATTGCTTTGTACCACACTCATTTGTGACAGTTCCTTGCCCGAAGAGACATGCATAGTTTTACTGCCATCTCAAATTGCAGCTAACCTATGCGAGGAATGCAACATAGAGGTTTCTACAATACAGTCCACTAATGTCCTAATTTGATGTTTGCTCTTTTCTAGTTTGTGTCTAGAATTTTCAGTTCTTGGTTGTTTCTTTTGGAACTATTTTGATATTTTCTTATGTTCACTAATTCCATAGTGGCTAATTCTGTCTTTGCAGACTTTAGTTTACTTCACTTTCATAGCTATCTTCTCTTTCTCGGGATCCTCTGGGCCTCACACATTATTAGAGAACATCTTTGACCTTTTACCACATTTATATTCTAATCTAAATGCCATGGTTTGGAATCACAAAATTGGTGACTGAATCTTTAGCATGCACTCACAGTGAATAAAAGGAATGTCTCAAAATGGCGTGCCCAGCAGATCTGCAACCCTAGAGATTTTTTTTTCCCACAAGGAGTAAATGTATTTGAGAGTATAGCTCAACCTCCCAAACTCAGAAATAGGAATAACGGAATTAGTTCCATTTGCTCCTCTGTGTAATGAAATAAACCCAATGGCATGGGATGGCAAAGAGATTAATTAGTTATCAGAAAGTTTTTCAAGTTTACTTATCTAAAATGCTCGTCCTGTAGAGGTGGGTCATCATAAACGTCTGTCATGTAACACTTGATTATTAACTAAGAGCAACAGAACATCAAGATTGTCCTGGGCTTAGCTGATTGATTGATGTTGTGCCCCCGAGCCGCCGTAAGAGCATTCCTCAGTGGTACATCTTTCTGTACTCTCTTATGCAATATTCAGTAGGCCACACATTTAATCTCATAAAACCCATAAGAAATGTAAGTGCTTTGAAGTTCATGTGGCCACAGAAGTGATTCATGACTTTGGGGCATGAGGAGAAATTTCATTTTTGCGTTTGATTCAAGAGGGAAATGGACGGAGGCTAAGCACAGGGCCCCGACTGGTGTGTTGCCATTGGAAACATAATGAGCAGGGACACGGGGAAGGCTCTGGGTCTCTGCCGTCCCTCCTGTCCTTCACGAACTGACCCAGGCATTCCGGGTATGATGCGTCTTAGGCCTTCACGGGGAGGGCTTCGGCATCAGCTGTAGCCATACCAGGAGAAGTGGGCCAGGGAGCTCCACCCGTGCGGCTCTAACCTTGGAAGAGGGACAGAGCAACAACTTTAGGTTTCACCAAGTGCATGGGGATCAGGATAGACAGCCACAAAAGCCGCTCCTTGAGCCCCTGCAGCTGGCCAGCAGGGGACTGGCAAAATGACTACACAGAGTGTGCCCCACTCAAATCAGTTAAAATTTAGTTCACGGCAGTTGTGCTTTGTGAGAGAAGAACGTTAACAGACACCAAGATGTCTTAGGTAACTGCAAAAGAATTCTAATTTATGGCGAATGCAGCAATTCCAGAGCGGCTGCATTGGGCTTCCTAAACCACATTGTTTTTTGTACTTTAGCAAAATGCCTGGTACCTGGAGTCTAGAAACTTTTATCTGCTTCTCTCAGGCTTCTCTGCGCCTCTGAAGTGAGCGCAGACCTGCTCACAAGGGCCATCACATGCACCCTGGGACCTCAAGCTGGTGGCTGGCCACTGGCCACTGGCCATGAAGGAGCTGGGAGTTGCATATCTCGTATTGCAGGGGTTCAGTCCCTACCACAGCCCCTTCTGAGTGCTACAATTGCATATATATGTGCATATGCTATAATTGCCTGTGTACTTCTCTCTGGGCTGATATTCAGAACACTTCCTACTTGGAAACTCAATGGAACAGTTGTTTACTCTGAGCTCCCCGTGTTCCCTAACTCTGAGAATCATGCTTGGTCTCCCCCAAACTGGGTTTGGCCAGTTGGTGACCAAGGAGTGGCCAATGTGCTCTTCGCCTGAGCTTTCTGCGACCCCCATGACTCTTCCCTCCAGGTGGGGTATGTTGTTTCTCTGGGTCCTCATAATTCGCTGCTAGAAATAGCTCCAGTATGGCCTGGCTTGGGGAGACACTGGAGGACAAGGACATTCTTGGGCTTGTCCCTGTTGAAGTCATATCCCCTGTGAGCAGGCAGGGACACTCCCTTGTAGGAATCCTGTGAATGTTCTCACTACAAGTCGCGCCCTAACGAAGCTCAGCTCTCGGTGAATACCTAGGACATACTCCAGCTGCCACTTTCCCATAGAAAAGAACCAGCTACTGAAAGCACGAACTGTGAGAGACTGGTACCTTGGCATGGCATTGATTTTTAACACGCTCAACATGAGTGATGCGTGCAATTTCACACTCAGAATCTTTAGAGCACATGACTGACTTTGTGGAAGCTTTAGGTACAGAGATACTTCCGGCGTTGCAGTAAGAGAATGGTGCAGGTTCAATCATCTCTCCTAGGAGACGCGCATGGCTGGGAGCCTGTGCCACACATAAACCCTCCCAGGGCTTGAAAGGGAATTAGCTGTTCCTCTCTTTTGCGGTGCCGTCACTCATTAGCTGCCTGCTCCTGCCGGGCTGTGGCCGCTCTCCCAGTGGGAACATATGCTCCTTCCAGAAGCTGCCACCCCCTGCATCCCGCCTGTGTCCACTGTCTACATTAACCTTCGCTCCTCTGTAGCTACTCTGTCATCTCTCCAATCATCTGGGCCACAGAGCGGCCGATCAAACATTTCACTTACTCACAGTTCACATGGAAAGGGTTTAAAAGTCCTTTTGATTTTGTTGGGGGTTGGGGGGCATGTGTAAAAGGAAAGAAGGGGAATGGATTTAGGGAAAGGAATCTAGGTCATTGATGTGAACTTCATTAGAATACAGCACCCTCAAACTACCCCCCCAACTAGGCCTATTGCATTTCCAAAGTCTTGTCTGCCTGACAGCTCGGCAGAAGCAATTTAGTTCTGCTTCTTTTAAAAACAACTTTATATTTTTTTACATTTTCATAGAAGTTATATTATATATATGTATTATAATGTATGTACACACATACGTGCACACATTTTTATTTTGCATTTTCAATTTTTTTGGAGTGTAAGTGGAAATTTCATTAAAATATTTTTATATAGGGCTGGAGAGGTGGCTCATGGGTTAAGCCTCGGAAGGTCTTGAGTTCGGATCCTTGACCCCACGTATAGACGCCAGGTGGAAGCAGGGGGTGGCTCTGCGTTTCTGGGCCTGGTAGGGCGGAGCTTGTGAATCCCGGGGCAGAGTAAACAAGGAGGAGGTAGAGGCAGCCATGGTGGTTTCCATATTCGTCCGTGGTTCTACACACACACACACACACATACACACACACACACACACACACACACGTGCGCGCACACACGCGAACACACGCATACACACACAATTGAATAAATAATAAAAAAATTTAAAAATTAAAAAATATATTTTTATACGATTATAGTGAATTTATTATAGTTTCACATCTTATCCCCCATCCCATATCCCCTCCTCTTCCCATTAAAGCCGTTCTTCTCTGTCAGTCCCTCCTACCTTTCTTGTCTTCTTGCGTGAGGGCCGCTGGATATTTTCAACTCCAGCCTGCAAATTGATCAGTATTATCATTTACTTTTAATATACTTTCAGCTCCGGGTGTGTTTTTCTACTTTGGATTCTCTTAGCTAGATCGGAAATTGCACACGTGATGAGACCTAATAATAAAATTTTCAGCACAGATTTTTCTTGTGGCGACATTCTTGAAGCATGATGCTACTTTTGTGCTGCGCCAGATGATATTTCTGGCTTGGTATGTGCGGAGCCATCTTAACCTTGAACTGCCTTCCAGTTCCTTAGTGCCTGTGCGAGGGGACAGAGCCCCCTGCTGGAAGTGTTGACTTCCCGCTGGAGCGTGGGGTGCACCCAGAGGCTGGGGTCGAGCAGGCTGAAAGCAACCAGTCCTGGCTACAGCCTGAGCCAGCAGCAGTGACACTCCCCCGCCTCCATCTACTGCTGCTCAAGTGACTATTTTGTGGGGCATCGTTCTCTGGGCTGGTAATAGTTGGTCAGAAAGAAAATGGTATCACCTACTCATGTAAACATTGGAATTGGCGGATTGGGGAGAACAAAGTCTGGCCTTTTGACAAAGAGCCTCTCAGGGATTCTCTGTGAAAAGTGAATTTTCAAATATTCTTGCCCAACTTGGTCAGACCATGGAATGCCATTGGTTTCTGTGAGTTTTTGTTGCACATTAGCTTTTTTGATGATTTTGTGTACCTGTGTTAGCTTTGCGAGACCTGGATTTGCCCATATTTTTAAAAAGATGATCTCTCCTCAGTGTTTATGCATATTCTTAAGTAATTTTCAGTCTTAAGACAGGATTCGCACTTTAGATACATAGGTGAGTGAAGTATCTATTTTTCTGTCCAGAAAATAGTGAGCAGGTCTCAAACAGCAAGCACCTCTCGGGATTCCAAGAAGGATCTTGACTTCTTTTACTTCTTTTCTTGGGCATGTTCACATGGGGTCACATTAGGTACACGACAGCTTTCTAAGTGTGACGAGTGATATAGGATTATGTGCATGCGTATGCATGCGCATGTACATAGATGCATGAAAACTCAGATCTGAAGGGAATGGATTAGTCACCCGGGCTTCCAGATTGGAATATTAAGGTTGCATTTAAATAAACAAGCCATCTTTCCTCCTTTATAGCCTACCATTTCTTTACTGTGGGTCCTAACCTTTTCCATCAATGAAAATGTAATATAAGAAGCAGTTATTAGTTGAGAAGCCAGATGTTGATGTGTTCTCTAGTAGCTTTCAAAACACGGGGTCCAGGATAGGCCCTGAAAGAACTCTGTTTGACTGGTAGACCTTCTGTTCTGCTTTTTGGAGGGATGTACCTTGCATCCATCCCTGTTTAACTTGGGGTGCTGTGAAGTGGGGTGTGAGTAATCAGTTATTAGGGTCACACAGTGCTCATTGTGTGGCTCAGTAAAGATGATGTAGACTTTAAGGAAAGTGACACTTCACTCAGAAGACACAATTAACTGGGCGATGACTCAACTGTTAAACTGTTTTCACACACACACACACACACACACACACACACATACCCTAGATCCCACGTAAAGTGTTGGTTAGATGTGGTGACCTATGGTAATTCCAGCCTTGGAAGGTAGAGACTGGCCGTGTCTAAACTGGCTTTCAAAGTTGATCTTATAGGAGAGGTCTGGGTTTGATTAGAGATCCCATCTCACAGCAATGAGGTGGCAGTGTGATCTAGGATGATTTCTAATCAACTTTAACACGCATGTATGCACATGTGCATGCATACACACACCTACACGTGCACCCACACACCTGTTAATACACATAAGTGAACACCCCCTCCCTTGCATAAATGCATGATGAGTATATAAAGGAACAGCAAAGAGGCTACGGTTAGCTCCTCAGGTGGCTATCTTCCCTCTCCATACCGTGTCCAGGGGTCCTGCGCTTGCCCCATGCTGCTGGCCAGGGGTCCCGAAAGGCATGGCTCAGCAGGCTCTTCAGGGGCAGGAGAGGGGCCATCCCCCAAGAGGATTCCAGTCATCAGAACAGCCACACGGGGGTCAGCATGTCTGTCCCTGCTTGCTTCAGTTGGACCTTGGTCAGAATAGCCTCCCTGGTCAGAAGGTTTGCTTTCTGCACAAGATTCCTTCCAGAAAGTGCAGTGTGGGGCTGTGAGGTAGATAAACCCACAAACCTTAAGGACATTTAGTAGAAAGCTGTTTCTTCCCATGACAGAGGACATATGCTCTGCATTGAAAATGTATTTGATTCCTTCCTACAGGAAGCTTCTGTTCATTTTCCATGTGGCGCTTGTCAAACAGAATGGAAAATTCTTGTTCTGCTCGCAGTTGTGGCCACCCAGGTTCTGGTGGCTTCTTGTCTCTATGCTATAAACTTGGGGTGCTTACTGCTCCCTCCTCCTTACTGCTTCCAAATTGCAGACCAATCCCCGATTCTGTGCAATGAGCAGGGCCCACACTACTAATTCATAGCCATGGCCTACCCAGGGCTCCAGCTGGGATCCCCAACTCCTGACTCTCCCCACCCCAATTCCACTTTATTGGATTCTGCAAAGACAGTTCGCTGAACTCAAGAGGTCTCCAAATAACAAAGGTTTCTGTCAGTCGGCAGACTGGATCATTCTTCCTTTAACCTGGTGGGTAAGTCTCATCTCACCTCTGCATACAAGTGAGACTTCTCTAGAAAATTCTTTGCAAGCTTCAGCAGCTCCCCAACTTTTCTCCCTTAAGCACCCTCTTCTCAGCTGACTCCGCAGGTTCGTGGTGACTGAGCTCCATGCCTTGGTCCTTCCCGGTGTCCCTAAGACTCATTCTTTCTGCAACATTAAGTCTTCCCCTGGGAGGTCTCTCTACCTCTGCTGTAGCAGGATCTCAGGCCACTTCCTTGAGGTGGGCCCCCCTGGGCTCCCATGGACCCCGCCCTTCCTGTCTCCCTGGAATACTATGGCTCTGTCTCTTTGCAGCCTTTACCCTCCCACCCCCCGCCACACCCCCAGCATCCTCCCTTCTCTCTGCAGTGTGTGCTGTTCTCAAGAAGTGTTTAATAAACATTTCCTGAGTGAGTGGAAATATCATCCCTACAGAAGTTCCACCCTATGCTCAAGCGACTCGGCCTTCCATTGTGGAGAGTGTTTAAAATCCATTTATCTGTAAAACAGCAGACGGATGGCTCTTGCCATCATCCTTACCAGGGGAGATTCCCCAGCTTTTTTCAGTATCAAAAAGATCATCTCTGCAGCCTGAGATTTTGCGGGCAGCTGCACCCAGCCTCGGGCTGTTCCCTTCTCCTGTCCCCTAAATTCTCCCACGGTGCCCACCACCTAAATGGAGCATTTTATTGGGAGAAGGGTCAACATCCACCCCTCTTTGCAGCTGAAGATGTGCCTCATTGGGTGTCCCTTGCTTTGCTACTCATCTTCCCTCCATGGGGCCGTGACAGTTTGCACTCGGTCCTGCTAACGGGTTTGGAGGCACCCACAGCACTCTTAGGTAGGGGGCAGATGGCCTGAATTCGAACCCTGGATCATTCCTCATCTCAGAATTGGAACGCGGCCCTCCTTCCTGACAGAGAGGCTGCGAGCTGCTGCTAGCTCTCCTTCTCTTTCTTTCCATTCCTTAGCTTCCGTCATGGTGACTCAGTCCTTACTGGTGGAGTGGAGTGGAGGGCTTGCGGGTGGGGGACAGGCTGGGTCCTTAGGTCATTCTCGGTCATTCTGCTGTAGTGTCTTCAGAAAGCAGCTGCCTTTTTATCTTGGACTTTAAAATTTTACTTATTTACTTCTTTATTTATTTATTCACTTATTTACTGTGTGTGCATTTACCTGCCACAGGACTTGTAGGGTCATCAGAAGACAGCTTTCAGAAGTCAATCCCCCCCTTCCGCCTTAACATGGGCTGCAAGGATTGAACTCATGTCAACGGCTTGCATGACTCGTGACTATGGGCTGAGCCATCTCCTTGATTTTTAAATCATAAAGAAATGGTGGGTCCCTTCTAGTCCCTCTCCCAGCTGCTCCAGAGCAATCCTAGAAGACCCTAGAAGCCTTTTCTGTCAGCCATTCTCCCAGCAAGGCCTTGCCTCTCTACATTGACTTCCAGGACTCTGGATCAGGAATGTGCCGGCTATTCCCTCGCCTGCTCAGGGCTGGGCAGGGGCCGCACCATGAGCCATTCTTGGTGTTCTCTTCCGTGCTAACAAAACGCAGGGGACGCCTGGCTCTGTTACCCCGCAGGTAATGTCAGACCTTCCTACAGCCAGTGTTCAGTGGTGGAGCGTAACGAAGGGGCTCAGCGCTCATTCTGCTTTCTCTTTAGACCTTGTGCCGCCAGTAGATTTGAGAGGACGGAAGAAAGTTGGCTGCCGTGCATGTTTGCTCTGACCAAGCTTTACTTGTGATAACTTGTGTTTCTCATATGTCAAACGGTTGTGTTGCAACTCCGAATCCTAGAATGTGACGCTCACGCTTGCTCCAAGTTTCGATGGATGCGTTGCTGTGGTTGGCAGCTGACATCCCCACCCCATGTGCTCAGCATGGCCCCCACTGCTCCACCCTGTGTGCCCAGCGTGGCCTCTGCTGCCCCACCCAGTGTGTCTAGCATGGCCCCCCGCTGCACGCAGCTTGTCTCTTCATCATAGCTGCTCAGCTGTGTCCTTGCTTGTCTCCAGTTTGGCAGAAGGAAAGTTGAGCTTTAGGAAGATTATCTGTTATCATTTCTTATGTTAGCAACCTCCTCCAAATCAAGTGGCTGAAAGCATCCACTGTTGACTTAGCCTGGGGTTCTATGATTCTTCTGTCGAAGTGGTCTTTAGGGACTGTTTCTGGGTTCTTGTCTTGCTGCATGACTTGAGTCTCACAGTAAGCAATGTAGCAAGGAATTTTGTTCGGATAGGCTGTAGGAGAGCCAGAGTCGATTATTGCTTGAGACTTTCTCTAAAGAGGTCTAGGAGGAAAAGGAGATGGTTGCTATGGGGCGTGGTTGGGTCCTCTGTTTTGATTGACAGACTTGATTACGTAAGCCTTTCTTTAAAGTGTATATACTTTCCCATGATACATCTGATTTTAATCATATACATAACCAATTATGCATAGGTTTGCCTTATGACCTTCACCTCACCCCGTCAGCTTCCAGAAACCTCGTGCACAGGGTTCTACTATTTAGGCCCCTTCTCTGGGCCTCCCATGCCTCGCCATCTGCAAACAAGACCAAACCCAAACCCCGGTGTTTCCCAGGGCCCTGGCTTCCTCAGGCTGCTCAGATGCGCACCGTGAGCTCACCATCTCGTCAGACTGCCCAGATAGGAGCCATTGTCCAGAGCGGGAAGGGGCTTCGTGCAGTCTGGAGCTCCAGATGCCTCAGGCAATGGTTGAGAGAGGCACTGGCCTTGCAGTGGGGCCCTGCAAAGCTGATGGTGTCTGGCTGGGCTTCCTCCTGCTCTCCCAGGATCCTGGGTATAGACAGGGAGAGTTCTGAAGACCAGGCTGCCACTATATGATGTGCTCTTCCCTGAGTAAAATGGCAGCCTGTGACGATCCTCTCCGTGAGCACCAATTCTTTGTAGGACGATGCGGCCAGCAAGGTCACAGGAAAGGAAAGCAGGAGAGACGTAGGAGAGTCAGCACCACTTAGCCCGACCTGGGTTCCAGCTGTGTAACCCACTAGGGAGCAGCTGGGCTGCTGAAGTCCTTTGCAATAGCCAGCAAACCTGACCATTGGCTGGAGGCTCCTGTCTGCTGGGTTCTCGTGATAGCAGGCCAGACAGACTGTCCTGTGTCTCGGTCACTTTTCCTGCTTCCGTGATAAAATCCTTCGACAGCAACAACCTCGGGGAGAAAGGGTTTATTCTGGTGCACAGTTGGGTCTGGTCCATCATGTGGGCAAGTCCAAGCAGCAGGAGCTTGAAGTGGCTGGTAGCGTCGCACGCAAGATCAGGAAGCAAAGAGAGATGGGAGCCTGCTGGGGTTTGGCTAGCCCCCCCCCCCCTTATATGCAGTCCAGGCACAACCTAAGGGGGTGGTGCTACCTGCAGCCGGTAGGTCTTCCCACCTCCATCAACTTGACCAAGATAAAGCCCACCCATGTTCCCAGAGTCTCTTCTCTTAGGTGATTCTAGATCTCAAGTTGACAACTGAGACCGACCATCACAGTCTGCTGTGTATCGGGAGTCCCTACACAGAGGTGTTCTTGCTGTGAACACCCATGTAGGTAGCAGGTGGTCCAGGACAAAAAGAAGGCCGCAGACCATCAGAAAGGTAGGAAGGAACTGGTCACCCCTTCCACCCAGCCCTATTCTGGGAAAAGGAGGGAGAAAGTCCCATGGGTCTCTGCTCATTCTTAAATCTGAGGAAACACTGCGGCTTATCAAGCAGGTAGGATGCAAACACTCCCAGGATTAGCAGCCTGCAAGAGTTTGGCACAGACGGGAGCATGGAAACAAAACAGATCCCATTCAGGGAGGAGAACAAAATGGTCTCCCCTGGGTGGAGACCAGATGCTCGGCAGTGTCGTGAAGGCTACACTTCACGGATCAGAGCCAGAAAGAAAATGGCCTGACTTGAGGCTACAGGTGGAGGCTCGAAGCTGGCGGGAGAAGCTTTGGCTGCATTCAGAAGGTAAATCTGATTCCAAAGGGAGTGCGGGAGAGGGAACCCCGATCCTTCTCTGTGGCTTCAACAACTATAACAGTTCATCTCAAACACTTCAATTTTGTGTGCCCTCAAATATTTGGACCCTTATTCAAAAAATAAATAGAAGTTGTTTAAGGGCTGGCGGGTGCTTCGCAGTAAAAGCACTTGCTGAGTAATTGCAGCAACCTGAGTTTGATGCCCAGAATCCACAGAAGGCGAGGAGAGAATTGTCTCCTGCGTGCTGCCCTTTGATGCCTGCTTACATGAACATGTCTGCGTGTGTGCCCAAACATACCCATGCACGTGAAGTGAATATGTCTGAATGAATGCCCGCACATAGACACTCATGCATGTTAAGTGAGCATGTCTGTATGCATGCCCAAATGCACATACCCACGCATGCTAAGCAAACATGTCTGTGTATATGTCCAAACATACCCATCTATGCACATTAAGTGAACAAGTACTAAAGCTTACTTAAAATAAACATGGGGAGCTCATGTGGGTGCACATGTGCCTTAGGTGTGTGCACGTGTGTCTGTGCATATATGTGCACATGTGTGTGCACACATGTGGACTTGTGTGTGCATGTGTGTCTGTATTTTGTACTTATTTTAGGAGGGGAACCGTTTGTTCGAAACAATGCAAATGTCATTCATGGCTCATGTTTTGTTCAGTCTTAATCGATGATCCTTTTCCTGAGTCTCAGTATGAACATCAAAATTTTTTATCATTGACCTAAAGGCAACCAAACTATTATCTGAAAGGGCATCTGTCATGATTTGGGTGTGAGTCCCCCCACACCCCAGGCTTATGTGTCTGCATCTTTAGCTGCTGTTAATGTTGGGGGAGGTTGTGGCAGCTTTAGGAGGCGGAGCCTTGCTGGAGGAAGGGACGTCACAGGGGGTGGGCCTGGAGGTTTGGTGGTCCAGCCCTCCTGCTTTCTCAGTTTGTTCTTGCTCTTTCTGCCTTTCCGATGGCTGCAGTGACCTGAACTAGTTTCCTGCTTCTGCCTCCTGCTGTGCTTTGTGCTCCACAATTCCTGCTATAAGTGGAGCGTATCCCCTCAGGACCCGTAAGCCAAATAACCCCCCTTTCCCCCTTACGTTGGGTGAGTACTGTCTCACAGTAGCAAGGGGAAAAATCACTTCAGAAGCATCTAAACTGTCAGACTTTGCGCCAACGCTTGGAAGGCAGGGAGCACAGAAGGGAAGGGTGAGGTTGCTGAACGCTGTCTGGGGACAGTGAACAAAGTCACTATCTTCTGAATCTCAAGATGCCACGGGGTTTGTGTCATATCTCTGGGTTGCTTATCCAAGACATGTGACTGAGGAGACATAAGGTCAATTGTTAAGAAATCAAGGTCACATTCCACTAAGTTCTGCTCAAGTTGCCAGGCTCAGAGAAGTTCATCGGATACCCCCAAATAGATGAGGGTGTGATGATTATTAATAGTCTTAAAATATTGTTAAATGAGGGTCAGGATAAGATTGGAGCATTTGTAATCACTTAACAGTCTGGGATTTCTTTTCTCTTTCTCTCTCTCTCTCTCTCTCTCTCTCTCTCTCACACACACACACACACACACACACCGAGCACATTCTGAGTGGCAGACTCAGAATAGACTGTTACACAGACAGGCATTTGAATATGGATGTGGGATGATTTATGGCCTGGATTACTGGCAACAGTAACTCTTTGCTCTTTAGGATGTTTTCATGGTAGGTAGAGGAGCCCACGGTCAGAGCAGCAGGATCCAGCTAGGTTTTTACAGCGGTTCCTGCAGAAAGGGAGGCTGGGACATGCCAGCGCCTGAAACAGAGCCTGTAACAGATAGGGTGGCAGCACATCAATCCCAGGAGGGCTACTGGGTGCAGTAGGGGAAACTCTGCTCTTACGAATAGCAATTTAAGCGAGAACCGTGTTGACCAGGGTAGGCTGGGAGCACTGCTTCTCACCTGTAGCTACCGGGAAGATCTGCAGGTAGTTTCTGTGGCTTTTCCTCCTGTACCCAGAATCCTCAACAAGCCCGAGAAAGGGGTGGATGTCTCCCATAACCATTCACCCCCTAGCCAGCACCACGTTGAGGAATTATATGATTATTTAGGAACTCTGGCAGAAGGGGAGGGAATCCTCAGGAAGTAATTTTTAGAAGTATTCTGGCAATACGTGCACTCTCTCTGTTTCTCTGGAATTCCTTGATCTGCTCCTCAGAGGCAGCAGCAGAATGAGAAGGCATTTGCTTAAGGAGGAGACAACCTTGCAGCTGAGCCGGAGACCGGCTGTTGTAGTCAGCCTGCATGGCTACTGATAAATGATCATCAAGCAGCTTAAGAGAACAATGGGTCTATTCTCTTACAATTACTGGTTACAGTTCTCAGTCCAGCTTGAAAGGAGAGCATGCACCAACACCAGGGCCGAGGGAACTGGCCACATTATCACCACATAACGGTTGAGAGATGGACAATCCTTACTTGCCAGACCATCATGTCTGGCCAAGCATACAGAAGGATGCCAACTTCCTCAACCAGCTCTCTGTCTTATTCTAGGGCCTAATCCTACCCACCATAGGCTGGGCCCTCCCCATCAGCCTGTAGGCTTGTTCTGCGCCTAATTCAACTACTAATTCTCCACAAATGTGCCCAGAACTCAAACCCTCAACCATCAAGTTGACACCTGTGCCTAACTATGACAGCATCCCACGGGGAAAGTGTCATCTTGAAACACATCGAACTTCTGTTCTTAGACCCATGGCAGTTCATGATGGAGGACCTCAGGAGCAAACCTGAAGCGATGCGCTGAGTCTGTCTACACGATGCAGCAGCAGGCAGTGAGTCTGGCGAGCAAGGAAGCACCAGTGTAGTCGTCAAGTGGCGATTGGCTCTGGTTGCCCCACCCACCGCATTAACTTCATGAATGCAACACGCATGGAGATTCATTCATCAGACAGTGATCGTCTGTGACAAGCCATCAAACAGCGGGAACAAGCCACACATTGTTGAAGGTTTTGAAATCATGGCTGCTGAGGCCGGAGTGAGATCTATATCTTTGGGCCTGTCCCTTCCTGGCTGGCTAGTCTCAGGCAACTTCCTGTGCCTCGGTTTCCCTGTTGTTACAGAGACATAATAAAAGATTCTAATTCAGGGGATGGACATGAATGTTGAGGCTTAATTATGACACAATGGATTTCTAGAAATGTCCTAATGTTTTTGTAATAGGGAGCTCTCAGGACGTAAGTTTTGACACACATATCAGAGCTTACAGTACATTCATTAACAATGGTGGCATAATTTAGGATTTAGGATTTAGGATTTAGGATTTAGGATCTAAACAATGCTAATGATGTCTTACTATGGGAAAGAAATAGTGGAGCATTTTATGTTTTGTGCATCTGTGAAAATCCCTAACAAAGCACAGCTTTAAAAGACTTACAAAATGATATATTTTAGTAGCACCTCAGATTGGTGAAGAATGATTAATAAAACCATACTGAATGGGGACCACAGGTGACAATTTGACACATTCATGCAGCATGGGGACCAATGAAGCAGTGCGTGCTTTCTGTAAGGTAACGCGGATATCCATTGCCACTTTGTGTTTCAATTCCTGGCACATCAATTCCTCAAATTTATGATAAGAAAAGAATCATTGATATCTGAGAAGCGTCTTCTCGACATTGGAAGTCATACTGTGGAAGAGCAAACTGTAACCACAAACAATGCAGCAACCTCAGAATCATAAAATTTGACAAGAGAAAACAAGTAGAAGAATAATATCGGGCAGTAAAGACAGCTGAGTGTCTTCCCAAGGCTGCAGAGCCTTCCGGGTTCATCTGATATGTGAGATGTCATAGAGTGGTTGTCCCGGGAGAAGTGAAGGGTGACCTGAAAGGAGGAGCTGGGGGGAGGGTCTGGGATTCTACAGCTTCCCATATCTTCCTGCTCTTTCCCTCCCCTCCCTTTTTCTTCCCCTTCCCTCCCCTCCCTTCTCTTCCTTTTCCTTTTGTACACTGTAGGGATCTGAAGCAGGGACTTGTTTGCCCAGACAGCTGCCCTTTCCCAGAACTTCATCCCCAGTACCATTCCACAGTGTTTCCTGAACTTAGTCATCACTAGCAGACTCTCTCTCTCTCTCAGCCTCCTTGAGCTGTGTCCAGAATGAGTGTATGTTCCAATTCACTGTTTAATTCCAACGTGTGATTTACATTTATATTCGCATGCATCACTATGCACAGCCAAAGCTTTCGTCACAAGTTTCCTCACATGCCTGGGACGTGCTCTGCTCACAGTTGCTCACTCTAGACCTTTCTTATTTCCTCCCCACCCTTTTGCCCTCCACACCACAACATCTGCTTCAGTTACTCTGATCTGCAGCTGCTGTGCTAAAGACTACAGGGCAAGAGGCCTTTCACTTGGCCATGGTTCCATCATGGCAGGAGCACAAAGCAGAAGGCCAAGACATGGCAAAGGGGGCCAGCTGTGCTCTGCGGGCATGCTCAGGAAGGGGGCAGGAGGCCAGCCGTGCCCTGTGGGCATGCTCAGGAAGGGGCAGGAGGCCAGCCGTGCCCCGTGCTCAGGGAACAGAGGATGAATAAGAAACGAGAGCTGACCGTCAGGTCCCAAGGCCTGTCTCCTGATGTACCTCCTCCCTCAAGGCTCCACTCCCTAAAGTTTCCACAATCTCCCAAGCAGCCCCTTTGGTTGGTGCCTAGTTGTTCAGACACAGGAAGCCTGTGGAGACACTTCACACTCAAGCCATGACCACCCACCCCTCTGTTCTCTCGAAGCCCCTGTAGGAACCTGGTCTCCCTCTAGTCTGCACCAGTCCCGGGGTCCATCTGCTGCCCCCACATGCTCCATCCACTGCATGGACATCCTCGTCGCCTCATTTGTCCAGTTGCTTCCCTGCAGCTTGGACCAGATACTCCTCTCTCTCATTGGCTGCTCTTCTTTCGCTACAAAAAGGCCATGAGCACACAGCTCTGTTTCAGGTGGGGTTAGCGCCCATCATTCAGTGGGGTGTGGAGTGTGTCAGCAAACAAAATGAAATGTATGTTTATGAAAATACTTCCTTATGAAATTAAAAACTGAATTTAAGATTGGGAAAAAAATTTCGATTGGTGTTAAGAGTGTCATTGAGATAGACTGTGGTTAAAATGATGGCATGGCAAAAATTTTGTGGTATGGGAATTGTTTGGAGCTGTACCTAGTGCAAAGAGCAAGAAAGGAAAGCTACACCCTACATCACAGCTTGTGAAAAGACAGCTGAGCTCATGTGGGCCTAGAGATGACTGGCCACAAGCGTTCACAGGGTGTCCACAGTAGCAGTCAGGGCTGTGTGGTAATGGAGGATTTTTAATTTTTTCCCTAACTTGTTGCTCTGTATTCTCTCAAACAAGCATTATTACAGTACCAGACAAGAGATACTATTTTTAAAGGAAAAAAATGCTAATGCAAATTAGTTTGCTAGGCATTTAAACACCACAGAGCTATTCACTCTGCTTAGAAGGTTGTTTCTTTCACAACCTTTTGGTGGAAGGTGTGTCGGGCAGCTTGGCATCTGTCCTTGGGTTCCAGCAGAGCAAATCCTTGAAACATGCCCGGGTCCTCCCCCTTAACTTGACCAGGCCTGGCTCTGTGGGCTCTGGCTGCTCATCTGGTTCCTCAGGGCAGAAGTACTGTCATGGTTTGACATGTGTCCCCCACAGTCTTATGTGTTGGGGAAGGTCATGGCACCTTTGAGAGGTGGAGCCTTGCTGGAAGAAGGTGGTCACAAGGGGTGGGCTTTGAGGTGGATGAGTCCCACCCTACCTCCAGGAGGAGTCTGCCTTTTGGAGCAGCAGTCTGGTAGCTCTCTGCCTCTCAGATGGGTGTGCATAGCCTGTCTCCACTTTAGGCTAGCCAGCCATGCCACCTCCGCCATGAAAGACTGTATCTCCTCTCTGGAACCGTAAGCTGAATAAGTCTTTCTTTCTCCCTTAAATTGCTTGATTTTGAATGTTCTTTCACAGCAATAGTTAAGAGTAACTATCACAAGCACTATCAATTCTACACAAACCCTGTGTTCTGCAGCTCAGGAATGGGCTGAGGTCAAGACGGCTGTGAGTGCTCCCACACCCCTGCTGGGGAGGGAGTGGGAGTATCCACACCATCAGTTAGCCAACAGCTGGCTGCACACTCACTTCCATTTCAGATATGCAGGAGGCGGTGGCAGGTGCCCGGGGGCAAAGATGCAGAGGGCTGACGTCCAGCAGCATGGAGCCTTCTGCCACATTCCAAAAGAAACGGATCCCAGGTGGGCAAACTGGAGCTCTCCGCACACTTGCTTCCTCTTGGTTGCTCAGGAAGGAGGGGTGCAGGGACGAGCTTATGCTGCCAGGTGGTACCTGGACTGGTTGCTGGGGGGTCCTCGGAGCCAAGTCTCCCTTCGCTTTAGAAGAGTTGATTGATGGCTACACATACAACCAGCCAAACAGATACTGTAAAATATGGACGCATTTGTCACTCTTAACCTACTACAATTTTATAGCGCTAAATCTGCTTTAGTAATTTTCTTATATTTGGAAAAGAAAGTCACGCCCAGTGGGCTGCCATCATAACTTTACCCCCCCTTGAAGGTTTGGCCATATTTCTGTCTTCATAACTGTGGGCTTCCCCAAGTACACTTCTGGGCTGCAGGATTTCCCGGGGCTCCCACAGCCCAGGAGGCCATCCCATGGACCAGCAGGTGGTTTACTGCTCCAGACTCACGGGGAACACACTTTCACAGAGTAGGGTTGCCTGGTGCCCCATAGTACTATGCAAGCAGCAAGACGTGCAGCTGTGCAGCGCAGCCTAGGCGAACCAGACAGAGGCCCAACGGCCCAGGAGTTTGAGCAGAGGGCGGCGGTGATGTCTGAGCTTTGGGGAGGTCTGCCTGTATTTGAAGGTTTCCAGTCTGAGATGCTTGATTCTAGCAAGTGGGCATTGGGTTCTGTGGATGTGCAGAGGAACGTGGGAAGGGGCCGGTCTCTGTCGGGTTTCTATGAAGCTCACTGCTGGGGTCACTTGGGTAGACCTTTCCTAACCCAGAAATAAGCTTTCAGCCCACAGATTCCGTGTCCTGGTTTCCAGCACTCTCCTGAGTTCTTCCCCAACACATCTATTTACTATTGGTTTTCCTTTTGGATCCCTCTTCCCCTGGGTTGTGTGGCAGTGACTTGGTTTTGAAGCCACCCTGTCTTCGTCATAGCTGTGATGTCTGAGTGGCTCAGTGCAGGACTGTGGGTGTCTGCTTGGGGTGCACAGTAGCAATGGGATTAGAGAGGAAAGAACAGTCACGTCTGCAGCCTCCAACCCTCTGGTGGTGGAGAGGGACCAAGGTCTATTCAGAAGCAGACTGTGAGGACAGATTGCCTTTGAGAGATGATCCAGAGGGTTCTAGAAAGCAGTACCACAACTCATCCTTGTTACCATTACAGGTGCGATGACTCTAGACTAGTAAGTAGTAACTGATATTCAGCTACTCCTTCAGGTAACCCACCAGTACACTGGTTACTGTTTTCTGTTGCTGTGAGAGAACACAGTTCTAGCAACTTAAAGGGAGAAAAGAGATATTTATTCAGCTTATGGTTCCAGAGGGGAGATACAGTCTTTCATGGTAGAAGTGGTATGGCTGGCAGCAGAAGCTGAGACAGGCTACTTCACTGAGGCTGAGAGTTGAAAGACCTCTCCAGGAAGTAGGGTGGGTCTAATCCACCTCAAGGCCCACCCCCCCTGTGACCGCCTTCCTCCTCCAGCAAGGTTCCACCTCCTAAAGGTGCCATGACTTTCCCAAGCACATGAGTCTATGGGGGACACATTTCAAACCATGACCCCAGATCAGTCCATCTCGGGGAGAATGTCATGCTCACAGAGCTCCGAAGGACACTGAGGAAGTGTTTCTGAGCTTTCCAGCAGGGCTCTGAGTAGATCAGAATTAGGAAGAGAGCATTTAAATATGAAAGAGATGACTTACTTTCAAAAAAGAAAGGAACTATTTTTGTAAATGGTAAAAGGCTAAACTCATTTCTACTAAAATTGGGAATAAAATAGGATTAATAATCACTTTCACAATTATCTGATATTTCTGAAGATAAGGGAATAATAATTAAAATACAAAGATGAGACCGAATCTTTTTTTTTTTTTTTTTTGCTGAGGTTGGGAGTATGCATCTATGAAATCCAAATCTCCAATTTAAAATGAAGTTAGTGTAATTAATTAGGAAATTTGGTAGCATGCTGGGTTGCGACACATGCGGCATCCAGAGCTTCATCCCAGTGAGCACTCACTCACTGGAAAAAATCAAGAATCTCTCAGTTAAAAAGTAGTTGAGAACCGGCCGCAGTGCAGGGCAATGGGTCCCCGTCGTCAAAAAGATAGCAAGACCTCCTGAACAATTTTAAAACTTAAGGTCATAAAATAAGATCTCCACGAAATAGACAAGTTGAATAATTTTTACATAAAAATTAAATACCAGTAACCTGCAATTGCCAGGCTGCAGATGGCTCATGGGATGAAGCACTTACTTTCAAATGCGAGGACCAGTTTGGAGCCCTAGAGTGAAGCCAGGCAGAAATGGCTGCTGCCTGCAAGTTCAGGACTCAAAGTAAGGGATGGAGGTCCCGGGCAAGCAGGCAGCCCAACTAGCTGATTGGTGAGCTCGGTGCTCAATTGAGAGGCCTTGTCTCAGTAAATGAAGTGAAGAGCAATCAAAGAAGACACCTGATGTCAGTTTCAGGACCCCACATACACATATGTGGATGTCTTCACATACACGTGTGACCTTGTATACACACATGCACAACGCGCCTAACCCACAGATAAAAATGCTACTTTCCCCAAAAATAATACGTAGATTTGTGACGTTCAATTAAAAATCTTCTTCTGCCCTTGGGATAATGATGCAGACTGATTGGTAACCACGGTGCTGAAACTTGACCAAAGAGCATCAGAACTCAGACAGAAAAAAAGCATCAATCTAGGAAAGCAGCTAGTGCCTGGCTCTCTCTTGACAGTAAGATCACTTGGAATCTGTCTCACATGAGGGGCAGCAGAGTGAACAGGGTGGGGATTTTAAAACAGGTGTTGTGAAAGAAAATCAGGATGTTTGACCCATTGATGTGTGACTCATCTAACTGGGTAGAGTCTGACAGACTGTAAACTTAGAAGCCATGAAAGCAACACTTATTATTTAGGAACAGATTTTTTCAAATAAAACAGACACTATGCACAATCGACACATGGAGAGTTGGCGGAAAAAAAAAAAACCTACTTTATGCCAAGAGAATTGAAGTGTTAAGTCAAAAGGCAAGAGGGTGGATAATGGAGATGTAGACAGAAGACATGCAGAGGATTCCCATAGCTACAGTCAGCAGATTCACAAGTCTGCAGACACATGGGAGCGACGGTCAAGCTCTGTCAATGAGGGGGATCCAGAGGGGCAGAGCTCAGAGCACTGTTGGCCTTGGGTGTGGGGTGTGGGGTATGGGGTGTCCTAGACTGCCGGAAGAGAACATGCTGCTTCTTCCTCAGAAAGCCACTTGGAAACTTCTGTTAATTTCAACACTGCACCTGCTCAGAGCAGTGGGCCCCTTCAGAAAGAAAGCATCAGGCTGCAGACTGTCTTCAGGGGGCTCCTCCCCGCTGTGCTCCTCCCCACCGTGCTCCTCCCCACCGTGCTCCTCCCCACCGTGCTCCTCCCCACCGTGCTCCTCCCCACCATGCTCACCACAACTAAACCCCCAGCAGGAGCCGCCCGCACAGTGGATCACTACACAACAGTAAGGCCAGAAGATGGTTCCACCCAGCGACTTGGAGCAATCTCTCTGCACCCTTAAGAGAGGAAATCAGAACCGGAAGCATGGTAACATATAGTACGATTTCTGTGCCATTGCACTATGGTCCCCAAGGACTCTTGTGTATGTAAATGAGTTAAGAATCTCAAGACGAGACTCTCCCAGATTCAAGGTGGCCCCTGAACCCAATTGCTGGGGTGAGATTTTGCTCACAGATACACTGATGGAGATGTACCATGAAGGGAAGAAGCAGACAGGAATGGCCTCATTCCCCCAAAGCAAAGCAAGCTAAAGCCAAAGTGAGATGGTTGGAGGGCTGGCAGGAGATTCATGGAGTGGATCCCCACAGAACCCCTCAAAACTGACCTGACTGAACCTTCAGTTGTTAGGCCATTGCTCAGGGAGAAGACTTGTTCTAGTGCTTGTAGCTGCCTGCTGTGAGGTCATCTGTCAGGCAGCCCCAAGACATTGACCAGGATGAAGACTGGCATCCTCTCCTTCATCTGTACTGTTGATGCACATGCGAGAGAAAGACTAGTCCAGAGAAGAGGCTATGCTGGGGGGGGCTGCAGGAAGAGGAGCCTGAAGTCCTGTGGGAGGAAATTGAGCCGAGCTGAGTTGCACCCGGGGGACACAGGACCCCTCCTTCCCCCGCACCAGAACTAGTTCATTAAACACAGCGGTCAAAGAGATTTGACCGATGCTTTAGGGTAAAGAAGTTGGAAGTCGTCTCAGTAAGCTCCGTACATTCCTTTCCTGGGAGCAACCGGCTGTGCAGAACAAGGTGCTAAGGAATCTCATTTTAAAAGGGTTTATCTCCAAGGGACACTGGAGAGAGATTGAAGACTGTCCTCGTGCCGGTCTGTGATGGCAGGAAGTGCGTTTGATAAAAATGCGCACTTGTAATAAACTTAGAATGCTCAAAGTTCAGTAAGGAAGCATGCATTAAAAATGACAAAATGTCTGAGAAGATGTCTCACTGAAGAAAATACAGACAGCAAGTGAGCACTTGAGAAAAGCTTCAGAGTCATTAGAATGAGAATCCAAAATCGCCAGGACCCAAGCATTTCCCTGGGCATCTATTCAGCATGGCTAAAATGGTAACTGCCAAATTCAAGTGTTGTCAGGATGGTGGAAGGCACTCTCCAGACGTCCAGAGGAGGAGCAAGAAAGAGCATCCTGGAAACTATGTGGCATTTTCTTACAAGTTAAGCATAATTTGGTCATTTCATCCTTTGGTATTCACCTAAGAGAAATAAAACGACAATGATGCACACTTCAAAAGGCAGGAGAAAGGACTCAGTGATTTTGCCTGAAGAAATGATAAATGTTTGAGGCAATAGGTACATTTCTGTGGATTTAAGTGTCATGATCAATTTATATACATATAGAAGTGTCAAGAGGCACCTCAGAAGCACAGTTTTCCATGATTTTGTATATCAGTTACACATAGGCTAGAGGAAATAAGACTCTGCCTCATGAGCCAAAAGACCTGAGTTCAGATCCTGGATCCTACGTAAAAATGCCAGGTGCAAGTGGCAGTGGCCTGCATTGGAAGGCAGAGCCTGGGAAATCCCAGAGCAAAGCAAAAAGGATGTAGAAGCAATCCAGGATGATCCCCAAAGTCACCTTGGGTCTCCATAGATATACATAGTGCCCTCTGATACACTACACTAAAAAAAAAGAAGCTGCAGAGCAAAACTGTGACCCGTATGTAGAGTTGCATCAAGGTCCCCAGAAGATTTGCTTGGGATCACACAGGTCAGGACGAGACCTGACACCCGCCCACCTCTGCAGGGAAGTGATGCTTAGCTCTAGGATTGACCAGCTGCCACATGGACGAGCTATGTGGTGACTGTGTTGAGCATCCCAGAAAAGGATGACTCCATTTTCTGTAACATTCTAGGAAAGTGCAAACTGCTCTGTCATCAAAAAGAGGTTTTCAGTTGTCTGGAGACTGGAAGGGGATGTTAAGTACACATGAGACATCCACTGATGAACTGATGGATGCCACACAGGGACCCGGATGGCCAGGCACTATCCTGCAAGAACGAGGGAGGGAACGCAGCTTGTCGCAAAAAGACACACGCATGTCTCAGTCCTTTCAGGCTACTATAACAAAATGCCTTAGGCTAGGTACCATAAATAAGAAGAGTGTATTGCTCGCTGTACTGAAGACCGGGAAATCTAGCATCCAAACACCAATCAACTTGCTCTTTGGGGATCAGATGTCTTTGCCATGTCCTTGTGTGGAAGAAGTGGGTGAGCTGAGCTTCCTCAGGCCCTAAGACGAAGGACAACTCTCTGCCCCCACTCTTATTTCTTAGTACCCCCCAAACATTCAAACCAGGACTCTATGAAGTAAATGGAATTAAGCTCAGGAAATCAGGAGATGGAATGGTGTTTGGGGTCTGGGGAAAGGCTGTCAGAGTGTTAGGGTTTAGCAACGCAGAATTTCAGTTTGGGATAATAAAACATTCTGTGGACGCACAGTGGCGACGGTTTCATAATTAATTATGTGAACCTGCAGCTGTCAGCATTTGAGTGGCTAAGAGAGCAACATGTCATGTAGAGCTTCCGAGCCAGGCAGCAGGTCATACAGGCTCCCTTGGAGTGGAACAGCATGGGCTGCGCAGTTTGTGGGGTCCTGTGCAGTGTGATGACGGAGCCCACTGTGCTTGAAACAAAGCATATCAAGACGCCAACCGCAGTGCATTAGGCCAAGGTGAAGTATCCTGAGCACAGGGTGAGCCGACACCAGGGCCCACATGGGGATGGCATGCTCGAGGCTGGCAACCTCACCAGTGTGCACATAAGTATCAGAGCGGAAGCCTTCCATCAGCTGATGTCTGCGCAGTGTGCCCTCGAGGAGATTGGTAAGGAGCATGATAAAGCATCTACAGAGCCCTACTTCTGGGATCGCTGATGGGCCAACTAATCTTTCTAAATCTAGGAACAGCCTGGCTTTTGAATGTATTTTTTATTTTCATTTATTTATTTTTAATTTTTGCATACATTTTTTATTATTATTTCAGCTCATACAAACTTAATAGGTACACCAGTTCCCTCCCTCTCTACTCCTCCCCCCGAAGCCCCAGCTCCCCCTCCCTTCACCCCTCTCTCCCCATCCCCCCCGTGCCTCCCGCCCCAATTCCCAGAGTCCTTTCTTGTGCATGCCTGACTCTCCTCTGGGCCCTCCTCTCCGATGACGTACAAGGACCCAGTGGCATTTCCCTGAACCCTTTCCTGTGTTCCCCTTAAGCATAGGAACACTACTGTGGCTGTCAATCCCTTGCCTCCAAGGATCCTGGTGCCTTTAGCAGATGCTAGACTTTGTGAGGTCAATAGTGTGTTGGACATTGCGCCAGGCATGCAATGTCCAATTATGATTGCTTTGGCCCTAACTTGTGTGGAGTATCTTGCAAATCATTGCTCCTCCCATCCTTTTGCTCTTACACTCTTACCGCCCCCTCTTCCGCAAATGTCCCTGAGCTTTAGGATGGGGAGAGATTAGTCTGGCCTAGTTCTAGGTGGTTGATATAGAGTCTCTGAAGTTCTGGATAGTGGTTTGTTGATTTTCTTTTGCAGTTTTGCTGCTCCTGCAATGCCCTTCACTCCATCGTGATGGGCACTGTATGTCACCCCCTGGCCAGAGACAAAAAGCTGTTAAACTGGAGTCTTATTATAAGAGCACATTGAATGTATTTTTTAAAAATATGCTAAAGGTCTTATTTACCAGACTTTCTCTAATTCTGATAAAAGTTCTTTTTTAAAAACTCATTTCGAAGTCTCTCTAAGGGAACGGGAGTCAAATGCTCTAATAATTTTCCCGCATTCGTATTTAAAAATAATATGCCCTCTAAACATTTACAGTCAAGATTTGTTTTCCTCCAGATGTGTAAATAACACATAGTAATTTGCATCTCATGCATAAACCTCAGTCTACTGCCTACAAATATTCAGGAAAGTTCCTGCTTCTTGTCTCTATTTTCCTTGCTTGTGGTGGTTTAGTTGACTAGTATTTCCAGTAAGATGGGGCTGGGCCACTCGCTGCTTTGCTGCAGTCAGTGAGAACCAAGCAGGGTATCCAGTGGTGGCTCCAATCCAGCCTTCCGAAGGTCAATAAACAGAGTTCAACTAGTGTTTTCCCCTGAAGACATGTGTTTCTTGTTTGTGGTATGCTGGATATTGTGGTGGGAGGGTCGGTGGCAGGGTGGATGTTGTGGTGGGAGGACACTTGTTGCAGAGCATATTGGGACAACATAAATCAGTTCTAATCCCCAGTACTGGAGGATGGGGGCATTCCTCAGGGGAGCCTTGGTGGACCAAGCCCGCCTGGCCCACGCTTGCCTGACCTGGCTCCTCTTGCTTGTGTCACACGGAGTTACAAGAAACAGCTCTGGCTACACTGAAAGTGTTGTCCAGCTAAACTCTGAGGTGTGTTTTATTCAGTGAATTTCCCGCACCACTGACTTCTTGTCTGCTGCTCATTTGCCGGGTCTCAGTCTCTCAGGAGCGTGTCTCCTTCCTGATGCAATATAACTACAACGCCTTGTTAAGTCATCTGCCTTCGGTGTAACCAGCTCTGCCCAGCAAACATCTGGTGATACTTGGAGTAAAATATGCTGTAAGAAAAGCAGCTGCCATTCTGTACCTGCACATTCTGCTCCACAAGGGACGTACCTTCTTTCCCAGGCAATGTTTCCTTCTTGTAGAACTGGGCAAAGTCTGGTTGCTAAAATCATCTATTTATTCTGTCTCTTTTCTGTTCACTGCTCTAAACAAGCTAAGAGTTATTCTTGAGCACTGGCTTGGCTGTGTGCGCCAGGAAATGAGTACACATTCCCACATGTATATATGCACCCACATACACATAAATACACGCACTCAAGCACGCGCGCACACATACTCCTTCTGAGAAGACATAGACAAACATGCATGCAGAGCAGTCTGGAAGCAGAGGCTGCAGAAGCAACTGAATTGAGCAATAAGACCCGGGGAAGCAGAAAGAAGATGGGAAATGGAATGAGGAGAGAGCAAGGTTACTCTAGGACCACCCTAGAATCGGAGCAGCAGTGATCACCAGTGGTTACCACCCACTGGCAGCTGTGCTGCATATGCACCTCCTAGGCACAGCCCCCTGGCCCGAGCAAAACCAGCTGTTGCTGGTAATCCACAGACAAGAGCTGTGTCAGTCACCTTCCTATCATTTGCACAAAATTGCCAAGAGAATCAACTTACATGTGTAAAAGGTGCATCTTAGCTCACAGTTCAGAGGTTTCAATCCATGGTGGTTGGCCCTGTCACTTCTAGGCATCTGGAAATGCAGCACTGGGCAGCAGAAGTCTGTGATGGGGAGTACCCCCTGGCAGATGAGAGGAGGCTCAGGGTTAGGAGATGCCACTTAGGGTCTCCCATCCCACAACCCCAGTCCTGGGCCGTCAGTGGCCTCCTTCCTCCCTCCAGGCCTCACTTCTGAGATGCTCTTGTCTCCCAATAGTATCGCCCCGGCCCCCAAGCTCCTAACACATGGGCCTTGAGATGCTGAAGATCCAAGCGTGAGTGAAGGGTTTTGAGAACTAGCTTTCTCATCGCTGTGACAAAATGCCTGACATAATCAACTTAAGAAAGGAAGGAAGGTTCATCTTGGCCTGTAGTCTGAGGGTTCCAGTCCATGGTGGAGGGTGAGTCATGGCAGCAGGAAGGGGGGTACTGGTCACATGAGTCTTTGCTCAAGAAGCAGAGGGCTCAGTTGATTTTCTGTTTCCCTGATAAACCGAGTCCAGTACCCAGCCTCCAGATGGTGCTATCCGGGCTCAGCTAAACCCCCTCTAGACAACCTGTGGACACACACAGTTGTGTGTCTCCTAAATTATTCTCAATTCAGTTGTGTTGGTGTTAAGAATGAACTATTGAAGTGGAGGAGGGTGGGACTGGGAAGAATTTGGGAGGTGGAGACCATCCCAAGGATGCAGCAGTCAGCACACATTGGCAGAGGAGGTTTGGGGGCGTCAGACCAGCACCAGGGAAAGGTGCAGCAGGGGCTGTCTGGGGCGTCAGCGCAGCATGGAGGACACGGTGTGGCAGGGACATTGAAGGCTCCACTCAACAATCCTTCGGAGGCAGCAGTGGGTCCTGGGCTCTCAGAAGCGACATGGGATCCTGATGTGGTTCAGTGCTGTAATAACTGGTGAGCGCCCTTACTCTGTTCACTGAACTATTTCCTTTCGTGCTCTGCTTGAAGCCTGGGCCTTATGATGGGCAGTAAGTGCTTTAAAATTCTCTGTAGTTGGGTGTTCCAATTCCATAACTCAACTGTGTCCCCTGAACCTCAGAGAGCTGGGCTGGGGATCCTCTAGTCACCTATTCACATGAATGCTGCACACACACATCTGTACACACACATCCATTCACACACACCTGTGCACATACATAACTGCACACATGCATCCGGGTCCATACATATACACCTGTGCACACATACATCCATGTACACACACATCCATGCATACATACCTATGCAACATGCATTCTGTGTGCACACACATGTACATAGGCATCTGTGCACACACACCAGTGCACACATGGCACCTGTACACACACACATCTGTGCATATACACATCCATTCACACACACACACACCTATGCACACACCCTCATCCCCCCCACCTTCTAAAGAACAACACTCACAGCAGACATGTTCCTTCCAGCCTCTTCTCAGAGGATCCAAGCTGATTTTTCTGATCCAAGAGATTTTTCTCTTCCTAGCACTCAAGTTTTGAGCTGTGGCACTGATTTTTAGTGCTTGGATTGCAGTCTCAGATGTGGTGTCCAGCTCTCTGCCAGGTGTTAAGAATCTGAGAATTCAAACATGGTGATTCTGTGGAGTCAGAAGTTTTCTTTTAAATGGATCGATTTTCATCCTCAAGAGAAGGGGAGAGAGGGAAGAGAAATTAGGTACATTGTACCTTATAATGTTACCATATTTGTCAGTGAAAAATGGAATATTGGCAATTATGTATGATTCATCTTTGCATGCATATGAATGAGCATGTGGTGTATGTGTAGAGAAAGGAGAAGAGACAGAGAGAGAGAGAGAGACCCCGCCTGAGCTACAGGGTCCGAGACAGCCCGGCTCATTAGATGAACTCCTTTTCCCTCCCAGTTGATGCCTCTCACCTCCACCGAGGCCAGAATGGAGAGCCGCTAGGGGCTCTGAGGAGGAAGGCCATCTTCAAAGAGGGAGCAGGCCGGCCATCAGGACCGTGAGTTCTGTTCATGTACAAAGGTCTCCATGAGCAGCTACCGTGGGTCCACAAGCCGTGCCCTTTCCTTTGCTCAGTGCTTCATTGTCCCCACTTCTCTTCCTGCTGGACTCTGCCCCTCTTCCTGGAGCCAAGGGCAATGACCACTCTGCACTTGAGGAGCCTCTTGCCCTTGTCTCCGCCCACCCTGCCCACCCCATCAGCACCCCAGAAGCCACACGGCTGTCCCAAGACAGTCCCCCTGCTATGGAGTCCTGTATGCTCTGGCCTTCCTAGCACAGCCTCTACCCAGGCACAGCCTCTGCCCAAGCACAGCCTCTGCCGGGCACGACTGCTTCTCTTGTCATCCTGATGTTTCTGGACTGCCACATGCTGAATGTGCTCACGGTCCAGTCGGCACCTTCACGATGTATTTGCACATTCTCTTTAAGAGATGACTTTGCTGACTGACGCAGAGGAGCTCAAGGCACGCACGGCCTTGGATCCGGTTGGGGGCAGGATATTCCTGATGGTGTAAAATCTTCCATAGCACACCTCTGAGATGAGACACTACCTCTCCTCCCCACACAACCCACGAGTTCTCCATGGTGATGGATGAGCTGGGTGGTGCCTGCTCCTAGGATCTCTGCTCCGGCCATCCTGGCCACCTCCCAACTCTCGTGTCTTCTGGAGTGTGACGATCCTACCAACGTCACGCAGCTCAGAGGAATGAAATGTGAAGAACGTTCTGGGTTTTCCTTTGGGGGAGAAGGTGGGCCCCAGAAGCATTGCAAGGAGGCTTGGGTTGGAAGATTGACAGAAATCATTGTAACTGCAGCTCAGTCGCGGGAACAAAGTGGGCTTTGTTGGTCTCTGGAAGGGCTTAGGTAAACAGTGGTGGATGACAGAAGCCAGAGGAGGCCCTAACAGTTTGGTTGTGGGATGACCAAATGTGGTGTTACCTCTGCCTAGGTTCGTGGGTGAAGAACTGTCTGGAAAGACTCATTGCCCAGGCCCACAGTGCCACTGGACGGTACAGGCTGGGACTTGGGCAGCGATAGACAGCATTGGTTAGTCACTCACGATGCTTCCGTAATCGTGACTTGAGCTACGTTTCTAAAAGCCCGTCGAGCAGGAGCCCTGTAAGCACTGTCGTCCCTACCCGCTTGACTGGCGGGAACTTGGCTGCATGTTCATCTTGGTGATTTCTCTGAAGTGATTTTTAGGCACAAGCCTTTGGTCCCACGGAGTTGTCTGCCTTGATTTCAGTGTTAGCCACATTTTTGAAGGATGAGGAGATTTTCCCCCCCATGTTCCAGGGAGAGCTCATCTAGCTCTCATTCAGCTGCCCATCATCTCTTGCCAGTGTACATGCTCCATGGGCAGCGTGAGCACCAGTGATCGGTCGGCGGTCACCAGGCTCTGAGGTGCTCGTTTGGCTACTAGAGGACAGGCAGCAGGCAGACACTGACCTCTGGGCTGCCTGGTGGATTCTGCAGTAAATGCACTAGTTCCTGGAGCTTTGGAAACCCGGGATTGGCCTCTGGCTCTTTTTTTGCAACAACGGTGGTCAAAATCTGCCCCTTCCTGAGCCTGGTGTCTCCATCACAAACCAGGTCTCCCGAGGGGTGGGGTCCTCGCTGTCTTCCGCTCAGTGATGTGGAACCTTGGCTCCTCAGTGTCACCCTGGTCAACTGGGGCTGAGGGTTGGGGGGGCTCTTCATCTCGGTCTCCTCACCTGAAAAGCAGCCTCCCCGGACATCCATCTTGCTGAGCTGATCTGTTCTCCATCCATCCTCCTGCGTGGGATCTCCACGGTCTTCACCTTCATGTCTGGTCCTGCGAGACATGGGAGCTGACAGATCCCGCCCACTGCTCACAGTCAGCACAGACAGGCAGGAGACGCGGCGCCATCCTCTCCCAGGGCTCGATCGTCTTTGCGCTTGGAAACCATGGGTACCGCTTTGCAATGGAATCCCCAGAACCCACATAAAAAGCTGAGTGTGGAAGAACCTGCTTGCGATTCTAGAGCTGGAAAGGAAGGGACTGGTCAGATCTGGGGTCTCTGGCCTAAGTGGGGAGCTCCAGACTAATGAGAGACCCTGTCTCAAAAATAAGGTGAACGGTGTTCAAGGAAAAACATCTGAAGTTGTCCCATCTTCCACACTCGCAATATACCTGTATAGTTACACACAGGCCCACCTGCAAACACGTACATGCAAAAAGATATTGATATGTAATAAGCTTTGGTTGTAATCACTTCTTGGGGAAAATATTGTCCTTTCAAATAAAAATGAGACAGCCTTGACTGCTCCAGCTCTCCCAGAGTTCCAATATGCTTTCTGGAATGCACGTGAGGCTGTGGAATGCGAGATTCAGCCTCGTAGTTCTGAAAAAGGTTCCACCTTGCCTGTCTGATGTATGTTGGTGGTTTGTGACAGGGTTTACCAGCTTTTGGAGTGCTGATATTGCACACATGTACGAGCCCACAAGAACAATCTCCCACTTCTTCCCAAAGCATGTAGGAGAGAAAGCCACACCTAGCTTCAAAATACAGTTCTATCTTGAGGCTGCAGGAACTGTTCCCATACCTCTGACTCCTCTTCATAAGAACAAATAAGCCTGATTTAAATAACAAATCTTATCTTGTGTTTATAGATGGCCTTTTTGAAGGTCGAAATGAAAAACGTGAAAAGTATTTATTTCTGACATTCATTTCTTTCTGTCTCTCTGTCTTTCTGTCTCTCCGTCTCTCCCTTTGTTGTTTTTTTAAGGGAGTGAACCCAGGATCTTGCACATGTTAGGACTTTATCATTGAAAGGTATTTAAATGACTTTATGGTTTCATAAAAAAAGTATTTTAAAATTGAAATTGAGGTGTGCAACACTGTGGTGTTTTGAAAAGAATACGAAACACATGCGCATTAACACTCCATGATGCAAGATGTGGTTCGATACAGTTTGAAGTGACAGGTGCTTTGCAGAGCTTCCCAGCAGGCCTCCATTTCTGGCCAAGAAGGAAGCTTGAAATCTCATTAAGCAAATGGCACCAAGCGGTAACCCTCTTGTTTCCTCGATTGTATAGATGCCGCTTGTGTGTGCTTCATCAACCGTCCTTATTCTTTTCTCTGATGATAACAAATGCATTTTCTACTTTTGTGCAATTTAGCTACATGTTATCCTTGTGACTTTTGGTGTTTTCCTTGAAAATGGGAGTGAATTTGGGATTCTGCTCTTTTGTAGGCCAAGCTTTCTTGGGAGATTCTAGTGGTGATGGAAAGTTATAGAGAGATTCCCTTTGCTTTGCTCCATGTTGCTCTCCTGCCTACTGTGCTAAAGCCACCACAGCTGGGATGTCCAGGGACAAGGCCAAGGATTGGTTACTCCCTCAAAACTCCCCCGCCACAGGATCCTCAATCCCCTGGCTCCTCTCTGGGAAAGTTTGCAGACATCTGTGGACTCTTGGTCAAACCTTCCTCCATGCTCACTGATGTGTGGCAACTGTATTTTTGTAGGGTGGCGAGAGAAAACCGACGAGAACCTAGGGAATTATTTTTTTCTTTAGCGTTCTATAATAACCAGTGTTTTAATAATTACAGCCTGTTTATGTGAGACATTCCCTTAAGACCTCAGATTAGCAATGGAGCTGTCACCTCCTCCTTCAACCCTGATCTTGGACATAATTACCCAGTGAAGCAATGTGGTAGGCAGGGCTGCCCATGAGTCCTGGTGACCCTGCCCAGTGCCATCCTGTCCCCAACGTCTCATTAACCATGTGCCTGCATTGCGCCTGTGTGGGCCAAGCCTAATGGATTGTCTCGATGCCGCAACAATGACATTTTATTCCATTATTGTAATTTGTTTTCAGGAGGCATATTTTTAATTATTTGCATGAATAATGCCATTATGTATTCATGCCAATACAATCCTTATAATTAATTTACACGATGGAAATTTCTTAATGATTTTGATGTCAGTGCTAATAGCAACATCTGATAGCTGATCTGCGGGTGTCGACATAAATTTGACTTTTAATATAGTGTTGCCAGCCTCACCAGCAATAGAAAATTACTTCCAAGGAAAAAAAAATCACCAATTGGAGAAGGAAATTCGTTGAAGAAGAAAGTAAGCCTTGTCTAGGGCTTGTAGATCCGGAACCAAAGATGTGCTGTGAATGGAAACAGGAATTCCTCCGGTGCAGGCTGGGGAAGTGAGTCCGTGGTGTTGTTGGGACAACATCACTGTTTTTACAAAAGGAGCTAGCCTGCTGACAGCTTCACTTTTCTTATCATGGTACAAACTTTCAAAAATTTCTGAGTTCTTTTGTGTGACCTTTCATAATTCTGTTTTAGTGGCTCGAAACACTGATTGAGAAATTTAACGAAGAAGGTGGTGTGCCATCGGTATTTAGCTCCACGTGTTGCACTTGTTGATGATCCTGGATGCCCTCACCTGCTCCTCAGGGAAACTGACAAGGGACTTGAACCTGCTAATGATGTGGTTTTCTTAGCTGATCCTAGAAGGGAATCCATTTCCTGGGGAGGCCAGCCTGGAGTCTCTGAGTTTCGCTTAGAATTCAGAGTTGTAAACAAAAGAATTCCCTGTAGGCTCATGTGCATGCTGAAACACAAGGCAAATAAAAATGAACAGTGCTCACACACATGTATCTGCATGTACACATGCTTGTGTATTTCTGGCTTTAAAATACTGAAATTTCATGTATGGTCTATGAAGGCAGTGCTGTTAAGACCCCGCTTGGTCAGGTGCTCTCTCTCTCTCTCTCTCTCTTTGATAACATGGCTACTTATGGCTCACCCTAAGAGTGAACTAGAAGCATCTTCTTTGATTCCCTGCCATGATATCAGGATCTCCAGAAACTTCCAGGACTATGGGAAGATGACCTGACATGCTCTCTACGTGTCAACTTTCAGATCTACATGGATAACACTTTCAGAACATGCAGGCTCTAGATAAAGTGAAGGATGTCTGTCAAGACCAGTGATGATTTTAACTCACCCCTGACATCAGAAACGCCGGGTCACGGTTGCCCAGCACATGGAAAAGTGTAATGGTGACCTTTACACAGTGGGGTGGTTACATCAAGGCCTGAATGGTGCAGGAGGGGAGGGGGCGCAGTCTCTCAGCAGACAGAAGTGTTTTCTGCCCCCCCCATGGCACACAGCCTTACCATCCCCACAGTACAGAGCCACTGTCTGCCCAGGGCCCACCAACCTCTGCTCTGTTTGGTTCGAAGGGTTTCCCAAGGCTCTAGGAAATGTCTTTTTGTTTCCCTCTTTATTAAAGAAAGACTGGCGTTGATCAAAGCTGATGGTGTTCATTCTTTTCCCATTTTTACGTCAGAAGACGGTCCAGGAAAAGGAAGAAAAGGATATGGCTGAAGTAGGCCAAAGGGTTTGACGATTCATTTTTGACAGCTTCGAGAATCTAGCTCTGAAGCCTGATTCTGGCGAGTTTTAAAGGACAGCATGTGCTTTGATTGGTTGGTTAAAAATCTCATAGCTACCAAGACTGGAAATAAGACTTTGAAAGTCACTGAACGTTCATGATGAGCCATTACCTGACTCACTAAAGCGAAGTCGCTTCCTCTGGCCCTTGTGACAGATCTTGATATGTTCACATCTCTTCCACTGGGCTTCTTCCTGGCTTACTCTTGAGCATCTTGGGGTCATGACCCCTAGCTTCCCCAAAACCCCGCTTTTGCTTCTTGGCCTTTACATACCTCATCTCGCTGACTCACATGACTTCTCTTGGCCACGCCCATGATCTTTCTCAGACCTGGCCCTCTTCCAGTGCTTACATCCACTGACAGGTACATGTTACTTCATCCTGACATCTTTCCTTGTCCTTGGCAGCTGGAGTCAGATGCTTCCTGCTAGTCCTCTTCCCTGGCTAGAGCCCCAGCCTGAGTGTGAGATGCCCCAGCCTCACATGCTGAATAAATTGCCCCCCCCACACATTGAAGGCTTGGTCCCCAGATGGCGAGGCTACTTTGGGAGGTGGTGTGAAGGAAGCAGGTCACAGGGGCTGAACCCAGGAGGACATGTCTGCTTCCTGTCCTGCTTCCTCTCTGCTGGGGAGCATCATGGGAAGGCATGTCTGTCTTGCTGTGCTGACCTCAGCACACAGAGCAATGAAGTCCAGGGGCCACAGGCTGAAGCATCTGAAGCCACGGGCCAGGCCAACCTTTCTGGATCTAATTCTTTCTTTTCTTTTGCATGCGTGTAAGTGCCAGTGATGTGTATGTGTGTGTGCGTGTGCGTGTGCGTGTGCGTGTGCGTGTGTGTGTGTGTGTGTGTGTGTGTGTGTATCAGAGAGTACTGTGTGTACCTGTGGAGACCCAAGGATGACTTCAAGAATCATCCTGAATTCCTTATTACTTCCTTTTTGCTTTGCTCTGGGATTTTCCAGGCTCCACCTTCCGGGGCCAGAAGTACAGACCACAAGTATTTCTACCCTGTGTTTTTTGTGGGATCCGGGATCCAAACTCAGGTCCTTCTCTGCTGGGGGCCGAGTCTTAACCCCTGAACCACTTTTCCAGCCCTCTAGTTGCTTTTCTTGGGTATTTTCTCGTCAACAAAGAATCCCACTCCCGCTATCCCCCTCCCCTGGCTCTTCCTCTGCTTGCTGCTGCCATGCAGGAGTCACTCCTCTGAGACTCTGCTGAGTGCGCATTTCCTCGACGCCTTCAGCCCATGGCTTTGCCTTCGCCGTTTACATCCAGGCAGACACCACCTGTATCTGTCTCTCCAGAATGAAGTTTCGGTAGAGACGAGCCTCATGTTTTAAGTTCCAAGGAGCATTTGACAGATCACGGTGCCATCAAACTCTAAGGTGTTCACGGAAGATAACAGCTTGAAGAAAGCCTTCTCCCCCATCCCGGGCATTCTAGTAAAAATGCGCTGGGGTTTTGAAACGGATACTGTGGCAGCTCAGGAGGAAGCTCCATGAGAATGGGGCTGCTCACGAGCTCACCTTGGGTCTCTCTCTTCTTTCTCTTAAGACTCATTTCACCCTTCAAATCTGTGTGTGTGTGTGTGTGTGTGTGTGTGTGTGTGTGTGTGTGTGTGTGTCAGAGGGCACTATGTGTGCCCATGGAGGCCCAAGGGTGACCTTGAGAATCATCGCAGATTGCTCTACCTCCTCTTTTCACTGCTCTGGGGGTGTCCCAGGCTCTGTCTTCCATGGTCGGAAGTGTAGGCTGCTGCCATTTCTGCCCCGCATTTTTATGTAGGATGTGGAACCTGAAGTCAGGTTCTTCTGCTTGTGAGGCAAAGGCTTAACCCCTGAGCCCTCTCTCCAGCCCTCCCCCTTCAAGTCTTATCAAATCCTTGCCTCCAGGCAGCTCTGTAGGAACAGGTGTGCCGAGGACACAGCTGTCCAGTGCACCTCTGCCTGTTTCTGTAGGAACAGGTGTGCCGAGGATACAGCTGTGCAGTGCACCTCTGTCTGTCTCTTTAAGCCATCTGAAACCAAGCTCTTCTCCTCACAGTGAGTTTCTTGGTAATTTCTACTTGTGATCACGTGCTGAGCTCCTTTGCACTCTACCCTCCTCGTAGGAATTGCTGGCAGCCTGGGACACAGTTCTCTGGGTTCTCTGTAGGCCGTTTGCCCCTCTCAGCTTCCAGCGCCACTTCTTCGGCTGAGCCTTCTGGTCACACGCTCCACCTTTGGTCACCATTCTGCAGGGAGGGTGGGCGGGGTACTTTATTACTGCTGGGCTTGACCAGCTGTCTTGAACTCATGAGATGCAGACAGACCTGACTACAGAGACTTGAAACGTGCTTGTATGATTGGCTACCAAATTCTAGGAGGACTGGAATCCGCGTCAAGCCAGAGCAGCTGACCCAGCGAGCTTCAGATCTGTGTCTGCATGAAGGCTTATTGCTTGCTGTCCTCCGCCTGAGCAGCATGCTTGTTACGCAGCATCATTGTGCCCACAACCAACAGACCACTTCTGTGCTCTGCCCTCACCCATCGTCAATGTTCACCCACTGTTACCGCCTGTACTGCAGCTCAGTACCATCCAAACATGACAACTGTCTCCCCTCTCCTTTATCTGTCCTACTCTGGTGCTCTGTGGGCTGACGGTAGGATCTCTGTTCTTACTTTTCTTTGTTTTTCACAGGAGAGCATCTTCCTAGTTTTTCTTGTTTCTATAGTTTGAAAAAGTCAGCGCATTACAAAAGAAACTATAACTTTTATTTGAATTGACTTGAGAAAAATAGGTTGTAGTTTCTCCCAGTGGCTAAAACCATATTACTCACAGCAACAGAATGAGATTTTTTTCCGGTTACTTTGTGTCATGCGGAAGGCTGAGATTCCGTAACTGAGAAATTCTTTCTGAGGTACTTCACTGCAGGAGGAGTGTGTGGTTTAGTGTGAAGTCCCAGGGGTCTGTGGATTGAAGGTTTGGTGAGACCAGGAGGGACCTGAGCTGCCACCCTTGTTCTCAATCAGTGCTCACCTCTGGGACCGGGGGAAGGAGGGGTGAAGACCGACTGGCTCCTTATGCAGCTGTGCTTCTGAGCTCGACCAGTCATCTGTTTATGACCATTCTGCCACTCTAGCGTTGCATTGTAATTTTAATGCATATACTCAGAAACATTGAAAATCCCAAGAAAACTGTATGCCTGTGGTGTGCTTTGCTGGAAGAGATACACAGTGCCTTCCCACTGTGCCTTGGGCTTCTGTAGGGAAGGGTTCAGCCCAGGATTGGAGGTTGTGAGTCCACAGGACATCCACTTTTCCTCTCTGTCTTCCCTGGACCAAGAAACGTCCCTCCTAGGCACGGGCCTGGGCGGCGAAACCATCTGGGTGACATTTTGTGGCTTAGGTTGTCAGGACCTTGGACCTTTTCCTTGCTGACGAGTCACCCACACCACACTGGACATTTTACTTAACAGGAGGCCTCAGAACTTTCACAGTGCTTTACAAGACTGTCCGAGTCTTAGCAAATTGGAGAAAAATGGAAGAGATGTGGGATGAGGGAGGGACAGCCCCCATGTGGGAAGTGTCCCCAGTAACAAGTTACCTTTCTGACCTGGGCCAGGTGAAGCCAATTCAGACACAGGCACTCTGAAATTCACAAAGAGCTAAGAAAATTCCCATGGCTTTTGCTCAAAAGACAGGGAGAAAGGCAGCTTTATCAATGAACATTTGTAAACCTGCCCCGAGGACTGTGCCCATCGTGTCAGACTTGATTATCGCACAAAAAAAAAAGCACCTGCTTCTATCCTATAGATTCACCACCCACAGCAGGAAAATTGTCAAGTGTTAGATGTGTATGTTTCTGTGAGGAAGCATTTGGTAGGACTTATTAAATTGTGTCTTTATGACATGTATGGCAATGTCATGTGACTCTTATGCACACACACACACACACACACACACACACACCCCTACACATTCTCACAAATGAGAACACAGGAATGTATAGCTTTGTAATTTGATCATTATTATTGGTAAATAGGAAACGAAGTCACAACCCTTGAAATTATAATGGCAGGCACACAAAAACTCAGTTGCCCGCACGGAATTCAATTAAGAGATAGAGATCATCCTTAGGTACTGCGTGAGGTAGGAATTTCCAGGCATGCTAATAAGTCATCTCTCAAAGCTACCACGTTTATCAGCCAGCCACCAGACATGAGCACGCATGTGGGCAGACAGAGTTGCTCTGGGATACTGAATATAAACCAGCTCTCACCATTTGAGGATTTGTGTTTAATCATTCAGCAGCATTTGAAAACATCTTGGCTGGTGAGCATCTCACACGGAGCTGCTTCCATTAGAAAGGGCGAAGAGATTTGTGCTGTACCTGGCTGAGTGGCCGGGCGGGCAGGCGAGACAAGACAGTGTTCAGCGGCCAGGTGTCTGCATCCCTGCTGTTCATCTCCTACCCTTTGAGCCCCTTGGCTTGAGTCTGTGGGATGGACGGGATCTGTAGGTGGGGAAGTCCCAGGAAGGAGGTCATCAGCCCACATACTGAATGAAGCAGTTTTCCCCAGCAGACTGGGTATTGCTTATGGCTGCATGTTCTACGCTTGGATATTGAGACTATTTAAAGATGAACACGGGAAGGTTCAGAAGATGCGCGACATTGCCTCCCCCCCGTCGTGGAAGAGGAGGTGATCTGCTCCTAGGGCAAGGAGGTTCTCCAAGCTCCTTTCCAGACAGTTTCTGTTGGCTCCCAGCAAAGGGCAAAGAAAGGTCACCATGAAGCGTAGGGGTGGAGTGAGCTTTCCAGGAGGAGGGTGTGGCTTAGGAAAGGAAGCAATCCTCCTATTGGGCACAAAGCGAAAGGGTCTTATGTCAGAGCACACCAAGGGTCAGGTCTGTGGCTGCCAGGACTCAATCCTCATCTCACGCACCCATTCAGGAGCAGCTGATCTGCCGGCACCCAGGTCGTGTGATCTGCCTGGAGGTGTTATGTCACATTTGCTGCAAGCAGCTGCCGGAGGGAGTGTGCTTATTTAGCAGATGGGAGAGCGTCTTCTTTTGGGCCTGGAATCACACAAACCTGCAAAGCCCTTCGTTCTTCACAGCTTAGAAGAAGTGGAAGTGGAAGGCGCACTAGAGAATGCTGCTGCAGACACAGGGAAGGAGCAGCCACAGGCTTCCTGCCTGTGAACGTCTCTCCTTTTGGGTCCAGGCTTTTACTTTTTCAAAGAAAGTAGAAAGAGGAAAAGGAAGAAAGGAGGAGGAGAAGGGTATGAAGACACAGGAGATAGAGAAGGAGGAAGGAAAGGAAGGAGGAGGTATATGGGAGCAGTGGAAGAGTTGAGACATTCCATACTTGTGATGCTCTTAGGAGCTGAATCTGCAGATTTCCCAGAGGCAGTTTGAAATGAACTGTAGCTTGAGTTTCCCGCCTGCCCAACCTGTGCGTTCAGAGCCTGCCCTCACAGGAAGGTCTCCGTGAGTATCTGGGGGATGTTTCTGTCTGCACAGCAGCCGTGCACCTACCCCAGATGAGGCTCCGTGGAGAAGATTTCTCCTGCCCAGAGAGAAGTCACCAGTGCAGTGTCGACATTTGATCTCAGCCTCTGTGCTTCCTTCCCATCAGTCTACTCTCCTGAACTCTGGAAGTTTCTGTTCTTGTTAGATTTAAACACAGGATTGTGCTTGATCCAAAATACTTACAGAATCTCCCAAACTTGTCCTTCACAACTCAACACAGGGGTACTGTGGTCAGTGGACTGAGAGTAGGGCAGGTATTTAGACACTTTCTAGAAACTGAGCGATCCTATAGTATTTTTTTTCTTTTTTTCCAATTATTCCTACATTATGCTAAGTTTATGCAACAGATCTTATTATACTAAAGCATTTACAAAACTCCTATGCTCTTTGAAAGAGATACTAACATGTGGAGGAAATAAGAGAGTAGATTAGAGGTCCTGCTTCAAAAACTTCTTTAGATCTGATGTCACTTATAACCACACATCTTTAATGTTAAGCAATCATTATCAGAGATATCTCTTGATTGCATTAGGAAAGTTTAACATTATTTTGATTGTATGGGCTTAGACTGAGATATTAACACAATGCATAAATGGATCAGTACTTTTAGAATTAGTCATAGTTAAAGCACACATAGTTAAAACATACCTTGATAAGAGAGATGTTGTAGTTGATCAAATTAGAACTCGAGAGCTGGATGGGGTGATAACTTCCTGGTAAAACGCTCGCTATGCAAGTGTGAAGAGTATAGTTCAGATCACCAGAAGCCATGTGGGGACAGATGTGGGGCTGTCTGCAATCCAGCATAGGGGTGGGGGGCAGAGACAGGGGATCCCTCAGGTAAGATGGCTGCCTGACTAGCTGACATTGAAAAGCTTCAGGTTCAGTCCAGAGAACCTGCCTCAATAAGTGTAGTGAACAGCGCTTGTTGCAGTTTGCCTGGATGGTTGCTGATAAATGACCATTATATGGTTTAAGGGAACAAGGGGTTTATTTCCTTACAACAGTCCGGTTACAGTTCTCAGTCCAGCTTGACAGGAGAGCACACACCAACACCAGGGCTGATGGAACTGGCCACCCTATCTCTACGTAATGACTGAGAGAGGGGCAATCCTTACTTGTCAGACCAGCATTTCTGGCCAAGTGTACAGAAGGATGACAAGTTTCTCAACTAGCTCTCTGTATTTTATTCCAGGGCCTAATCCCGCCACCATGGACTGGGCTTCCCCATCAGCTAGATAATGTTTGCAGGTTCACTCTGTGCTTAACTCAACTAATTCTCTACAGATGTGCCCAGAGCTCAAACCCTCAACAGTCAAGTTGACACCTGTGCCTAACTATGACAGCACTCAAATACACCTAATGTCAATTTCAGGCCTCCACATGCACCAGCTTATACATATGCATTCACATACATGCAAACACATACAAACACACACACACACCACACCACACAACATACATATACAAGGAGGAAGTGTTAAAAACCAGCCTGTCCTAGAAAGTACTCTAAGAAATTCTTAAATGTGAAGGAATATGAAGGTCTAAAATGGCACCCATCTTAACACTTGGACAACTTATTAAATTTATTTATTTTTAAACACATAGATAGCTTTATGGTTTGAAATGTGAAATGTCCCCACAGGCTCATGTGGTTTGAATCATAAGTTGTTTGGGAAGGTCATGGCACCCTTAGGAGGTGGAGCCTTGTTGGAGGAAGGCAGTCACAGGGGTAGCCTTGAGGTTGGTAAGCCCCGCCCAGCTTCAGTTAGTCTGCTCTTGAGCTTGCAGCGGCAGCTCTCAGCCTCAGTGCTTAGCCTCCATGATGTCTGCAGTGACTTAGGTTGCCTCTGGCTTTGCCAGCCAGCCACGCCTTTCCCACCATAATGGACTGTATTCTCCCCTCTGGAACCGTACACTGAATAAATCTCCCTTTCTTCCTTTAAGTTGCTTGAGTTTAAGTGGGGTCTCACAGCACCGGAGAAGAGTAACCAGTACACGTGGCTATAACAATAGGGTTCATAGGTACTTCAAACACAGTCGTGTATCAGCGAGCAGGTCATTACAGTTGTTTTGAGGTGCTGGAGCCTTAACTTTCCCACCCCATCCTTTCCCCACCTATCCCTAGGGTGGAAGCCAGGTTGAATTTGTAACTCTCTAGACAAGCGTTACCTGACTGTACTTTGGTATGGAGTCAGTCTTCTACTGCCAAATGGTTCCTAGCCAAGATGGAAGAACTAAACCAAATCAATCAAACTCCTGAGTAAGGCAAAGGCCTATGGCCAGAAGAGAAATCCAAACAAATGAGAAAATCAGGCAAGTCACTGGACCCGTGCTGGACACCTAGAGGTAAAAACCAGCACCTTGAAAAAATACTATATGTCAGTCCTTGGCCTAAGGCACATCGGGTTTTGTCACTGGGAGAGCCTGTAGTTGTCCTTTCCATCACGTGCGATGTGGCTTCTGATGTCACTTGTCCTGACTCCCACACAGGTCAGCTCTTGTTTCATGGTGACCGTTCATGGGTCTGCCATTTGTCATATAGAACTGGCTGTTGGTGGGGCTGGAGAAGTGGCTCAGGGATTAAGCCTGTGCCTTGCAGGTGGAAGATCCTGAGTTCAGGTCCTAGACCCCACGTATAGACGCCGGGCGGAAAGCAGGGAGTGGCCTGCGTTTCTGGTCCTGGTAGGGCGGAGCCTGTGAATCCCGGGGCAGAGTAAACAAGGAGGAGGTGGAGGCGGTCCATGGTGGTTCCCGAATTCGCCCATGTTTCTACACACACACACACACACACACAGACACACACAGACACACACAGACACACACACAGACACATACACACATGCACGCATAATTGAACAAATAAAATAAAATAAAATAAAATAAAATAAAATAAATAAAAAAAAGAACTGGCTGCTAGCTTCTCTATATCTATAGGAAAAGACTCTGTGGTCTATTAAGATATTCCCAGCCCCTGCACTAATGTATACCAGTCCTATGTTAAGTGTAAAACACAACCACATTATTGCCAGGATATGCGATTGAATTCTAGAGACCTAGGCCTTCAGCTACTAAGCGATGTCCAGTGTGTGTTTCAGCAGCAATATATGCCTTTGTCCAAGACAGGTTGTTTTCATTTTTATACAGAAGCCTTTTAATTGGACTGCTAGGAATTGCTAGTGATTTATTTTCATGTATTGCCTTTGAAATTCTAATTAGACTCTAAAAACTGGAGGACTGATGGGTAGATGTCTCCACTATCTTCAAACCATGTCCAGCCCAGGCAGCTGCTGTCACTGCTGGATACCGGCATCAACCTGACAATTGAAGGTTTGTGCTTGGGACACATCTGTAGAGAATTAGTCGTTGAATTGAGCCCACAGCAAGCTTGCAGGAGATTGTCTAGTTAATGGGGAAGGCCCAGTGCATGGTGGGTGGGACTAGTCCCCAGACAGGTGAATAAAATGGAGAGAGCTGGTTGAGAAAGTTGACATGCCTTGGTATGCTTGGTCAGACATACTGGTGTGGCATGTGAGGAAGAGCTCACCAGAAAAGTTAAGACAGATCCAGTCCACCCTGGTGAGTTTTCTGCCTCATCTTAGCTTGTGCTCTGTGGAGCAGTAGGGGAGATATCATAGTTGGGCACGGGCACCAACTTAATAGTTGAGGGTTTGAGCTCTGGGCACATTTGTGGAGAATTAGTGGTCGAGTTAGGCCCAGAGTAAACCTGCAGGAGATTGTTTAGCTGATGGGGAAGACCCAGCCCATGGTAGGGAAGGAAAGTTAAGGTTAAAGTTTAAAAGTGCTATTGTTTTTTGTGTCAAATTGATAAGAGGTGGAGTGTCATAGTTGGGCACAGATGTCAACTTGACAGTTGAGGGTTTGAGCTCTGGGCACATTTGTGGAGAATTAGTGGTTAAGTTAGGTCCAGAGCAAACCTGCAGGAGATTGTCTAGCTGATGGGGAAGACCCAGCCCATGGTAGGTGGGATTAGGCTCTGGAGTAAATCACAGAGAGCTGGTTGAGAGAGTTGGCATCCTTCTGTACACTTGGCCAGACATGCTGGTCTGGCAAGTAAGGATTGTCCATCTCTCAGCTATTATGCGGTGATGGCGTGGCCAGTTCCCTCGGCCCTGGTGTTGGTGCGGGCTCTCCCGTCAAACTGGACTATGAACTGTAACTAGAAATCATAAGAGAAATAAATCCCTTGTTCTCTAAGCCATCTGATGGTCATTTATCAGCAACCATGCAGGTGCACTGCAACAGGAGGGTGGACTTGATGCCCATCACCTTGCAGTCTAAGCCTCAATAGCCATCAGAAGTGATGGACAATTAGTTCTGCTTCTTACCTCATCCTCCAAAGCATCTCAATGGTGTGAATCATACTTAGTCCACAGAGCTCTCTGGGAATCATGGGAAAGTGTCGGAATCCCCTCTTTTGCTGACTGTTTCCATGTGTGCACATGTGACTGCTTGAACATGCCTTCCCATCTGGCACATTCCTGGCTAGGCCCTGGCTCAGTCACATGCACATCTTTATAGGCTGCTGGTCACACCACCACTGTTCTCTGGGAATTGCAGATGAAGGTCGAGCAGCCCCCACAGGGTGCACGTGTAGCTGCAGGTCTATGCTTCTCGCCTCTGGCTGGTTTCCTGTGCATGGACAACTGCTCGTGTGCAGTGCTCATGAAGATGCAGGCCTGGCACATCCTGCTGGGCTGCAGACCCTGAGCCAGCCTTGGGTGCCAGTGTTTGCCCAAGTCACTAATTCCTCTGCCATTGTATTCCAAGCAGCTCGCAGACGTCTCAGGGGAGGAGCCAAAGAGGATGAGTGAGGCGATCCTCTCCCCAGCCTTCCGTGGAGCAGACAGCCACTCTGGGATTGCATGCTCATCTGTTTTCGTTTCCTGAACAAGGCGGCGTGAGCTTGGAACCCCTGTGCAAGGCCACAAATGCACAGAACACTGGGACTTGCTAGCCAGCCAGCCTCGTCTGCTCAGTGAGGTTCATATCCCATGAGGGACCCAGGCTTCGAACACAAGGTGCTGGCATCTGAGCAATAACACCTGAAGTCATCACCTGGCCTCTACGTGCACACACATGGATGCTCACACACTCGTGCAGGGCTGCACACACATATATGTGCAAGTTACATACATGTATGCTTACATATGCCCATGGGGCTCACACATGCATGCTCACCTATGTATGCAGGTCACACCCATGAACATGCTCATGTATCCCTCCACAAGTTTGCTATCTTTCTCCCACGTGGCCCTATGCCATGAATGGTGTTTCCGATGTATTCCTTATAAGGCAAATGCAGGGTGTCCGAAACATGGCTGCAGAGTAAGGGTGGAATTCTTGCTACAGTGTTGAACTCAGGTGCTGTGCCGCTGGGAGTCGGTGCTCTGATGGTGAGGGGCAATTACACGGCGACAGCAGGAGCACCTGGCAGAGGCCAGTCACTGGAGACCACCGTCAGCTACCGTTTCAGGACTTTGCCGGTAACTGCAGGCACAGTCAGGGTTCAGCAGAGCACAGTGTCCATCACACTGAACCCAGGGACCCGTTGGCCTCCAGGGAGTCAGCAGGACACAGCAAATTCCTTGCTTCTGCAGTACAACAGAATCCCTGGGGATGTTCAGGGGGGACCATCAGCTCTCAAATAGCCGTGGAGAAGGGTCGTGCTGAGCTGCAAACTGAACACTTGCCCCTGAGCCCCGCAGCAATGGAGGGAGGGGAGATCGATCCTCTATTCTGCTTCAAACGAATAGATGGAGATCTGAGGCTTGGGAGAACAATTTTCACCTTGTAAATGCTCATGAGTCAAAAATGCTGTTGTGGTTTAGGAGAGATTCCAGAATGCTTGCTGCCTTCCCATGGCCACAAATGAATTAGGCTCTCAGAAGAAATGGCTTTTGTGAGGACGGGTGAGGGTGGGGCTTCTTTTGGCCGTTAGTTGTGAGAAAGAAGTAAGCAGTTCTTCATCACAGAAGCTCGGCCACCAAACCCCATGGCTGAGTGTTGCGATGATGCTATGTGATACGTGTGTCTTCTGAGGACACATTACACTGCACTGCACAGTGGCAGTAACACAACCCCGAGGACACAGGGGCCCTGAGGAGCTTGGCTTTGCTTTAGTTTGCTTGCTGGTCATTTAAACCATGCTATGGTTTAGTGATCCTGGAAGACGTGTGCATCTACTCACTGATAACATCATGGAGGCGATTGCTTTTTCTGTATCCTGTATTGATGTTTTCTGTCACGTTCCCAGCTTGTTGCGTTTAGAGATCAACATGTGTCGGCATGCTCATACAAAGTCACTGTAAAAATACGCTTGCCTTTAAATGATAAGACAGTGGGAACTCAAGGATACATCACCTGGAAATTAAACGTGGAATTCCGTTCAACTGCTTGTTTTCTTTCCAGGTTATTATGTCCAGAAAATAGCAAAGTGAGCAATGAGGCGCCAAGTTGCACACTGGACTCTGTGATGGACGTGCACGTCCATCTTGAGTAAAATTTCTGAAGCTCACGGCGGAGTGGCTTTTCTGTAATGTCATGGGATGAGCAGAAAGGAAGGATAGAGAGACCCGGACGGTAGGGGGGGATGTCAAGTGGAAGGACAGGGTGGGGGCCCTGCAGGAAGAGGGGCGGGGGAGGCTATGAAAGAGGGGACCCGGTGTCATCACGCAGGACAGGGCGCAGGGTGCTCTTGCTTACAGCCTCTGTGTTCCTGGCTTGAGAGCGAGTTCACGTCATCTTCCTCTCAGGAGGCAGCAGCTGCCCTCTGCCCACCACTGGTGGTGGCGGCGCCCCTGGGAACAGGCCGTGTCCCTCCCCAGTTCCTGTTTGTGGACTCCGGCTGCAGCAAAGCTCTGAATGGCGTCATTGTAACGGCCTGCAGGATGTTTAAGATTCTAGCCGGGCCTCATCACCAAAGAATGTCTTTCAAGAGAGGAAAATGAAATGATCACTATGAAAGGCATCCTCACAAGTTCCCATTGTGCGCTAGACAAAGAAGAGCCCGTGCATTGAGGTCCGGTCTTTAAGGTTTGCCAAGCCCAGACTCCCCCACCCACCCCTTCCATGTGGGTCCAGGCTGAAATCTAAGTGCATAGAAACCAGTGGGCTTCTGAGTGGAAGGGTTGCAAGAAAGCCACTATCCAACTCCAGCTCGCTGGGGATTTCTGTTTCAAAACTCGGTCAGGATAGCGTCTCTGAAATTATTTGATTTGGGAATGGGATAAAAAATTGATAATATCTGATTTGTAGATTAGCCCTGGATGGGGAAATACTAATTTCAAATATCATTCATCTTCCTTTTTATTTAGTCTCTTCAGGCTGTAATGAAATTAACTGAGGCCCGAGTCCAGCTTGCGGGAAGCTCCAAGGAACTTGCATATTGAGCTGGCAAATTAATCTGCGAGCAGCTCACATTCCAGGACCTATTCAGCCACTATGCAGTGAATGACAGAGGTCGAAGGCACATTCTTTTGTCTGTGTATTCATTGACGTACTCCCATCAAGAGCGTATCTTGGGACTTATTTCTCATTTCTAAAATCACAGATTTTCAACTTAATTGCATTTCCCCCCTCTGACTAGAACCTGATGTTTCAGGTAAATATATTTGTAGGTGAAACTTAGAAGACTGGGTTGGAAGGAGAAATGGAGCAGAATTCAGGAGATAAGAGCTCATCTCAAATTGTTCCCAAAGAGCTATAGCATTCACACAATACTAAATGTTGTGCAAAAAAAAAAAATAGATGCAAGGTTTCAGAATTTAGAGATAAAAGGGAATTTCTCCTCTTCCAGTGTGTTATATGTGGGGTGCGATTGTTGCATGTTATTTCATGGTGTTCACTCACATATATGCACGTGTCTGTATGTATATGCACACGCATGTGGAGGCTAGAGGTGAACCTCCGATGTCAATTTTCAGGACACCACCCAACTTCCATTTTTTTGAAACAGCAACTCACTGATTTCATTAGGCTTATTGGCCAGCAAGCCCCAGGCCTCCCAAGCTCTGGGGTTACAAACATGTGACAATGTACATGGAGATTTTTTTAATGTGAGTTCTGAAGTTGAACTTGAGTCCTTCAAGGCAAGAATTTCACCAGATGAGCTCTCTCTCCAGTCCCAAAAGGGTGTTCACAACTCATTAATTCATTCACTAAATGGCGAGGCCATTTAGTGTAGTATTTATTGGACTAGATTTAGAACCAGTCTTCTGGGCTTGAGAGCTGTCACTTATCACTTATTACTTGACTCCCATGAGCCTCCATTTCTTTTCTATAGAAGAACAAACAAATGACAGCATATCAGTGTGAATGCCAAATGCATGCACGTTGCTTTCACCAGTCGTAGCACAGAGCATGCATAGGAAGAGGAACTCAGGTTGTGGTGCAGGGAGAGCCACACAGACATGTGAAGATCATCCCTTCCATCTTTCATAAGAAGTGCAGGAGGCCACGTTGCGAAGAACGAGGGAAAAGAAAGAGGCAGCCTTGCTGGCTGTAGCTTCTCTGTGCACACAGTGTTGAGACAACAGGGAACTTCCCTGTGTACATTTGAGACATAACGGCCTATTGCAGGAATGAAGAAATGATTGACACGAGTTGGTGACTGGGATCACAACCAGACCTGCATCTGGACCAGACGGAAGTAGCAAGTAGACTCCTTCACTGCACTCAGGAAGAGTTTTTCTGCCTGTGATTAAAGTGTACAGAGTCTGCTCCATCTTGCATACATGTAAGAGCTGCAGAGATGTCAGAGATCATTGGTCCAAGAGAAATCTAGTTCTCCAGAAAGTCTACAAGCTAAGGGCTGTTTGTGAAGGCCAGAATGGTGGGCTTCTAAATCCCAAACTGGGGTACTTCTTCACATCATGTAGACCTCACTAAGATGCTCTCCAGTGAATGGCCCCGATCAGAAAGACGAGGTGGGTCAGGGGAGTTGAAAAGAGAAGAAACCAGGCATCACGTTGGTGGGTGGAGCTGGGATGCTCTAAGAGACTAGAAGAAGGGAGGCTGCAGAGCGATTCCCAAGAGAAGTGCTCAGCAGAACATCTTTCTAAAATGATCTAATCAGTCACTTATCCTTCCTGGTCTCTCAAGTCACCAGCCTGTTCTGTTCCTGGATCCAAACCTGGGGCCTGTGTTCTGGGAAGGATAAAGTGTGGATTGTAATTTCTTTTTGGAATTCATAAGCTTTTATCAGGGCAATATTTGGCAAATGAGAATATATAATTATTCCACTCACAAGAATGAAAAAGTTATTATGAAAAAGTCAAAATCAGGAATTCAGAAACATAGTTCTAACATACAGTGAGAGGCAAAATTAAATTCAAAGAGAAATTAAAAACTGTATAGTAAGCAATAACATGAAAACATCAAAACTTGTAGGATAAATGTTATGCACTGGCATGTAATTCCTAGCTTTAAATATCATCATTATTTTTAATTTAAAAGAATTAATTAATGCAAACAATTATAAACAATTATAAAAGTAACACCATAATTAAGCAATGTAAACAAAAAGAAAGTTAAATGTAATGGTAGAATTAATGGACAAAGCTCAAGTTTTAACAAGTCCAAAAAAATTAATCCAAAGGAAATGTGAACATGAATGATCATGAATGTGAGAGGTATAAAAGACATAAATACACAGTAGTTGTTGAAAACTTTATTTCATATTCAGTTTTATAGAACATACATTTTCAAAACTTCAAGAATTGATGATTTCTAACAAATCCAAACTGTGAAATTGACTCAAATTGTAAAAAAAATCTCAGAAAGTTCAATCGTAATAGAAGGAATAAAATGTATTTAAAATTACACTATTTAAGAAAGGACTTGGAGTAGCTTAGCTTAGGTAGTTGCAATACAACTTTATTTCAGTTTTTTTTAAAGTTGTAGGTTGAATAGAAATGACATTGATTGCCTGCAAAGTCTATCCATGTCCAAAAAAAACCCTGAAAGCATAAATATTTGTGATAGAAAACACCAACAGAAGTGCATGTTGAGAACTGAGGGGGAGGGAGGGAGATGGATTAATGGGGAGAAGGGAAGGGAGCGCGGGAAGGAAGGGGGTAAAAGGAAGCAGGGATTAGTACTCAAAGTGCTTGTAAAACAAATAAATTAGAAAATTTTCTTATACTATATAAATTACCACAAATAAGTCATTATCGCTAATGTTATTAATTCATTTTTATTTTGTGACTTCTACTATTGGTCTGTTTGTACATATGTATTTGAGGTTTTTCTTTTTTCATATTACTGTCTCTCAGAAGGTGGGAGATTCTATTTGAAAATTAATTCAAATTTTGTCCTATGATTCATTTCCTTCTTTAAAAAGAGAAATTATGTGAAATGTACCCAAATGTTAATCTTTAGTGGCAGCAGACTGTTTTATTTATTTATTTATTTATTTATATTTTTTATTATTATTTATTCAATTTGTGTGTGTGTGTGCGTGTGTAGACTGTTTTAAAAAGCACATATTTCTAGCATGTGCTATGATTTTAACCAAGTTTTGGGTGGTGGCTTAGATGCTGGCATACTCGCTTATTTCTTCCCACCATTATGTGGTGAACTTTCTTGAGACACTGTTTCTACTTCAGTTTTCTCATGTTGTAGTATGTTTACAAAATAACTTTCTGAGTAAAATTTGCTATAAAATATCATCAGAAGAAAGAGAACAATGTATTGACGGGAGCAAGTATGAATGCATGTTGTGTGGAACTTATAGAACAGAAAGTTAAGGTTAAACTTCAGCATAGATGCCAAAATTCTAGTCAATTGTGGACTGTAATTCTAATTGGTGACCCAGGCGCCTGACAAAAGTTGTTGGCTATGTTGGGTCCACATCGAGAAGCCCTTTTGGAGTAAAATGTGTCTGGGTAGGAGGAGGAAAAGGGAGCCCCAGGATGTAGGTTCCAACAAGGCCCCCCTCATCAGACCTGTCCTCCCGCCTGCAGGGCTTTGTTTAAAGCTGCTGCCATCTCTGCCAAGCCTCAATACTGAGAGTTAAGTCGCCCTCCTAGAGGGGCTGCCCTCCTGCACGTTGGGGTGGTCCCACTCTGTTTCCCAGGCTGCTGAAAGCCCCCAAGGGCTGGCAGTGTTGCCAATCTCATGTTTTGCCAACAAGGGCGTCATAAATGAAGCCAAACAGACAGAGCCGTCCTTACTCACCACACTGTAGTCACATAAAAAGAAAGACACTTGGGCATCAAGAGCAGAAAGTTCTCTTTGAAATAAGACAATTCTTTTGACTGTATTCAGGTTCCCAGAGCACCCCCTGTCTTGGCATTGTGTTTCTCATTTCACTGCAAGCCAATAAAAAATTTGGCAAGGATCAAGTAGTGGTCCCCTAGGTTTTTTTCTGCCCCATCTCAGGACCCAGCATTTAGATGCCGGAAAGATCTGGTATTCTTCAATAGCGAGTATTCACGGCCAACAGCAACTATTCACAACCAAGGACGCCCTGTCCCCACAGACAATCCATTCAGTGTCCCTCCTTCGCCTCCTTCCTTACATCCGCGCTGTGTTCACATGATTATCCCGCCTGGGAGACCCTGTGACCTGCTCCCCACTGAGGTGTTCTGCTGGCTGCCCTTTCTCAGGACCACTGTGGAGTGACTGACTTTGTAACAACTCCCAGATGGATCTGCAATCTGGAAACGCTAAGGCCAAGGCCTGATCTCGGGTGCAGCGTGTGCCCCACATGATAACTCCCAAACGTGCAATTGGCAGGACACTCCCATCGGCCGGCACACCTGGATTTCCCCACTGGGTTGAAGCTTGGGGGGGAACTTGAGAAGGTCCTGGAGCATCGTGACACAGGCTCCACACGGCATATTCCAGTGCTCTGCTCCCTTAAGGGGGCAACATGTGGTGAAAAACATCTTTTTGCTATGTGCATGAGCAGTTAGAATTTACCTAATACTTTGCCATTCACCCAGAATAGAAGCTAAACTCCTGACTCGGCTTCATGCTCCCAGGTATCCTGGAGTCACTACAAACATACATCGCTTTTGACAATGTGCTGCTTGCACCATCACCCCTGGAGGCGTGTGCTCCCCATGCACACGAGCATGTAGGATCGCTTGTGTCACCATCATTTACTTTTGGCCCGTGGAATACACCTGTCAGCAAAGGGGCCATGTTAGATAGTGACTAGAGAGAAATGTGTTTTCTAGAAGTGATTGTGGCTTCTATCTGGGCTCTTTCTTCGGTGATACCATTAGGTGATTTTTTTGTTTGCCTTTGAAGAACCTATTTGAGATTATACTTGAAACATGCCAGCAAATGGCCCTATTGAAACACAGTCATGTTTCAGCCTCTGACACTTTGAAGCAAGGGCAGCATGGAGGCCTCAAGCTACTTAACGCGTCAATGAGTAGCTCCCAACATCTGGCATTGTACTGGGGCTGTTCAAAGGGCAGATGTGTATGCCTGCCAACAGTGCTGATTTGGTAAGGGAAACCCCAGGATTGATATGCCATCTAGAACTTTCTGTAGCCTTTCCTGCCCAGTGTCTTGGCTTGTGTGGCCAAGGACACTAACATACCTGACCTCCTAGGACACGTTCAAACTTTGTGTGGGTGCTTGCACATAAAAACCTCTCCCATTCAGTTTTGTTAAATCTGTACTTATCAAAGACTTCAATTAGTGAGTGTCAGTGGCATAAAATAAAGGAAAGTTTTTATTGTCGAGTAAGAAGACCAGGATTTATACGGGTCAATCCATACAGCCTAAAAATATTTAGGGGGCTGGAGAAATGGCTCAGGGGATTAAGCCTTTGCCTTACAAGCAAAAGGACCTGGATTTGAATCCTAGATCCCATGCAAAAATGCCAGATGGAAATGGCAGAGGCCTGAGCTTCTGTTCCTTGAAGGCAGAGCCTGAAAAACTCCAGAGCAAAGCAAGAAGGAGGTAAAGCAATACAGGGTGATTCCTGATGTCATTCTTGGGGCTCTAAGGCACACGTATTCAAGTGCCTTTTTACACACACACACACAATATTTGGGGCTGGAGAAATGACTCAGCAGTTAAGGCACTTGCCCTGCCAGCAAGAGGACTCAAGTTTGAAAATCCAGATCCCATATAAAAATCCATGTTGAATGGGCATGGCAGTCTGTCTCTAATTCCAGACTTGGAAGTTGTGGGCAAAGAGTCATCAGGGCAAAGCCAGCTAAGCCAGAGCAGCCCTATCAGTGGGTTCTGAGTTTGATTAGAGACTCTGTCTCAAAAGAATAAGGTGGAAGAGCTATTAAGAATGATTCTTCTAAACCTTGGATTTCGACCTGCACATACACATACACATACACATAAAAATGGAAGAAAGGTCAAGATGTGAGAGAGCTGTTCAGTGGTAGAGGCTCTTGCAGTACAAGCCTGACGGCCTGGGTTTGGGTCTTCAAAATCCTCATGAAAGTCAGAAGCAGTGTGTGGAGTGTGTAATCCCAATGTTTACAGGGAATGGGAGGTGGAGACCCAAGGATTTCTAGAAGCTCACAGGCCAGTGGAATTGACTTACACAGGAGAGGCGAAAAGACCTTGTTCTTAAACAAGGTGGGAAAGGAGAGGAGCAACACCTGGAGACTGACCTCTGACCTCACATTTGCACTATAGCATGTGCCCCCCCCACACGAACACTTTCACACACACACTTCACCCATCACACATGCACACTACAAATAAATAAATACAAATTTTTAGAAAGGCCTTTATTGACAAGTGGGTGTGGTCAGCCTGTCTCTCGGTCTCTATGCACAGGAGCGCTGGGCAAAGCGGTCCACAGTCCAAGTCTCCTCCTGGAACGGCAGGGGAAGGAAACTTGGCCTATGGTAGGGCCTGTGTGGCTGGGTGTGGACATCTGGTCTGTTGTCTGGTCTCTCCAACACCCTTTCTGTAAACCTCTCCTGAGCAGTCACTCTGCAGTGGCCCATCTGCCTATAACCCCCTCCCCTCCTTCCAGAGCACCAGACTCTGAGTCTTTGGCTCCCGCAGGGTGAAGGACGCCCAATTGTCTTTCATGGAAGTCTGGGTCTAGAAGCATCATTCTTGCTGCTGTCACCATAGCCTCGCTGCTTGACAGACTTGGGACAGCCATGATGCCCTAGCAGGGGTGACAGCACCCAGACCAGCACCAGGGTGGGCTGCCCAAGGGCTTGGTGGGGTCTCCTCTGATGCTACCTGTGCAAACCCACCTCTAGTTTATGAGTTCCCCAAACTGCAGTAGGAATGCCCTGCTGTTTGCAGGAAAGTCGTTGATATCATGAACAGCCACTGAGCACCTGTTTTATACTACCTGTGTTACTTAAGGTTAAAGCACTTCTCTGCAGGGCATTCTCACTCAGGAGTGTGTGCTTCTCCCATGTGTGTCAGCAATGCTTGTGTTACATGGGTCCATACAATAGTCACTAAAGATGGTTGTGATATGACCATGGCAAGACCACAGGCGCCATAGATCTGAGCAGTTGCGGCTGACCACTGTGGATAGATTCCTTTCTCTGCATTTTGAACTGATCATAGGTACCTGTGTCTGTCAGTTCTGGGGTATTTGAATAGCTTATAATATATTTGCATAGGTTTATGATAGTATGTCTGTATATTTTTTGCAATCATGGTTATACCTAATGTTTTCTTAATTTTTCCATGTTCCTAGGCTTTGGAAGTTTTTCAGGTTGTCTAAGATCTCAATGGATCTGTACATAGATTTTGAACAGTTCAAACTGTGCTACCTGAGGGGTACCTGGTAGATTACCTAGATATCCTGAAATGCCTGGCCACATACCTGATTTCCTTTCTTGCTTCACCACATTCTTCAGAAACCCTTAATAACTTCAGACATCTAGGTATTCTTCAATGCCTTCCCGGATACTTGGGTATCCATGAATGCTTTACTAAAAAGTTGGCATTTCTTAATCTAGCCCAAAAGACATCCTTAATCAACTACCACACATATAGCCTCTCAGTTTCCTTTGCTTTCTTTATCTTTTTATTCCACAGTTTCCAAACTCAATGTTTTTCCCCACAGGAAAAACTCCTCACAGGAGTCCCCACTCCTCCCAAGATGCTCAGCTGTGACTTCACCGGGAGCGCCAACTGTCTCCCAATAGTCCCACAGCTGGGAACAAAGCGTTTGGAGCCACATGCCCAGCCAGTGGTTCCGCAGCTCATCCTATGCTTGCTATTTTTCTGCTATATGGACCATCCTCTCTCAATTTTGGTTTCCCTCTCCCCCTTTCAGTAATAGTTTTGCTGACCTCTTCCACACTCTCCTCTGTCTAGCAATCCCCACCCTCTGCTCTTACCTTCCTATTGCATCAGAAGACATCTTCCTTCTTGTCTCAGTTCACAGTGGTTTGTCTTTGCTTCTTCCGTCTGCCCTTTATACTAACACCAGGGCTTCATGAGCTCAGGGCCTTGTTTACTAACTTGCAGAGTCTCCAACAGCTCCAGGTCTAAACAAATCTATTGAATGAAGGAATGACTGGAATCTGACATGGAAGATCTGGTTGTGCTTTATCTGTCAAGTCTGCAAAGCTAAGAACTTCTCTGTTAAAGGAAAAACTTGAAAGATGCTCTGGTTAATGTCCTTGTGGAATTGGTGTATTTATATCATCTTTGTGGAGTGTGATGTATTTACATCATCCTTGTGGAGTGTGATGCATTTACATCATCCTTGTGAAGTGTGATGGTGTTTACATCATCCTTGTGGAGTGTGATGTATTTACATCATCCTTGTGGGGTGTGATGTGTTTACATCATCCTTATGGGGTGTGATGTATTTACATGTGATGTATTTACATCATCCTTGTGGAGTGTGATGTATTTACATCATCCTTATGGGGTGTGATGTATTTACATCATCCTTGTGGGGTGTGATGTATTTACATCATCCTTGTGGGGTGTGATGGTGTTTACATCATCCTTGTGGAGTGTGATGTATTTACATCATCCTTGTGGGGTGTGATGTATTTACATCATCCTTGTGGGGTGTGATGTATTTACATCATCCTTGTGGAGTGTGATGGTGTTTACATCATCCTTGTGGAGTGTGATGTATTTACATCATCCTTGTGGAGTGTGATGGTGTTTACATCATCCTTGTGGAGTGTGATGTATTTACATCATCCTTGTGGGGTGTGATGGTGTTTACATCATCCTTGTGGGATGTGATGTATTTACATCATCCTTGTGGGGTGTGATGTTGTTTTCATCATCCTTGTGAAGTGTGATGGTGTTTACATTATCCTTGTGGGGTGTAATGTATTTACATCATCCTTGTGGGGTGTGATAGTGTTTACATCATCCTTGTGGAATGTGATATATTTACATCATCACACACACACCAGAGGTGGGTGCCCTGAAAAACTCAGTTGTGTGTCTTCTTAAGAAAGTGAGGTGTGTAGTTCTAGTAGGTGTGTCCATGAATTTACCTTGCAGCCATTGAGTTTGTTGATGTCAGAAGGAAAGAAAAACCTAGTGTTTGAGTATATTGTTGAATGTGTATCAGCAGAACATGTCTTCCATGACATAACAATGAAATGTGTGCCCTGGCTGTCTGTAGTGATGTATGTTTACAATACCAGCATTAGGAGAGGTGAGATGGTCAGATCCCTGACGTCTCCTGCTGAACTGCAGGCTAATATGAGACCTTGCCTTGCTAAGATGACATCTAGCATCATCTCCTGTTCTCCACACACATGCACCTCTATGCAGGTATACCTACACACCTGCATATATGCAAACATGCATGGGACGTATACATCTTTTTCAGATGTGCAATTATCTAATGTAATATCTAATTGCATTTCATGCTTGAATGAAATACTCCTTAAACTATGAAAGCTTTGTAATAAAAATCTATTATTAATGTAGTTTTTAAAAATTAACTGAGTTTGTAGCCAGGAAGATTAAGTCAAATATTAAAACATGCAAAGAATAACCTTTCTGCATGAGCCACAGTCTTGTGGTGTTAGATTACTGGAATCTAACCAGCAGGGCAGCCTAGAGAAACCTGAAGAGCATGCTGTCTGAATCTCCAGTAAGTTTATGTAAAATCGTTGACCTGGATCCAAGGGCAGACCTGCAGCGATCAGTCGATGCAGGTGCAATCAGATAAGAACATTCTGCTGTTGTATTAAAGTGCATCTAATTCAAAGCTCAATAGTGCTCACGTATCCTTAATCAGGGACGACATTCTAGGAGGTGCTTACATGAGAGATGTTAAAGACACCAACTCATTAGACTTTCTACCAGAAGTGTTTTCTTGCTTTTTCTCCCCTGAGCAGAAATCTTAACCCATCCTCTTCGTAGCTCCATAGTTTTGGCTACAATAAATATTGTAGTGTCTGTCATCTATCCTACTCTGCTTACAGTGGAAAGCATCCTCTGGACTAGTTGGTGACTAAACATTCTTTTGGATGGACTAGAAAAGCCAAATGTAATTTGGGGGGACTTCTGGAGAGAGTGGGGGAGGGGCTCTGTGCCTAGCCTTAGGAATATGGTTTCTGGACACTGTAGCCTGGGTCTTGCACCATGTACCTTGTAGCAGATGTTCCTTGGCACATCCCGCTGTTGTGGGTGAGAACCTGTCATTTGGAACAGCTGAACAGAGCCTTGATTTATCCTCACCTAGTTAATGTGAAATGTATTGGAGAGATGAGGTCTAATATTTAAGGTAATAATGTTTACTGATAGCTTCTCTCAGCTGGTCCAGTCATTTGCTGATTGCTAATGGCAGCCACCTGCATGGTGAAGAGGGCAGGTAATAGGTTCAGATCCATCACCCACAGCAAGCGGGCTCATTTTAGGCCTGGGTGGCCGCAGGCCTCCTGCCAGAGGCTTCAGCTCTGGCGACTTGAAGCATGGCCTCATCGGAACATCCCCGCAGGGAAGAACAGCTCCTGTGATCTCCAGGGTGAAGGGCAGATCCGACATTGTCCTGCAAAACAGGAAAACTCTGTCCTCCCAGATTGCTTGTCTGTCTGCCTGCAGGTAGGGGCTGAAGGAGACAAGATGGACTGAATGTTTATCAGAACCATGGTGTGCTGGCCTGAGACTTTCTTTTCAAAGGCTTAGCAAAGTTTGCAACTTTTCTTGCAATGTTAGGGTGGGAGTCCAGGCCTTGTGCAAGACAAGGAAGTGTTCTACCATTGAACCACATCTCCGGTCACTTGCTTTCATTTTTGCTTTTTAAGAAAGTAAAGTCTGCCCATCACCCCTCAAGAAGTATGTCAGATGATGGGCTCTCCATCCTCAGCTACAGGACGTTTCCTGCTGGCAGCTGACCGCGGGCCATGAGGGGCCATGAGCTGCCCTGAGCTCAGCGTCTCCATCCTCCTGTGACCATCAGTGGCCTAGAGGTCAGGCTTGCCTTAGGGTTCTCAGTGGTAGGAGGGAGCCACCACCTGCAGGAGGTGGTCTTTGGAGGAGCATACCCCAATAAAGGACTCTGGGGAACAGGATGCAGAGCTAAAGGAAAGTGGATTTCTACCCACTATCTCCTGGATTGTGAACAGAGGAGAAGGAGACAGGAGACAAGTGGGCCATTTGGGTCTCTATCTTGGGAGAATGAGTAAAGTGTCATGACTAAATCCAGAAGAGGGTGCAAAGACCAGGTTGGAGATATGCAAATATTCTAGAATGTAGATTTGCATTTTGGACTTTGAGGTGAATGTGGGATTTAATAATACAAATAAGTACTCAAGAGTCACCTGCCTGGATAAATAATAATAGTGATAATATTAAGCAGCAGTCTTGGCCTTGTGCCTAATTCAGTTATTAAGCCTTTATAAAGAGTCCTATTTTATTATTACTCCTGACTTTCATGTGTGCGTCCATGTGGACATAGGTCAGTAGGAAAGCACGTTGGTTCTCTTGCATGCATGTACTGATGCTTGGGAAGCCAGAAGTCATTACAGAGTATCTTCTATCATTTTCTACCCTATTCTTTGAGACAGGGTCTCTCACTAAACCTAGGGCTAGACTGGCTGACCAGTGAGCTTCAGGGACCCTCCTATCTCTGTCTCCCTAGTGTTGAAATTACATGCACATGCTGTTGTGCCAAGCACATGCTTTTGTGCCAAGCACATGCTTTTGTGCCATATGTGTTTTTCTCATATGTGTTGAGGATTTGAACTCAGGTCTTCATGTTTGCACTGCAAGCACTTTACTGACCAAACCATCTCCCCGCCCTCAGACCCCTATTTTCAAATTACAGAAATTGATTGTGAATGTTTTTGCCTATGCTTGCAAGACAAGTTGTTTGTCAAGATGCTAGTATGAGGTTAAATATGGAGAAGAAATGCAATTTTTTTTAAAGAAAACAAAAGAGTAGGATGATGATGGAACTTTGGATAAAACTTACAGTTATGGTGCCTTCTACATTGTGAAGAAAACCGATTCACACTGAGGAGCAGGAAGAAGAAGTAGGATGTGGCAGGTATGGAAGATATGGCTTTCTGACCCCCCTACTACCCTGTGACTAGTTCCAATGTCATCTCTTCACATTGCTCCCACCAGACTCCCAAGACCTGTCTCCAAGCTGCCAGCAGCTCTCCTGTGTGTCCAGGACTCAGTATGAGGTCATCTTTGATATGAAGACAGTGCAAGCTTGCTTATGGTTGCCAAAACCCCTCCCCAACCTTACCCCTGATCTTCCAGCAAGAACCCTTAGCTACTGTGACTTTCCACTCACTCACTCAGCACATCCTCGATCAACAGAACCGTCTTTGAAACAATCCCCACACTGTTCCTTAGACTGAGCTTGAAAAACAAAACACTACAGGCTGAGACTTTGGAATCTCTCTGCAAATGAAGATGAATGCGCCCACCGCCCGCAGAACACAGAGACAGAGCAGAGAATAAAATGCCCAGAAAGGCCCAGGACATTCTGTTTTTAGAAAGAAGAGCTTGGTATGTGGGCGTGGGATAGGGCAGGAAGGTGCCTAGGTGAGACCTTGGGGCCTGGCATCTCTCAGGGACTTCATATTGGACAGAACTCTGGCACCAGCCAGCTTCTCTTCTGATTCTTTGGAATTTTTTTTTTTTAAATTGTTATCAATTCCTTGTAGCTCATAACATGAGTTTTTGGCCATTGCAGGGAGCATGAATTCGTAGCTTTTGTCTAATGAGCTCCCATCCCTGGGGAGCAGTGGTAGGATTCCTTTGTTCTTTGGTGACATGGGGAGCTGGGTAGGGACCCGAACTTGTTTGAAGGGTATATTGTCAGGGTCCCGACAGGGTTTGCCTGGTGAAATGGGGACGCACAGGTGCAGCATTTAGTTCTTTCCTGGGTAAAATAAAATGTATTTTTAATCAGCGCCACAGCACAGAGAAGCAAAGTATACACACTGTGAGCGATGTGGCTGAGTGGGGGCTGACAGCTCGTCATCCTGGGACATGGTCTGAAGCAAGTCAAATCCTCAGCTGTAAGAGTCTAGACAAAAGTAACTAGCATTCACCATTCACATACTGCTGGTGCCGTGGGCTTTATTTGTATTATTCTATTTCTCCTCACAAGGACCCTTGATGCTACTGTCATCAAGCTTCACATGATGAAGGCTTGAGTCCTGGCGAGAAGAAGTGAAGTCATGGCAAAAGTGCTCTTGAAGTGGGTCCCAAGTTCTTCTCTTGTTCCTTTTGATATCCTGAAGTATCTAATCATGCTCTGCTGCCTAACTATAGGCCAAAACAAAACAGAATCAGCAGATCATGTACTGAAATCTCCAAAGTCGTGAGCTAAGAAACCCTTGTCCCTTTGTGAGTGGATTATCTCAGGTTTAAAGAAACTAACACAGATCATGAGGGCTTATAAATTTCCCCAGGTTCTCAAGACTGGGGTGAGAGTGAGTCTGAATGCGTGGCCTGATTCTTGGGTGGGCATTCCCTGTATACTCACTGCATTGGACCTCAAGCTGCACAGAACACCAGGAAATCTCTGTCTGTATAGAACTGGACCCACACGCGAAAACACTGATTCTCCATTCCACAGAGTCAGACTCTGTCTTGTTCATTCTCTTTAATCCAGAAGCCTGCTCTGGATCTAAGTATCCAGGCAACACTGATGGGTGGATGGATTTCTGGATAGGTGGATGGATCATGGATGGGTGGATGGTGGATTGGTAGGTAGATGGGATGGATGGTTGGATGGATAGATACATTAGTGGTTGGGTAGGTGGATGGATGGATATGTGGATGGATAGATAGATTGGTGGGTGAGTTATGGATAGATGAATGGATGAATTGGTGGGTGGATAGATGATTAGATATGTGGGTGGATGGATGTATGGATGGGTGGGTGAGTAGATGGATGGATGGATGGATAAATGTGACTCTTTATAAATTTTCTAATGAGTCAATCTGCAAACAAAGTCAAGCCAGACAAAAAAGTAGGATCCAGGGAAATAAGGATCTTGAAGAAGGCCCTCCATGCTGCCTTGAGGTGAAGCTGAATTTAATTATTCTTTATAAATGTGTGTTTCTGCTATGTTTTGGATCTGTCTTCATGCAAACACTGTGTAGGTCATTTAAGTGCAGGGGACAATGTCTCATGCCATGTGGTTCCTGTCTATAAAGTATCCTTTCCTGGTATGAAGTCCCTTCTCAGCTCCAGCTTCCATCACATCTGCTGGTGGGAACGTGCTGCTTACTGACGCGCCCAGCACTCTGTCCTCCAAGCAGGACATCCTATTCTGGGAGAGGTCAAGCATCTGTGTTCAAGAGCATGAACTTGCCCATCACATGTCTCATCAGAATCACACACAGCTGCCAAAGTCTGTCTCCATTCTGGAGAAGAGGAGGGGACAGAACTACACTGTGGACCATCAAAGGTCCATCCTGGGGGATGTCCTTGATTGAGAAGCATCACCCTGCTGCTCTTCTGTCTCCTCGTCCTTCAGGACCCAAGGAGGCAAGGCATGGAACTGTAGGGAGAACAGGATGTTGCTGAAGACAGCAGAGGATGGACAGAGGAGGGCTCATTCCCCAGAGTGAAACGTCCGGTGGGTCTCTCTTTGACACCAGTGTGACCAGCACATTCTAGGAGAGCCCTCACCCCCACTCACCTTTAATGTTCATTTAGGACACTTGTCATGACTCTGGGTCAAGCAGCTCTGCTGGATGACACACAGGATGCTAAGGAAGAACGGAAGAGCACAGAATGCTCAAAAGCAGCAACATTGGAGCAGCCACAGAACCCGTGGGGAGTCAGGCAGGGCTGACAGAAGATTCTGGAAATGCACTCACACCAGCAAAGAGCAGACCCTGCTCTGACCTGCATTCCCATGGGTGAAGGCAGACCTACTCCACGCTGCACTCACATGGGCTAAGCAGCACCTGCTCGCCCTGCACAGACACTAACTGACTATCCAGATTCAGGAGAGATACACATTCCCTTGTGATTAAACCCTGTAAGAGTGATTTCATTCCCGTGGGGACTATGGCAAAGCAGACAGAACATTGTAACTTGGAGACTTTCTTTTATTAGAATCAAGTGAATTTGAAACATAAAAGTCTTATCATCCAATATCATTATGTTCCACTGCTTTGTGATATGTTAATGTCACATTGCAGGAATCTGCTGTGCCAGACACCAGGGATGCTCACATCTGCTCAGTGAGCTGCGGGCCGGAGCCCAGTGCAAGGACTCTGTGCTTTATCCCACTGAATGTTCAGCATTGTCTCAAGAATTAGAATTAGTCACGCTACCTAATTTTAAAATCTGAATGGAGGCAGCAAAGTTGCCATATTTTCTCAGTGGCACCTTAAAACTCAAACCCAATACCTTATTGTGAGATAAAACAGCAATTTTTATTTGTTTTTTTGTGTGTGTGTGTGTGTGTGTGTGTGTGTGTGTATGTGTGTCCATGTGCTATAAGCATGTATCTACTTGAGTGTGTGTGCTTGGGGAGGACCAAGAGTGGCTTTTTAAATCCTGGATTGATCTGTCACCTTACAGCTTTGTTCTGGGGGTTTCTAGGCTGTGCTTTCCAGGACTGGAATTACAGCCACTGTCATTATCTGCTCAGCATTTTTACATGGGATCTGGGGATCCCAATGGAATTCTTTTGCTTACAATGCAGACTTTAACCCTTGAGCCAACTTCTCAGCCTCAAACAACAATTATTTAAAAGAAAGAAAGAAAGAAAATACAACCAGGGACTGAAGTTTGGGACATGGCAAACCAGCAGTTTCTTTTAGGAACTTAGCTTGCATTTCTTTTCCTGTCTCCTCTTTGATCTTCGGTAATAGTGTTCAACTAAAGAAATAACTGTCAGGTGTTTACTTTTGGAAGCAGCCCAACTTTCTTGCTGCTGTAGTGCTTCAGATTGCAGACGTTTCCCGATTTGCCTACTCTAATTTTGCCTAACAAATTTTGTCATTTTCTTTATTCAAAATTTGGTCTGTAATTTTCTGCTTTTCCAGAACTCCCTCAGATAAATCTAGAATATAATGAGATTGCATTTACACACAAAGCATGGAATGGGAACCTGACTTAGGGAACATTTCCTGATTAATAGTTATAATCTCTGCTAAGGTTTACATTGAGATCAGTCATTGTATTGTATTTAGCAGTTAATTTATTTCACTGTATTAGCAACTCTGCAAGAGAAAGGCTGTGCTGTCTCTTCTATTCATAACAACAACCAAGTAGGGACATGGCAAATGGAAGACAAGCCACAAATGCAAACACATTTATTTGTACCAGACAATCAGTTTGGTCTTCTATTAGAATCTTAGTAAGTTTTAGTAACATCTTGTTCTATGAAGTTCCAAGATTTTCCTCCAGATTCTATTCCTTCCTAGCCTTTTAGCTTGATTACTATTGATATTAGTTTCTTGGTCTCCGTGATAGCTCTTTGCCCAGGATGTTGATGTCCGCTTCAACATCTCAGATTGTAATTATTGCAGAGTTAAAGAAGGCAGTAGCTAGTGAGGCTAGGAGCATTCTTGGAAGGGGCCATGTCTAACTGCCAGAGATAAAAACATGAAAAAATCTAGTGTTTGACCAGAAGGAAAAGTATCTTCTGAGATTTCTAGTCTTCAGTGTTATTATAGCCACGTGGTTGCCGTGTGTGGACACACATCTAGGTGCCTGTGTTCTTGCTTATTCACACATGTGACTGGGCTGAACTCGCTCTCATGCCTCTGAAGGCATCTACCTCCAGCTTACAGTTCTGCCTTTGTTTAGTTCTCAGCACCTGGCTTGTGCTCAGTGTTACAGTATAAAGCAACATGTGAACGATTCTAAGAGTCCTACAGACATTGTTTAATGCAACAAAGGGCCCAGGGAGGATGAAAGCTTGTATTCTCAAAATGTATGAGAATGTACATGGACAAATGCTGATATGGCACCAAAGGAAAAGCGGTCCAAGTCTTCCCCTTGTTTTACACGCATAATTGCTGGTTTCTTTTAATAAACTGGCAATTCTATCGTATTCTGAAGCCAAACAGGGCCTTCTGAAAGATCTTCACACTCAGTGGTGATTAAAGTTTCCGAAGATCTAAATACTTGCAGCTTCTTGAGCTGCGATTTTCAGCGACAAGGCTTTAAATTCTTCTGACATTTAGTGGAATTTTCTGTGGTGTTAGAACTGTGTTCTATACAAAATGCATTATAGAACACTTGATTCCCCCTCCCTAGGAAAAGAAAGGTACTAATAATGAACTCTTGAGAAAGGAAATCTAGTTCAAGTGGATTTTAAATATGCACACTAAAAACAGAGTATGTACCCACGAAATGTTGGATGGTACTTAATCAGTGCTCATTGTGTCTGCAGCAAAGCCTGTCCTTTTCGTGCAAAGCAGGACACTCCCTTGTTTGTGCTGTGATATGTCACTCACAGGGCTGGTGGGGCCCCAATGCTTGAAAGGCTTTCAAACCACTTGGAACTAAAAGGTCATGCCAAGTGCCATTGGAAAGATAATGTCCCACAGGCTGTCAATAAAGTCTGTGATATGATTTATTGCTTGGAGTCAAATGCTAATTGGATGGCAGCTGCCTTTGAATGGATGGTCTTTCTCCTTTCTCAGTGTTGACAGATAAAGATGGAGATATGCACAGGAACGAAGGGAGCCTCTTAGGCGCAAATGGAAGTCTGAGGTTCCTGCTTTCATTTATTCAGCTCATTTAAGAAATTGACGAGGTGGCTGTCAAAGGGGGCCCAGTCTACAGGGAGTGCAGAACGGTCTCTCACACACACCCAAATCGTGTCCAAGTAGAGAGCTGGTTCCGGTGCCCCCGGCAATTGCTTCTCTTTGGGCTAAGTGTTCAGGTTCACTGTCTTCCTGGCTGTCACTCAAGGGGCCCACCCACACGGCCTGCTCTTTCTTCTCCCTTTAAAAAGCGTGCACTAACCATGAGGCTGAGGCTGAAGCTGCCAATTAGTAGTGGCCATAGATGGCTATTTTTAGGCTTTTGGGAATACCCGTAACATATCACACACCCTGTAGGTGTGTTTGCATCTCATATCCTGTGCTTGTGAATTGAGTTTACCCATCTATCTGAGGGCTTAACAATGTTTGACTGGGTTTTTATGGAGATCGAGAGAGGCTAGGGAAAATATGAGGGGTGTAAATAATACACTGGAATGGTGGTTAATAAAGGAACTTGAAACCCATGGGTTGATTTGGGGGCACCCCATCAGCAGAGGGTGGATATGGTACTCCATTGAGTGGGGAACTCACCCCACCCTGCAGGGCATCACTGCTGGACTAAGAACAGTTGGATTTCTCTTTCTCTGGGGTTTGGGCAGGAGAGGCAAGTGGCAGCTCAGGAGGATTGGTAGAAGGGAGAAGTGGGACTAGGAAGGGTAGGTAGAGAGCAGAAGGGGAAAGTATGCAGCTTAGAAGGATGGGTGGCAGGGAGGGTGGGTAGAGAGGAGGGTAGACAGACGGGAGATGGACAGCTTGTGAGGAAGTGTCTCTGGGGAGCAAGCAGATGGGCGCAAGCCATCATAGGGGAAGATCTTCCTCAGTGGACTGACACATCCTGTTTACGTGGGGACGTTCTTAGTGCACAAAAGATGGGCCAACACTGAGCACACTGAACACTGAGCCGCCCTAATCTGAATGTCTAAAATTGAAAACGATTTCAAAATCCAAATCTTTGAGTGTTAACACAATGCTGAAAGTGGAAAATTCCATGATGTGGAACTGTCCCATGCTTCCAGTTATGGAAGTCATTGTGTAAGGTTACTGTTAGGGTAAGAGCAGCAGTATAGATAACCATCAGTGAATTCTGAGTTTAGACTGGGTCCCACATCCAGGAGTCTGACCATGCATATGCAAATATTCCAAAACGCAAAGAAAAAAAAATCTGAAAATCTGCAGAAATCTGAAACACTGTGGTTCTGAAACACTTCACATATGAAGGGGGTTCAGTCTTTGCAACTCCTGGAGATCAGATGTGGGTGATATTAATGTAGGCCTCAAACATGCCATCCCCTTTGAGAATTGAGAATGAGGGGGGAGGTGGGCGTGAAGGCCAGCCATGTGTTAGTCCAGACACAGACAGTCGCTGTGAGGGTCATTAGGAATCGACCTCGCTGCTGTGTAATTCTGCAGAGAATGACTGACTCCCTCTGGAGTCCAGCACAACACTGAGTGGGACCCTCTCTCTAGTGAAACCAGCTGCAAAAGCGGGGGGGAATGGGGGCTCATTGATCCCCATTGTGGTTTATTGCTGTAAGTTTTAATCTGAGAAGTTACCTTCAGGTGGGAAGACTCGTGACTGAGCTAGACAGAAATTGAGTTTGGAATGGCACAACTTGAGTTCAAGTTATTCAGACACTCCAGTCGCTCCCTGCATTGAGGGTCGGGAAATGTGCTTCCTTCAAAAAAGCTCAGTTCTTTCAGAGACTCTATATCAATCACATAGAACTAGGACAGCCTAATCTCTCCCCATCCTGGAGCTCAGGGACATTTGCGGAAGAGGGGGCGGTAAGATTGTAAGAGCAAAAGGATGGGAGGAGCAACGATTTGCAAGATTCTCAACAATAGTTGGGGCCAAAGCAATCATAATGGAACTTTGCATGCCCTGCGCAATGTCCAGCGCACTGTTGCCCTCATAAAGTCTAGCATCTGTTAAGGGCACCGAGACCCCTGGAGGCAAGGAATTGACAGCCATAGTAGTGATCTTATGCTTAAGGGGAACAAGAGAAAGGGCTTATGGAAATGCCACTGGGTCCTTATATGTCATCGGAGAGGAGGACCCAGTGGAGAGTTAGGCGCACACAATAAAGGACTCTCTGGGAATTGGGGGGGGAGGCACTGGGGGAAGGGGAGGGGGAAGAGGGGGGAGGGAGGGAACTGGTAAAAAATTTTAAAATGTATAATTAAATTTTTAATAAAAAAAAAAGAAAAAAAAAAAGCTCAGTTCTTCCTCAGCTATCTATCTGTGCTTCCAGATGCAGTTTCGCCAGTGAACAGGGACAGGAAACGGACCAGAGTTGAAGTTCCCAGTTACAAGGCAGCTCACAGAGCCAGACTTCACTGTCCCTGGCTTCTCCTCTAGAATTTTTGTCTTACATGTCCCAGCTCCTCTTGTGCAGCACATGACAACTGCTTGCCTGGCCTGTTTATGGGCTGTGGGTCTATGTGTATCCCGCAATCGTTCCCTTCAACTGGGTAGAAGCCAGGAGACCTGCTGCTGCGTAGTTACCCTTCTTTCTGCTTCTGTGAGATAACACCTATGCATATCCTAAGATTCGTTTGGCTTAGGTTCTCCATGAAGTAAAGCCCGTTACAGCAGGAATGTCAGCAGCAAAGCCTTGCTTGGAGGATGAATCAGGAGGCTCTTCAGACCACCACTATCATCATGGGGGGCAGTGAGCAAGAGCGAAACTGTGAGGAAGCAGAGCTGGGCCATCAAGGTCAAGGTCTGCCCCTGTGATGTGCCTTCCTCCTGCGAGGCTCCACCTGCTACAGGCTCCTTGACCTTCCCAACATTGGGGTCAGCTAAAGATCTAAACACGAGCCGGTGGGGGGACAGCTCATGTTCAAAACATGACACCTAAGATTTCTGAACCGGTGTGAAGAGGAAGAGCCAGGAGAAGACAACGTCTGTGCATGCGAGGGAGGGGCACCCCCTGGGCATTTACACCTGTGAGGGAGGGCACATGCCCTGACACCTGAAGGTGCACTGATCACCGCTGTAACAGGCCAGCTTCATCTGCGGGGGCCGGGGAAGTGACTCTGCTAAGAGAAATAAGCTGGCTCATCCAGGTGCGCTCTAGTGAGGGGCCACGAGAACCAGCCTCAAAGGCTGTACTTTGTAGCCTCAATGACGCTGCAGTCTGCTCAGACCTCCCTGCCTTAGGAACCACAGTAAATGCAGAGATGGAGACTTGTTCCCACCTGGAACTCCACAGGGACAACCGACCACAAGTCATGCAGCTATACGAAGGAGTAAGCCCAAGACCCCATAAACACAGTTGAACTTCCAACGCCACTGCAGTGGAGCAAGCGCCTGCAGCCTGGGCTTGCCTGGGGAGGAGAGCTGAATAATTATGAGAATCCTGGTGAGTAACGTTTGATGCAGGTTCCTTCTTTGTGATCAAAGATGCCACTGTCTTAGGACTGGCCATGTGTCCACACCAGCTCTTGTTTAACTCGCTCTTTCTGCGTAACATCATCATGACCTGTGAGGAGTGGCTTGCTGTCAGACAACAATGAGGGGTGACTGGGCCTCTCCAGGTGTCTTCCTGTATGGAACCATTCAGACTCGGGAGGCCTTGGGAGACCATGGGCGGAGTTAATGAGTCACAGATTGCTGTTACTTGTTCAACAAGTATTTTAAATAGCACTTTCCTTTTCCTTTCACGCCAATTGCAGAATGAAATGAGAGGCTTTGGAAATTGTTACTTGGAGGGACAAAGGGAAGAGTCATGATGTCAGTCTGCAAATTGGTCCAAAGAGATGCTGCTGACGAGCACAGTTGCTTCAGGAAGTCGCAGGGGAGCGGGGGTGAGGCTGTAGGACAAATGCCAATCCATGTAGAACACAGCCCAGATTACAGGGCCGGCTCCAGGCAGGCCTGTGGGAACAGGGCGACTCGTTAAGACAGCTGAGCTCTGGACTCACCACTGTGGGTCTTTTAATGGGTTCCCAGGAGAATATCTTCTTGGTTGACCAAAAGGTGGAGGTAGCAGGAATCCTCCCGAGGCCTTATTTAATCGTCCCGTGTGATGCAGAGAGATTCACAGCCATTGCCAGGGAGACCAAGACGGGCACAAGCTTCCACCAGACAGCTGGGGTTCAGAGGAAACTAATTGGCATTTCTGAATAATAGAGGAAGAGAACAATCTGGGGGAATGTGGTAAATCTCTCAGGGACGCCCGTGGCATCCTGGCCTGCAGAAAGCAAAGCTTTCTGGTATTGATTAGAAACCCGACACAGGCTTGTAAGAAGGAGAGTGAGTTCCAAGTGGAAAGTTACACTTTCTGTGACCACATGAGCTCTCATTGGTGTTGACAGCCACAGTGGCCTCAGAATTTGCATACTGGTTTTTTCTCTTCCTAAAATGTAGTTATTGAAACCAGCTTTGCCTTTGAGGCTGAAATCCTCTCTCCCAGGAGAACACTGAATGTGCATCCAGAAGAAGGTGTGTGTGTTGGGGGGGTGGAGACACATATTAACTAAGCACTTTCTGTGTACTCTACTCGAGAGACATGACCTGGGTCAGAAAAGGGATTTTCAGAGAGCAGGTTTTGGGGTAAGATGAAATTGACTGTCCAGCTTATAGTGGGTCTAGGAGAACCAGGCCTGGCTTCCAGAATCAAGTTAGCCTGTCTTATGGCATCTATGTGCTGCCCAGTCTTCTGGTCGACCTCCTTTAAGACCAGTGACCCCGGGGAGCTACCAAAGCCAAGCAGAGGCACAACTCGCAAGAAGGAAGAGCCTGATGCCACGTTCAAAAGTTGTCACATTCTGAAAAGCAATCGGTTTCTGATGAGTGTTGCTAGTGTTTGTTCAGAGGGAAAAGTGGGGCTTTTCTTAAATCTTGAGTAGATAGTAACAGATCACGAGTCCACTTTGGGCAAATTATCTCCTTGCTCAACAAGTGATCTTGACATCTCTCATCCCACTCTCGTACAACCTCTCTAGGGAAACTCAAAGAAAACCCATGGCGAGTTGATCACCGACAGGTCCTTGAAGAGGTCAGTGGATGAGTCAGTTCTCTCCTTCCATCACATGGACTCTGGGACTTGAACTCAGGGTGTCAGGCTTAGTGGCAAGTGACTTTACCTGCTGAGCCATCTCGCTAACCCCATGCATTTTTTCTTCAAGATGCCGGGTTCCTCTTAGGTACTCTTTCTATATCAGGAACTGTGGCCATGCGCCCTTCCCCCCTTGTCCCCCTTTATCGGTTTCCTTTTTCCATTCCTGCTAGTCTCTTCCTCTAGTCTTTCATCTTTATAGGACCCACAAGTGAGAGGAAATATCATACTTGTCTTTTCTGCACTATTTCTCTGAATATGATGATCTCCTAGGAGCAGACATTTCAACCTGCATGTTGGCTTGCTGGGGAGGAACAATTCACTTCTGGGGTAAATCGGATATTTGTGTTTTGATTCCCACATTTATGGGCAGGGACGTTTATTCATATGCTTGGGCTTTGGTTATTTTCCTCCAGTGACTGACACAGAAGAAAGTCTAGAATTTTAGCTGCTTATACTGTGAAGTCTGTGGAATAGAGATCCCAAATGTCACAAGACATTCTGACTGTCCATTTCAGGATCCAGGTATGTTGCAGTCTCGGGGTCCCACGGAGACCCTTGGGGGCAGGGATAAGCTGGCGCGAAGTCAACGACACAGACTCCGAGAGTCAGGCGAGTGGCAACAGCAGGCTCGCAGGCTGGCTCGTTTATATAAGTATGGGGCAGCCTATATACCCCACCCAACATCCCATAAGTCCCAGCGTGAGGTTTTTGCTGTGTTGTCCTGTCCGGGTTGGTCCTCTCAGCCAGGCGGTTTGACGTCAGCACCAGGCACAGCGGCAGGTTCTAGCTTGAGGAAGTTGCATTTGGGCATGTGGCCCACACAGACAATTCAGGCCTGCCTGGTCCGTTCCTCCTACACAAGTAGGTAGACCCTGCAGACCCTTTATCCCTGAAAATGCTGGAAGAGCAGCTGGAGGTGGGTGCTGGGAGGCAGGACCCAATACTCTCTGTGAGCAGAGCAGCTGGGGTCGTGGGGACCCAGGGAAGCTTCCAGCGTGGGCCCCAATATCCTCAGTAGGAGCCCTGAAGGCCTAGGGGGAGAGTTACACTGACTTTGATGGCCTGTATGTTTTTTCCCCACACACGTTAGTCATTCACTCCGTCAGTCATCACTTCTCGGATCCTAGGGAGGCTGACCGGGTTGACTATTTTTAGCTCCATTATTGGATCACCCCATTTCTTTTTGGCATCAACAAAGAGTCTCTCTCAAATTCACAGCTAAACAAGAGCCCAGGCAGTTGAAGACATTCTTGTGGATTTGGAAAGATTCTTTGATTATTCTTCCAACTGCCAGGAGAACCTGGAATATTCCTTCAGGATGTAAAATGCTGTGAAGACTTCGTTGCCATGTCACTAACACACAGCCACCTACCTTGGCCAGTGGGCAGTTTGCAAACCTTTGTAAGTGAGTTGGATAGCAGAGCATTTCCACAAGGTCCTCTGCTTCAAGAGATGGAAAACTTTTGGGAAAAGTCTATTTGTCTTTTAAATCCATCTCCAGGGAGATGTGCTGTGAACACTTTTGGGTAAATCTAACAAAATAACAGTCATGAGTTTCTTTATGCTTTTGGAAAGAATTTGAGCCCAGAAGGACTCAACTAGTATTAAGAAATCACAAAAGCAAATTTCTGTGAATAGATCATCATTCTACATCATCAGGCCCAACAACATAATAAAACAGGGCCCACAAATCAAAGGTAAGTATCATTGAAGGCATAAAAATATAAAATGCTGTCATCAAAATATGAATAGTTACAGACAAAGCAGGACAGGGTGATCAGCGTGTGATAATGAACTTAGGGACTGGAAAAAATGGTGTTAAAATTGTCTAACTATGAGAAATATTGATACTTTATAATGAGGTGTCTTGATTGACTGTACCTTCTCTAGCAAACTTTTCTTCAAGTTTCTTTATTACATCATTGAAATGTTGACTTTTTGTAAATGTATTGCAATGAATGGAGGCGATACCATTTTCTCTAGACAAATCCAAGTTCATACTGTGATTTTTTTTCTTAAACTTCAAACAAAGGATTGTTTTCTGAAGAAGAAGTGAGGACGACCCCTGGACCCACCAAAGCCGTGAGCCGCTGCATCCCACGTCCAGCACTCACGTCCTTGCGCCGCCGCCGCCATGCCCAAGAGAAAGGCTGAGGGGATGCTAAAGGAGATAGAGCCAAGGTAAAAGACGAGCCACAGAGAAGATCTGCAAGGTTGTCTGCTAAACCTGCCCCTCCAAAGCCAGAACCCAAGCCTAAAAAGGCCCCTGCAAAGAAAGAAGAGAAGGTACCTAAAGGGAAAAAGGGAAAAGCTGATGCTGGCAGGATGGGAATAACCCTGCAGAAAATGGAGATGCCAAAAAACCCTGCAGAAAATGGAGATGCCAAAACAGACCAGGCACAGAAAACTGAAGGTACCGGAGATGCCAAACGAAGTGTGTGCGTTTTTGATAACTGTGTACTTCTGGTGACTGTACAGTTTGAAATACTATTTTTTATCAAGTTTTATAAAAATGAAGAATTTTTTCTTTTACTTTTTTTAAGCTATGTTGTTAGCACACAGAACATGTCATTTTTTTTGGGGGGGGAGAAGGAACATGTGTCACTAACAGACTTTGCAGAGCTGGATTGCTGTGGGAAAAACACCTTCCCCCGCTAGATTTGTAAAGGTCCTCTTGGATCCCAGGAGGAGAGATTCCCTGGTGTGGACCCAAACAAGGGGTGGCACAAAGGCCTTGTGATGTAGAAAACCCAAACTCACTTTTATGTCCTCTTCCCCCTCCACCATCAACATAGACTTAACTTAAAACCAGAGCCCTGTTGGAACCTGACACCCTAAAATTGGTTTTGCCATATGTCAGGTGATCTGGACTCTGCAGTGACATCATTAAGATGGTAGTCCTCAAAAGAGCAGTGGTTCCTTTCCTAAAAAATTGTGGATCTGCAGATTGATACCTCTGCCAGTTTCATTTCATTTCCTGAAAGTCAGGGTCGGCTTGTGAAAGTTGTTAAACAACATGCTTATGTGAAATGTCCACCCTCACTCTAAACGTCCCCCCTTTGAAGCATCAAATGAAGACTTCCTTGGATTTTATAGTGGCTTTCTGATTTTGGTAGTTGATACAAGAAGGGAGTTTGAAAGTTCTTGTATACTGTTACTGATTGTCTGCCCGTGTCCTGTCTGAAATACCATGATTGTTTATGAAAAGTATTTTTAATAAAGCTGGATACAGTTTGGCTTGGAAAAAAAGGATTGCTTTCTGTAGATGCAACAATTTCCATTACTAGCAGTAAGAGATTTCATAAGCCCTGAAAAGATTAGGATAAATTCTTCATAAACATAATTTTATAATATTGAGAGCTGATGATTATCAAGTTATAATTTTCAAAAAAAGATGTAGCTCCAAGGCAGATCAGTTTTGCCTAATTTTAAGTATAAACTCACAAAATTCCAATTTAATGTTTCTTGTGGCATTTTAGTAATTTGTGGGGGTTGTGTGGAAATGAAAGTGACTTCACAGCTTCTCTATAACTTAAAGTGTGTTGTGAGCTTTATTTTCATAACTTCACTTGTGAGGAAGAAAACACTTGCTTATTTATGTGATGTCTGATAAGAAGATGACGTTCTCCATCCAGTGTGGAGATCTTTGCTTTGCTTCTATGTCTACGCTAGATGTTTCTAGATCTGTCTTAGCAGTTGGCTGTCTTATGGGCTTCCATTACTTTCAAAGCCAGAGATTCTAAATATATCAACGTGACCTCTTAACGTCCTGATGGTCTTTATTGGCAATGCGCACACTCCTGTTGGCTTTGCAATAATTACTAACATATTTTGTCTCCTACATACTAGCAGTTTCTGACCGGGAAGAGCACTGGACGTAGGCAGTGTGTTGGACTGAGGGGCAGGCTCCTGAGCTGTGTGGGTGGCCAGCCCCTCATGGGGCCTGGCATCCTGTAGTCAGCAAAGATCTTTTTCTACCTGCTGATGCTGCTGGGTAGCTGCCAGCTTCCCCACCAACTTGGGCTGTGTCCATCTACTGGATGCTTTACGTCACTGGGAGATCTGCAAGGTCTCCACCCGTGTGCCAGGTAAAGGTGTGCCCAGGTTCTGCTAGCTGGATTCTGTGCCTGGGAGGCGCCAACACCGTGTACCTCTGCATCCTGCTTCAGTGGACTCCACTCCAAAGGTCAAGTGTGAAAACAAGATTATTCTGAGACAAGATTGTTTCAACATAAGCCTGTGGAGTGGATTCAGATGCTGATCCGTGGCCCGATGGTACAGCCAAAGCCAGCTCTCCACCGGGGGACGTTACCTGAGAGTGTCAGTGCTTCCAGTTGTGGGAGCGACATTCCTCATGATGCAGCAGAATCAGGAGACATCTGTGACGGGTTCATGAGTGGGAAATTGCGAGGAGAATGTTGGGAGAGCAGCTTCGACTTAGAGACAAAGTTCAGACACATGACAAGGGCCATGGATGTGCCGTCGCACATTTGCTTAATGGACCACGATCATCATGCAGCGCTCACACCTTCCTCTCCGAGTTCTTGGACAGGAGCTAGAAATGCAGGTTGTGCCTATAATTCCACTGGGAGGTCGAGCCAAGAGGATCTCGGTGAGTTCAAGGCCACCAAGATTCTGTTTTGAGGCATAAAGAAAGAAAAGCAGCAAGACAAGGCAAGCAATCCAAAAGAAGTTAGAGTCAATGTGGGATGCCACCAGAGCTCAGACAACTTCAAAAACGCCAGCATCTCCGCCCTTGACCACTTGGCTTTCTTTTCCTGATCCAGAGTCTGCCTTCCACTCAGCCTTGTGAAAGAATTTCAACTCAGTTTGCATTCCATAGAAATACCTTTCTCTCTGCATTCCTAGTCACCGATTTTCATAATACTCATACACACTGTACACATATATTATAAAAAGACTTATAAGAAAAGATAGTTATCCCATTAAAATGGACGAAATCTGAAAATGTTCCAATAACCAGTTTTATCAAAAGATAAAACGGGTACGCATGATTTAAATCACTACTGATTTAAAGAAATGATTAAACAAAAGCAAATGAATAAGAAGAGCCTGATATTCCTTAATGAATATAATAAATATAAAGAATTATAAACACAGGCACATATTTCCTCTGGGATATTGGGCTTCATGTCTCTCCCTAGTGGGGGGTTGCTCAGAGAGTCTGGCTTTGGAAGAGCAGAGTATGTAACAGGGTTAAGGCAGCAGCACAGCGAGAGCCTTGGGAACTGCCTTGCGGGTCAAGGTCTATACTGCCTTCACTGGTCAAGGTCTACACTGTCCTCTTGGGTCGAGGTCTACACTGCCTTTACCAGCTTGAGGTCTACACTGCCCTCATGGGTCAAGGTCTACACTGCCTTCACTGGGTCGAGGTCTGCACTGCCTTCCTGAGTCAAGATGCACCCATGATGGCATGACCTGTGATACCACTTTCTCTCTGACATCGCATAGCCAGTGGAATGTCTCACCTCTAGGTGCTGAAAGACGAAGGTAGGATCAGGGATTCTCAGACAAAGCCATGATACTGAGTTTTGTTCAAAATTCAGAAGGCAGGGACTGGAGGGATTGTTTAGTGGCTAAGGTACTTGCCAAGTAGGTATGAGACTGAAGTTTAGACCCCAAGCAACCACATAAATAATAGGTGGGTATGGCTGCTGCTTCTCACGCCAGCCCTTGGAAGGGGGAGATGGCAGTACCCTAGAACAAGCCAGATCACTAGACTAGCTATATCAGAAGGTCAAATTTCAGAGACTCTATCTAAAGATATAGATGGAGAGAGATTAAAGAAGAAACATGACAGTTTCTGGCCTTCACAGGCATGTGCATGCATGTGTACTCTCACATATATGTGCACCTACACATGCAAACAGAAATATACACAAGCACACTCATACATGCACATACCCACACACGTGCACACATGCACACACCCACCTAGGAAGGCATCAAGGACAAACCAAGCTGAGAACTTTGCAGGAGACAGGAGGCAGAGAGAGGTCATGGGCTGGGTGTTCCTGGGTGAACCAGGAGCAGAAGAGAATGGAAGCAGTCCAGGCAGAATGATACCCAGGACTTCCTGTGCCATTGAGCCAAGCGCCAGCCTCACCATCACTGAGGAAAGGAACAATTGCCTTTTGAGGAAAAATGCAAATATGTTGTCTGAAATTGTTGTCCTAAAAAGCCAGTTATCCACAAATGGAGGCACTGTTGCTTTAAAGCCATGTTTTACTTATTGCGGTAACGTCAGCCACTGGTTAAGCAAGCAGCGCTAATGCAGCAAGTCATTTTCTCGGCACACACTCCGAAATGAAGAGACTTAAGTGGGATCGCCCAGTTGATTTATTACCTCATCTAGGTGACGGGAAGGCTTCCAGGGAAAAGATTTTACAATTTATCAAGTTTTGTGAGCCCAAGGAAGGCTCATTACTTCTGTGGAGTTGATGTGACATGGGAACTAACCCAAGCTCTGAGGATATGAGCAGTGAGCAATTTAATATTCAAATTTAACTAATTCGCTATACATAGAATAGACATTTAATAGCTCTAAGAGCCAGTTCGTGTGACATCCTAGTCTTACTCTCTGATACAGCAAGATGTGTGTGTGTGTGTGTGTGTGTGTGTGTGTAGTGTTAGTCAGTGGGCATATGTGTTTATGTGTCTGTACATCCTTCCATGTATTTGGTGCCCACAGCTAGGGACAAGTGTTACTCAAACACTTGATTCTTACGACTAGCCTCCCATGAAGTCACCCACTGCAAGTTATGGATCAGTGCATGCTGCAATTGCCCACATGCGTCCCTGTTCTGTTTACTCTTAAGTTCCTGTGATAAACATTCTGATCCAAGCAGCTTAAGGGGAAAAGAAAGGCTTGATCATTTGGCTTGAAGTTCCAGTACAGAGTCATCGCGGTGGAGAACATGTGGCAGGCACAGACATGGAGCACAGGAGGAGGCCAGCTGTCACCTTGCAGCAGTGCTGTGGAACAGTGAGACCAGGAAGTGGGACTGCCAATCAAATCCCAAAGCCCGCCCCCAGTGAGTTACTTCCAGAAAGTCTCTACCTCCTGAAAGCTCCAGAGCCATCCGCTATGGACAAGAACCCATCCGCTGGGAACCAAAGTATTCAGTTACCTGAGCCGGTGGGGGACAATTCATAACCAAATCATGAGACTCAAGGATAACAAAAATCACAAGTCCTAATCTTTTAGGCACTTTATTGTGTTTAAGGTTTTTGGTAGATTCACGACTAGAAAGCAGCCTCTCTAATCATCAGATATAAGGTACTGCTATGTTGCTCTACATTAATGAGATGTGAGAACAGTCAGCTGAGAGCAGAAGACAATAAGGACACGTGGTAAATGACGTCACACATGCTCAGCACATTGCCATGTAGGGGATGGAGCAGGTTTACCATGCAACATAGAAACAATAGGTCAGGACAATGAGTCTCCATCCACCCAAGTAGCTTCGACAGCTAGTGTCCATGAGGGGATGGTTGCGTTTCTTGTTGTCTGTTTCTAGCCAATGAGCTTCTCATTCAGAAAGAGGTAGTCTGGACGCACAGCTCAGCGCTGAGGACAAGAAGCGTGTATTGTGCCAGGCGCAGGTCTGGATAGGTTACCCAGGACATGCAGAGGCACTGTGTGAGCGAGCCAGCGTTTCCATTCTGACACCTGGTGAGGCTGGTTAAGCACTTGAGTGTGCTTTTTCTTGACACCTTTGCTAAGTTTTGTGTCGACGTATACTTCTCAGGGAAAGCAGATATTCTTCTGAGTGTCCGGGCCCACACATGGTGTGTCTGCAATGCTGTTCAGGGAAGAATTCAGGTGGTATGTGAGGCTGTGGATCCAGCTGTAATGAACAGTCAGGGCATCTAGGATACTTCTACACCATCTAGCATACTTCTATGTCTCTGTCCTCTCTTCCACTGGGAGCCCCTGGCTTTCCTTCATGAGAACCCCATCCATCACACCTATGCTTTCTATAGAAGTGGTACTCATGTTTCTGCTCTATTCCATGTCCCAGTAATTACTTCAGGAGTCCTGTGAGCCAAAGTGAGCCTAATCAGTACCTTCCCAGAACTTTTCCTAATGAAGCCAGAACTGGATCTTGGCCTTTCTTTAGCGTTCTTGGGTCTACAGCTTGCGGGGTAGGTTCCCTTTCCCACAGTTTGTGGTCTACCTTCGCTTTTCTTAGCAGACAGTCCTTTGAAGAGCAGGGACAGGGCCCTGGTGCAGGGCAGAGCGGAGACAAGCTGAGGTGCGGTCGCCATGGTCCTGCTCTGAGTTCAGGATGCAGTCTGAGTTCAGGAGCTGTGTGGGCTCCTGTCCTCCTCTGAGGCTTTTTGGCTGTCCATTCGGTCATGTGCCCCACTTTGTCCCCAGAGCTGGCTCAGGCTGGGTGCTGGAGAATCCTTCTTCTTCAATAGTGTGCAAATAGATGAGAATGTAACTGTAATAGGAGTTCAGCAATAAACACTAGGAGTTGATCATGTGATTGCAGTGTGTGTGCATAAGATACGTGCAGTGATCTTAGGTTGTAAGGACAGAGTCGACAAGGTGTTGTGGTTGGTACTACTCGATGCAGACTTGTGTACAGAAACACAGATAATAACTAGAAGTGGCTTCAGTATCTGCATCCCATGTGGGAGGGGCTTCGGCTTTTTCCAGAACCATTGCTACTCTCTTAGGAAAGCACAATCCCCACAGGCTGATTGGAACACAGAACCTCCACATTGCTCTCAACTTGAGCCCTGCTCCAAGACCCCTCCTGCCTGCCTCTCCTAAAGGGACACGCTCCTCTGCCGTAAGAATCCCTGTGCATTTCTGCCTTGGGAAGGTATGACCCAATGACCCTGAGGAGATGTCTTGCCCTCTCAGGTTATGTGAGCGTGACCCCTGACCCCAGCACACAATCCAAAGTAACCTAGCCTGCTCCCTGGCAGAGAATTGAGTCAGTCTGGATTATGACCACAGGAACTGTTTACTTCTAGATTTTACTTGACACCGACTTGGAGAGGAGACTGCAAAGTACCATTTGTGAGAGAACAAGAATGTGGCTGTGATTTCACGGCTGTGAAGCCTCACACTGCTTTCTGCTGATTTCTGTTTAGACAGTGTCAGGCAGGCACATTAGGTGAACATGGCCGTGTTTGGTGACAGAACACTTTTGGGCTGACACTGGGATTTTGCTTTGGGATTTTGAAGTCTAATCTAGATCTTGCTTCAGTGGCGGCAAACACTTATGTGAGGTCATTGCTGTGGGCTGCCCCAGATGCCCTGACTTAGTTGCACATTCACGTGGTGGTCACCCTTGCTATCCTTGGTCTGACTTAGCAATACAGAAAGATAATGGCATCCTATTTACATTTCACTGAATTTAATTTGCTAGATTGTCAGTCCCTCAGGAAATACTATAATAATTATTATCTCCAAGTAATCAAGTGTGAACATCTCGGGATTATTTATTTGGGGCCATGGAGCTGTGAGTGTTTCTTTGGAGAACATCTCGCCGTAATACAATTTGCAAATGTGTCGTGCCATTTGCTCAAGGAAAACACAGGGAAATTGATTTGCAAGTAAAATATTTTGCGAAATTTATATTACTGCCATTTTGTGACTGGTAATATCCCAGGGTTGTTTGAGAATGGGTTGCAGCCTGACTAGAATTCACCATGTAAACCAGCTTGCTTTGAACTTGCAGCAACGTTTCTGCTTCTGACTCCTAGAGACTGCTCAGGAATACTAGAATTGTCCCCACTACTGGTATAATTAATAAATTGACTGCAGAGAAGAATTCTGATAGCACAGTTACAGATGTAGATATGCTAATCTGTTGTGTCAGATCAGGTAATTTTTGTTATTATAAAGAGCACATAGGGTACACAGTGACAGCATCTTGCATAAAGTAGATATCCGAACATGTCTTATCTGACGTAGTTTATGCCCAAGTGTCCTCCTGATGTGTCTCTTCATCCTTTCCTATTGGCTTCGGAGCTGTGTGATTGAAATGCTCACAATCAGCATTGTACAATTTATAGGATTCAGATTTATGCAGAAGCACCAGCTCTATGACAGGGATGTTAATCCTGGCTTGGTGCTGGAGAAGCACCCTTGTACCCTGTTTATCTCCAGCTGTGGAGACTGATTGTGCCCGAATGCTTGAGGATGACAGCCCAAGATCTCCTCTCACCTCCTCTGAGGCTTTGTTTTGGAAATGTCCAAAATATATATGCATCCGAAGGTGGGTGCGTCAGAGCGTGCATCTATGTGGGGATGGATGCGGCGCTAGGCATGCTATTCTGGAGGTCTTAATTTTCTGTTATGGAAACTGAACCCAAGACTTTGAGTGCTTTAGATAAGCCAGTCTTGGGAAAAAATACTTAGTTGGGAAAATGAGGGAGGGGTGGGGGAGGGGGCATGCATGCTATCGTGTGCACATGGGAGTCAGAGGACAGTTTTGAAGTTGGTGTTCTTCTATTGCGTGGGCTTGGGGCTCAAACTCAAGTCACCAGGCTTGTGCACAGATGCATTTACCCACTGACTGAGAGCTAGCCCTTTTTTGGCTCATCCCTGTGGATAGGCAGAAAAACAGGCCCGTACCCCCAGGCTGTTCTCCTTGCGGATTTCTAAGGAAAGCTATGGAATCAGATAGAAAACTGTAAGAAAATAAGCTATTTTAGCTATCATCTGCATTATCATCTGTCTTGGTAATGCACACACATGCATGGGTACACATATATGTATCAAGTCATATAATAGATTATTGATGTGATTCAGTTGTCTTGTATGTTGGGCTCTCCCAATGAAGAGATGGCATAGAGTTTATAAAGCTCTTGTACTAACTATAAATGAAGTCGCTGTTTGTTCTCTTTCAGTTCCCCGTGACTGTGCCCTGCCTGCAGGCTTTCACCTGTATGAGTTTTATCTTCATCATTCCTTTCCTTTCTTCACAGGAAGTATTCCTTTTCCTTGCTTATTTCATAATGCTCAAAGTTCTCATTAATGTCTACTTAATTTCCCCCCATTGTGGCTCACCATCAGAAGCGACGCAGTTCATAGTTCACCCATGTTTTCTTGGCTAAGGACTGTGTTGATAGAGCCATGTGTGTCTCCTAGTGTGCATGAGTAGTGTTCTTGGGGTTTTAGACAACAATACCAAATGGTTTTGTTTGTGTAACAGACTCACCAGTCCATGGGCTCTTCACAGAATTATGTTCTCAACAAATACTTGTCCTTACCCAACATTTAACTTCTGCCAATGTGGTGGTCGTGAAGTAAATGGATGGATCTCTGCAAATAGGGATACTTTGACTTTGTCCTTTCTTGTCTGTATCCCTTTTATCTCCCTCCCTTGCCTTATTGCTCTAGCTAGAACTTCAAGCACAGTATTGAACAGTAATGGTAACAGTGGGCAGCCTTGTCTCATTCCCGATCTAAGTTGGAACGTTTCAAGTTTTTCCCTGTGAAGCCCATATTACTCTGATTCCAAAGCCAAATAGAGACACATCAAAGAATGAGAATTATAGGCCAATCTCACTAATGAACACAGATGCAAAAATCTTCAATAATATACTAGCAAACCAAATTCAAAAACATATCCAAAAGACCATACATCATGATCAAGTTGGGTTCATTCCAGGAATGACTCATACATAAATCAATAAACATGATTCATCATATGAACAGACTCAAAAACAAAAATCATATGATCCTCTCAATAGATGCAGGAAAGACCTTTGATGAAATTCAACATCCCCTCATGATAAAAAAAAACTTTGGAAAAAAATAGGACTGAAGGGACATATCTCAACTTAATAAAAGGCTGTATATGACAAGCCTAAAGGCTATGGAAATCTTGGACTGTTTATCCTTCAAAATTTTAGAGTTAACTCATAAAGTTTGTGAAGACTATGGGAAATTTAACTATAATCACATCAAGCATATAGATCTATGTAGAGCTGATCTGTGTCAGCTTTGCATTTTTACTCAAAACTTTTCTAGATCTCTTTTTATTTGGATCTTTAATATATTTCATTCATGTTCCTGTATATGTGTATGCAGTATGAGTATGGTTTAGGTGCACACATAGGTATAAAGTATATGTACATATATATGTATGTGCATGTGTGTGATGTCTGTGCATGTGAGAGAGTATGATGGATGTGCGTGCATGTATGTATGGTATATATATATATATATATATATGCACAAATATATGACATATAAACATGTGTGTCCCAAGTGTGTGTTACATGTGCATGTGTATATATGTGCATATGTATATATGTGCATATGGTGGTAAATGTGTACATGTACATATGTGCATGTAGAAGCTCAGGATCGTCATCAGGAATTTTTCTTGATTGCTTTTCTACTTCACACTTTTTAAGACAGGGTCTCTATCAAGCCCAAAATTCATCGACAGAGCTAGTCTCACTAGACAACTTGCTCTTGGGATTCCTACTCTCTGCCTCTCAGGCTGAGCTTACAGGCGGGCTAACACACTCAGTCAGCATTTTATGTTGGAACTGTGGGCCAAATGAGTACCCTTTCTCCCTTAAGTGCAAGGAGAAGCAGACTGTGACACTCAGCTTCGCCCCTGTCTCCTGCACATGAGGGCTGGGGGGCTTTGTTCTGGAACTGGGAAAGGGATGATTGGTAGATTCTAGACACAGACATAGCATCTACATCTGGAGTAAAGAACCTTCTGATCACATGCACAGATGGCGAGAACCCAGGAAGCCCCAGGGGCTACACGGTGACTAGCACAGTGAGCCATGTGCCAATGTGAACCGCACTTCTGGCTTAACAAAACGTGACCCAAATACAGCCACTGAAGCTGATGCACTTGTTTGCTCTGGGTCAGTAACCCTTCTCTGGCTGCAGGAGCTTTTGATGTAGGGCCTGGAGGATCATAACTTCTGCTTGGAATACTTTGAGTCTTTTCATGGAAGCAGTTAGAAATGGCCAACAAGTTGGTTGTTTTAATTACTGCTTCCTTGTGAAAACCACTTGAGGACTTGGGAGATGGCTCAGTGGTTATAAGAAAATGTACCTGAGTTTGAGTCCCCAGATCCGAGTAAAAATGCTCAGGAGGAGGAGCAGCCCACCTGTCATTCAAGCCTTGAAAGGCGGAGCCTGGGAATCCCCAGAGGAAGCTGGTTAGCCAGACTAACCCTAATGGCTGCTCTGGGTTTAATTAGAGACCCAGGCTTACTTCAATAAGATGGAAGCACCATTGCAGATGATTCCTAATATGTTTACACAGGCACATACTATTCAAGTGTAATCATATACATGCACTTACCCACACACAGACACACACACACACAGATATAGACATACACATAAACTAACACACAGACACAGACATACAGACACACACACATACACTCATACATACACACATAGACACAAACATTTACTAATACGCAGACACTTTGTTACAGACTCATACACTAATATACAGATGCAGACATACAGATATACACACACGTAACACAGAGATACACAGATTCAGATAAAGACATGAACACACACACACACATTCACAGATACATACAAAGAAATACACTCAGGCAAACACACACATTCACAGACACACACACACACACACACACACACACACAGTATCATAGAAACCAGAAGCATGATGTTAATCACAATTGTCAACATGACGAAATCCAGAATTAAAAGAAGGGTTACAATTACAATCGTCTCTGAGATTCCAATATGAACATGCCTTTGAAGTTAGTTTCTGTGGTTTTCCTGTCCTGGATCAGGCTGTGCAGCACTGACATTTCCTCCTGGGACAATGAAGTTGCTTGTTTATGGGGAAACCTGGCCCTGGGAAGAATTCCCACATCACCATCCATCAATTCTGCCTGGTGGTCACATAAGATGACCTTGTGGACCTTAGAAAGCCTGCCAGAAGTTCTAAATGAAGAGCTGGAAAAGCTTGCGGCAAGGCTTCCAGAACTTTCCTGACCATCAGAATTACCTAGTGTGCTTAGGAAGAGTGCAAAAGACCAGGTCCTTCCCTGGGCATGTCAAATCCAAAGGCTAGAGATTTTCTGTCTGTCTGTTCATCATCATCTCTTTCTCTCTCTTATCTATCATCTACTCACATCTATCATCATCTAGCAATCATCTATCTACTATCTGTCTATCATCTATTTGTGTACTATCATCTATCAATCATTCATTATCCAGTATGTGTGCATTATATGTATGTATGTGTGTGTCTATATATGTGTCCTCTGATATGATTATTGCAATTCACCTGCATGGTTGCTGATAAATGACCATCAAATGGCTTAAGACAACAAGGGGTTTATTGTCTCTTACGATTATCTGGTTACAGTTCTCAGTCCAGCTTGACAGGAGAGCTCACGCCAACACCAAGGGTGAGGGAAGTGGCCACATCATCTCTATGTAATGGCTGAGAGAGAGATGAACCTTACTTGCCAGACCAGCATGTCTGGCCAAGTATACAAAAGGATGCCAACTGCCTCAACCAACTCTCAGTACTTTATTCATCTATTCAGGGCCTAGTCCCACCTACTATGGCCTGGGCCTTCCCCATCAGCTAGACAATCTCCTGCAAGTTTGCTCTGGGCTTAACTTAACTGCTAATTCCCTACAAATGTGCCCAGAGCTCAAACCCTCAACTGTCAAGTTGACACCTGTGCCCAACCATGACAATGATGAGCATGTGTGTACAAGGTATATATGTCTACATGTAGTCCTGTGTCCTCTGACATGTGGAGATCTATGTACCATCATCTGTGAAGACAAGGAACTGTCTTATTGGGCTCTCCCCCCTACCCTTCTTCATGTCACCCACCTCTCTTCCTTCTTCTGAGTCAGTCACTAGCCTATGTTTTATCTCTGCGACTTGGGACTTTGTCATTTCTGGAAAGTTCTGTGAGTGGAATAGTCCAGGGTGTGACTTTAGAAACTGGCATTTTCACTGACCATGTTTTCTGGAGAGTCCATCAAGCAGGCCAGCAGCTTTTATGTCTGAGCCATCCCTCACTATCTCTATACCCCACAGGTGAAGGTCAGGGACTGTTGTGAACAACTGTAGACAGATCCTTGTATGGCCAGGGTCTGCATCTCCCCAGAGTCTGCCCAGCGTGGGCCTTGGGCCCCATGTTCTTTAGGACTCATTGTGTTTTCTTTGCGTTTTGGTTACAGCACTTTACGTTCTCACTTGCAACGAGTAGCATGGTTTCCCAGCCTGCTTGCTAACAGCGACGCACTTACCATTTCTTGTTGGTAGCTGTCCTGACAGGAACCTGGTGACATTCATTTTGATTTGTTTTGCATGTCCTCAACGACTGGCAATAGCTGGCATTTCCATTTGCCGTTGTCCACGTGCTGCTATTGTGACCTGTCTTTGCTGTGGTTTAATTGGATTATTTGTTTACTTCCTTATCACCGTGGAGGTTGGAGAGTTCTTTAGATTCAAGATAGGAATTATCTGTACAATTCTGCCATCAGTGAATTTTATTTGTTGGTCTGTGGAACGTCTGTAATCCTCACAATAAAGATTTCACAGAAGGTTTTGAATTTAATCAGACCCGATTTAGTGAAATTTCCGCCAAGCACTCCATGTCAAAGCTATTGCCTCTCTCGACACAGGTCCAGGGGAGTTTCTAATACTTTTTTCTGAAGGTTTCATATTGTGTCATTTTGTATTTAAAGTCAACGTTTAATTCAAGTTAAATAGTATGCAGGTATAACGTTTAAATTGAAATATTATTTATTGCTTATATTTTTCCCTACAGATCTCTTAATTGTTACACATCAGTTGCTCCAACCCTGTTGGATTGAACTTTGTGCTCTTGTCAAAAGTCAAAGGGGCCCCTTTACACCCCACCCCGCGCGCACACGGTCCAGCCGGGCCGCACCCCGCGCCCTTGGTCCCCAGGTCAGCCCACAGGGACCCGGCTCTGACTCCCACCATCCAGCCGGAGCCGCACGGGTGCCGAGGGACGAGGAGGACCTCCCCCTGCGCCCGGGCCCCGCCCCAGCTGCCCTCGGGTTCAATAGCTCCACGCCGACGCCCCCATCCTCCCTTTACACCCCACCCCGCTCCGCTGGTCGGGACACGCGCGGTAGTCCAGCCGGGCCTCACCCCGCACCCTAGGTAAGTCTCCGCCCGCGCCCGCCCACCAGGACCCCAGGCCAAATAATTCAGTTTACTGAAATTGAGAGATCTTAAGAGTTAAAATGACAATGCCAAAGTCAAAGTGCAAATCCATGAGAAGCAACACTCAAGTAAACAAATTTCCCACTGAAGAAATTAATCCCATAATGTTAGACTCCAACAAGAACAAACCCACGGAAAAAGGCCAAGAAAGCCTCACCCAGGATAAAGTCTTTCAAAATATGATCATTACCATGTTCAATACTATGAAAGAGGAAATCAGGGAGGAATTACATAATCGAATCAATCGCTTTGAAGAGGAACAAAACAGACATCTGGAGGAGTTGAGGAAAACAGTGCAAGAAACAAAAAGTGGCATAGAGCAGTTAAAACAAACTCAAGCAGAGTTTAAAACTGAGCTAAAAGACAAGTTATCTTCAACCCAGAACACCACAGAGAGTCTTATCAACAGAACTAACGAAGCAGAAAACAGAATTTCAGACCTTGAAGATAAAGTGGGAGTACTAACCAGCTCAATGGAAGAGGTTGTTAAAGCCAAAAAGATACTTGAGAGAAATATCCAAGAGATATGGGACACCCTGAAGAAGCCTAACATGCGTATTCATGGAATACCAGAGCAAGAATCTCAAAATACCACCCCTGAGGAAATTTTTCAAACGATCATCAAGGAAAACTTTCCTCATCTAAAAAAAGAGAGGCCCATCCATATACAAGAGGCATTCCGCACCCCAAACAGATACGACCAAAATAGAAGCATGCCGCGGCAAATAATAGTTAAAACACTCCACATTCAAGATAAAGAACTGGTGCTGAGAGCTTCAAGGGAGAAAAAACAAGTCACTTTTAAAGGTAAACCTATTAAAATAACAAATGACTTCTCAGTCGAAACAGTAAAAGCAAGAAGAGCTTGGAGAGACATACTTCAAGTATTGAATGAGCAAAAATGTCAACCCAGGCTGATTTACCCTGCAAAACTATCAGTCATGATCCAGGGAGAAAGAAAAATTTTCCAGCACAAAGACAACTTGAAGGGATACATGTCCACCAAACCAGGCCTTCAAAAAATGCTAGAAATGATACTCAAGCATGAAGAAAAAAACAGGCATATCCAGGAGAACAGAAGGCAAATATAACACCATTAAAAGTGAAGCAATATACTTATAAAAGCTACTAAACATAATAAATGTCTGGAATTAACAATAGTTTCTCCATTATAACACTAAATGTTAATGGAATTAATTCACCGATCAAGAGACACAGATTACAAACTTGGATTAAAAATCACAATCCATCAATCTGCTGCCTGCAGGAAACCCATCTCACCACAAAAGATAGGCACGCTCTAAAAATAAAAGGCTGGTCAACAATTCTACAAGCAAATGGAAGCAGAAAACAGGCAGGGGTAGCCATTATGCTATCAGACAAGGTGGACTTCAAACCAAAGACAATTATAAGAGACACGGATGGATACTACATTTTAGTCACAGGTACAATTCACCAGGAAGACTTCACAATACTGAACATATATGCACCCAATATGGGCCCCTCCACATTCATTAAGAAAACCCTACAGCGTCTAAAGCAAGAAATCAACCCCCAAACGATAATTCTTGGGGACTTCAACACCGCCCTCTCAACATGGGATAGATCAACAGGTCAAAAGCTTAACAGAGACACTTTGGAACTTAATCAAACCCTGAAAGAAATGGACCTTACAGATCTCTATCGAACTTTTCACCCACGCACCAAAGAATACACATTTTTCTCAGCAGCATTTTTTCTCAGCAGCATGCGGAACTTTCTCCAAAATAGATCACATATTGGGCCACAAAATGAATCTACACATATACAAGAAAGTTGAAATTCTAACCTGTGCCCTATCAGACCACCACGGCCTAAAGCTGGACAGCCACAACACATCAAACAAGAGAAAATACACTAACTCCTGGAAACTTAACACTATGATGCTGAATGAGAACTGGATTCAGGAAGAAATTAAAAAGGAAATTCAAGATTTCCTGAAAGTGAATGATAACGAAAATACAACTTACCAAAATCTCTGGGACACAATGAAAGCTGTTCTAAGAGGTAAGTTCATAGCTCTTAATGCCTACATCAAAAAAATGGAAACATCAGAAATAAACAATTTAACAATGCAGCTTAAAGCTTTAGAGAAACTAGAGGAATCTGATCCCAAAAGTAGTAGAAGAGAGGAGATTAGCAAAATAAGGGGAGAAATATCTGAAATTGAGATTAAGAAAACGATAGAAAAAATCAACCAGTCAAAAAGCTGGTTCTTTGAAAAAAATCAACAAGATTGATACACCCCTAGCTAAACTAACCAAAAGCAAGAAAGAGAAAACCCAAATTAACAAAATTAGAAATGAACATGGAGTTATCACTACTGATACCCAAGAAATCCAGAGAATTATAACATCATATTTCAAAAACTTATACTCTGTGAAGTTTGACAACACAAAAGAGATGGATGAATTTCTAAGTAAACACAACTTACCTAAATTGAATCAGGAAGTTGTGAATTATTTAAATAGTCCTATACCATATAAGGAAATTGAGGAAGTAATCTCGAATCTTCCCACCAAAAAATGTCCTGGACCAGATGGATTCAGCACAGAGTTCTACCAGACATTTAAGGAGTTAATAACACCAATACTCCTTAAACTGTTCCATCAAATAGCAAAGGAAGGAACACTACCAAATTCCTTCTATGAAGCTAATATCATTTTAATCCCAAAACCTAATAAAGATTCACTTAAAAAAGAAAACTATAGGCCGATCTCCCTGATGAACACAGACACAAAGATTCTCAACAAAGTCTTAGCAAATCGGATTCAAAAACATATTAAAAAGATCATTCACGGGGACCAAGTAGGCTTCATCCCGGGCACACAAGGTTGGTTCAACATACGCAAATCAATAAATGTAATTCATCATGTAAACCAGTCCAAAGTCCAAGACCACATGATACTCTCGATAGATGCAGAAAAAGCTTTTGACAAGATCCAACAGCCTTTTATGATCAAAACGCTAGAGACAGTAGGAATGGAAGGAACCTTTATCAATATAATAAAAGCTATATACAACAAGCCCACAGCAAGGATTATGCTCAATGGGGAACAATTGGAAGCATTCCCACTTCGATCAGGAACTAGACAAGGCTGTCCACTCTCACCACTTCTATTCACTATTGTACTTGAAGTGTTAGCTGAAGCCATAAGACAAGAAAGGGACATAAGAGGGATTCAAATCGGCAAGGAAGAAGTCAAGCTATCCCTATTTGCAGATGACATGATCTTATACCTGAGGGATCCCAAAAACTCCACCAGGAAGCTCCTGGAACTAATTGAGAAGTTCAGCAGGGTGGCAGGATACAAAATAAATGTGCAAAAATCAGAGGCCTTCCTATATGCCCAGAATGAAAGAAGTGAAAAAGTCTTGAGAGAAACAATACCATTTACTATAGCCCCTAAAAAAATGAAATACCTTGGTATAAACCTAACTAAGGAGGTAAAAGACCTTTACAATGAAAACTTTAAAACCCTAAAGAAAGAAATAGCAGAAGACACCAGAAGGTGGAAAGATCTCCCTTGTTCCTGGATTGGCAGAATCAACATCGTAAAAATGACCATCCTACCAAAGGCAATATACAGATTCAATGCTATACCAATCAAAATCCCAAAACAATTCTTCAAAGAAGTTGACCAAACAATCTCAAAGTTCATATGGAGGCACAAAAGACCCAGGATAGCAAAAACAATCCTGAGTAACAAAAACACAGCTGGAGGTATTGCCATACCAAACCTTAGTCTATACTACAAATCCATAGTCATAAAGACAGCCTGGTACTGGCTCCAAAATAGACACATAGATCAATGGATAAGGATTGAAGACCCAGATATAAGCCCACAAAGTTACAGCCATTTGGTCTTTGACAAAGGGGCCCAAAGAATCCAATGGAAAAAGAACAGCATCTTCAACAAATGGTGCTGGCAAAACTGGATCTCCACATGCAGAAGATTAAAGCTGGACCCGTACTTGTCACCATGTACAAGACTTAATTCCAAATGGATCAAGGACCTTGATATCAGGCCAGAGACTATAAAAACCATAGTTGAAAGGATAGGGAACTCCCTCGAGCTGATTGGGCTAGGCCAACAGTTCCTAAACAGACATCCAATGGCACAGTCACTGCTACCAACTCTCAACAGCTGGGATCTTGTGAAATTAAAGAGCTTCTGTTCAGATAAAGAGATTGTAACATGAGCTCAAAGGCAACCCACAGAATGGGAGAAAATCTTCTCTAACCACACATCTGATAGAACTCTGCTGTCCAGAGTGCACAAAGAACTTAGAAAACTAAACACCAAGGAAACCAATGGCCCAATTAAAAAATGGGCCCTGGAACTTGAAAGAAACTTTACCAGGGATGAAATTAAAATGTCTAACAAATATCTGAAAAAATGCTCCACTTCCTTAGCCATCAGGGAAATGCAAATCAAAACTTCCCTGAGATATCATCTCACCCCGGTCAGGATGGCAAAATCCACAATACAAACAACAACAAATGTTGGAGAGGATGTGGAGAGAGGGGAACTCTCCTACATTGCTGGTGGGAATGCAGGCTCATACAGCCACTCTGGCGAGCCGTCTGGAGATTCTTAAAGAAATTAAAGATTGAAATGCCATATGACCCTGCTATTCTACTTTTGGGAATAACCCCCCATACAGCAGAGGTTCACCTCGATAGCACAAGCACGACCATGTTCATAGCAGCACTGTTTACAATAGCAAAGTCATGGAATCAGCCCAAATGTCCAACAGTTGCCGTGGATAAGGAAACTGTGGTACATCTATACAATGGAGTAGTACTCAGCCATCAAAAATGATGAATTACTGGAATTTGCCAGGAAATGGATGTCATTAGAAACAATTATATTAAGTGAAGTATCCCAGACCCAGAAAATTAAGTGCCGTATGTACTCCCTAATAGGTGGCTCCTAGTACCAAACCCACCCAGCCCACCTAGAGACAGTAATTCCAAGGATTATGAACAGGAGGGATGGGGTAGGAGAGCCACACCAGAAACAAGGAGAGAAGGGACCATGTTACAGCAGGGAAAATAGGCCTCCACCAAGGACCCAAATAAGTAATGAGACATCTGATTAAATTCACAGACTTTTGTTCCTGATCATTTACTACTGAGGGGGTGTGATCTCACCAGAAGAGGAGGGCTATAGTCTGGCAGATAAAAAGTAACCATTTTGCAAATGGGTGATAGACTCCTCCCTTACTATGGTTTCCCACTTTTATTACATCTACCTTTGAATGTGCTTTTATCACAAGACTCTAACAGCTTTTTGTCTCTAGTCAGGGGGTAACATACAATGCCCACCAGGATGGAGTGAAGGGCATTGCAGGAGCAGCAAAACTGCAAAAGAAAATCAACAAACCACAATCCAGAACTTCAGAGACTCTATATCAACCACCTAGAACTAGGCCAGCTTAGTCTCTCCCCATCCTGAAGCTCAGGGAAATGTGCGGAAGAGGGGGCGGTAAGAGTGTAAGAGCAAAAGGATGGGAGGAACAATGATATGTAAGATACTCTATACTAGTCAGGGCTGAAGCAATCATAATTGGACTTTGCATGCCCTGCGCATTGTCCAACACACTGTTGACCTCACAAAGTCTAGCATCTGCTAAAGGCACCAAGATCCTTGGAGGCAAAGGATTGGCAGCCACAGCAGTGTTCCTATACCTAAGGGGAACACGGGAAAGGGTTCAGGGAAAGGCCACTGGGTCCTTGTATGTCATCGGAGAGGAGGGCCCAGAGGAAAATCAGACATGCACAAGAAAGGACTCTCTGGGAATTGGGGCGGGAGGCACTGGAGGATGGGGAGGGAGAGGGGTGGGGAGGGGGAGCAGGGGTACGGGGGGAGGAGGAGGGAGGGAGGGAACTGGTGTACCTAATAAGTTTGTATGAGCTGAAATAAAAAAAAAAAAGAAAAGAAAATTTGATCTACATGGAAAAAAAAAAAGTCAAAGGGACACCCCTGGGCGTGTCAGTTCTGGGTTCTCCTTCGTGTCCATGAACATTCATGTTTAGCAGCCATGTCTCATGCACATGTTTCACTCATGGACCATATTCCTCCCCCCAGCATGTGTTCCACCACTGAGCAGTGTCCCTCGCTCCAGTGAGTGCTCCACGCCTGGGTGATGTGCTTCCCCCCAGCAAGATCTCTAGCACTGGGCCACGTCTTCCACCCCATCCCAGTCTACTTTGATGGTACATACCTGATAGGAAGACGCCCTTAGGAAGACACCTGACTGCTTATAAAATGATCCCCCAAACTTGTAGGACTCTTGTCTTACTCTCCTGTCTAGCTCAGTACTTCAGTATCCCCCCCACAGGAACCCCTCATTTTCAGCAACTACAAGGCTCCTTGTTTTAAGACAGATCTCCTCTGTAGCTGCTATCGACTGGTTCCACATCCATATTTAGGGATGGGCTTCTTGCCTTTTTTCAAAAGCCTCAGGAGAAGGTCCCACTAAAGACCGTCTGCTGTGGTACTCCTGGGCCAGAGCGTGAGATCTCTTTCTGCTGAGATCTCTTTCTGATCTTAACTGTCTGGTTTCTATGTTGGTCTCACATCTGAATCTGCAGATGCTTGTATCCTTGACGAGGCTGTGGGCTTACAAAGACCAGACTGTGACAGTTAACCTTGGTGACTTGACATGTCAGGTGTGAGCCATTAAGTACATAGGTTTATTTAGCAAACCTCTGACAGGCTTGTGGAAGACTGTCTTAATTCCATAGCTAATGTGGGAAGACCCAGGCTGCAGTGGGTACATTCCCTGGGCAGCTAAGACAGAGCAAGCTGGGTCTGTATTTTTCCCTAGGCTTCAAGCTAGAAGGCAGCGCCCTGGCCAACCCTGTTCTCACAGTCATAATCCATCCTTACTCCCCTCAGCTCCTTCTGATAACTTTCCCGCTGTGCTGCCACAGTCAGCTATGCACTGAAACTACAAGCTTCAACAGACCCCGCCTACCCTCCCCCCATCCCTGCCGTCACCCTGAATTGTTTGGGTTGAGCATGCAGTAATGGAGCTGTAAACACAGATACCACACTGCCGCTCACACATCCTGGGGTCCAGCCCTGCGTCTTCCGTGAGATGCCTGCCCACCTCGCTGCTGACAGTGGCAAGGGTAACACCGGCCGTGTCCCTGTCACCCCTGCTGTCTGCTCACAGCCTCGTCCAGCTCACTTAGACCACGTTACAGTTACTCCGCATTTCTGATGATAAATCCATGACCAAAGGGTTCAAGGGAACACGGGGTTTTATTTTGACTTAGGATTCTGGTTACAGTTGGCAGGAGTGTCCACACAAACACCAGGGGCGGAGGGAACTGGCCATACCACATCCACTGGACCGCTAAGAGGTACAATTCTCACTTGCCAGACCAGCATGTCTGGCTAGGAATACAGAAGGAGGCCAACTTCCTCAACCAATCTCCCCATCTTATTCTTCTGCCTAGGGATTAGTCGCCCCATCAATCAGACAATCTTCCGCAAGCTTGCTGGACTTACTCAATTCAGCTACCAATTCTTTACAAATGTGCCTCAAGCTTCCAGCCAAATTGTCAAGTTAACACCTGTTTCTAACTGTGCCAGATCATTTCTATAGGTTTGCACACGGTGTCTTTACCAGCCTGGTTCCCAAGCCAGAAACCACAAGACCTTCCTAGCCCACAGGTGCCTCTGCAGGAAAAGCTTGTGGGAGGTGTGGGGGGGGGCTGCCGCTTGCTTCCCATCTCCATCAAGTGAAGTAATTGTCATCAGGAGTGGAGGATGGAGGGAACAGCTAAGATCCTACAGGTGTGAGGAATGTTGTCTGTATGTGTGGAAGGGGTGGTGAGGGGCAGGTAGCCCTGAGGTCCACAGGTCACTGTCCGGGTGGAGCTCACTTCTGCCACCCTGTCTTCTCTCTCTCTCCCCTTCCAATGCATGCTGCGCTGCAATACTAAGGACTCTTAGAGAGTTGTGAACACAAATCCCGAGGACCATCTAATTTAGGCCCCAGTTGGCAGGTACCTGGATACATGGTGGTGGACGGCTAATAGACTGAGCTAATCAAGAGAACTCAGAAGGTGGGAGAAGCTCATTAGCCTGGTCAGGTTCATTTCTTACTGTTTACAGCCCTGTAGTGCTTGCTATTTTTGTGCATTCTCAAATGAGTAAATAGAGAGGCACTGAGAAGCTCTCCCTCCATGGACGGCACAAGTAACAGAGGCAAGCTGGGCCACAGGCAGACTTTATGAAGCATATGAGGAGCAACTCTTCCTTAGAACATTCTAGATCCTCAAGAGGCAAAAGCCAAGGTAGTCCCTGTGCACACCAAGTAGTCCCTGTGCACACCAGATTGCATGGGGGCCTTAGCCAAGGAAAAAGGGTCAAGAAGGGCAAGACAGCCAGCCAGCCATGCAGGGCCTGCATCTGCCCAGGAGGTGAAGAGTTATGGGGTTTGAGGAGGCAGCAGCCTAGCATCAGCTGAGCTCAGCTCAGCTTCTGACCCCCAAGCAAAGGCCGAGCATGGGGGAGTGTTAGCAGAAGTGGCCTGACCCACAGCCCCTGCAGCACGCCATCACTGTCCAAGGCTAGGAGGCAGTGCATTGCCTGCATGGGGCACCCTCGAGATGGGGCCTGGTAATACATGCTGGTGATGTCAACTGCTTCTGCACATGTGCCAGAGAGAGCCCTGCCGGATGCGGGGAAGGGGAGACCATCACAATGACAACAAATGCCCTTTATGATTCTCAAGCCTGCGGTTATACTTTGGGCTAATACTCAAGAGAGTCTTGCTGCAGACAGTACTTCCTGTGGCAGCCCTAACAACAATCCACAAATTAGGAATATTATTTCCTAGGGTAACAGACACCAGAAGTTTGAGATCCACTATGGCCAGAGCCATGACCTTGCCGCAGCCTTGGGTGAAGGAGACCCCTGCCTCCTTAGCCTCAGGTGACACTGGGGGCTTGTCAAAATGGCGGCATCCAGTCCCTTTCTCTGTCTTCCTGTGCACCCACGTCTAGACCTCTTTGTCTTCACAGGACTTCAGCTGTGCTAGGTCTGAACTGTCCTATAGATCTGCACTTCACTTGACATCCAGAAAGATCTTTCAAATAAGGTCATGTCCCCAGATATCAGTGGCTAGGGCATTCACACACTTTTGAGTGGCAAGGCTGCTTGGCATCTGGTGCCATGGCAGATGCTTTATACTATTTTGTCTCCTGGCAATGCCATTTTAAGTGGTGGTTGCTGCTGGCTTCCGTCACAGATCCTGCTGGCCACATGGACAGTCTGTAGTGTTCAGGCGGCCACCACATCTCAACAGTGGGATTTTTTCTGCATCCCTGGCAAGGGGTCCAGGCCTCCCCATGCAGATACAGAGCTGTGGAGATGGGCAAGCGCCCCCTGTGGGGCTATGACTGAGCCAAGCTCACGCTCCCGTTCCTCTCTGGGTTCTCCGGCCTTTGAACTCTTCCTACTGGGAATGCATACCCCATTAAGAGAGTTTCCCTAGAGCTTCAGTATAGAAATGTTGAAGACACACCCTACCTACACACACAAGAAGTTCCTGGAGAAAGACCTGTGGGAAGAATGCAGAGGGAGGCAAGAGCAGTCATGAAACACACATGTGCCACGTTCTGAGACCCACCCAAGGGCAGATGAGAACAGGCTTGGGGTGGGGGTGGGGGGCTTCAGCCACCAAGCAACCTTGAGAGAATCTTGGCCAGGCCCATGGGGTGATGGTCTCTTAGCAGAATCCTCCAGGCAGACATCGGACACCAGTCATTAAAATTCGCAGTAATGACAGGTGAAAGTAGCCAGAGCTGAGGAGGACCTCGAGGCTAGTACTGTAGGCAGGAGGACCTAGCAGTCAGCACTATAGGCAGGAGGAGCTCAGGACCGGACTTCATGAGGAAGGACTTAGCAGCCAGCACTGCATGTGGGAGGACCTTGTGGCCAGCACTGCACACAGGAGGACTTAGCAGCTATGCTGCATGCAGGAGCAATCACAGTGGCCCACTAGGATGGCTGCCTTGCCCACAGGCATGCCACCTTGCACAACAAACACTTCTGTGCAGCAGCTGCCTGTTCATTTTGGGGCTGGCACCACCCTTGGAATTAGATCATTGTTGAGAGCACCTTATGTAACTTCTCCTTGCTCCGGGCGCTTTTCTGTGTGATGTACACAGTTCCAGCGCAGTGCCCTGCTGTTCCCAAGCATCTGCCATTGCTCTTTGGAGACTCTGACCATTATGTAAACTGGCAGGGGGAAGCCTTCAACTCACGATCACGCCCAGTCATGGGCAGCAGAGCCTTGGGAGCCCCCACTGCTGAGGAAATGCTGGTGTCACAGGTGGAGAGATAACAGTGAGCAGGGGGTCACGGTGGGGCCTGCATCCTGCGGGCCTTATTTACCAGGAGAGGAGATTCTGAGGGGTGAAGAGCAAGAAACCAGAGGACGCTAGAGCTGCGATGAAACCATGTTAAACTAAAAGCTTTGCACCAGAGAATCTGGCGACGGATCCCTAGCAGGCAGCTGATTTAGAGATTGTCATGGTTAGTGTTGACTGTCAACCCATCAGGCCTCTGCCTCTGTCAGGCCTCTGTCAGGCCTCTGGGCACACCTGAGGGGGTTGTCTGGATTCCATCAGTTGAGATGAGAAGACCCAACCCGTACAGGCAGGTCTGATACCCCCGCAAGGGACCCGGAACTGTGTAAGGATGAGAACTGAAGGCCAGCACGCAAGCACACTCATTCCCTCCTCCGCTGCAGATGTGGCCAGCTGTTCAGGCTCCTGCCGCTGGGTCTCCCTACCACACAGAGCTCTAGCCTGGAACTGCGAGCTAATTAAACCTATGGCCTGGGTCAAAGGTACTTCGCTGCAGCAACAAATAATGAAAGAGAAACAGATACCGTCGGGTGGAGGGAAATTGGCTGAGGAAATTGGATGGATAAGGGTTAGCGCTCTGGAACTACAGGAAAGAATCAGCTGTATGAGGTCTTTTAAAAATGTGATAGAACCAAGGGCGTGGATATGAGTGATAGATGAGTTAAAAATAACTTCAGGAACATGCATATGGGAAAGTGGGAAAATTGGTTCCATTAACTCAGAAGAAGCCCAAACACTGATTTTTGTGACAAGAAAATGAGGGGCGGCTTGAAATTTATTGGCACAGTTTCTGCCCAGGCTAAGGAGGAGTGGTTATCTGGGGGTGGGCTATGGCTGTGGCAGGCTGTGCCTGTGGCCGAGGGCAGGCTCTGGCTGTGACTGGTGGCCAGTCTGACCGTGGCTTCAGGCAGGCTGTGGCTGGGGACAGGCTCCTGCGGGGCTCTCTGTTCTGCTCATCAGCCTCCTTCCCGCTCCAGCACATGGATAAGGTAGTTTTCAGCAAGCGCCACCAGACTTGATGCCCACAGTGACAAGAACCGCACATGTGGTCTTTTCCAGGAGTCTGCTACGGTCCAGAGATGATTCGGACCCCGGACAGCTACCCCGGGACCTACATGTGTGCAAGGAGCTTCCACTCCTGGCCCCTTCTAGATCAGCCATCCCTAACGTGGCTCAGGAAGCTCTTCCTTCCTGTTGGCCACATCCAGATCCATGGATGTCTCTGGAAATTGGAACTCTCCAAGTAAATCTGAGCGACTAAAGCTGAGGGAGACACTGTTGCCCATAGTACAGGAGAGTTAGGAGAAACGGACACACACACACACACACACACACACACACACACACACACACACACACACACTGCTGTGACAGTATAGCTGCGTGTGGTAAGGACAGAGATGATCTTAGATCAACAGGACTTTGAAGTGGATTCTTGTCTCAGAATGTCAACGGGAGCCCTAGATCAAAGCACAAGGGAGAACTTCCATGTTCCTTCCTCCTCTCCAGATCCAGTCTATAGACCTGCTCAGTCCTCTCAGAAGTCCTGCTCCTTCCTCTTCCTCTCTTTCCTTCTCACTGTTAGGAGAGCGATCAAGTGTTCACATGAAGACTATGCTGCTTCCAGAGCGTCCCCCTAATTTCTGCCATTTAGAGAAAGTTTTCAGAACCTTGCATACCTGCTGGGTCCAGGAGCAGCTGGCAGTGACCCGAACCATCTCTGGTCCTGTCACTCCTCCGAACAAGGCATGGTCCTCTAGTCGCTTTGTCCTGTCTTTCAAAGACTCTGGGCCCTGAGTGTTTACGCATCACCTCGGAACAGGGTGAGCTTTCTCCACAGCTAATTAGCTTTGTGGGGAAGTAGGGTGTGAGTAGCACGGGGAGGGGGGCAGACAATGGCTGGTACCACTACCTGCAGCTGAGGAGTTAGGGGGTGGCTGGTGCTAGCCAGGAGGTGCCTGGGGGGCAGAGCAGACGGTGGCCAATGCGTGTGCTGTGGCTCCACCTCACCCACAGGCAGCTTTGCCAGAACAGTGACTTGGGCATCCCTGCAGCCTGCTTCCCTCGGTGGCTCCCCACCCACTTTCTGAGGCAAAGCCAAGGGGGGACGAGTCAGAAATGATGCGCTTGGACTTTTTGAGGATGTCGAGGCGAGGCTGCTCCCTTGGAGAAGAAAGCACCGTTCTCATGAATGCGTCTCTGGCTCACTGGCTGTCACGGGCTGATGCGGTGCGGCTGACTTCTTGGAACTGGTTTGTGCAGCCCCGGGCGGGGGCGGGGCGCATGCAACTCAGTTCTGGGCATCTTAGGATGTGTGGCAGCTGGTTCTCTCTCTCTCTCTCTCTCTCTCTCTTTCTTCACAGGGGTCAAAGCACTTTGGGATCTTCCCTTCTCATTCTCTGTCTCTGTCTCTGTCTATCTCTTCACAGGGGTCAAAGCACATTGGGATCTCCCCCGCTTCCTTTCTCTCTCTCTCTCTCTCTCTCTCTCTCTTTCTCTGTCTCTTTCTCTCTCTCTCTGCCTGAATGGGGCTCAGTCTGAAAAGTTGCTGTAAGTGGTGGGAATTAGGGAACTCCCTGAAGGCAGATATTCTTCGCGTGACAACTTCTTTGCTGTCCTTCCGCCGCCGGGGTCCATCCATCTCCTGGTCTGCCCAGAGCTGTGTGCAAGTTCTTGTTCTTGTTTGTGTTTCCTGTTTGCTTCCGTTCTTTGCCATCCAGCGCCAGCATGGGCAGCGCCAAGCTGGCTCACTGCCTGCTCATTCTTGCGCCCCCCTTCAAGCCTTTCCTACTTTTTATGCAAGAAGAAAAAGAAGAAAAAAAAACCCACAGCGTCGCCTTGGCGGTAAGATCGCTGTGGCCCTTCGGTGACTGAAGCTCTACTTGTTGAAAAAGCACTGACCTCAAAGAAGCTGGAGGGAGAGAGAGAGAGGAGTGGGGACCGGGAGGCTGCCGAGAAAGGGGGAGCCGGGGAGGAAGGCAGGGCAAAGCTTAGTGCATTCGCTGAGGCATCACCCACCGCCTTTCCCACAGGGCCGCTGACCCTGGACGCGGAGTCCATTCAAGGACCCCAAAGCGGCCTCCGGGCTCCAGGAGCTGCTCTCTCCCTCCCTGAATGGCTTTTTGTTGGGAAACACAGGAGCATTTCTGGGGCCGCACACATGACTGTGTAATTCCCCGTCCTTGCCAGGATGGCTGAGCCACTCGTAAGCGAGTGGACAATAGAGAACTTTATCTCCTGGCGTTCCGGCTGCAGGGCCCGAATTTTAATAAGCGCTGCACGCACGCCTCCCGTGCTGGGGGAGTGTTTATCCGTCTTTGTCTCTTTTTGCTATTGCAGAGGCCCAGTGATTGCTGCTGAATCCAGAGGCAGGGCCTGAGGAGTGGGACGGGTTGGAGCAGGATGCACGCATGTGTGTGTGTATGTGTATGTATGTGTTCATGTGTGCATGTGTGCATGTGTGTATGCTTGTGTATGTGCAGGGGATGAGATAAGAGAAAGGATATGACATGCTGACATCCTCCATCAAGTCAAACTGCCCGTGAGCCATGCATTTAGTCCTGGGAGACATGGCATTACACACTTCGGAAATTCCACAAGAATAGAGAAACAAATAAACCAAATCTTAGCACCCCTCTGCTGCCCATCCTTGGAAGCCCCTAGGCAAGGGCTGTCAGGTGTGAAGTTTAAGAAGGCAGGAGCTACACGGTGCCAGTATAGTGCACAGTGCCAGTGTGGTGAGGAGAACATCTCAGAAGGAATCGCAGCCTGCACAGAGGTGCCTGTGCCAGCTCAGGGCACTGGTCGCCAGCAAGGGATGAGAATGTGAACTTCTCTGGGGAGGGCGATGTAAAGGGAGGAGTGTGGCATCTAGCCGGAGCATAGCACTGAGAATGAAGGACTTAGTAGGGGGAAGTAAAATAGGGAGACTGACAGAGAACATGCAACGCCGTCCTTCCTGCCATGGTGCCCCCCACCTGCCGAGAAAACCATCGTGTAAGCGACAAGTCCTGCCCACGTGAGAGCAAGCGTTGAAAACACAGATCGCTTTACACTCAGAACCATTGAGCAAGAGCAGAAATGTGGATCAGCGAGTGGAAACTGAGGAAAGGTCTCCAAGGGAAACGAAAACGGGAAAGAGAAGAAAATCACAATGGAATAATGGGAACTTGGGTGAAAGATCAAATGAGCTGAAACAGTGGTTCCAGAAAGCAAGGGGCCGAGGAAAGAATATTGTGTCGAGTCCAGCCGGAGCTGTACACAGGAGTGAGAATTTTCCCCTAACTAATGAGACATTGGGACTTGGTAGTGAGACAGAAGTGGAAACACACCACCAACAGGAGACAACGAACTGAGGAAGCAGAAGAGGAGAATATAATGATTCAGAAGATGGCAGATCACCCTAATAAGTGCAAATAGCTTCTATCAGCCAATAAAGAAGGAAATGGTAGCAAAACTGCTGAAATGACAAGGAATGACTATATGAGAACTGAGGAAAATCCTAGAAAACTGCTAGTGCACACCTGTGATGCATATGAATACCCATTCACACACATGAACACCTGTGCACACGAACACACACATACACCCATGAGCAGACATGAGCACCTATTCGTTTGAATGCCTGTCACAGACTCGATCACCTGTGCACATGAACACACCCATGCACGCACATGAATACCTGTGCACAATTCCCCAGTCCTGCTTATGACTTACACCAGAAGCTAAACTCCAGAAAGGATTTTGTGTTTTGATTTGGGAGCAGGACCTCAGACTTGTTGCCATTCTCCCGTGCTGTCTTTTGAGTGCTAGATTACAGGTGTGCACCACCATGCCCACCCCAGAAAGCTAGCTGATGTTTCAACATATGACTTGATCTACAGAGAAAAGTCACGTGACTGCTTCGGAAAATGTGAAAGCAGACATCAAAAGAATCCAAATGCATTCATCATAAAATCTTTTGAGAAAAGGAATAGTGGGTTGGAGGGATGGTTCAGGGGTTAAGTCTCTGCCTCACAAACAGAAGGTCTCTTACAGAACCTGGGTCCCAAGTAGAAACACCAGGCAGAAATGGTGGCAACCTGTACTTTTGGTCCTGGAAGACAGAGCCTGGGAAACTCCAGAGCAGAGCAAATAGGAGTTAGAAACAACCCAGGGTGATTCCTGAAGTCACCCTTGAATCCCCACAAGCACACACAGTGCCCTCTGATATATACACACAGACACACACACACACACACACAAACATACATAGAGACACAAAAAAGGGAAAAAAGGAAAGGAATGGAAATGCACATATTTAATATTATAATATAAATAATGAACACATAATTATATATTTTTATATGCATATGAAATATATACATATATAAAGTAAGTGAGGCTTGATGGTGCACACATACCATCTTAGCACTCCTGATTTTGTGATTTTTGAGGTCAGCCTGAGTTACACTCTGTCTAAAAGAGTGAGCAAACAAACAAATGGAAGAAAGCTAAGGAAACGGAAAACACCGGTGCCCACTCATGCGCGCCCTCCTAGCTGCTGCCGCTTGGTCTCACCTGGGCCACACTAAGCCCTTCCCAGCACCCCAAAAGCAAGGCAGAGATTCCACTATCTTCCCCTGTTTAACACTGTTCCGGAAGCATTATGGGACTACAGAGTAGTTCAAGGGAAAAGGGCTGGTGAACAAAATATAATTATCTCAGGTGATGCAATCATAATAATACCAGCAAAAATCCTGAGAATAATTGATAAAGCTCATTTAATTGAAAAAACTAATCAATTACCAGGATATAAAATTAACATATAAAAACCAATAGTCTTTATAGTCACAAATAACCCATTAGAAGATATAACAAGTGAATAAGATCCCAATTACAGCAGTAGTAAAAGAAAAATACATAGAAGTAAACTCAAAATAACTGCTTAAAACTTCTCTCAAGAAAGCTACTAATATACCCCAGGAAACCATAATAGGAGGTGGAAATGTTTCAAATCATCAGTGTGACAATTCCCCCAGGTTAAGCTCTGAATTCAGTGCACTGTTGATTGATAAAGTATGCACACACGGGTACATACTGTACACATAAACATACATACAAAGACACTCTAACAAATACACCTAGACAGATGCACTCCCAGACATAGATCATACACTGAGACACACACACACAAATACACACACACACATTGCACACACACACACACTTTCTTCACAGAACTAGATAGCTAGGTGCTAAAGTTCATAAGAAAGCACTGGAAAAAGAAGAGGAAACATATCTTAAAATACCCAGAGCTTCTGTGGGAGGAGCATGGAGACATCATAGAAAGACAAGTATGGACAGTCTAGAAAGATCCCAAGTACACTTTAAAAATGTATTGTAATACTGGGGCTGGAGAGGTGGCTCAGGGGTTAAGCCTCTCCCGCAGGCAGAAGGTCCTGAGTTCGGATACTAGACCCCACGTATAGATGCTGGTAGGGCAGAGCCTATGAATCCTGGGGCAGAGTAAACAAAAAATCGGTGGAGGCGGTCCATAGTGGTTCCCGAATTCGTCCGTGGTTCTACATACATACACACACATACATACACACACGCGCGCACACGCATACACGCACAATTGAATAAATAATAAAAAAGTATTGTAATATGAAGGTGTCTGTGTGTGTGTGTGTGTGTGTGTGTGTGTGCGCGTGTGCGTGTGTGTGTGTGTGTGTGTGTGTGTCCACTGGCTTTTTAACAATAAATGACATTGGAGTAACTGAATAGCTATAAAAAAGGCAAAGTCAGATCCTTTTCTATCCTGAAAGGGTTTCTAAAAATGATTCAAAATCCAGATGTAGTCATTGAGATTGTGTATAATGAGCAATCCCCACTCTGCGTGTCACAAAGCACTTTACACAAGGTTGAAAGGCAAAGACACTCTGGAGAAATATGGACGGGGGATGCTGTACCTGATGTGCAAATGAGGAGGAAGGACCCCCATGCGTTGAGTACACAAATGCACATCTCGCATGAAGTTAAAGACAATCCATTCATGAGTAGAAAATTCATAAAGAGATGTAAAAAATGCCATGTTTGTTGGGAAACCATGCTTGACCTCACTCAGAATCAGAGCTATTTAGAATGAAACAACAAGAAAGGGTCTGCTTGCTGATCTGTTTGTAGAAAACATGAAAACTTGGTACTTCTCTCTGTTAACAAAGTCTGCTGATTGAACTAATTCTATTCCTCTGTCAAGGAATGTGATGATTTCTAATGCAACTACTTGGAGATTCATTCTTAATTCAGAAATACCAGTGTCAAAAATCCTCCCTGCCGATGTATTTCAAACAATTTAAAAAGGCACATGGTGATCTATCTGATGCGGTGGTATTTATGAGTAAAATATGGGCAGCTACTCAGGAGTCTGCATAAGAGGCTGATTTTTATAAACCAGGGTGTAGGCAGGCAAGGATACTTGCAGTATTGTTCGGTCTCCCAGCCTGGAGAAGGGATAGGGTGGAAGGATGCTTGTACAGTCAGTTGGCGCAGAGGAGCATTGGGGTGTCAGGATGCTTACAGAGCTGTATGGTTGGGAAGGGGAGGTGTCAGGATGCCCCCTCATTGCAGAGGAGGGCTGGGGTGTAAACATGCGTTCAGCACCGTACAGTCCCTCAGCATGGTGGAGGGCCGAGATGGAAGGAGCCTGAAGTGGTTTATGGTGTCTAACTATGAAGACGTGATGACCTCCGGGATGCACTGCCAAGTGCAAAGCAAGATGTAGGTAAGAAAAAGAAACAAGGAAAGACCTATTATCTTATCTTTTCCAACACTGAAACTTGTTAAGCATGCCAGAGAGCAAGGTACTTGTTCACCTGCAATGAGGGGGCAAGCCAGATGGGACAGAAGAGGAAGGAGCTCTTTGATTTCCGAACTCTGCTGATTATTATTATATTTAATATTCTGCTTAGTCCAAAACTCAAAATTAAGTCATGAATAAGAAAGCAGAGGACTGGCAGGAAATGGAAACTGATGAACAAGAATGTATTTATGATGAATAATGACCACACTACGGAGGGAAAGACTCTCAAACAATATGATCAGACTTAAATCTGCGTACCAGAGGGGAGTAAGGCAGAGCAGCCTGCCAGCAGACCCTCAGTTCTTCTCAGCAGGAGACCTCTCCTCACCACTACCTTGAGTCAGCTCTGAAAGTATTCAGGATGATTTGCAGGGTTGACCAAGAAAGCAAACAATGCTGGAAACCATATATGACACACACACGTATGCTGTAGTGCACAAGAATATTTTACCTCTTCCACCAGCAAAGGCCTTGCTAACAGCAGAATCACAAGCAAAATCCTATGTAGGTCGAAGTATAACTGCCTGAAAAGACACCCACCCTGTAACTCTTTCTCCTTTGAACGCTAAGAAATATGGTGATTTCTTTCACGGACCCCAATTTGCTCTTCAGTTGAGTCTTGGTGAGAAGTTATATGTTTTAGGATCTTGGGATACTGGCAGTGAAATTTTCTGTCTCATCCCTAAAATGAAAGGGAAGATTATCCACTTCTGAAAAGTTCCTTTTAATCAGTACTTCGTATCTCTGTCTATCCTAATGTCATCAGAGTATAAGACAAAGGCAGGCAAGTGTCTCTTCTGAACATAGGTTGAAGGCCTGGAGATAGTGTCTCTACCCTGTTATAGCAGGAGAGTTTTCAGGAATCGTATGGTGTGCCTGGAGAGAAAGATGCTCAGAGAACTGCAGATTGACAAGGGACTGTCCCTCCAGAAATCCACATTTGTGGCTTTATAACTCTGGCATGGGGCTTAGACAAGCATCACCCCATTTGAAACCATAAAGGTGCTAAACTCTGACCTCCCTTCAGGGCAGGGATACTGTTGTCTTGACAGGAGAGTGATAAAGAAGGACTGACAGTGACCCAGGATCTGCTCTGTCTTGCATGGGTCCAGGTGTTGTCTGGACAGCGTATGACGCTTTCGGGTGCCCTTTCTGGTGATATGGAGAAAGCAAGTGGCCCAGCTCCCACCAAAACACCTTCAGGGCCCAAAGTTGCCTTTTCAGAAGAAAAGATACGAGTGCCATAGATTGGGGCACTCATCTAACAGACAGTGCATTTGACATTCCAGTCACGTAACCCACTTACTTCATTAGGTTTTGCTCAGTGCGTACCACATGGTCTCAGGAGCACACAAGCCCTAGTTCCCCAGAAAAGGTCTATGATTTGCTAATTTTATTTTCTTTTATTCAGTTAGTTTTTAACTTTTATTTTTAATCCAACACAGATTGTCTTGTCTCAGGGGCTGCTTCAACTGGAGACTCCTGTACGTATCCATATACCAACCAGCGCGGAGCTTTCTGGATACAATGGAGAAAAAGTAGGCAGAATTATGCCAAGCAACCCATCTTGCTTTGCATCTTACTGAAGAGGTAAGTGCCGAAAGTAATCCATTTGCACCTGGACGTAACTTTAACGACCCCATCTTGTCCCCTCTGGTCAATTCTCTCTGCTTGCTCCTGAAGCTTCCCCTCTTGTCCCAGGCATGTTTTCATGTCTTTCTATTACTCTTTTGAAGAAGTCATCTGATTTATTCTTTTGTTATTTTTTCTGCCTTTGAATATAGTCTTAGAATGTCAAATCATATTTATTCTAATCACAAATTCAACACATTCACTTCTGCCTTCTTCCTGAGAAGCACTCTCTCAACTCTAGACTGGAATTGGGTAGTTGGAACTTACAAATGTGGCAGCTGCAGAGCACATGTCCCTGCATGCTTTGGCACGTGAACGTGTGTTCTAGCTCTTGTTCTATGAACGATGTGGTAGCCATAGAGCATACACCCCTGTATTTGACACATGGTGCGTGTGGTCCATCTCTTGTTCTATAAAGTTGGCAATAATCTTTCATGATGAAGAAACCAACAGATACTCCCAGAGAAGGAAGAAAAGATGGGCTAGAGACTAGGGTGTCAAAATTGGAAATGGGAGGGTCTCAGGAATCGATGGAGACAGTTTCAATGAAGTGGGCTACACAATAGGAAAAAATTAAGTAAAGAAACAGAAAAACCACACATTTTTGTGATTGGTGGAAATTTAGACTCAGAATATGTGGTATATTCTTTAACCCTGTGGCCATATGATAAGGTAAATTCAGGTCTTTAGCGAACATTGGGGCGTGACGAATTTGTTCCAGTATGTTCTGAAAGAGGCCCTGTGAGTGCTGAAGATCACAGGGGTCTGGGATTAAGTCATTTGGCTGTGGACTGTGGACAGCAGACCTGTGACCCCGTTGTGCCTGGAGCTATGGTCACGACTCAGCATAGCCTGACCTGAGTCATATCCATCCAACCATCAAATAGGTTTGCTCAGTGGATGTCAATTCAGCCTGTGATGTGGAGCCCTTAGGCCTGGAGAAAGGATGGATTCTAGAGACAGCTGGAAAGCACACAGTCCTTGGGGAGTTATTGGATGAGGGACAGAGGCAGGCTTGTGATGCCTCTAGTTTCCTGCAAAGGTGAGGAGGTGCAGAGTGGTACTGTGCTTAGGTGATGGTGCCCAGTGATGTTGCACTTAGGTGATGATACACAGTGATGCTGTGCTTAGGTGATGATGCACAGTGATGCTGTACCTAGGTGATGATGCACAGTGATGCTACACTTAGGTGGCTTAGGGATAGATGCTTGTGCTTAGTGGTGCTTGTGGCTTAGGTGATGTATGCACAGTGATACTGTGCCTAGATGATAAAGTGCACAGGAATGGAGTGCTTGGGCGATAAGGTACAGAGTGATGGGTGCTTGGGTGATGGATGCACAGTGGTGTTGCCTTCTGAGACCAACAACGGCAGAGCACAAAGAAAGAATCTCTGAGCTGTTGTGCTGGAGATGCTGGGATTTCTAGGTGGACAGTTCTGCTGGGCATTTAGATAATCTTCACGGAGACTCCTCACAGAACAGTTGCCCTCGTGAGCACTCCTACCCAGGGTAATAGAAATCCAGTGGCTGAAGGTTGCAGTAGAGGTGGAAGGAAATCTGGTGTTTAACAAGACCAAGGCAGACAGCATGCAAGGAGGAACGGGCGTTCAGGGCGGAACGGGTGTGCAGGGCGTGTAAGAAGGAACAGGCATGCAGGGAGGACAGAGTGGTAGCTTACACAGCTCTGCATGGGATGTCCTCATATGTTCAGCTGTCATTGGTGATCTGCTCTACGAGGCGGGCCTCAGAGAGTGGCTGTCGAGGCAAGAAGGCAGGGTGCTTTTTAAGCGGACCCATGCAGCCCTGAGGAGCAGGACAAAAGTGATAGCCAAGCAATACCCGCCAACGGGAGGGGAATCATCCAGGACAGCTGGATGTTGCTGATGTTGCTTTGGCGATTACTTTAGATATTATTTGTATTCGGTGGGTACACGTGTGCATGTAGGGCACTCTGCATCTGATGCAAGCCAGCCGTCTGCTCTGAGGTAGTGTGGAAGACTGTCACGTGACATTCACCTTTCCCATGTTTGCCCAGTTGCCCCTGAAAGGCAGAAAGAAACTGAGCTCAGGCATCCATTTCTTGTCAAGCCCTCAGCCCCGCTTGGGTCTGTGCTTTCGGTAGCAGGATTCTCCCCAGCCAGGCTTCCTGGAAACACCTGTGCTTCCTGTTCGCTCCACAGGAAGCACTACAGAGGAGCTGACCCAGTCCTTCCAGAATGTCCTTCCCAGAAGCAAACAGTCTGAAACGGGACAGAGATGACCAGAACCAATTGGGGATCAAGCAGATGCACACACAAGTACACACACACACACACACACACACACACACACACACGCACATACACAGTCACATAAGCATACTTACATATATGTATACATGTACACACATGCATATATACACACATATATACACATGTTTTCTCATACATATATAAATATGCACATAGTCACATATGTACACAAAAAATTATAAATGTATAAAATACATTTATGCACACATACATATGGTTATACACACCCACTATATAGACAGACACATAGTCACATACATACATACATATAATCCATATACCCAACAATGTACACATTCACATACACAATTATCCTCATATCCATACACCCACATATATACACATACACATATGTATATGTATATATACATCACATACATTATATATACACAACTCTATAAATATATACATATACAATACATATATACACTATACACACATATATATGTATGTACACATATATGTATATGCATCACATTTACATACAAATGCACACTTGCACATACTACACACTGATGAGGGACTTTCAGGTTTAAACACAGAGTCTCAATACAATGACCACAAAGGTTTATTGGACCAATTGGACTAGAGCGCGTCCAGCTTTTCCAGAAGGCCATATGATGTGAGGATGCCGGCCATGCATGAGCTGCACTTCTGTGATTCAGATGCAGGGCTGACAAGGTATTAACTTCCTGAATCCCAGATGCCTCATATATTTAGTGGAGAGATCATTGTACTTGTTGAAGGGATTAAGAGAGATAACTCATATTAGAGCAGAGCCATGTGGCTGACACAAGGCACAACGTTCCTCCAGCAAACTGGGAATTGCTACTTACCCTGCTCTGCCAAGGGAGGTGGTGGTGCTCTGACACTAGGAGAGCCGCCTCAAGCCCTGGCAGGGCCGTGCCGTTGGAGGCAACACTCCAGAGAAAGCCACAGAGGGCACAAGCTTGTCGAGCATTGATCCGCACAGTCCGCTGGGGCAGAAGCGGATCATATCGATAGCATGTGATTCAGCTCGGCTTATCTTTAGAGCCTCCCAGACAGCAGATGTGCGTTCTAATAGATCCGATGGAGCCGATAATGGCTTCCTCTCTCTCCATCCACACGAATTGTATAAGAAACTTGAGAGCACTTTTTCTTTTGGAAGCATCAGGGTTTTGAAGTATGCTGGGCAAGTTTGATCTGGATGAATGGAGCTGTGTAGACAGAGCCCTGAGCTCACGTGGATGGAGCTGTGTGGACAAGAGAAAAAACACAGTCTGAAAGGAGAGCAGGTGTGTGTCTGTCAACAGCAGTGGAAGGGCACTAATCCAGAGTCTAAACCCAAGGGAATGAGCTTCTGTCACCGGGGAAGATGTGCCTGTGATTGTGCTGGACCTGCAAGGAGCTGTCACAGGCAGGGACCTTATCCTAAGAGCGCTTCCTGCCACATCAACTGCATCTGCAGCTGGGGTCACACTCTCCAAAAGACCCTGCACAGTGCTGACATGCAGCGAGCACCCTGCAGCTAGTGCTGCAGCACGCGGAGGATGGTATGAACGTGGGAAGTGAAGCTGCTTACACCTGTGTGTTCACTTGCTCCCCTCCGCTCCCCCCACCCTGCAGACACAGTCTGCATGTCATGCTAGATGTGATCAGGGTGAATGGAACTTGGGACATTTCCCTATAGTTTTTGTTTTGATTTCTCTCCTTTTTCTGCCTCTCCGTTTTTAAAGTTCTAAATGACACTCTGTGCTAAGTAGCTGGTGGAGTCCCCTGGGGGGCATCTGTGTGCATCATCTGTGAACCAGCCAGCCCACTTTATAGGGATGCGTCCAGAAGCTGTAAGGAGCTTGGTTCAAATGAACAATGAACTTGGGAGAAAAAAAGCCACCCGTAAGCAGGGAGCACAAGACAGAATGAGAACAAGCATTCTCCAGCTCATGCCCAGAGCTCCACGGGACTTCCAGGGAACTGGATTTGAAAGAAAGGTTCTGTCAGAGCTGGGCGCAGCAGGAATAAACAGTCTGAAAGCATCCCGTGATGCATAGCAGGGTCAGTTGGCTGCAGAACAACCCCCAGGGAAGGTTCCAGAATGTGCCAGTCCACAGAGGGGGCAGAGCTGCCTGACCCGGCCACACACGCTACTGGGAAACTCCACCTTGGCCCTTACCTCCACTCCCTATGCTTCCGTTGGGTTTCCTTCAGCAGTGGACCTTAATCTTAAACCCAGCCACCGTATTGGCTGTCTCTAATGAGTAATTATTCCTGCCAGCCTATACTGGTGCTTTAAATTATGTTGTGAGAATTTCAAGTGTGGGGATTGATTTGGAGAAGAAAGCAAAATTGGGCAACTTGTACAGTGTGATCTGAGGAGGTGTGTGTGCGAGACACCATTTGTTACACCCCTCTGTTGTGAGTTAAGCATGCTGAAGATAGAATTCTGTCTCTAATACATCTATGTTTCCATGCACAGATCAGTTAGGCATGTTTGATTCATGTGTGTGAGTATCACATGTACATACACACATGCATCACCTGCAAACACAGTTAGCACAACTAAAACACAAGCCCCATAATTATTGCAAAATGGACTACTGATATTCAACTCCTGCGTTCATCTGAATTCTTTCTTGCTGCTTCGAGGTCACCCACAGATGGACCATCTTCACCCCCTGTTGGACCACAGCCCCCAGCAGCTGTTTCTTCCTGTCTCCTGCCCTTGCGCCATCCTTTCTCCCTGGGGCGTCAGAAGGGACTTTTAAAAACATAAGAAAGTATGACCTGCCCTCCCCCTTTAAACCTTCTCATGAAACAAATCCTGGAGATGAAAAGAGAAAAAGGTAAGATGCTGCAGCTGCCTTGGATGGTGATCTCAGCTATAGTCTTTCCTCCATTCCCAGCATCATACTCCATCACTAATACAAGGTTTGAAGGAATCATTCTCCCCTGCTCAGGTGTGATTCTCACTAAATCATTCGCAGGGGAAAGAAACAATGTTTGGAGTATCTATTAAAATCGGCAGGGGCTGGGGAGGGTTCAAAACTTGAATCAGTGGGTAGAGTGTTTATCTAGCATGCATGAAGCCTTGCTCTCCATCCTGGCACTATACAAATGGGGCGTGATGGTCAGGCAGCTTTCGAGCAATCCTGCTGGGATTGTCTCTGAAAGTCTCGGAAGGTCATCCCTAGGGCTGGGCTCACCCTGAAGGAATGCACCCTATTTCATTCTCCACAGAGACAAGGTGATTAGTTCTTCATTGTAGAGAAGCTCTACCCTGAGGTCCGCTATAAGATCAACTGGGTTGGGCCCCAATATGAATAGACCAACAGAGACGCAGAGGATCAAAAGCTCTCATCAGGTTTATAGAAACTGGAGCTAACCAATGAGGAAAAGCCACTTTTCCTGGGCTTGCCTAACCCTTTAAATAAACCTGACCCTGGCAGCCATCTTTGACTCCTGCCCCTCGTGGGACTCTACATCTGGAGTCCCTGAGTTCTTTTCCAGCTCCTTGCCCCTCATGGATTCCATGCTGGAGTCCACGAGTTCTCCAGGACTCTTTTGTCCCTCATGGATTCACATCTGTGAATTCATTTATTTCTCTCTTCTAATAAACTCTACCTTAATCCTCTACTCATGTTCTGGTTTCAATCTTTGATTCCTGAACACACGAACCAGGACACATACAGACCCCAGAGGGACTCCCTTAGCAATATCAACACAATTACTTTCAATGTTCAACCAAATACCATTAAAAATAAAAATCCAGGTTGCATAGTTTTAAGTCTGGCCAGGCATACAGAAAGAATGCTGTCTAAGGGGCAAAGTTGGGGCAGGCAGAGTTAAACTCATTTTCAATTTGCCTACAGATGGATGCACCCGGTTTTCCTTTATCTGAGAAGCCTCCATCCACAGAACACACTAGCAAATATATAGGAAGCTGAGTTCACTGTGGAATTTAACACGGGGAATTAGCCACAGCACGTGAACAATAACTTTAAGCAGCAGAAAGGGCAAAGAGAATTGTGGCTGATAAGGAAAATGGGTAATTACAATATTAGCGCCCTTCCCACTCCAAGTTTCTAAACTGCATTAAAGGCGTCCATGGTCCCATCAAAATAGAACAAAATAAAATCTAATAGCAATGGCAGCTTCCATAGATGATTCGTACAAAGCACACAGCCAGTGAGCCATGTGCTTATGCAGAATGGGATTTCTAATGACAGCACTTAATTTAAAAATTTTTTCTAAATCTCAATTTTATATATATATATATATAAAGACCATTGTAGTCTGTCAGCCTAGGGTGAGGAAGAGTAACAGGCCTTGTGTTTTTCCTCTACTTTCCTACAGGTTTCTCTTTCAGGTTTAATTTAAAATTTATTAATTTCTTTTTAGAAATGAAAGCCTTCTGCGTCTAAGTTGTGTCTGCTCCATGACTGCAGGACAGCCTGGCTAGAAAATGTGCCACCCACATCTAGGCCTCTTACCAAGGGTGTCCTTCACTGGCGCTTCGGGTCAGCCATATTGTCTTTGTAAGCTTTGACAGTCCTGACTGGGATCACACACCCACTCGAACCACAGCAAGGCCCGAGCGTCCCCTCTGTGTCCGCAGCCTGCAGAAGGTGTGCAGTGGCCTTCCTGCCCTGCCTGTCACCCCGCGTCTGCCCATCTCATCTGTCCTCTCCCTCTTAGAAAGCCCAGCACCCCCAGGAGAGCATCCGTGGGCAAGTGGAATGAAGGTCAGTGTGAAGCTGGAGATGTTAGAAACGTGGCTCCTCCCATTCCACGCGAGCCTGTTAAGCAGAAGAGCAAGTAGACTTATACTAGAGCTGAGGAAGATTTTAGAAGGGTAGAGCCAAGGTCAACGGTGGCAGTCACGTGAAGTCTTCTACTTCAATACAAGCATGTCTTCATTATGCGTGACGCTTGTTCATGAAAGGAAAACAGCTTTTCTCGTATATCGGGGAACCATGGAATCCAGCAGAGCTCCAGAGTCATGGTTGGCGGCCGCTGATATTGGGGATGTAGTGGAGCCGGTCCACGTGTGAGATTGATCCTGACGTTCCATGCCCACAGCTAATAGTGATCACCCGGAGATGGTGGCTTTGTCGGGGTGGGGAAGGTGGGGGGTGGGGAGGCTGGCAGCACAACCTCACCAGCTCAGGGTTGGGATCTGGCGGCCAGCCCTATCCACGCAGGTGCAACTTCACGTGGCGTTGTCTCCCATATCTGAGTCCTGGTCATTAGGACACGCTTCCTACCCCTCCCCTTTCTCTTCTGTGGCTTGAGGGCCTCGAGGTCTGTGTGGAGGCCGCAGTCCTGACAGACAAGGAGGCTCAGACCTCGGAGGCTGCTCGTAGCTCAAGAACACCTGCCGTGGACAGACACGCAGACCATCACTGAAGTCTTTACTTAATAGCAGAGAATCTGTCTCACCCTACATAGCTGCATGAGTATCTCCCATACTTATTCTTCTGCCTAGGGATTATTCGCCCCTCAATCAACAAGCTTCCGCAAGCTTGCTGGACTTACTACTCAATTCAGCGTATCCAATTCTTTACAATTTGCCTCAAGCTTCCAGCCAAATTGTCAAGTTGACACCTGTTTTCTAACTGTGCCAGAGCATTTCTATAGGTTTGCACAATACGACGGTGCTTTACCACCTGGTTCCCAGCCGAAACCACAAGACCTTCCTACCCACAAGTGCCTCTGCAGAGAAAGCTTGTGGGAAGGTGGTGGGGGGGGGGCCCTTGCGCCTTCTTTCCCACTCCATCAACGTGAGTGAATTGTCATCAGGGTGGAGGATGGAGGGGAACAGCTAAGATCCTAACAGGTGTGAGAATGTTGTCTGTAAGTTGTGGGGGTTTTGGTGAGGGTCATGTAGCCCATGCTCCCAGGGTATCACTGTCCTCGGTGGGCGCTCACTTCTGCCACCCTGTCTCTCTCTCTCTCCCCCTTCCATGCACTGCTGACCGGCTGCAATACTCAGACTCTTAGAGAGTTGTGAACACAAATCCCGAGGACCATCTATTAGGCCCCTTTGGCAGGTCCCTGGATACATGGTGTGGAACGGTCTAAATAGACTGGCTAATCAAGATACTCAGAAGGTGGGAGAAGCTCATTACTGGTCAGGTTCATTTCTTACTGTTTACAGCCCTGTAGTCTCCTATTTTTTGTGCATTCTCAAAGAGTAATAGAGAGGCCTGAGAAGGCTCTACCTCCATGGACGGCACAAGTAACAGATGGCAAGCTGGGCCACAGGCAAGACTTATGAAGCATATGAGGAGCACTATTCTCTCCTTAGAACATTCTAGATCCTCAAGAGGCAAAAGCCAAGTAGTCCCTGTGCACACCAAGTAGTCCTGTGCACACCAGATGCAATGGGGGCTTAGCCAGGAAAAAGGGTCAAGAGTGGGCAAGACAAGCCAGCCAGCCATGCAGGGGTCCTGCATCTGCCCAGAGGTGAAGAGGTTATGGGGTTTGAGGAGGCAGCAGCCTAGCATCAGCTGTACTCAGCTCAGCTTCTGACCCCCAAGCAAAGGCGACATGGGGGGAGTGTTAGCAGAAGTGGCCTGACCCACATCCCCTCGCACGCCATCCACGGTCCCAAGGCGGGAGGCATGCATTGCCTGCATGGGGCAACCCTCGAGATGGGGCCTGGTAACATGCTGGTGATGTCAACTGTTCTGCAATGTGCCAGAGAGAGCCCTGCCGGATGCGGGGAAGGGGAGACCCATCACAATGACAAACAAATGCCCTTTTGATTCTCAAGCCTGCGGTTATACTTTGGGCTAATACTCAAGAGAGTCTTGCTGCACGACTTCTGTGGCAGCCCTAACACCACATCCACAATAGGTAATGATATTTCCTAGGTAACAGACACCAGAAGTTTGAGATCCAACTTGGCCAGAGCCATGACTGCCGCACGCCTGGTGAAGGAGACCCCTGCCGCCTAGCCGCAGGTTGACACTGGGGGCTTGTCAAAATGGCGGCATCCAGTCCCTTTCTCTGTCTTCCTGTGCACCCACGTCTAGACCTCTTTGTCTTCACAGGACTTCAGCTTGTCTAGGTCTGACTGTCCTATAGATCTGCACTTCACTTGACATCCAGAAAGCTTTCAATAAGGTCATGTCCCAAGAATATCAGTGGCTAGGGCATTCACACACTTTTGAGTGGCAAGGCTGCTTGGCATCTGGTGCCATGGCAGATGCTTTATACTATGTTGTCCTCCTGGCATGCCATTTAAGTGGTGGTTGCTGCTGTTTCCGTCACATCCGGCTGGCCACAGTGGACAGTCTGTAGTGTTCAGCGGCCCCCAAATCTCAACAGTGGGATTTTTTCTGCATGCCTGGCACAAGGGGTCCAGCTCTCCATGCAGATACAGAGCTGTGGAGATGGGCAAGCGCCCCCTGTGGGGCAATGACGCGAGCCAAGCTCACGCTCCCGTTCCTCTCTGGGTTCTCCGGCTTTGAAACCTTCCTATATGGGAAGGCATACCCCATTAAGAGAGTTCCCTAGAGCTTCAGTTTAGAAATGTTAGACCACAAACAACCCTACCTACACCACAAGAGTCCTGGAGAAAGACCTGGGGGAAATGCAGAGGGAGGCAAGAGCAGTCATGAAACACACATGTGCCACGTTCTGAGACCCCCACCCAAGGGCAGATGAGAACAGGCTTTGGGGTGGGGGTGGGGGGCTTCAGCCACCAAGCAACCTTGAGAGAATCTTGGCCAGGCCCATGGTTGTGATGGTCTCTTAGCAGAATCCTCCAGGCAGACATCGGACACCAGCATTAAAATTCGCAGTAATGAACGGTGAAAGTAGCCGAGCTGAGGAGGACCTCGAGGCTAGTACTGTAGGCAGGAGGTACCTAGCAGTCAGCACTATAGGCAGGAGGAGCTCAGGACCCGGACTTCAGGAGGAAGGAAACTTAGCAGCCAGCACTGTCTGTGGGAGGACCTTGTGGCCAGCACTGCACACAGGTAGGACTTAGCAGCTATGCTGCATGCAGGAGCAATCAAAGTGGCCCACTAGGATGGCTGCCTTGCCCACAGGCATGCCACCTTGCCAACAAACATTCGTGGCAGCACCTGCCTGTTTCCATTTTGGGGCTGGCACCACCCTGGAATTAGATCATTGTTGAGAGCCCTTATGTAACTTCTCCTTGCGCTCTGGCGCTTTTCTGGTGATGTACACAGTTCCAGCGCAGTGCCTGCTGTTTCCCAAGCATCTGCCATTGCTCTTTGGAGACTCTGACCATTATGGTAAACTGGCAGGGGGAAGCCTTCAACTCACGATCACGCCCGTCATGGGCAGCAGAGCCTTGGGAGCCCCCACTGCTGAGGAATGCTCTGGTGTCACAGGTGGAAGAGATAACAGTGAGCAGGGGGTCACGGTGGGGCCTGCATCCTGCGGGCCTTATTACCAGGAGAGGAGATTCTGGAGTGTGAAGAGCAAGAAACCAGAGACTCTAAGCTGGCGATGACACATGTTAAACAAAAGCTTTGCACCAGAGATCTGGCTGACGGATCCCTAGCAGGCAGCTGATTTAGAGATTGTCATGGTTAGTGTGACTGTCAACGCCTCAGGCCCTCTGCCTCTGTCAGGCCTCTGTCAGGCCTCTGGGCACACCTGAGGGGGTTTTCTGGATTCCATCAGTTGAGATGAGAAGACCCAACCCTACAGGCAGGTCTGATACCCCCGCAAGGGACCCGGAACTGTGTAATGATGAGAACTAAGGCAGCACGCAAGCACACTCATTCCCTCCCTCCGCTGCAGATGTGGGCCACTGTTCAGGTCTCCTGCCGCTGGTGTCTCCCCCACACAGAGCTCTAGCCTGGAACTACTGCGAGCTAATTAAACATATGGCCTGGGTCAAGAGTTACTTCGCTGGCAGCAACAATAATGAAGCGAAACAGATACCGTCGGGTGGAGGGAAATTGGCTGAGGAAATTGGATGGATAAGGGTTACGCTCTGGAACTAACAGGAAAGAATCAGCTGTATGAGGTCTTTAAATGTGATAGAACCAAGGGCGTGGATTAGTGATAGATGAGTTAAAAATAACTTCAGGAACATGCATATGGGAAAGTGGGAAATTGGTTCCATTAACTCAAAGAAGCCCCAAACGAGATTTGTTGTGACAAGAAATGAGGGGCGGCTTGAAAATTTATTGCACATTTCTGCCCAGGCTAAGGAGGAGTGGGTCATCTGGGGGTGGGCTATGGCTGTGGCAGGCTGTGTCCCTGTGGCCGAGGGCAGGCTCCTGTCTGTGACTGGTGGCCAGTCTGACCGTGCTTCAGGCAGCTGTGGCCGGGGACAGGCTCCTGCGGGCTCTCTGTTCTGCTCATCAGCCTCCTTCCTACCGCTCCAGCACATGGATAAGGTAGTTTTCAGCAGCGCCACCAGACTTGATGCCCACAGTGACAAGAACCACAATGTGGTCTTTTCCAGGAGTCTGCTACGGTCCAGAATGATTTCGGACCCCGGACAGCTACCCCCGGACCCACATGTGTGCAAGGAGCTCCCTCCTGGCCCCTCAGATCAGCCCCCTAACGTGGCTCAGGAAGCTCTTCCTCCCTGTTGGCCACATCCAGATCCATGGATTCTCTGGAAATTGGAACCTCCAAGTAATCTGAGCGACTAAAGCTGAGGGAGACACTGTTGCCATGTAACAGGAGGTTTAGGAAAACATACACACACACCCACACACACACACACACACACACCCACCAACACACACACCACTCTGTGACAGTTATAGCTGCGTGTGGTAAAGGACAAGATGATCTTAGATCAACAGGACTTTGAAGTGGATTCTTGTCCTGCAGATGTCAACGGGAGCCCAGATCAAGCACAAGGAGAACTTCCACGTTCTCCTCTCTCCAGATCAGATCCTATAGACCTGCTCAGTCCTCTCAGAAGTCCTGCTCCTTCCTCTTCCTCTCTTTCCTTCTCACTGTTAGGAGAGCGATCAAGTTGTTCACATGAAACTATGCTGCTTCCAGAGCGTCCCCCTAATTTCTGCCATTTAGAGAAGTTTTCAGAACCTGCATACCTGCTGGGTACAGGAGCAGCTGGCATGGACCCGACCATCCTCTGGTCCTGTCATCCCTCCTAACAAGGCAGGGTCCTCTAGTATCGCTTTGTGCCTGTCTTTCAAAGACTCTGGGCCCTGAGTGTTTACGCATCACTCTACAGGGTGAGCTTTCTCTCCACAGCTATTAGCTTTGTGGGGAGTAGGGTGTGAGTAGGCACGGGAGGGGGGCAGACAATGGCGTACCATACCTGCAGCTGAGGAGTTAGGGGTGGCTGGTGCTAGCCAGGAGGTGCCTGGGGCAGAGCAGACGGTGGCCAATGCGTGGGCTGTGGCTCCACCTCACCCACAGGCACTTGCCAAACCGTGACTTGGGCATCCTGCCAGCTCTCCCTCGGTGGCTCCCCACCCACTTTCTGAGGCAAAGCCAAGGGGGGACGAGTCAAAATATGCGCTTGGACTTTTTGAGGATGTGAGGCGAGGCTGCTCCCTTGAGAAGAAAGCACCGTTTCTCATAATCCGTCTCCTGGCTCACTGGCTGTCACGGGACTTATGCGGTGCGGCTGACTTCTGGAACTGGTTTGTGCAGCACCGGGCGGGGGCGGGGCGCTATCAACTCAGTTCGGTTCGGATCTTAGGATGTGTGGCAAGCTGGTTCTCTCTCTCTCTCCTCCTCTCTTTCTCACAGGGGTCAAAGCACTTTGGGATCTTCCCTTCTCATTCTCTGTCTCTGTCTCTGTCTATCTCTTCACAGGGGTCAAAGCACTTGGGGATCCCTTTCCTCTTTTCCGTTCCTCATCAGTTTCTTTCTCCCCTTCCTTCTCTTCTCTTCTCCTCTCTCTCTCCCTCTCTTCTATTCTCCTCTTTCTCGTCCTTCGTCTCTTTCTCTGCTCTCTCTCGCATGAATGGGCTAAGTCGAAAGTTGCTGTAAGTGGTGGGAATTAGGGACTCCCTGAAGGCAGATATGTCTTCCGTGACACTTCTTTGCTGTCCTTCCGCGCCGGGTCCATCCATCTCCTGGTCTGCCCAGAGCTGCTGTGTGCAAGTTCTGTGTTCTTGTTTGGTTTCCTGTTTTGCTTCCGTTCTTTGCCATCAAGCGCCATCAGGGCAGCGCCAAGCTGGCTACACTGCCTGCTCATTCTTGCGCCCCCTTCAAGCCTTTCCTACTTTTTATGCAAAAAAGAAAAAAAAAAAAACCCACAGCGTCGCCTTGGCGGTAAGATCGTTGTGGCCCTTCGGTGACTGAAGCCTACTTGTTGAAAAAGCACTGACCTCAAAGAAGCTGGAGGGAGAGAGAGAGAGGAGTGGGGACCGGGAGGCTGCGAGAAAGGGGGAGCCGGGGAGGAGGCAGGGCAAACTTAGTGCATTCGCTGAGGCATCACCCACCGCCTTTCCCACAGGGGGCCGCTGACCCTGGACGCCGGAGTCCATCAGGACCCCAAAGCGGCCTCCGGGCTCCAGGAGCTGCTCTCTCCCTCCCTGAATGCTTTTGTGTTGGGAAACACAGGAGCATTTCTGGGGCCGCACACATGACTGTAATTCCCCGTCCTGCCAGGATGGCTGAGCCACTCGTAAGGCGAGTGGACACAATAGAGAACTTTATCTCCTGGCGTTCCGGCTGCAGGGCCCGAATTTAATAACGCTGCACGCACGCTTCCCGTGCTGGGGGAGTGTTTATCCGTCTTTGTCTCTTTTGCTATTGCAGAGGCCCGTGATTGTGCTGAATCCAGAGGCAGGGCCTGAGGGTGGGACGGGTTGGAGCAGGATGCACGCATGTGTGTGGTGTATGTGTATGTATGTGTTCATGTGCATGTGTGACATGTGTGTATGCTGTGTAATGTGCAGTGGGATGAGATAGAGAAAGGATATGACATGCTGACATCCTCCATCAAGTCAACTGCCCGTGAGCCATGCATTTAGTCCTGGGAGACATGGCATTACACACCTTCGGAATTCCACAAGAATAGAGAAACAAATAAACCAAATCTTAGCACCCCTCTGCTGCCCATCCTTGGAAGCCCCTAGGCAAGGGCTGTCAGGTGTGAAGTTTAAGAGGCAGGAGCTACACGGTGGCCAGTAATAGTGCACAGTGCCAATGTGGTGAGAGAACATCTCAGAAGGAATCGCAGCCTGCACAGAGGTGCCTGTGCCAGCTCAGGGCACTGGTCGCCAGCAAGGGAGAGAATGTAACTTCTCTGGGGAGGGCGATGTAAAGGGAGGAGTGTGTGGCATCTAGCCGGAGCATAGCACTGAGAATGAAGGACTTAGTAGGGGGAAGTAAAATAGGGAGACTGACAGAGAACATGCAACGCCCGTCCTTCCGCCATAGTGCCCTCCACCTGCCGAGAAAACCAATCGAACGTGCAGATGTGAAAGCACCGTGTAGCGACAAGTCCTGCCCACGTGAGAGCAAGTTGAAAACACAGACGCTTTAACACTCAAACCACTGAGCAAGAGCAGAAAGTGGATCAGCGAGTGGAAACTGAGGAAGGTCTCCAAGGGAAACGAAAACGGGAAAGAGAAGAAAATCACAATGGAATAGGGAACTTGGGTGAAAGATCAAATGAGCTGAAACAGTGGTTCCAGAAAGCAAGGGGCCGAGGAAAGAATATTGGTGTCGATTCCAGCCGGAGCTGTACACGGGAGTGAGAATTTTCCCCTAACTAATGAGACATTGGGACTTGGTAGTGAGACAGAAGTGGAAACACACCACCAACAGGAGACAACGAACTGGGGAAGCAGAAGAGGAGAATATAATGATTCAGAAGATGGCAGATCACCCTAATGTGCAAATAGCTTCTATCGCCAATAAAGAAGGAAATGGTAGCAAAACTGCTGAAATGACAAGGAATGACATATGAGAACTGAGGAAAATCCTAGAAAACTGCTAGTGCACACCTGTGATGCATATGAATACCCATTCACACCATGAAACACTGTGCACACGACACACACATACACCCAGGAGCAGACATGAGCACCTATTCGTTTGAATGCCTGTCACAGACTCGATCACCTGTGCACATGAACACACCCATGCACGCACATGAATACCTGTGCACAATTCCCCAGTCCTGCTTATGACTTACACCAGAAGCTAAACTCAAAAGGATTTGTGCTGTTGATTTGGGAGCAGGACCTCAGACTTGTTGCCATTCTCCCGTGCTGTCTTTTGAGTGCTAGATTACAGGTGTGCACCACCATGCCCACCCCAGAAAGCTAGCTGATGTTTCAAACAATGACTTGATCTACGAGAAATCACGTGACTGCTTCGGAAAATGTTGAAAGCAGACATCAAAAGAATCCAAATGCATTCATCATAAAATCTTTTGAGAAAAGGAATGTGGGTTGGAGGGATGGTTCAGGGGTTAAGTCTCTGCCTCACAAACAGAAGGTCTCTTACAGAACCTGGGTCCCCAAGTAAAAACACAGGCAGAAATGGTGGCAACCTGTACTTTTTGGTCCTGGAAGACAGAGCCTGGGAAACTCCAGAGCAGAGCAAAATGGAGTTAGAAACAACCCAGGGTGATTCCTGAAGTCACCCTTGAATCCCCACAAGCACACACAGTGCCCTCTGATATATACACACAGACACACACACACACACACACACAAACATACATAGAGACACAAAAAAGGGAAAAAAGGAAAGAATGGAAATGCACATATTTAATATATAAAATATAAATAATGAACACAAATTATATATTTTTTATATGCATATAAATAATACATATATAAAGTAAGTGAGGCTTGATGGTGCACCTACTCATCTTAGCACTCCTGATTTTGTGATTTTTGAGGTCAGCCTGAGTTACACTCTGTCTAAAGAGTGAGCAAACAAACAAATGGAAGAAAGCTAAGGAAACGGAAAACACCGGTGCCCACTCATGCGCGCCCTCCTAGCTGCTGCCCGCTTGGTCTCACCTGGGCCACACAAGCCCTTCCCAGCACCCCAAAAGCAAGGCAGAGATTCCACTATCTTCCCCTGTTAAACACTGTTCCGGAAGCATTATGGACTACAGAGTAGTTCAGGGAAAAGGGCTGGTGAACAAAATATAATTAATCTCAGGTGATGCAATCATAATAATACCAGCAAAAATCCTGAGAATAATTGATAAAGCTCATTTAATTGAAAAAACTAATCAATTACCAGGATATAAATTAACATATAAAAACCAATAGTCTTTATAGTCACAAATAACCCATTAGAAGATATAACAAGTGAATAAGATCCCAATTACAGCAGTAGTAAAAGAAAAAATACATAGAAGTAAACTCAAAATAACTGCTTAAAACTTCTCTCAAGAAAGCTACTAATATACCCCAGGAAACCATAATAGGAGGTGGAAATGTTTCAAATCATCAGTGTGACAATTCCCCCAGGTTAAGCTCTGAATTCAGTGCACTGTTGATTGATAAAGCATGCACACCGGGTACATACTGTACACAATAAACATACATACAAAGACACTCTACAAATACACCTAGACAGATGCACTCCCAGACATAGATCATAACACTGAGACACACACACACAAATACACACACACATTGCACACACACACACACTTTCTTCACAGAACTAGATAGCTAGGTGCAAAGTTCATAAGAAAGCACTGGAAAAAGAAGAGGAAACATATCTTAAAATACCCAGAGCTTCTTGTGAGGAGATGGAGACATCATAGAAAGACAAGTATGGACAGTCTAGAAAGATCCCAAGTACACTTTAAAAAGTATTGTAAACGGGGCTGGAGAGGTGGCTCAGGGGTTAAGCCTCTCCCGCAGGCAGAAGGTCCTGAGTTCGGATACTAGACCCCACGTATAGTGGGTAGGGCAGAGCCTATGAATCCGGGGCAGAGTAAACAACAAAATCGGTGGAGGCGGTCCATAGTGGTTCCCGAATTCGTCCGTGGTTCTACATACATACACACACATACATCACACACACGCGCACACGCATACACGCACAATTGAATAAATAATAAAAAAGTATTGTAATATGAACGTGTTGTGTGTGTGTGTGTGTGTGTGTGGTGTGTGTGTGTGCGCGTGTGCGTGTGTGTGTGTGGGTGTGTGGTCCACTGGCTTTTTAACAATAAATGACATTGGAGTAACTGAATAGCCATAAAAAGGCAAAGTCAGATCCTTTTCTATCCTGAAAGGGTTTCTAAAATGATTCAAAATCCAGATGTAGTCATTGAGATTGTGTATAATGAGCAATCCCCACTCTGCGTGTCACAAAGCACTTTACACAAGTTTGAAAGGCAAAGACACTCTGGAGAAATATGGACGGGGGATGCTGTACCTGATGTGCAAATGAGGAGGAAGGACCCCCATGCGTTGAGTACAAATGCACATCTCGCATGAAGTTAAAGACAATCCATTCAGAGTAGAAAATTCATAAAGAGATGTAAAAAAATGCCATGTTTTGTTGGAAACCATGCTTGACCTCACCAGAATCAGAGCTATTTAGAATGAAACAACAAGAAAGGGTCTGCTTGCTGATCTGTTTGTAGAAAACAGAAACTTGGTACTTCTCTCTGTAACAAGTCTGCTGATTGAACAATTCTATTCCTCTGTCAAGGAATGTGATGATTCTAATGCAACTACTTGGAGATTCATTTAATTCAGAAATACCAGTGTCAAAAATCCTCCCTGCCGATGTATTTCAAACAATTTAAAAAGGCACATGGTGATCTATCTGATGCGGTGGTATTTATGAGTAAAATATGGGCAGCTACTCAGGAGTCTGCATAAGAGGCTGATTTTATAAACCAGGGTGTAGGCAGGCAAGGATACTTGCAGTATTGTTCGGTCTCCCAGCCTGAGAAGGGATAGGGTGGAAGGATGCTTGTACAGTCAGTTGGCGAGAGGAGCATTGGGGGTGTCAGGATGCTTACAGAGCTGTATGGTTGGGAAGGGAGGTGTCAGGATGCCCCCTCATTGCAGAGGAGGGCTGGGGGTGTAAACATGCGTTCAGCACCGTACAGTCCCTCAGCATGGTGAGGCCGAGATGGAAGGAGCCTGAAGGGTTTATGTGTGCTAACTATGAAGACGTGATGACCTCCGAGATGCACTGCCAAGTGCAAAGCAAGATGTAGGTAGAAAAGAACAAGGAGACCTTTATCTACTTTTTCCAACACTGAAACTTGTTAAGCATGCCAGAAGCAAGGTACTTGTTCACCTGCAATGAGGGGGCAAGCCAGATGGGACAGAAGAGGAAGGAGCTCTTTGATTTCCCGAACTCTGCTGATTATATTATATTTAATTTCTGCTTAGTCCAAAACTCAAAATTAAGTCATGAATAAGAAAGCAAGGACTGGCAGAAATGGAAACTGATGAACAAGAATGTATTTATGATGATAATGACCACACTACGGAGGGAAAGACTCTCAAACAATATGATCAGACTTAAATCTGCGTACCAGAGGGGAGTAAGGCAGAGCAGCCTGCCAGCAGACCCTCAGTTCTTCTCAGCAGGAGACCTCTCCTCACCACTACCTTGAGTCAGCTCTGAAAGTATTCAGGATGATTGCAGGGTTGACCAAGAAAGCAAACAATGCTGGAAACCATATATGACACACCACGTATGCTGTAGTGCACAAGAATATTTTACCTCTTCCACCAGCAAAGGCCTTGCTAACAGCAGAATCACAAGCAAAATCCTATGTAGGTCGAAGTATAACTGCCGGAAAAGACACCCACCCTGTAATCTTTCTCCTTTGAACGCTAAGAAATATGGTGATTTTCTTTCACGGACCCCAATTTGCTCTTCAGTTGAGTCTTGGTGAGAAGTTGTATGTTTTAGGATCTTGGGATACTGGCAGTGAAATTTTCTGTCTCATCCCTAAATGAAAGGAAGATTATCCACTTCTGAAAGTTCCTTTTATCAGTACTTCGTATCTCTGTCTATCCTAATGTCATCAGAGTATAAGACAAAGGCAGGCAAGTGTCTCTTCTGAACATAGGTTGAAGGCCTGGAGATAGTGTCTCTACCCTGTTATAGCAGAAGAGTTTTCAGGAATCGTAGGTGTGCCTGGAGAGAAAGATGCTCAGAGAACTGCAGTGACAAGGGACTGTCCCTCCAGAAATCCACATTTGTGGCTTATAAACTCTGGCATGGGGCTTAGACAAGCATCACCCCATTTGAAACCATAAAGGTGCTAAACTCTGACCTCCCTTCAGGGCAGGGATACTGTTGTCTTGACAGGAGAGTGATAAAGAAGGACTGACAGTGACCCAGGATCTGCTCTGTCTTGCATGGGTCCAGGTGTTTTCTGGACAGCGTATGAGCGTTTCGGGTGCCTCTGGTGATATGGAGAAAGCAAGTGGCCCAGCTCCCACCAAACACCTTCAGGGCCCAAAGTTGCCTTTTCAGAAGAAAAGATACGAGTGCCAAGATTGGGGCACTCATCTAACAGACAGTGCATTGACATTCCAGTCACGTAACCCACTTACTTCATTAGGTTTTGCTCAGGTGCGTACCACATGGTCTCAGGAGCACACAAGCCCTAGTTCCCCAGAAAAGGTCTATGATTTGCTAATTTTATTTTCTTTTATTCTTTAGTTTTTAACTTTTTTTTTTATCCAACACAGATTGTCTTGTCTCAGGGGCTGCTTCAACTGGAGACTCCTGTATGTATCCAATACCAACCAGCGCGGAGCTTTCTGGATACAATGGAGAAAAAGTAGGCAGAATTATGCCAAGCACCCATCTTGCTTTGCATCTTACTGAAGAGGTAAGGCCGAAAGTAATCCATTTGCACCGGACGTAACTTTAACGACCCCATCTTGTCCCCTCTGGTCAATTCTGTCTGCTTGCTCCTGAAGCTTCTCCCCTCTTGTCCCAGGCATGTTTTCATGTCTTTCTATTACTCTTTTGAAGAAGTCATCTGATTTATTCTTTTGTTATTTTTTCTGCCTTGAATATAGTCTTAGAATGTCAAATCATATTTATCTAATCACAAATTCAACACATTCACTTCTGCCTTCTTCCTGAGAAGCACTCTCTCAACTCTAGACTGGAATTGGGTAGTTGGAACTACAAATGGGCAGCTGCAGAGCACATGTCCCTGCATGCTTTGGCACGTGAACGTGTGTTCTAGCTCTTGTTCTATGAACGATGTGGTAGCCATAGAGCATACACCCCTGTATTGACACATGGTGCGTGTGGTCCACTCTTGTTCTATAAAGTTGGCAATATCTTTCATGATGAAGAAACCAACAGATACTCCCAGAGAAGGAAGAAAAGATGGGCTAGAGACTAGGGTGTCAAAATTGGAAATGGGAGGGTCTCAGGAATCGATGGAGACAGTTTCAATGAAGTGGGCTACACAATAGGAAAAAATTAAGTAAAGAACAGAAAAACCACACATTTTTGTGATTGGTGGAAATTTAGACTCAGAATATGTGGTATATTCTTTGACCCTGTGGCCATATGAAAGGTAAATTCAGGTCTTTTAGCGAACATTGGGGCGTGACGAATTTGTTCCAGTATGTTCTGAAAGAGGCCCTGTGAGTGCTGAAGATCACAGGGGTCTGGGATTAAGTCATTTGGCTGTGGACTGTGGACAGCAGACCTGTGACCCCGTTGTGCCTGGAGCTATGGTCACGACTCAGCATAGCCGGACCTGAGTCATATCCATCCAACCATCAAATAGGTTTGCTCAGTGTATGTCAATTCAGCCTGTGATGGGGAGCCCTTAGGCCTGGAGAAAGGATGGATTCTAGAGACAGCTGGAAAGCACACAGTCCTTGGGGAGTTATTGGATGAGGGACAGAGGCAGGCTTGTGATGCCTCTAGTTTCCTGCAAAGGTGAGGAGGTGCAGAGTGGTACTGTGCTTAGGTGATGGTGCCCAGTGATGTTGCACTTAGGTGATGATACACAGTGATGCTGTGCTTAGGTGATGAGGCACAGTGATGCTGTACCTAGGTGATGATGCACAGTGATGCTACACTTAGGTGGCTTAGGGATAGATGCTTGTGCTTAGTGGTGCTTGTGGCTTAGGTGATGTAGGCACAGTGATACTGTGCCTAGATGATAAAGGTCACAGGAATGGAGTGCTTGGGCGATAAGGTACAGAGTGATGGGTGCTTGGGTGATGGATCACAGTGGTGTTGCCTTCTGAGACCAACACAGGCAGAGCACAAAGAAAGAATCTCTGAGCTGTTTGTGCTGGAGATGCTGGGATTTCTAGGTGGACAGTTCTGCTGGGCATTTAGATAATCTTCACGAGACCCTCACAGAACAGTTGCCCTCGTGAGCACTCCTACCCAGGGTAATAGAAATCCAGTGGCTGAAGGTTGCAGTAGAGGTGGAAGGAAATCGATGTTTTAACAAGACCAAGGCAGACAGCATGCAAGGAGAACGGGCGTTCAGGGCGGAACGGGGTGTGCAGGGCGTGTAAGAAGGAACAGGCATGCAGGGAGGACAGAGTGGGAGCTTACACACCCTGCATGGGATGTCCTCATATGTTCAGCTGTCATTGGATCTGCTTTACGAGGCGGGCCTCAGAGAGTGGCTGTCGAGGCAAGAAGGCGGGGCTTTTTAAGCGACCCATGCAGCCCTGAGGAGCAGGACAAAAGTGAAGCCAAGCAATACCGCCAACGGGGGGGAATCATCCAGGACAGCTGGATGTTGCTGATGTTGCTTTGGCGATTATTTTAGATATTATTTGTATTCGGTGGGGTACACGTGTGCATGCAGGGCACTCTGCATCTGATGCAAGCCAGCCGTCTGCTCTGAGGTAGTGTGGAAGACTGTCACGTGACATTCACCTTTCCCATGTTTGCCCAGTGGCCCCTGAAAGGCAGAAAGAAACGGAGCTCAGGCATCCATTTCTGTCAAGCCCTCAGCCCCGCTTGGGTCTGTGTTCGGTAGCAGGATTCTCCCCAGCCAGGCTTCCTGGAAACACCTCGTGCTTCCTGTTCGCTCCACAGGAAGCACTACAGAGGAGCTGACCCAGTCCTTCCAGAATGTCCTTCCCAGAAGCAAACAGTCTGAAACGGGACAGAGATGACCAGAACCAATTGGCGGATCAAGCAGATGCACACACAAGTACACACACACACGCACATACACAGTCACATAAGCATACTTACATATATGTAACATGTACACATGCTATAATACAACACATATATATACATGTTTTCTCATACAATAAAATATGCACATAGTCCATATGTACACAAAAAATATAATGTATAAAATACATTTATGCACACATAAATTGGTTATACACACTACTAATAGACAGACACATAGTCCAATACATACATACAAAACCATATACCCAACAATGTACACATTCACATACACAATTATCCTCATACCATACACCCACATAATACACATACACATATGTATAGATATATACATCACAAACATTATATATACCACAACTCTATAATATATACATAACAATACATAAATACACTATACACACATAATAATGTAACAATATGTATATGCACACATTTACATAGAAATGCACACTTGCACATACTACACACTGATGAGGGACTTTCAGGTTTAAACACAGAGTCTCAATACAATGACCACAAAGGTTTATTGGACCAATTGGACTAGAGCACGTCCAGCTTTTCCAGAAGGCCATATGATGTGAGGATGCCGGCCATGCATGAGCGCACTTCTGTGATTCAGATGCAGGGTGACAAGGTATTAACTTCCTGAATCCCAGATGCCTCAATATTTAGTGGAGAGATCATTGTACTGTTGAAGGGATAAGAGAGATAACTCAATTAGAGCAAGCCATGTGGCTGACACAAGGCACAACGTTCCTCAGCAAACTGGGAATTGCTACTTACCCTGCTCGCGCAAAGGAGGTGGTGGTGCCGACACTAGGAGAGCCGCCTCAAGCCCTGGCAGGGCCGTGCCGTTGGAGGCAACTCCAGAAGAAGCCACAGAGGGCACAAGCTTGTCGAGCATTGATCCGCACAGTCCGCTGGGGCAGAAGCGGATCATATCGATAGCATGTGATTCAGCTCGGCTTATCTTTAGAGCCTCCCAGACAGCAGATGTGCGTTCTAATAGATCCGATGGAGCTGATAATGGCTTCCTCTCTCTCCATCCACACGAACTGTATAAGAAACTTGAGAGCACTTTTTCTTTTGGAAGCATCAGGGTTTTGAAGTATGCTGGGCAAGTTTGATCTGGATGAATGGAGCTGTGTAGACAGAGCCCTGAGCTCACGTGGATGGAGCTGTGTGGACAAGAGAAAAAACACAGTCTGAAAGGAGAGCAGGTGTGTGTCTGTCAACAGCAGTGGAAGGGCACTAATCCAGAGTCTAAACCCAAGGGAATGAGCTTCTGTCACCGGGGAAGTTGTGCCTGTGATTGTGCTGGACCGGCAAGGAGCTGTCACAGGCAGGGACCTTATCCTGAGAGCGCTTCCTGCCACATCAACTGCATCTGAGCTGGGGTCACACTCCCAAAAGACCCTGCACAGTGCGTGACATGCAGCGAGCACCCTGCAGCTAGTGCTGCAGCACGCGGAGGATGGTATGAACGTGGGAAGTGAAGCTGCTTACACCTGTGTGTTCACTTGCTCCCCTCCGCTCCCCCCACCCTGCAGACACAGTCTGCATGTCATTGCTAGATGTGATCAGGTGAATGGAATTGGGACATTTCCCTATAGTTTTTTGTTTTGATTTCTCTCCTTTTTCTGCCCTCCCCGTTTTTAAAGTTCTAAATGACACTCTGTGCTAAGTAGCTGTGGAGTCCCCTGGGGGCATCTGTGTGCATCATCTGTGAACCAGCCAGCCCACTTTATAGGGATGCGTCCAGAAGCTGTAAGGAGCTTGGTTCAAATGAACAATGAACTTGGGAGAAAAAAAGCCACCCGTAAGCAGGGAGCACAAGACAGAATGAGAACAAGCATTCTCCAGCTCATGCCCAGAGCTCCACGGGACTTCCAGGGAACTGGATTTGAAAGAAAGGTTTTGTCAGAGCTGGGCGCAGCAGGAATAAACAGTCTGAAAGCATCCCGTGATGCATAGCAGGGTCAGTGGCTGCAGAACAACCCCCGGGAAGGTTCCAGAGTGGCCAGTCCACAGAGGGGCAGAGCTGCCTGACCCGGCCACACACCTACTGGGAAACCCACCTTGGCCCTTACCTCCCTCCCTAGGCTTCCGTTGGGTTCCTTCAGCATGGGACCTTAATCTTAAACCCAGCCACCGTATTGGCTGTCTCTAATGAGTAATATTCCTGCCAGCCATACATGGTGCTTTAAATAATGTTGTGAGAATTTCAAGTGTGGGGATTGATTTGGAGAAGAAAGCAAAATTGGGCAACTTGTACAGTGTGATCTGAGGAGGTGGTGTGCGAGACACCATTTGTTACACCCCTCTGTTTTGAGTTAAGCATGCTGAAGATAGAATTCTCTCTAATACATCTATGTTTCCATGCACAGATCAGTTAGGCATGTTTGATTCATGTGTGTGAGTATCACATGTACATACACACATGCATCACGCAAACACAGTTAGCACAACAAAACACAAGCCCCATAATTATTGCAAAATGGATACTGATATTCAACTCCTGCGTTCATCTGAATTCTTTCTTGCTGCTCGAGGTCACCAACAGATGGACCATCTTCACCCCCTGTGAACCACAGCCCCAGCAGCTGTTCTTCCTGTCTCCTGCCCTTGCGCCATCCTTTCTCCCTGGGGCGTCAGAAGGGACTTTTAAAAACATAAGAAAGTATGACCTGCCCTCCCCCTTTAAACCTTCTCATGAAACAAATCCGGAGATGAAAGAGAAAAAGGTAAGATGCTGCAGCTGCCTTGGATGGTGATCTCAGCTATAGTCTTTCCTCCATTCCCAGCATCATACTCCATCACTAATACAAGGTTTGAAGGAATCATCTCCCCTGCTCAGGTGTGATTCTCACTAAATCATGCTGAGGGAACTGGCCATACCATCACCATATAACGGCTAAGAGACAGACAATCCTTACTTGCCAGACCAGCATGTCTGGCCAAGTGTACAGAAGGGTGTTAATTCTCTCAACCAGCTCTGTGTGATTTATTCCAGGGCCTAATCCCACCCACCATAGGCTGTGCCTTCCTCATCAGCTAGACAATCTCCTGCAGGTTTGCTCTGGGCCTAACTCAACTACTAACTCTCTACAAATGTACGCAGAGCTCAAATCCTCAACTGTCAAGTTGACACCTGTGCCTAACTATGACACCTGGTGTCTGCGATTGGTGAGATTTCGCAGCATTTATCTCTGACAGCTTCCTCAACACGTCCTCCCTCCAGGGGTGAGTTCTGCTTGGTGCAGGACAGGGCAGCAGCGACAGGGACTGTGGCTGCTGCTCTCCCAAGTACCAGCCATTGGCTTAGCTCCCCACGGGCTTTTCAAGTCCTCCAGGAGCCTGTAGCATCCACATTGCTGTTGTCCACTTGGAGTGGTGGGTGCTGAGAAGAGAGCAAAGGCCGTGAGTGAGTCAAGGCCTCTGCTCTGGGTGAAGACGGGGTGAGTAGGAGACGCCCCCAGTGTCTGTCGGCCGAGCGGAGTAGCCTAGGCCCCCAGCGTCTGGCGCTTGAGCGAGTAGATGCGGCCCTAAGTCTCCCCATCCTGCTCTGGTACCACTGGCTTAAGAAAGAGCGGGATCATCTGAGATTGAGCTCTTGATTTAAAACTGAATATAGAGAAATATTTGGAAATACAGTTTATTAATTTTTAAAATAGCATGCATCATTTAACATATGAGAACATACATGACAAATGCAAAAAATTTTATTTCTTGTCATGTTCTTCGTGGCAGACCATATCCCAGTTATAGCCGTTGGTGACTAGTTTCAGTGGGATGTCCCATGTCTGGGACACAGGGTACAGCTAGTGAACATTTCTCCCTTCTTCCCTTCCTCCTTTTCATTTTATTCTTCCCCCTCCTCCCCCCTTCTTCCTTTTATCCCTCCTTCTTTTCTTCTTCCTCCTACTTTTATCCTTTTTCTCTTCCCCTTCTCCTTCTTTTATTACTCTCCCTCCTCCTCTTCCTCCTCCTCCTCTTCCTTCTCCTCATCTTCATCTTCATCATCATCATTATCATTGTCATAATCAGGCAGGGTCTCATGCAGTTCCTTCATATGGAGGCTCCTCTTCCTCTTGCCCCAGCCTCTGGAGGGTCTCAGGACACCTCACACAGCTACGCTGCTTCCTTCCTGTCTGTTTTGCCCTTTCCATGTCTGGGCATGTCCGTGCCTTCTGAGTTGGCACGTGTCTCCCAGCGCTCGCCAGCCTCAAGCTCTGCTCAGATGCCAGACACAGCCGGAGCAGACACGGTAGGAGTTGGGATCTGTTAGGGAAAGGCTGGCTGAACAGTTTGGGGGTCCAGTGCAGGAAAATGTGGGGCCTTTGTCCCCAAACTGCTACTAATGTCAAGAAGCTAGAGCAGAGGTAAAGGTGGAGCAAGAAACCCTCAGAGCTTGAGCCCGGTACCTGTCACAGGCTGCCTGTGTAGGCAGAGGACCAGTTGGGCTAGTTTGCACCTAGGAGGTGACAGTCATATGAGAATGATAGCTGTGATGGAACATTCCAGTAATGGTTCTGACGAGGTAGTAAGCAGAGATATCAGAGCCCCTGTGACTGCCCTTGGAGAAAGGTGTGGGGGTGGGGTGGGGGCTGAGGGCACGAAGCAGGCCTGGATGTGACAGAAGAGGCCAGAGCTTCTCGTCGCTGTGGGGAAGGTGGTGCTGACCAGTGGACACAGGAACTAGGGAGTCCCAGCTGGAGATTGGGGCACAGCGGGGTCGGCAGTTGGCAGACGATAGAAAGAGGTCTCCTGGCCAGACGCAGGTGGTCCTCACAGGCAGGGGGGCCGCTGGCTGGCTAAGAGTTCTAGCTTTATACATGGTTCGCAATAAGCCTTCAACTGATATTTGTGAGCTGGATTAGAATTGACCCTCTGAATCCAGATACTGGAAGAGAGCGACTGACTAGTCACTGCGGGAGCAGAGACCCAGTGTCCCGGCCACCATGCATGGGACTTTGCATGTAGCAGGCAGTTTCAGCCACACTTATAATCACTTTGTTTCAGCTGTAGTGAGATCCGTTTATGCTGCCTGAAGGCTGCTGGTGGGTGTGGTCACCTCTAAGGGCTGAAGGGCTCCACAGTTAATTTCTCCCAAGAAATTTCATCTCGTCATATTGGGACCCTAGAGGATCCTGGCATTTTTGCAGTCCTCACTCGGAGCCTTGTCTAGATACTGCACTGAGTTGCCTTAGTCATCCACAGCAGTGGTGCATTCCCAACCACAGAGGAAAAGTCCCCTTCACTGGGGACCCAAGAGTCGCCATGGTACATGTGCTCATAACAGATGAATTACCAAACGGAATGTGCTGAAGAGGAAAAAACACATCAAATTGTAGGATGGGCGCAATTTAGAAAAAGAAGAGTCAGTGGGAATCTATTTTATATTTGCTCAAAAGTTGAAAGGAGAATTTCAAATCACTTGACGTCCCCAAGGCGCCCATTAATAGCCTATTGTGTGCGTTTGATTCTTGCAAAGTGAAGGTATTATGCTACAGAGTCCCCTAAAATTAAGGAGATGTGGATAAAAAGCATCACATATGATTTACACATTTTCAGCCTCCCGGTGAAGGTTTTAAGCCTTGAAGCTTTCCTGTTATTTTCTTGCTTCTATTGGTGTCGAGAGAGAGGTTTGCCCACACTGTAACTCATGAGAGTGTTAGTTTTTCCCTAGGCCAGAAAAAGAAGCCAAATGGTCGAGTATTCTCGTTTTCTGCGTCCCAGAATGCTTGGTGGGTCTCTCCTGTGCTCACAGCTTATTGCAGCAAAGACAGAAGAGCTGGGGGAAGACACTTCCAGAGACTAGCTCACCCGTCTTCTCCGCCCATTCAGCTCACAGCTGAGGAGCGGCCAGCTCTGGCCTCTGGCTCCCTCCTCATCCTCTGTTCCTGATCTTCCTTGCTCGCCTTCTCCTGGGTTTACATTGCCTTGGAGGCTGTCGAGGCTCTTGGCCGGGGTCCTCCTCCTCGCATGACTTGCTCTGCTAGGATTTCTCCCTTGGGAAATCTCAAAAGCAGGAAGATCCCACGTGTGCTTGCCAGCATTGCTCTTGGGGGTGTCTTGAGAGACGCACACCTCACTGATGGGCATTTCTTTTTTAAAATTTCTCTTTCATTTTATATTTTATTATTTCTCTCTCTCCCTCTCTCCTGCTCTCTCTGTGTGTATCAGATCAGACAGTACGGGTGTGCCTGTGGAGGCCTAAGGGTGACTTTGAGAATCACCTTCGATTGTCCTGCCTCCTTTTCACATTGCTCTGGAGTTTCCCAAGCTCCCCTTTCCAGGGTCAGAAGCGCAGGCTGTCACCATCCCTCCTGGCATTTTTTACATGGGATCTGGAATCTGAACTCAGGTCCTACTGCTTTTGAGGCAGAAGCTTAACCCCTGACCTGAGCCATCTCTCCACCCAACTCATGCATTTCTTAACCTTAAATTCTGGCCACATTCTGCTTTCCCATTAGAATCTCTCTCCTTTGGTGCCTTTATCAACCACTTTTCTCGTTGCTGTGACAAAACACCTGACAAAGCAGCTTTGAGCAGAGAGGTTTGTGCGGCTGCTGGTTTGAAGGACCCTGAGCTGCTGCGGGACCGTGGAGGCTGGAGCTGGAAGCTGATCCGTTGTTCCTGCAAGTCAGGAAGAGGCGGGCGCCTGTGGCTCAGCTCTGGTTCTCTCTGCTCATTCTAGAAGTCCAGTGCATGAGGACGTGATACACACATTCAGGGTCTAGTTTTCCTTGGCCATTTACACCTCCCTGGAAGCAGCCACCCAGATGCGCCTGAAGGTGGGTCCTGGATGACTGGAAGTCTGGTTGAGGTGACCGTAAATATTTATCCTCACAGTGTCTAATTCTAAATGGGCAGAGCAGGGAGATACCAGGCCAGCTGCAGGCGATGCTCGTGGTAGTGCCCAAACTGGAAACTAGAGACACTTCTGTCATGCCGACCTGTTTGCTCATGATGTTATAGCAAAACATGCTGCTTCTCTCTGGCTTGTGTTGCTGTGGATACCCACTGGATGGAAAATGTATAAAAGAAAGGGACTTCCCATGGTTCAGAAGCTGGAAGAATAATATAGTATCAAGGTGTCCATGGCATCCCACAATGGTGAGTCATTCTGTGGAGTTCCAGAAGGCTGGAGAGCCAAACTCCCTTTCCAACAAAACTACCCACATGATCAGGTGCTTCGGCTTAGATGTCACATCAATCCACCCAGAAAGGCAAAGTCACTGATCACCTCGTGGGGGCTCCTCTCTCAGCCCTGTGGCACTGGGGTTAGGTTACTGAGAGAACAGGAACCCTGGAGGTCACATCCAAGTACAGCAGATCCCGGCTGGGCGATGTCATGTGACAGCCGCAGCCAGTCATTCACCCTTCACGTCTGTGCCTAGCACACCCTGGGTGTTAACTTCCGCCCATCTGGAGACCATGGGGACCCACAGTCTGGCATGTGCATGGCAAGTTTCTGAGTGTGAATACTGTCCTTTACATTGCTCTTAGAGTCCGTCTTGAAAAACCACTAGGGCAAGATACTAAACTCATATGGACTGTTTGTGAAAAAATTACTTTTCCCTTGGCCTTTATTATTTTGTTAATTAAAAAAAAAAAAGGCCAGCAAGATGGATTAGCAGATCAAAGCACTGAAGCACAAGCCTAGAGATCCAAGTTAATCCCGAGCGTCCACGAGGTGAAGGAGAGAACCAGCTTCCAAAAGTTGTCTCTGTGAGTGTGCTGGTCACATGCACCAGCCTCCCGCTTTCTAAACAGTAAATAAATACATGCTAAAATAAACCATAAAAATGTTTTCTATAATGTCACATGTGCCTACCATATGCCAGACATCTTGAAAATTCCAAGAAAAATATTTAAGGATCCAAAACACCTTTGACCTTCCTGGAGAAGCATCATGACCCAGTGCAAGCAGCAGCTTTGCAAACGTGGTTGTCTTTGAGTTTTGGTGGACCTGATGTCCACCGCTGCCTCACCAACCAACCCTGGCAGATGTTTACTTGCGGATGCCACATTTGTCACAGTCTTTAGCACCTACATATGTGACCGTGCTAAGACCTACTTTACTTTGAATTTTCCATGTTGAAATGAAGAGACATTTGGAGGGTGCTGAAGATATGCGGCCGGCGCTGCTGCAGGGAGCAAGGGAAGGATTTGCTCCATTAATCCCCATCCTCGTGTAAGGGCAGAAAGCCACAAGCAGCCTGTTTGAGGTAGAGGAGGCTCAACAAATTGAACGGAGGTTGATTCTCGTAGCTCACAGCTGGTGATGGACAGAGGAAATACTGTGCACATCATGGGTGTTAAGACTTTATAAGGGCCAAAAAGCTACCACTACATGAGGCAACGGGACAGCTGCTGCTAGCATGTTGCCTCTGTGCTGCCAGAGACGGGAGCAGAAACAAAGGCCAAAGCAAATCCAATTAGATCATCCCTTCAGTCTCTATAAAATAACCTTGAACACAGCCACCACCACCACAGGTGCTTAAGGTGAGCAGCCGCCAGGGGGGTTGGGACCTGGATTTTAGTTGGAAGCAGAGGAACAGGCAGAGCAAACCACAGCTCTGAGGCAGGAGAGAGGAGCATGCGTGAAAGGTGGCTATGCAGAACCTTTGAGACGCTGAGAGGGATTCCAGACGCCAGGTCCTGAATTCACAGTGTCCAGTCACCTGGATGGGGGCCTGGAACATGTGCCTGCCAGAGGCTCAGGATGCTGACAGGCCGCCATGAACACACCGCAGGTCAGATCCTGGGTCTCCAAAGTGGAGAGCGATGAGGAAAAAGTGCTACATCCAAAAGGATGCTGTTATGGTTATGTTTTGGTGTCAAGTTGGCATTTGCAGACTGTTTGGAGTACAACTATGGAAGGTTAATGGTTGGAATGGCCCCTGAACAAGTCTGCAGATACTTGACCAATTGCTGTGGAGAACCCAGCCCATAGTGGGTGGTACTTCCCAGTGGTGGACTGGATAATAGGAGGTGCAAGAAGGAGGGACTTGCTCTTCTCTGATCCGGTGTCGACTTGCTGTGCAGTCCACTCAGCGTGCGTTGTTTGCTTTTAAAGCATCATGGTCTTCTTTGTTGTTGCTGCTGCTGCCTCCGTCCTTGGCTGACTTGAAGCTTCACCTTTTCCATCATGTTATTGCTATTCCCACTGCCTTTGGAGCCCAGTCTCTAGGCTTTGCTGCTGTTTGCTGTTCATCGCCCGGCTGTTTTTCACCAATGTCGGAACCCAGCGTCTTCGACCCTCCAGAGGAGCAAAGGTTTGAGACCTTCTCGGGATCTTTTGGCTTTGTGGAACAATCCAGCCAGGAAAAAGGCTGTTGCAGGCAGCTATATTGAAGGACACTATTTTTATTGTGAGTTAGATCTGAACAGTCAAAGGCAGGAAGGAGGCTGAAATGTGTTGCCCCCCCCCCCTTAGTAATTACCCCAGGGCATAGCTGAGCACATGGGACCAAAGACTGTGCTGAGAGCTAGTGTCCTGGGTGTAACCCTGATCACATTACAAAGAAGCCTAATTGGCTTTCAGGAATTGACCTGCCTTCCATATTGAGATACAGGAGCCTGACCTGTAAGACTTGAATGCTATGTTGACCTTGACACAATTGGCTGCCCATTTCGCGCCCTGTGGTCCTTTGTCTATATAAGCTGTTTTGTTACCCCCCAATAAACGAGATTTGCTCTGACAAACTCCCTGCCCGTGTCCAGTCTCTGGAGAGTTGAGGCAGAGGAGCGGGCAGCAGAACTTACCTATCTTCTTCCTCACGGTCTGGAGCCGTGCCCTAGTGTGTGTGTGTGTGTGTGTGTGTGTGTGTGTGTGTAGCGATGCCACATCGTGAGTGGAGAACACTACAGAAAGATTTTGCCATTGCTGCCGCAGAAGCTGGCTGGGAGGAGCCTGTTCCCAATGTGGGGACTCTGGGCACCCTAGACAGTCAGGAGACTTGGCTCACATCCACAGACAGTACCTTGGCATTAGGTCATGTCATGCGGCTTTGGTGTGAATCCATAGGCACAGGTGATACTATAGGACAGCCCAGGTTATTGCTTTGTTTAACCCAAAGCGAGCTCCTACGTGGTCAGCACACTGAAGGTGCCCACGCACAGCAGGCGTGGTGAGCACTGGGTGTGAGTCTGTGCAGAAGCCCAGCAGCCACCTCGAGAGCTGCTCTGGAAGCCTAAAGAACCACTGTGGGATGATGGGTCCCAGTGCGTGGAGCACAGGAACAGCATCTGTCAGGATGGCTTTTATTTCCTTACAGGGAGAAGAAAGTTCTTGCAGTTACAGCTGCCCAGCCACTGAGGGGGCTCCTTGCACATTTGTGATGAGAACCCAGATCTCCCAAAGAAGAGCTAATTCCCAGGGAGTGCTCAAGCATTGACTCCCCTTCCATTTCCCTCACCAGGTTCTTGGTTTAAGAGTAAAGGTCTTGTGGACTGGCACCAGCACTTAGTTGTGAATCCAAAACAGAGCATCTGCTTTTTGATGAGGGCTGCAAGACTGGTGGCAGCTGCATCTGGAGGTGCACGTGCACAAGCAACCCTTGGAGATGAGGCAGAGGGATGCTTGAGCTACAGAGCGAGGCCATGTCTAAATCAAAACAAGACTGAACACATCCAAACCTCCTGCACCACAGCTGGCTGGTACCTCAGTCGCTACACAGTGATTTTCTTCAGAAGAGCGGTTTTGTTGATCTCTTTTACGTCATCAGACCTGAACCACAGTAAGCATTATAGTAAATTATTGAGTGTGCATGTGTGTCTATGTTATGTGGCCTCTGTGTATGTCTCTGTGTATATGTATCTATGTGCATGTGTGTTATGCATGTAGTCTATGTGTATGGTCTATGTGTATGATCTCTCTCTCTCTTTCCTTCCTCTTCTTTCTCTCTGTACATGTGGGTCCGTGAGAGCACATATGGAAGTCAGAGGTCGATGATGGGTGCACTCCTTCATCATTCTCCACCTTAGTTTATGAGCTAGGGTCTCTCACTGACCTTGGAGGTCTCTGTTTTAGATGGCTTAGCAGCTCATCAGCCCCTGGTCACATGTCCCCAGCTTTCTCTCTCTGGGTGTGCAGAAGCACACGGCTGTGCCTGGCTTTTACAGGATGCTGGGATCTGAACTCTGGTTCTTAGGCTTGCACAGCAAACTCTTTACCTACTGAACCATATTTCCAGTCCCCTAGTAACTGCTTCTAAGTTAAGGAATGAATGATTTGTTAGAGACATTCAAGTGTAACACAAGCCACATGAAATAGAAATAAGGAAGAAATAAGTAAGTGTACCCTGGATTTGTCAATTGGTTTGTATCTTACACTAATGTTTGATCTTAGGGTCTAATGTGTTTTCATTTCTCAGCTTGTGTCATGAATTGTGAAAGCAGAAGCTGAGAAGGATGTGAAGAGGACTGAGGTTGGTGGGAAGAACTGGGGAAGGCGGAGAAGCCTCAGTAGGTTTTATAGGTTGGGGGGAACTCAAATACCTTCCAAAAGATGTTGGACACTGGACATGGTCACTTCCCCAAGGTTCCTAGAGAGTCAATTGTCACAAATAGGAAATCACTGAGGCCAGGCGTGGGCACCTGTAATCCCAGCACGAGCCAGTCTTGGCTCCCTCACGAGATAATGTCTTTTAAAGCTGCTCTTCATGTGCATCCCAGTGTGGAGCAAATAGCATGTGATTAAAACAAGTCTTCACGTGCGAGCTGTCTGTTCCAATCTGGAGCTCTGTGCTGAGCTTCAAGCACTCATTCTTCCTGTTCAACACACGTAGTCATCGATGGGAATAGGTATAAGTATCCTGGGTGTTTGAGGTTATGGGGCGCCCTAACAGTCTGACTGTCAACTGGCTGAGGCCTAGAACCACCCTGAGAGGAGGCTTTGGGCATACCTATGGGGATGGTCTTCAGCAGTTGGCGGGATGGCACTTTCTCCCTTCACTTAAAGGAAGTGACAGAGGTCTCTCCCAGGGTTTCTCTTCTAAGGCCTAATCCCATTTGTGAAGTTCATTTATGGGATCTCAATGTTCCCCAATGCTCAGGTGCTATGCCATCACTTTAGGGCGGGCACACATGCAGCCTGCCTTGCTCATTGGCACCCCTAGCTTACATGTATATGCACATTTGGATTCCAACACAGTGGCAGAAATGCTGCAAGGAAGCCCAGTCACCCTTCCATAACTCTCTTTTCTTCCCAAGCCGTCTGGATACAAGCAGGCCATAGGAGCAAGAGGATCACGGTTATGGATGAATCCGTGTCAGCTTGACAGCAGAAGGCTGTGTGGGGCACAGCTCTGGAGAGATGGTTGGAGCAGGCACAAATAAGTCTGCAGTTTCTTGCTTAACTAAAGTGGGAAAACACCACTCAGGTGGTGGTGCTTTCCAGTGGTGGATGGATTATAGGAAGCACAAGGAGGAGGCACTTGCTCTTCCCTTATCCTATGTTGACTTGCTGTGGAGTTCACTCTTTGATCATCATTCACTTTGTAGAACATTATCACCTTCTTTATTGCTGCTGCTGCTGCTGCTGCTGCTGCTGCTGCCGCCGCCTCCATCCTTGGCTGACACAGAGCTTCATCCTTTCTACATTGCTGCTGTTCTCACTGCCTTTGGAGCCTAGTGTCTAGGCCTTGCTGCTGTTCATTGTTCATTGCTGACATCAGAGCCCAGTGTCTTCAGCCCTCCAGTGAAATAGAAGCTTGAGATCTTCTAGGGATCTTTCGGCTTTGAGATAATTTCGGCCAAGATCAAAGCAGCTACAGGCAGTTGCTTTGAAGGACACAATTTTTATTGTGAGTTGATTTAATACAACTCTGCAATACAAGCTGCAACCTGGAGCTTTCTGCTGCATGACTTGCTCCTAGGAGGGTCTCCTCCAGATTGCAGAGTACTTGTCTGGTAGGAAAGTTTCCTCCTACACAGTTGTTTGCTGTTTTCCCTCACATTGGGGAGAGCCCCCCTTTCATGGGCCCCAGAACGTCCCCAAGAGCTGTCTGTTTGCTGAGTCTTCCTCCAGAGTAGTATGCTTCAAACTGCTTCACAGCATCCTCCTTAGTCTAGATTGTTTCGGAACAAAGTCTGAGAGGGCATTAAGCTATGTCCAGAGGAAGCATGCGGAGAGCATGCCCAAGAGGCTAGTTTCTCCGAACATGTGAATTTCCCAGTTACTCAGGAAACACACCCACACTTAACAAGCACACCACTTGGCAACCCAAAGGGTGCAAGAGACATCTTTTCCTGGTTGGGATGGCAAAGTTCATGATCATCTGAGAAAATACTGAGATCACACAAAATGTCAAAGCTTCCTTCTGGGCTGGTGAGTTGATTCAGCAAGTAAAGGCCCTCACTGCCGAGCCTGATGGCTGAGTTCAATCCCTGGAACCCATGTGGTGGAAGGAGAGAACTGACTCCTCCACATGCCAAGGTCAGCCTTTGGAGATGGGTAAACTATGAAAACTAAGGAAGCACCCTGCCACACGCCACCAGAGGATCATGGCACAGAAGCTCAGCATGCCCGCTGGAGTGCTCTGTTTCAAGTGGATCGGCATCAAGAGCCCATGTGGTGGGCTGTTTCAGATGGATCATGTAACCAGTGAGTAAAACAATAATTGCATATGCTCTCTATCCATCTCCTTTCTTTAAACAGAAAGACAGTGACAGAAACCCGAAAGTGCCCACCATATTGGTTCCTGATGCTGATCCATCTGAAACAGAGGATCTCCACGCATGTATGTAAACACAGAATCTCATCACACATGCATGTAAAAACACACACAGTATCTCAATACACATGAACGTAAATACACACACACACACATGATCTCAGCAACACTCTGATCTTTTTCTTTTAGCATGCAAGCATCCTGAGTTTATCTTTTCTCCCTGTCTCATCCATATAGTGCAAGTCAGGGTGTAGGTGGGGGTATGTTTCTTTCCAAGCCCACAATGAGTATTAAGTTACCTAACAGCCACCAAGTAAGAACCTCTCCCAGCCAGACTGGCATACTCCTGGGAACTGCCTAATCCAGCCGCCACAACATCTCCATCCTCAGTCCCCAGGGCCCAGTTGCTGCCTTTGAAACAGAGATCAATATTCATGCTTTATAGAAGCTTCCATTTAGCAGGTTTGAACATGCCCATGAATTAATAGATAAACTTGTTAAGAATTGAAGGAGAAAAATAATTAGTTTGTTGGTGTAAATTGGGCCTCAGCTGGAAGTCCAGACAAAATAATCACAGTCCTTCTTATTGACAGTGGCACTTCCGTAACACAATTATTCTTATGCTTTCTCTGCAGAAGCAGCTGACTGTGACTGTTGGTTGCTACAGTGCCAGCTAATTGTTTTCTAGCTCGTCATTATAGGTGCAGGGGTTTACTTTCTTCGAAAGTGCCATACAGATACTGAAAGCACCATATTCAGCGACCGCCAATTGAATCTTCTGCTAGGCACCCTATTCTTAATAGAAATGAAATTGTGCCAGAGGAAGCCTGGCTTTCTCTTATTTGGGCTCGCGTGAACTGGACAGAAAGAAGCAATCGTGCAAACGTGGGGGCGGTTGTCTCTGAGCCTGCAGTGCTTTTGGTAAGTGCTGGACAAACCATGAGAAGGTAGTGGGGGGAGGCGAGGCAAGGTGGGCTGACTGGGAGTCATGGAGCACAGACCAGCATGGTGTTACCACCTTCCTTCTGCAGATTCTCAGGAGAAAGTGGTGGGCAGCCCGTGTGTGCCCCCTCTGTGCTTTGGGGCCTTGGAGATATGGTTGCTCCATCTGCGGAGGGCAGATGCCACCCTGCCATCTATGTTTCCTTGATATGGACTTGAAGCGTTGTTCTCCCCTTGCTCTGGGAGGCCCGTCCCCACTATGAGCCCTCAGGAGACGCCTTCTCTCTCTGTGTGTCCTTTCGCCATGGGAGCTACACAGTCCCTCCTGGCCTGGGGTGGCCTCTCTCCTGGCCTACTTTGTGTCTGTTGCTCTTGGCTTTGCCGGGAGAACCAGGGTGTTGATGGAAACAGTTGCTCTGCCTTTTCTGTCTCTCTTCTTTTATATATTTACATGGTGCATTTATATTTTTAGCCCTTAATCCCTAATCCCACCCTCTCCTTTTCCCCTCATAGCCCCTCATCTTCCTTCCTATTTTCAAGTCTTTCCCCTTAGTGTGGCCCACTGTGCTTCATTTAGTTTGCTATTTGATACCCTGTACCCTGGCAGGATTCGTGCTCCAGCAAGTGTCACAGATCAGTGGGTACACCATTGACAAAAGCATCCCCCTTTCCTCCCTATCAGCATTCGTCCTCATCTGTCTCCCAGAGAGGTGTGAAGCTTCTTGAGATCTTTCCCCTTCTTCTGGTGAAATCATGGGTAGCACAGCCAGGGTCATGCCCAGGTGATAATGTCCGGCGCACCACTGTCTCATTTCACTTCAGGCTCTTATAGTCTTTCTCCCCCCTCTTCTCAATGTTCCCAGAGCCTTGAAGGGGGTGTGGGAGCAGCTTAAATGTCCTGTTTACGACCAGTCTGGAGTCACTCATCATCTGTGCTTTTCTCTCTTTCATATTAGGACTTTCAGTGCGTGCACACTTGCTTTTGTGTGGCTTCTGTGGACAGTGTCCCTTTGCAGTTGAGACCCTGGAATGCGGCTCAGTCCTTGGGGGATAAGGACCCACATGGAGTCTGTTCATTTTTGCACAAGGAGTGCCGTTGGGGGGCTGAGCTGCAGACCCCACATGATTCTCTCAGGTGGAAGGGCCAGGAAGGCTGCTGAGCCACAGTGGGCAGCCCCCATGTGCCCACAGCCTCATAGCCTCGGTAATAAATGAGGCTGGTGCTCAGCCCATCTTCTCTGCTGAGTGCTCATAATGAGCGGAGTTAGCACCGGGAGAATTCATTCAGCAAATTGTTACCGGCAAAGATCATCTGCGGTGTTGAAAGATCTGAAATGTGGGAAATGATCCACTTGATTCATGAAAACTGTGGTTAGTGTGATGTATCCGTGTCCACAGAATCCCTACCCATTGTATTCATATATAAGCAAATACGTGCCCAAACCACTGAGGTTGATTTAGTCCTGGAAGCACAGTAAGCCAACGTTGGGACCCTCTTCCCAGGTCCTCCCTGACCCGCAGATAGCTCATGGAGTTTTCTGGTGTTGCAGATGATGAAGTTTACCGGAGACTCAGGGAGCTGAGAGGAGAATGTAGGACCACTCAGAGCTATTTTTAGGAAGGACACGTGACAGGTCCTCTCCAGGTCTCCAGACAAGAAGGAATGATGCTGTGCTTGTGGCCTTTTGCTTCATGCCACTCTCACAGGAGGGAGAGGGGGGAAGCGGAGGCCGCAAGGGCAACAGGAGAAGCCTGGCTTTTTGTCCCTCAAGGGCCACCATAAGCGCCCGCCATCTCTCCCTTCATTCCCTGTGCTGTGGAAAACTCTAAACAGCAAACTGCTAACAGGTGTTTTGACTAAGGAGAACCCTTGTCCTGGTGTGATGCATATTTTGACCAGAGAATAAATTGTAGATTAAAGGGAGTACCAATTAATTCAGAAAATAAGATGAATTAAAATTAGTGTGTCTTCCCAGAATGCCTTGGGGCACCGTTACTGGGATAGGTTTGTGTGTGTAGAGCGCTAGCAGGGCGAGGTCCATGTCCCATTACGTGCCTACAGTTTACATTGTACCCCCTACTAAAGGCCTGATACAGCACTGCATCATGGGACATGCTTGCTTTTCTCTTTCACTCAGCGTGTCTGACTTCTCCTGAGTTTTTGCTGTGAAAATTTACATATCTGATTAATGGAATGAGCAGAATGCGTGCCTTCTTCTTTCGAATGTTGTAATGCTCATATTTTTGTAAATAATGTGTGTGATACATGTGCCTGCATGTGTATGTGCGCACGTGCACTTGTTTCACCAAGCCATTTCCCTAATCCTAATGTTCATATTTTAAGGCAGTAAATTTAACACAAGCTTCCTGATGTTTTGCTTAATGTTCTAATAGAGACGTTTTCCCAACTGGGAAAATGTACTCTAAACTTTGTGACCTGGAATCTAATGAAAGACTCAGGACATTCAAGAATGTGAAATATGAAAGTTTCTTTCGAAAGATCTTTCAAAGAGTTCGTAGCACATGAATACTGTTCTGCATCTGCATTCATAGCCAATGAACACTGTTCTGTCCCGCTCATAATATTTGCTTTCATCTCTTTCTGCATTGGGCAGCTAAGTAAAATTTCTGTCTATTCTTCATATCCGTCCACAGTTTGCAATGAACTGTGTGTTTATCAACAACATATAGAGTTGTTTTCTGTATCTGTCTTGTTTTGTGCATTCAAGGTTTTAGCACTTGGAAATGAGAAGATGCCTGTTGCAAATGTGAAGGCTTAGCAGGCACAGCATATGCCACAGCGGCCTCAGGACTGGAGCTTGGAACCCACGTAAACAGTGGACACAGTGGCACCAGCATCTACAATCCCACCCACAGGAAATGGGAGCCGGAGACCCACGGCAGCCAGCAGGTAGCCAGGCTTACCAGTGAGGAGACCTGGTGACAAACCAGATGGCAAGGTGAGGAGCGACACGCCAAGATTATCCTCTGACCTCCACGCATGTGCCATGGCACACGCGTACTCACCCTCATATACATACATACACAGATATGCACACGTATATGTGTGTACCTGCTAAACAAAAATTACATTAGAAGTTGGGATCATTTATTAATGTAATAGTCTTGATGCCTTTTTAAAGAATTAATTCTATAGATGTCTGTCATCTTTAAGAGAAACTTAAGAGCCAGAGAGATGCCTTAGGGGTTAAGCCTCTGCCTCACAAAAAAGTAAGTCCTGAGTTTGGATCCTGGATCTCATGTAAAAACAGGCAGAAATGGCAGTGGCCTGCATTTCTGGTCCTGAAAGGTGGAGCCTGGGAAACTCCCAGCAAAGCGAATAGGAGGTAGAAGCCATCCAGGGGGATTCCCAAAGTCACACAGTGCCCTCTGACACACACACACATACCCCACTGGCACTTACACACATGCAAAAGAAAAGAAAAAACTGGATCCAGGAAGAGCTTACTTGGCTTGAGGCTTCAGATGCTCCAATCTGTAGCCCCTGGACTTCGTCACTCTGCACTCACACACTTCTGAAGTCACGCAGTGCTTCCACAGGCACACACAGCGCCCTCTGATGCACACACACACACACACACACACACACACACACACACACACACACAGCTGAAAAAATTTATAAAAGAGAAATTCAAAAATATGCTGTCTGTCTTCCAGTATGGTAGAGTCTGGCCATGTGGCTATCATACTTCAAGTTGGCTACTACAGAGTGAGATGTTCTGAAAGAGTAAAATGCTCATTGATTTTAGGAGCTCAATGCAAGGAGACGGTACAAAAGCTTATTAATGATTTTATATTGATTACACAAAGAAATGATAGCATTTCTATATGTTAGGTTAAGCACACATTATTACAACTATTGACCCTCACTTAGCATTTCTCCTAGATAGACTTCTTTATTTTTTATTATATGAATATATAATACACATATATTTGTTTTGACTTATATACAGATATGTTTTTATCCCCTAACATCCATCCCTTCCTCCCCCATGTCACGCTTTCCTCTCTAGCTGGCCTCCCTTCCATACCCACACCCTTCTGCAGGTGTGATCCCTTGGCCCCCATTCAGGTTGCCATGTGGGCACCTGGGCATTCACTGGGACATGAATGAGCCACCAGTCGATCAATTAAATAAAGAAGCCCCCTCTCCTGTCCAGTGTCTGTTCTGAACCATCTCTTAGGGTACAGCGTATCTCCTGGGACCATCTCTATTCCATGGTAAGGTAGTGACAGGCAGATATCATGGAGGACTAGCAGGCATTATTGCATTGTGCTCTTGGGTACGACAGTCAATACTTCTCCCCATCTTTAGCTCTCACATTCTTACCACTCACCCCCTCTTCTGCGAGGGAGTGCTTTGGATGTCCTGTTTGGGGTCGAGCTGCCCACAGTCTCCTTTACTTCACACGTTGGCCAGCTGTGGTTCTCAGCATTGCTCATCTTCACTGCAAGAGGGTACTTCTTGGTTGAGTGCTCAGGTGATTCGGCTAGACCTGTGGCTGGAGGGAAAGACGGGAGCCATGTTGAGGACATTCCAACTGTGATCCCCTTTGACCCTTTATACTCACTGTCATGCATCGCGTCAGATATGACTAGTTTCCTGCAGAGAGACAGGACGGATGATTAGAAACCAGCCAGCAAAATAAAGACGACAGAAACAGATGCCTGGGTGACCCAGATCTTGCAATTAGCAGGCAAAGGAAGGATCTTGGAATAATTACGTTCATTTGTTTAGCAATATAGAGAGAAAACACAGAAATAAATGCACTTTGGGCTAACCTAATAACAACAACAAAGAAATAGAATTTCTATATCTGAAAAATTACTTGAAATTAAATCACCATCCAATGGATTTACTGCAGAGTTGACCAAAGAAAGCAGTTCTAGTGCATTTACAAATAGATCCCTAGGAAATATACATACTAAAGCAGGAAATAAAAATTTAAAGCTGTCAACAATGTAGAGAAATGTTTAAAAGATGTGATGGGAAGTCCTAACCCACAGGGAACTGGAGGATCAGAGATGAGAGACTGAGGAAGTACTGTTGAAGTGCACCTTGCTTGAGAAGCTAAAGCTGGAAAGTCATAGATTCACAAATCTCTGTGGTGGAGCCACAAGAGATGGTTTGTGGGTGAGGCTCCTACTCGCAAACCTAGTCACTCAGTGCCCGTCCCAGAAGCCCACCTGGTGGAAGGAGAAATAGCTTCCAAAAGTGTCCACTGACACTTGTACCATGGCATGCATTCTCTCTCTCTCTCTCTCTCTCTTTCTTGTTCTCTTGTAATCTTTCTCTGTTGCTCTCTCTCTACCCTCCTCCTCTTCCTTTTCTTTCTCCTTCCTCCTCTTCCTCCCTCCTCTTCTTCCTCCCTCTTCCTCCTTTACCACCGCTTCTCTTTTTCCTCCTCCTCCTCGCCTCTTCCTCCTCCTCTTTTCTTCTTCCTCCCCTTTCTTTTCCTTTTTCTCCTCTTCCTCCTTCTTCCCTCCCCCTCTCTCTGTCTCTCTCAAATGAATAGAAAAACAAGTCAGAATCTCTCTGGTACTCCAGGGCTAAATAAAAAATGAAAGAGCCAGGAGGAGCGAGCGAGGAAGGAAGGAAATTTTTGACTCCAATGTTAGCATGAGGCTTTGTAGCCAACTTCTGCTTCAATAGCATTTCCAATTCCTTAAAGCAAACCAAAGAAGGAAGACTATTGTAAAAATCCAAATGCAACTTGAAATTTGATACCTTGCTATTCTAGTGTTAGGGGACCTTACAGGTCTCATCTCTTCTTAAGTTTGAAGTCGTTTTGCATCATTGTGTGACTGCATATGTGTAGCGATAGCATCAGCACCAACAACAGGAGGTTCCCAAGGTCTTCTGTGCACCAACCAGGCAAAGGCTCCATCCACACACTCCACTCATGTGATTCTTCCGACATTCGGTGCCATCAATATCAGTATTCTGCTCATTTCCCACGTAAAGGTTCTAGAGCACCGCTGCACTGCTCAGTTGAGTGGTAGATTGTTTAATCAGAGATCGGGAGAAGAGCTCGGGCTCATACTGCGGCAGACACAGCAGTGGCTCAGTTTAGATACCTTGGGGATGGGAGTGTTAGTGAGCAGAGCCTGTGGTTTGGTCTGTGGGTGATTGGGAGCAAGCTGCGAGCATCCCCGTCTCAGGAGAAGCAGCTGCTGCCCCACCGCACAGCAGCGCACAGATAAGAAAAGTAATTTAAGTCAGAGCTATTTCCTGGCCGATGCCGGCAAAGCGTGTTTAAGTGCAGCAAGCCCAGGCCCCTATTTGAGATTGGTATTTAAGGATATTTCAAAATAAGCTCCTGATTTATATTTTAAGTCTTGGTAATGATGGGAAATTAGTCATAAGTGTCAAATTCAAACAATACAAGACTAATTTTCTTTGGATATACAGATCCGAATGGGAAGGCTTGGCACCAGGTTTTTGCCGCCAAAGATGAGCTTATGTCATGACAGGAAGTGACTTGGAGAAAGAGGAAGTGCTTGGTACCCGGGGCACAGAATACTTGTCTGTGTCTTCCCAAGGTCACCAGTGTAACCAGTGTGAGCAAAACTTAAAAGTCAAAAAATCATCGCTGCTCACAATCATAGCACCTGGGCGAGGGAGAAATTCAGTCCTAGCCAGTGTGAGGACCTGAACTCTGTCCCTGGACCTCACAGAAGAGTCCAGGTGAAGAGCGCCTGGAACCCCAGAGCTGGTAGACACAGGTGAACCCAGGGGCAGGAGAGGGGCTCGCGGTCAGATGGCCTTCATGAGAAGCACAGGACACTGAGACCTGCCTGGGAAAGGTCATGGAGGGCACTAGAGTGACACCTGAGGTCATCCTCTGGTCTCTGCACACACGAGCACACACATGCATATAATACATACAACGCACGTACTACAGAACACACACACAAACATACATGTGTGCACACGTGCACAACTCATAAAACACACTGTACACTATAGACAAACATACATGTGTACATGCATGCACATAACACACATGCACATACTGTACAAACTAAACACCATGCACACAACATACTTGTGCATGCATGCACATAACACACACATACCACACTATACACCATACACACAAATATACATGTGTGCATGCATACACATGACACACAGGTGCACACATATGCATACTATACACCATACACACACACATGCATGTGTACATGCACGCACATGCCACAAACATTATACATACACTACACACCAGTACACACAAACATACATGTGTGTATATATATATACATACCACGCATACACCACACATAAACATACATGTATAAACACATGCACATATCACATACACACATACATACATACTAGACACCCTACACACATGCACCATACATATTCACACCATATCCAAAGAGAAAAATACCACACATGCACACATACATTCACACCACACACACCATGCATATTCAAACACACAGATATATACACCATATACATGCCACATTACACAAATTGACACCATACAACACAGCTACATACCATATCATATATATGTTCACATATGCACACGTGCGTGCATGCACACACACCACCCAGACACATCACAAACACCCCTGCTAGTGATGTGAGAATAAGGAGTTGTTGTAAGCAGTCTGTGTAGTTCCCAGCTCTCAAGAATGCTGTGCTGCTCTCTGCTTGACAGGAGAAAGTGCTTCAGAGTTCTGAGGGTTGGTGGCGGCCGGCACAGGCAGCAAGTCCTGGGCTGCTTCCATGGAAGCCCGGGAAGAATCCAGGGCAGGGACGAAGGACCAGGGATGTCAGCCTGGGATGGGGGATGGAGAGCCAGGGATGCCAAGCTGATGGGGGGTGCCAGCCTGAAACAGGGGAGGGACAGGGATGCCAGCCCGAGATGGAAGTGGGGCAGGGATGCCAGCCCAAGATAGGACAAGGAGAGCAGAAGTTCCTAGCTCAAGCTCTGCCCTGGGTCTGCAAGAGTGCCCTGACCGAACTTTCAACCTACAGGAGGAGGCAACATAATCTCGAGTCTTCCTTTTTACAGAAATCAATTAGCCTTATTTTTTAGCCTCGAATTGTTGTGGTTTTTTTTCTTTTTTTTGCAAGCCTTTTGAGGAAACTTGAGATGGTTTCGTTATCCCAAACTTCTTCCATTTCTCTCTCAGCTCCCCCCTTATCTTCATATCGCAGCTCTTTCTTGCACACTATTTTTGCAATACACTTAAATGTACAGTTTAAATACTATGTATATTTAAGCTATGCTAATGTAAAATGGCATCGAATGTAAACAGAAGTGGTAGAACAAGCAAGAAAATTAACAATTTCTTCATTTCCAATGTGAAATGTCCCTGGAGGACCTGTGACCACTGTTCACTCTCCTACCAAAAGCCCTAATTGCAAAGCACTTTTCAAAGTGGCTTCCCTCTGGAAACCTCTTAAGTGTGAGACCTTGAATGGTGTGGAGTTGCCCAAGCTGCCCAGGAAGCCAGCGACCTCTGCTCAGTCACTCCTAATTGCTAAGTCCTTTGCACAGCACAGAAGAAAACAACAGAGACATTTATTTTCAGAATACACATTCCAAGAATAACCTTAAAACAATATACCCTTGCACAGGAACTTAACTACATCATTCACCCTGACAGATCCTAAAATCATGAGTGAATTCCATTCAATTATAACTTGAATAATACTTCTCAGAACTCACAAATCACTAAAAAAAGACATTTTAACTCTCTGCAAGGGCATGTGATATTATTCTGAAATTAGCACTTCATATTAAGCTATAGCCTATAAAATCTGGTGTCAAAACACTAGATCTCATGAAGACCCTTGTGTTGGGATGTGTTTGAGCACTTCCCAACCCAATTCCCCCATACCTTTGCTGCATGCTCAAAGAGACATCTTTTTATTGCAAAATGAGTCCAGATTTATATGCTATGTACTTGCTCAGAATTCCAGCCTTATAAACTCACAATAGATTCTGAGGTATCTAAATCCACCTGATTGAAACGGACCCCCATGATTCCATTCACATCAGCTGGACCTGTTGTGGTCAGTGAGGTGTTTCATTCCCTGGGCTTCATCTTTGGTGATGGACCTTAGTCACACATGCTGTATTGTCAGACCCCTCCCTGTGCTCGGTGAGATTCCCATCAGCTCTATTGAAGGTTCATGTTGCCAAAAGAACGTCCGCAAGAGTGCCATGCTAGGCATTAATATTGTGATTTTCTCAGGGGCATAGCTTGGAGCATTCTTACTCTGTGACCTCTGGCTTAGTCACCTGCATGCCTTCCCTCCCCCCTCTCTCTGCATGCCTTCCCTCCCTTCTCTTCTAAGTCTACACTGTCTCTGGTTTTTCTAGTCATGCTTAAAATTTCCCTTCTGAATGCTTTGTGACAATATCTAGAGACTAGCAATGTATGTGAGTCTTGTCACCTCAGTGAAAATATCCTTGGAGGCAGAGGGGAAACGGAGGTACTCAGTGAGCCCCTGCTGCCAGCAGCTGGAGGACTTCCATGAGCGGCAGGGCTGCTGGCGCTGTTGCTCTATGTTCTCTGGTGTCCACTTGGCCAGTCTGGGAGACTGAACTACTTACGTGTCTCTGCTGCTGTGAGTCACACTCAAAGTCAAGCAGCTTAAAGGAGAAAGGGAGATTTATTTGGCTTACGGTTCCAGAGGGGAGATACAGTCCTTCATGGAGCAAAAGGCATGGCTGGCTGGCAGAAGCTGGAGGCCGCTCAGATCACTGCAGACAACATAGAGACAGACACAACTCGATGCAGAATGCAAGAAGCAGACTAACTGTAGCCAGGTGGGGCTGACCAACCTCAAGCCCACCCCCTGTGACATGCCTTCCTCCCGCAAGGCTCCACTTCCCAAAGGGCACATGATCTCCCCAAACACCGGCAGCAGCTAAGGATTCAGACACATGGGTCTGGGGGGGCACTCACCAAACCATGACAGATAACTGTCACCCCTCCAAGCGCACTCAGCAACCAAAGTGCTGTTAAGGCACCAAGCAGCAAACGAATGACTGGCTTCTGGAGACAGCTGAACAGGTGTTTCTGATGAACAGCCTCACAGGATAGCAATACTATCAAAAAGATATAAATAGTATTCCCATTGTGTATAAAACTGATTTCCAAGGTGCTGAAGATTGGTGGTGGGAAGCTAGACTTCAAACTTCTGCCCACTTACCACACCCACCTGCCCCGAACAGCTCCCCATTCTTTGCTCTCAGCTGCTCTGCCAATGTACCTTAAAGAGCTTCATGTCCAAGAAACATCTGGCAGGCAGCAGGGCTGGGGAGCCTGACAGTTATTTTCAGGTTGTCTACTTGGTCATTGAGAACTGAGCCATTAGGCACTCTTCTGAAGAATGAGGCAAGCCCCTGAGCAAGCTTGCAAGAGAGTATCTCATTGTTGAGCGGAGACCCAGCTCATAGTGAGAAAGACCATTCCCCAAGCAGGTAGAAAAGATGGGAGGGAGAGCTGGTTGGAAGTAGCAGACGGACGAGCCAGAAGGTACGCTCCTCTCGCAGATCCTCCTGTGGGGTATCCAGCTCCCTTCGCTCCTGATGCTCATATCGCTCTCTGCCGTGCGGATGATCTGAAAAAACTGTAAGCCATTAAAATCCCCTGTTCCCCTCAATTGTTTGGGCCGCATATGTATGGCATCCATCAAGATGGCTGTGTCTGGAGGACTGATCCCTGAGTGCTGGATCCATGAGCCCAGGTGCTGAGTGTGATTCCTGACCAAAGTAGAATGAATGTGTGCCGTATATAAATGCAAACTGGGACCCAAGCAGGAATCCATTAGGAAATCCAGCTGGTATAGGGAGAACGTGGCAGTTCAGGAGGAAAGAGAAGAAAAGTTAACATGGGTCTCCCAGAACTCAGAGGTACACGACCAACCACATGGATGGCTCAGAGGAGAAAAACACACGTGAGAAATGGTGGCTGGAACAGAAAAGAGAGCTGGCCATTAGCCTCTTCCAGAACATTCTGCTATGCATGAGGTTGAAGAACTTTTATCCTCAAGAACAGACCCGGATCCTTTCCATGGAGAGGACCAAGGCCGGCACACAAGCCTGGGCAGAGACTGTGCCAAAGGGTGGTGAACTAGCTGGCGTGTGCTCAGCAACCCAGAGAAGGCCACAGAAAAGTCCCTCATCTGTGCTCGGGGCTGGAAATATGCAATCGATATTCCGTCCCTCAGCAGCGTGCGGAAGATAACCTCCAGGTAACCAAGCGAGAAATATGAAAATTGAAAACAGAAGTAGAGTCAGTGAGCAAAGAAAGGGGGGGAGGAAGGAGGAGGAGGAGAAGGAGGGAGTCCCATCCACCAAGCTATACTGCAAGACATAGGAGACGGCCACTGCATTCACATGTGCACAAACAGAGAATGAAGAAGGCCACATCTTGGATTTTGGTCATGTCGCATTAAGTTCGTGGAGTACAGTCAGGAATGGTTCACAGCATGCCAAGGCTGCGGAAGGAAAGGACCGCCCGCTGCTGGTGAGGTGGCGCAGGTACATGGTTCCAATGTGTTTCCTAATAGATACACCTCACTTTAAAAACATTCATAGGAGAGAGAGAGAGAGAAGACCATCATGTACATGCGTGCCATGGTCCATGGTGTATGATAGGAACATATGAGTGGAGGTCAGAGGACAATTTTCGTGCCTGTTCTCTCCTTTTACCATGTGGGCTTCAGGGGATTGATCTCAGGTCACCAGGTCAAGCAGGTACCTCAACCACTGATCTATCCAACTAGCCTGATACTTGCTTTGGAAAAGCATTATCCGGCCATCAAGATGGCTTGGGTGATAACGGTGTTTGCCACCAAGCCAGACAACCTGAGTTCAATCCCTGAAACCCCCATGGTGCAAGGAGAGAGCTGACAACTGCAATTTGTTGTCTGACGTGTGCACACATGCAATGACACATGCACACGCATGCACGGGCACAATAAATAAATGTTAAAAATCAATCATACACGGAAAGAACGTGTATCAGAGAATTTCTGTCAATTAGCATACTTCTGTATGCTACATTCTGGAACCTTCTCAGCTCTAATCCAGGCCCATCTGCCCATCAAGGACCTCTAACCCTTTTACTGACATCCATCTGCATTGGGTATTGGATCAGGGTTTTGCCTTAGAGTTTCTCAGCCACGTCCTTGCCGTAGCTTTTGGGTAGCTGATGTTGCTCTGCCCCCGCAGCACTGTAGTGTGTGTTTGAGCCTCTGGTGCCGAGTTCCTTCTTCAGGGTAGTTTCCAGCACTGCTGTGGGTGCTCTTCCTCAGAAGCGGGGTGCAGGGGTGCATGCTGTCAGCTAGGAACAGGGAGCAGAAGTGAGCTGTAGTCACAGAAGGAATGACTCCTTTACCTGCCACCAGGAGACACGTTTTTACCCACGTGGAGTGGAGCGACAGTCACTCTACTTCTCTCTGCTGGTAGTTACACTTTTTAATACATGGTGGGTTGGCACGCACAGTAAAGGATGCTCCAGGGATTGGGGCGGGAGGCACTTAGGGATGGGAAGGGAGGGGAGAGGGGAAGGGGACCAGGGGGGTGGGGGGAGGTGGAGGGAGGGAGGGGACTGGTGTACCTGTTAAGTTTGTATGAGCGGAAATAATAATAAAAATAATAAAAAAAAATACATGGTGAGTTCTACAGCATCGTGAGCTGGCATTCCAATGCCCACTAGTAAGTCAAACACCTTTTCTTTTGCTCTTTGGGGTTTCAGTGTTCTCTTTTGAAAAGTTTTTGTTCAATTATTTTCTTTAATGGGTTATCAGTGCACTTTTCTGTATTGATTTGTGTACTTTCTTTAAAGGTTTATTTTTTTAATTTTTAAAAAAATGTATGTGTGTGTGTATGTGTGTATATATGGAGGGCACTGTATGTTCCTGTGGAGGACCAAGGGTGACTTTGAGAATCATCCTGGATTCCTTCTACCTCCTTTTTGCTTTGTTTTGGGATTTCCCAGGCTCTGCTTTCCAAAACAGAAGCACAGGTTGCTGGCATTTCCACCTGAGATCTGAATTCAGGTCTTTCTGTTTGTGAGGCGGAGTCTTAACCCTTGAGCCTTGTCTCCAGCTATATATACATTTACATATATGCACATATGTGTGTACATGTATATGAATGCATCTATTGACAGTACGAATGTGTCTTTTGAGCAGCAGAACCCTCTTAGTTTAACCTAGAATAGTTTATCACATATTAGCTTTCTTTCCTTCATTTTTACTTGACTTACGCACCTTGGATACAAACTTCTTCTGCTCCAAGGTCACCAGAACCTTCCCTGTATTTTCCTCCATAGGCCTCACTGTTTGCCTTTCCCAATTAGATCTGAAATCCATCACGGATTGATTTCCTCGGTCAGTGTTCAAATACCTTTCACTTTCCATGAGGGAGGCCCATCGACCCAGCGCTTTGCAGGCAAGGCCGACCCTTCCCTTCCATGCCACATGTTGTAAGTCAGCCGCCCAGGAGAAACCTGAGGCCTGGGTTTCATCGCTCACCGTCTCAACCTTTATCAAGGCTCATTTCATGTTTTTCCCTGTCCGTTGCAGGAGGTTGTGGAAAGGGAGAATTTTCTGGAGCCAAGAGGGATGACAGTAAGTCAAGATTTGTGGGTGCTACTGTCTTCCAAGAAAGTGTAGAGATTTTAGGCCTATAGGATGTTTTTAAATTTTTCTCAAAAAACTTTATTATTTCAAAGAAAAAATTTAAAGAGGAGACTTCACAAAAAGTTGTATAGGAAACAAAATTCCCAAGACATAAACAGAAACGCTACATCATAGAGCACTCCACAATACACAAAGACAAAAAGACAAAGGGACCCCCACTGTCTAAAAACCCAACCAAATCCATAGTTCCTGGCTTGGGGACCACACAAGCCTTCTATCATAGTGGCAACATTCACCAATCGGCAATACCATCCTCCACCAAATCCTTGCCCGTCTCTGTTACGAGCTCGCCTAACTTACCTCTGAATCCCACACCACAGAATTTGTCAGCTGACCCGAGTGTTTTAATTGTAATTCTTAGAAGCCCAGTGAGCAGCTCGTCTGCCCATCCTGGCATGCTACAGGTGTGTACCCAGATGCCCTGAGAAGGTAGGCATCGGCATGGGAGGGCTGCGTGTCCGTCCTCGGCCTCCTCCTCTGGTCTCAGGTAGTTAGATCTTGCCAGTCTTCATCTGACAGATGGATGAGCAGCAGCCACCTGACAGACATGCGCCCTGGGTACGCGTTAGCAGAAGGGCCCCATGCTGATGACTATGTGACAAGGCGCCTGCTGAGAGGGAGGCAGGCAGGGAGGAGGCGCCGTTCACTTACATGAGCTGTTGCAGTCTGAGAGCCCTGAATCCTTTTTAATTGACAAATGAATTGTCCTCCGAAGTGTTGATGGCCCCAGGAAGACGCTGGTGTGCGATCAGGAGCCCTGTCTCCTGAGGCCTGAATGGCCTGCTGCAGACACACACAATAGGGAGTCTTTAGATTACGGCCTCTATGTGTGTCTGCAGGAGAATGTCTAGATTGCTTTAAGGTGGGAAAGACCTGTCCACAGTGGGCAGCACCATTCTCTAGACTGGCATCCTGGGCTGGATAAAAAAGTGAGGTGAACAGCAAGCCAGCATTAATTCTCTGCTGTCTGCAAATGGCATGTGACCATATTGAGGTCATGTGACCAGGTCTCTGCCTCTGTGGATGTCATGTGACCAGGTCCCCCTCTCTCCAGTTCCTGCTGTTGTGACATCCCTACTTGGTTGCACTGTAACCTGAGTTGTAAGCCAATGAACCCCCTTTGTCCCCTAAGATGCTTGAGTCAGGTAATGTGTCACAGCAACGTGTGATGAACTAAAACGTGGAGGCCTTTCTTGTCATCAGTCTGTGTGGCTCACGGGACAGACATCTTGGAGGGGCAGGGCAGGACTTTCTCCATGACTGTAGAATACAATGCTGGGGAGGGCATGTGACATCTAGGGAGGGCTCAGTACAGTCAATGGAGCTCACATTCTGGGACTTATAAAGTGGCCGTTTAGAAGCAATTGCTGAATACTTTAAAAAGCTTAAGGCCACAAGAGTATTCTTTGTTAGGGGTGGAACACTTAGCTACGGTCAGAAAGTTCTCGTTAGCGAGATGCAGTGTATGGGCTTCTCAAGGGCTGTGATCATCTGGTCAACAGGAGGATTCTCTGGCATGTTAGTGGCTTCTCTGCCCTGTCCCTGTGTCCCCGGGTCTTTGTCTCTGTGTCTTCCCTATGTGCTCTGTCTCACTTCACAAACGTGTGTACACACACATGCACAAGTCAGCGTGCGCTGAGCTATCTTTATACCCCTAGAAAAGTTGAAAGAGACGGTCTGGGTGAAGTCCCCTCTCCTGCGGCCTCAGGGAAGAAGGGCGGATGAGGAAGTGGGAGCATGGAGCAGGAAGTTCTGATGTGGGGCAGGCACAAAATGGGGCTACTGTGTGTTCCGAGCATCCCACAAGCACCCCGCACTGGGAAAGGCTGGCGGGAGCAGCTGCTGCTGGGGCCTTGCTGACCACGGCTTCCCAGAGCGCAGCGGCCATCCTGAAGGAGGGCGGACAACAGGAAGGACTGTGAACCTGTGCTGTCTGGTGCAGCGCAGCTCACAGTGGGTTTGGGGCTGTTTCTGAAATGGAATTACCTGAATGCCCTTTTTGAAGTGCCTAGAGGACCCCCTCATTCCTTCCCAGTGACTTGGGAGAGGGTCCCGGCAGAGTCTCTTCCCCTGTGCCCACTTCTGTGTTTTCAGGAATGTGGAAGTTCGAGGATCTTGCTCTCACTGTGACATTTGGGGAGGCTCTGTGTAAAGTTAACCCTACTGTGCGCTATGCTTACCACTGTCCCCCTGTCCCCCCAAAGTTGCCTCTACTGGCATCGCCACGGTGAACATCACGTTCAGGAATCTGCAGCTGTTCTTAACCCCAGGGCAGCTGGGCCATCATGCACCCCATCTTTGGAGGACAGTTAATCCCTCCCATACACAGCTAAAAAGTCCCTGTGGCAAATGCAGACCTGCTGGAGGTAGGGACACAAGGATGTGCCCCTGGAGGATCAGGGAGCGGGCCCCACCCCCTACAGGGCAGAATGGCTGCCCCGCTGGGGGGGTGGAGGGGAAGCACCCACCGCACTTGGCAGATGGCAGTCAAATCCTGCTGTTCTCACAATAGGGACGCTTGTTGTTGGGAAACACTTTTGAGTTCCACTGCTGGGGTTTCCAGGGTGTGGGAATTGCCGGTGTTGGAAAAGAATTAAAGAGAAAAAAAAAAAAAAAACCCACAAAGCTGCCTCTTTTCTTCTCAGGCTTCCTAACCGGCCGCCCAGCCTCTGGCCAGCTTCGCCTTTTTACTCAGAGACGGTCTTTGATCCAAGCCAAGGGAACAAAAGCTGATTATCTCACCTTTAAATAGAGAGATTTTAGCAGAGACATTGAAGGGTCAGGGGGAGGGGAGGGGAAGCCCCCAGGAAGCCCTCTACCCAAGGTCCCAAGGCTCCTGGTCACTGAGTGAAGCCTGAGAAAGAACACATTCCCTACCCCACCCCACCCAGCCCCCAGAAGTATCTGCTGCAATACTGGAGACACCCTTGGTGGCTGCTTGTATTTATAGAAGAAAGAGACTGTAATTAACCAGCTATATTAATCCATGGCTAGCAGACTTGCAGTATCTCAGCTCAGTCTGCACAGAGCACGCGCGTTGCCTGAACACTTAGGCATCTGAAGGTCATTTTCCCTCAGCGTCCTTCCAGACTAGCACTGCACGCACAGCTTCCTTCCAGGACGTCTTCATCCTTCACAGCCTCTGAACCCCTGGAATAAAAAGCAACCGGGCAGCACACAAAAAAAAAAAGGTGGCCTCTCTAAGTAAGGCAGGGAGCAAGCCCACGCTGGTCAGTCCCAACCACAGACCTGTGTGACGCTAGGACAAATAGACTGTCTCCACGACAACTTTAAACCCTTTAAGGTAAACTTTCTCTTTTGTACTGTTAGAAAAGCCACTCTTCCTTGAGCTTTCAGGCTCTTCTTATACAGAGGCGGGAGAGTGTGATCTCTCAATGGAAGAGATGCTTTGTGAAAAATCCACTACACACTTGGCCTCCGAGCTGTGATTAGAAATATGTAAGTTGAATCATTGCTGACCATTGATCGAGACCAGCTGTTGTGGGGACAGTACTAGCTGGTTTAAATCCATCATCTCCTTTCATCGCCATATCACACCCCAGAGTGAAGTATTGTAATCTTAGTTTCATCAGTACAAAAGTGGAGACCTGGGTGCGGGGCCTGTAATCCTAGCACTGGGGGTGGGGGGGAGAGACAGGAGGGTCACTGGAGCTTGCTGACCAGCCAAGGCAGACAAATTAGTGGACCCCAGGCCTTGTGAGAGATCTTGTCTCAAAAATGAGGTGGAGAGCAATTTGATCTCTGGTCTCCACACTTAGGTACATACAATGTGTGCACACCTGCACATGCATGTACACACACCTACACACGTGTGCACACACTGGCACATACATATGCACACACAAGGAAAAGTACTGAAAGTAGACCTTGATACATCCTCTCGAATACTGTATGGTAAGTGGTGGGTCCAATGTTACACCCCAGGGTTCCAGAGCTTACCCACTCATTACCACACTGCACATGCATGACAAAAAGTGTACCCCCAGATGTCCTTCATGTCTCTACAGGGACCTGTAATCCCCAGGTGCCCCTCGTGCCTCTACAGGAGAGTTACGAGTGCACACACCTTTTTTTTTTTTTTATTTAAATGCTTTATTCTCCCTGATAACGTTACCAGAGCAAGGCACCCTTGTGGTTGCCACAGGAACACAAGTCCTGCGCCAGAGTTAAGCAGGAGGCAGCTTGTGAATCGGATGGCGGGTGAAAGGCACGGCTTTTCTGCACCTGCACTTCTGGAGTCAGTCTGAGACATTGCTTCTGATAGAAGCCCAAGTTTTTTTCTTGTTGTTTTTGTTTTTGTTTTGTTTTGTTTTGCCTTCAAGAGCAGACAGATCCCACTTCACTGTGGAAGCAGTGACTGCCCATCCACCCTGGGTACTTGGTGAACTGATTTGAACAAGTATTCCAAGCAGCTCAGCAGCTGCAGAGACAATGCCTGTGTGTGGGAGCCCCAGACCCTTGTTGCCTCAGCCCCCTGACTGCAGCCCACTGCTGCAGCCCCCTGACCGAGTCCAGTGGATGGGCCCCACCCTCCTCCAGCGCAGGCTGCTCATACATTTTCCTCAGTCCACTGTGAACCATTCAGTGCTTTTGGATGCCTTGTTTATCTTGCAGGCAAGGCATTAAATTCAAGTTCCAGTTTGGATGAGACTGACTTAGTTGGCATCTCACCGTGGGAACATCTCATTAGCCAAGCTCCTGTTTCTAAGGCAGACGAAGGGCCCAGGCCTGAGCGGCAGGTTCTGTTCCTTTTGTGTCAAAGTTGTTTTTTGATCTTACATAATTCTCATCCCTGGACATTTTTTGGAACAGAGCCTGAAAAATATTAACGTATATGTATATTTCTCTAAGTAATAAAATTGATAAACTGCCCCTGTTCAGCCTCAAGCCATAATTTAATATTTCACTGCTGATTGCTGGCATTGTATTTTCAGTGAAACCTGCCCTCTATTGTGCCAAGTACAAATGGGGCATGAATCCCTACAGGGGACTCTATGAATCCTGCAGGGAACCCCATGAATCCCTGCAGGGGACCCCATGAATCCCCACAGAGCACCCTGTGAGCCCCCAGGAAGATTCCATGAATCCCTGTGGGGAACTTCTGTAGGTGTGTGTTGAACCTGAATCTGGGTGGTCTAGCACCCTGCCCCCATGTCTCCTCCTTATATGTTGACACATTTTCTTTCAAGCAGAAGCAAGATCCCTAAAGAAGGGGAAAATCATTATGTATCATTAACTTGAATAGAAATTCCAGCCATCCATTTGTTCCCTTTATTTGCAGGTGAGGCTGGGCAACATTTTTAAAGAGCAAATAGGACTCCTCAGAGAATGGTCTCCCACGCTTTCTGCGGGTCCAATGTCACTCCCTTGTCCATTTGAAGTCACAGGTTAGTATTTTCTGAGAATAGCATGTACAAGTAGATCAAACTGAAAGATGATATTTGAGAAGCTTGCACTCTTAATGTAAATAAATGCTTTGGGTGTATTCCAGTCATGAACTCACAGTAGCTGGAGATGCATGCACTGGGTGTGCACAAGAGCGGGCGCATCAGCAGCAGGCATGGATGGAGAAGGGGAGTCACTTATGAATTAAGTGTGACTGACAGATTCACGGAGCCAGGGAGTCATTGTCTTTGGCTGTACATTCACCGGTGATGCTACCAGGCTCCCGTGGAGAGTTCCAAGTCAGTGATCTCTCAGATACGTACCTGGTTAAACTAGATGGGTCACCAAGTACAACCAAAGGTCATGAATCCAAGTAAGGAGCTAGAGGGAAGTAGGGGGTTTGACAGTGATGGGAAGAAAGTAAGAGAAGGTGGGGGAGAGGGTAAGAGAGTGCTTTCTATACATGTGTGAAATTGTTAAAGAACAAGCAATACAAAATTTAAAAATGGGTTTGGCATGAACATTCAGCACACCGCCACAAACCTGGAAGACTCCTCTGTTGGAAAATGAAGGAGTACATTCATTTCTTTCCTTGCCATGCCTACAAATGGCTGGTCCATCCTTGAGCTCTCTTGCCTCTCCCCCAATGAATGCCTGGATCATTCCTGGCACGTTTACCCCAGACTCGAGTAACATTCTTTCTCCTAGCGACATGACGTGGGCTTTGGTGGGGCGAGGTGAGCTGAGAATAGGAAGGGACCAAGGCGCCATCTGTTTGTGGCCAGGGGCTGCTTCACTGTAGTCTGCTTCCTTCTTGGAAGATTTTAGCACCAGCGTCATGGCTGACGGCAACTGCAGAACTGTTCTGTGCAGGTCAGTATTGGGGCTCCTGGACTGTGCACTGGGAGCTTTCTTCAGGTCAGCTCTGGGGTTCCCAGGCTGTGTTCTGACAAGTCTGCGGCCATTGCTGGGTTCCTGTGCTGTGTGCTCTAAGTCTGCAGGTGAGTGTTGGGGCTCCCTTGCTGTGTGCTCCAACCCATTTGCAAAGCAATGTTGGGGTTCCCAGACTGTGCACTCTGACCCGTCTGCAGGCATCCCCCTTTTCCTCCTGGCTCCTTCTTTCTCACTTGCTGATCTGTGTGCTCCTTGGGTCTCCCTGGCCTGGAACCTACCACTTCAATGTGCACCGGCTTGCTGGTTTTCCCATGATACTCTTCCTCTGAGAAGCCATGGCCAGGCCCTGCAGCATCGCGACTCTTTTTGCTTTGACTTCTTAGTTGTCACTAAAATCAAACGAAGCATTTGCTTCGCAAAAAAATGCTAAGTCTGTGCTCTGTTGGAGCGAGGCAAGATGGCCAAATGGAAGGCAGGTACGGAGAAGATGCCGTGGTTCTCTGCCCTGGACATGCTGTTCCTGGAACTGTCTCTTGTCTCCCGAACATCTTCTTTGCAAGACATCCTCAGCAGTGGGGTCCCGGGGTAGTGCCTCTTGAGCCACATCTTGTGAGGGACCACCATGAGTTCCTGTAGGTGCACTGAATGGGAAAGGTCTTAGACAGGGGACTGGTTAGCATTTGGTCACTACAGCTGTGTGTCAGGTAGCACCTTGCTTGGCTATTGGAAATGCAGATGGTCTCGGGCCCAACCACAGACAGGGTCAGGACGGACGGGGCAGAAAGGGTGCATGTAAACTGGCAAGCACTCTTCCCCTAGTAGCTGGCTAGAACAGATGTATCTGCATCATTTTCAAAAGTATCCTCTGAAACATAGTTAATCCCCAAAATCCTCATCAGAATTTCGATTTTAGCCCTACCCCATGGCAAAATGCAAAGATGTCAAATCGTTTGCATGGATGCATAGCATTTCCACATACCCTCTTATATCCTCTTGTGAAGTCACTCTCCATGATGCATAATATCTGAATGATGCATACGCTGTGCATCTATGATGCCATATTCTGAAGGAGGTACTAGCAAAGAAAGGATGTTCATAGATTGGGGTCAGAGCGAAAAGACTTACTTTTGAAAAATATTGGGTCTGAGGTTGGATCCATGAATGTGTGGCCAGCTGCTTGCATTCATGATCCTTGTGATGCGCACCCCAGTAATTCTGGCAGTCCCTATGGACACTCGGTGAGGTTTGCCATAAAATCCATTAAATACCATGGAGGAAGGCTCTCCATCCATCATTCTAAATATAGTAGATATTGAGTACAATTTTCATTTAAAAATTGGCATCTCTCATAACTGCCTGGAGGAAATCCACTTGTAATAGTCCTGGACTATATAGAGGAGATCGATTCTCTGTCTCCACAACAAAGCGAGACTGACAGGAGATTGTTAGCTCTCCTCAAACAGTGCCACAGGGGGCACCAGGGACACACGGCGAACACGGAGACTTGGCCAAGAAGCGCCTCTGGGAACTGGCATGTAGCTTTGAATACTGCACGCTGAGACACCTCTGGGAGGCAGCTCAAGGCCGCCAGCCCAACAAGGGTCTGCAGGGAAACAGTGGCTGGGCACGATGCTAGTGTAGGCGTGCAGGAGCGGCATGCAGGGTGTGACCTGCCTGGCTTCCCGTGGACGCGGAGCATCAGGAGGCCATGAGCTGCGGGGCTGGGGAGCAGGATCCTTTTTGGAAGGACACAGGCAAGACCCAGAGATGGTGGGCAGCCCCTCCTGCAGTGTGGTCCCGCTCTCTGTGGGGGTGGAAAGGGTGCGTGTGGCCTGATACAGCTCTGTCCTCTGCTGCTGGAGTCTTTAACCCCAGAGCTCAACAGGCGAGGCAGAGCTGGGTCTGGGCTGGGGCAGGAGATGCCCCGTGCTTGACTCTGATTCCCTGGGCCATCGCGCGGGTGGGCCGCCCCTCTGGGTGCTCTTCAGCCCTCGTGCAGGGCTGTTCTGACACACAAATGAGTTCCTTGTTTTTCCCGGGGGTGACTACAAAGGTTTGTAAGTGGAACATGTAGGGGGATGTATATAGGTGTACACCTCTCCCGTGTGTATGTGTGAGGGTGTGGGTGGGTATGTGGGTGTGAAGGCCCAACAATGATATCAGCATGGGAGTTATCCTTATTTTCTGCCACCTTTATTTTTTATTTATGTGTGGTAGTGTGCGTGTGTGTGTGTGTGTGTGTGTGCACGTGCACACACACACGTGCACATGTGTATCATAAGGCACTGTATGTGCCTGTGGAGGCCCAAGAGTGACTTCAGGAGTTATCCTGGATTGCTCTACCTCCTTTTTGTGTTGTTCCGGGGTTTCCCAGGCTCTGCCTTCCAGAGCCAGAAGTGCAGACCACCACCATTTCTGCCTGGTGTTTTTATGTGGGATCCGGGATCTGACCTCAGGTTCTTTTTCTTGCGAGGCAGAGTCTTAACCCCTCTTCAACCCTCTCTAGCTCTCTTCAACCTCTAAGACGGAGTATTCAATCAAATGGAGAGCTTGTCTATATGACTCTATGGCTAGCTCTGGGGGTTTTGAATCTTCTGCCTCTTGAGGCATAATTGCGGGTAGACCAGTGCATCACCTAGCGCCTTCCTAGGCTTTGGGGATCTGTGCTTGGCTGTCCTCACATGGTGAGAAGGTGTTTGTGTGCAAGAGAGAGGCTTGCTCCAGAAAAGGTTAGGTTCACAGTTTCACAATGGCGGATCCACCATGGTGGAGAGCACTGGGTAGTCATGGTGGAGTGTGTGAGTACATGAGTGTATGAGTGTGTGAGTATGTGAGTGTGTAAATGTGTGTGTATGTGGCTGGGCTCATCACATCTTGGCCACAGACAGGAAGCAGAGAGTTGAGGCTGGAGCCAGAAGTATTTGTGACCTCTGCCCTCAGTGACTCCCTTGTGCCATCGAGACCTCCAAGACCCAGAGGTTCTAAGATGACCCAAATAGTACCTCTGGCTGGGCCAGTGCTCAGCACAGAAGACTTGCTTAGCTCACAATACCACTCTCCAGATACAGAGCATATGCCAGGCATCTAGCGCTCGCATGGCTTACAGTTCCCTCTCAGTCTTGCAGGACATGCCTGAAACAGAGCACATGCCACACACTTTTCTTCGGTTCTGGTTAACATCTCATTTTTCTCTCCCTTTTGCAAGCCTAAGTAGAGGTGTATCAAATTGACTAACCTCAAAGGAATTATCGTTTGGCTTCATTGATTTCATCATCCCAATTACGTGTAGTTCTCTAAGGCATGCATTATTATGGTTTGGATATGATTGTTATGTGTCCCCCAAGGGGAGCACATTGGAAGAAGACAGAAAAGGCTGTAGAATCTTTGGGAAGCAGAGCTCCTTGGGAGATGGTGAGGCCATTCATTGTCTTGAAAGGAATTAATGGGTTCTTTGGGGACCTCGTTAGTTCCCGTAAGAGCTGCTTGTCCCCTGAATCACATGATTGCTGTCTTGCATGTGTTCCCGCCATGACATCATATGTCATGCTGTGGTACAGATAGCAGGTCCTCAGTGGTGCTGAACAGATGTTCATGGCACGAATTTGCTAGATGGAAGCTCTAACTCAATAATAGACTCGACTCAGGCACAGTAAGCACTGCGCTGATGCACACCATTCACTTGTATTTTGCTTTCGGTGGTTTAGAGTAGTTTAATCACTTGGGTGCTGAATGGTGGCTAATGCCGAGCCTGGGTCACGATGTGGGCATTGAGGTTGCGCTGTGACTTTCCCACAACCACAGTCACCACAGCCACAGCCCTAACCACCGACCCTTATCCTCATGGCAGCCCCTCCAGTGCATGCCTGGGCAGAGCTGCAGCAGTGCATGCCTTACAGGACTGTAGCATGAGACCTTCGTCCTCACCCCATGCAGTTCTAGCCCAGGATCACCATGATGTGCACAGCCATCTCTGCTTTGCATGTCTGGTGGGAGGGAAAAGATGATTAAAATATATTAGAATGTATCTGATCATTTTGGAGTGTGATGCTCTTCTGCTTTTGTTTTATTTATGTCATGAAGATAATAACTGGGTTTCTGTTTTGTAATAGGAACGCCACCTCTGGGTTCTGTCTCCTAGAGTCTTTTCATAGATGTCTGTTTCTAGAACATTCCTGACTGCCTCTTTCTCTAGATAATTTTTAACAAACTACTAACAGCATGGATCCTTGCTCTGCAAGCCAATCCTCTCCGACTCCTGCTCCTTGTGTCACTGTCCTATAAGACAAGTGTTTGTTCTCATCGCGTCTATTTCCTCCTCCCCCAGGGTCCACCAGAGCATCGGGGCCTGGCTTTCACCAGTGCCCTGCCCGGCACTGTCCCTCTGCTTCTGAGGCTGTTTGTGTTCCCCTAGCCTGGCTTCCGGGAAGCCTTCTCCACGGGGTGCTCTTTCTTTTCCTGGCTGCTTTGCTCTAAAGCGACAGCCCGGCGGTTTCCTCCTTTTCTTCTTTTGCTTGCCCCGCCTGGGCTTGTTCACCGTGACACATTTGCTTCAGTCCTTGCGTCTCTCCAAATCTCCCCTGGGTGGCCCTGCCTGCCTTCTGGTCTCGGCTGTCACCAAGCTAGGACCCCAAGTGCTTCCGTAGAATTGGCAGTCCGCAGACCTCTAGAGCAGACTAGGCGGTCGCCAGCGCCCCCTGAGGCTTTTAAGAGCTTCACATCTGTCTGGAAAGGAACCCATTACCCTCTCTGAAATGGCTCCTTCCCCCAGGGGTCCTTTTGTGCCTCTTTCCTTCCCTGAGACTAAATCTAAGAAAGTCTTATTCCTGAGGTTTAATCTGGCAGCTGTAACATATGATTCAGTGAGTTCCTGAAGCAGTAGGAATATGGACTGGGCCACCCTCGTGTGCGAAATTGCTTCTTCACAGATGATAATTGTCCTGACAAAAGTATACAAGGACATGCTTCTAGGAAACTTTAAAACCTCTTTCCTAGTAGTCATCTCCCCTTATAATTATCAAACTCAGAAAATCCAGAGGGGAAAAATCATGTAAACGCAACAGGATCACCTTAAATATACAAGCTAACTTTGGATTTTCATTCATTGTCCAGAATATTTATGAGGAAGCATTCTATGGCAAAACCCTTCCACAGGCCTCCCGTCTCTCAAGGAGGTGAGCAGGAACGCCAAGAGTCCGATATGGAACTGATGATCTCAGAATTCATTTCTTCCTGGGTAGGGACGAAATATTAATGTGACGCTCTTCTGTAGAGAGATGATCTGATCTCTTCCAAATTCTACTTGCTGAAAGCCTCAGTCTCGCATTTCCCTGTAACCATGTTAGGGGTGGGTTAGCTTCCGGCTTCAGTTCAGGTGAGCACAGTTGTATGAGGGGGGAGTACTTCCACCTATAATTGGAAAGGGAAAATTCTTCAGGCTAAGTATACTAGAGGTATTGCCTGTTAGAAAACATAAAGAAAGTCTTCAGGGAAGGTCTTTTTTTCCCCCTTTCCTTTTGAAAAATGAACACGATAGGGCTGAAAACATTCTCTCAGTGCATCCATTTACTAGAGTGGTTCATTATATTGATTTTTCTCTCCAAATTTCAATCAAAATAATACGTATTTTAAGAGTCGTACTTCATAGTCTTGGCACTGTTCTTAGAATCCAAAATATTCCTTTTATCTCCTTGACATGTGTCAGCTACAGCTATATTAAAACTCTACATTTTAATCTTTCAGAATTCAGTTCTTGTGACGAATCTCTTCTTGCTGTATGCCTGCAGTTGTGACTTCAAAAGAAGCTTTTCTCACACAAGAGAGAGAAATGGGAAGGAGCAGGCGACTTACACTGAACCTTCTCTTTGCTCCACTCTGACATGTGGACCACGAGCCCAAGTGAAATGGCAGAAGAAACACGGCTCGCATGGTCTTCTCTGGAGGCTGGAGAGAAGAACCTGTGCCCCCTGAGAAAGGGGATTTTACAGAGCAGCTCTGCAGGGCCACCCAAGTCCCTCCATCCATCCTAGATCCTAATGTAAGCTGTAATGACTGACCTGAGTCAGTGCCTGTAGAATGAAGCCCGAGGTTCTCACTGTTGGCTGTGATGGTTGGTATTGACAACTGACCTCCAGGACGCAGACCTTGATGGGGACTCATGCCTGTGAGGGATCATCTTGACTTTATCAGCTGAGGTGGGAAGATCCAGCCCACTGTGGTGGGACTATCCCATTAGCTGGTGCTTCAGAACCACGTAGAAATGGAGAGAGTGAATAGGCATCTGGATGAAGACAATTTCTCTCTGTTCCCTCATACCTGTTGGAGGGTGAGAGGGGAGGGATCATAGGTGCTAGGTGAATGTCCTGGAGGCGTCAAACAGAAAGGCTGTGTTACCACGACATCCCCATCCTCATCACATTGGTGGAGCACCCCCTGACTAGCTTCCAGCAGCCAAGCCCTGGGGTCCTCGATGGCCAGACCTGGCTCCAAAGCAGGGAGGGCTGACAGGCATCTAGAGAAAGGTTGAGTAAGACATGACTCTTCTCCCACCTGTCAAACCTCGCAGCCACTTTAGGGGCTGTTCACGTTTCTGATTCTGTTGTTTGTTGGTTTTGCTTTTCTTAACGTCAGTTAAATTGGAGTCTGAAAGCAGAGGCTTGCACCTGCTCGTTTTGCTTTAGATAGATGATCATAAGGATGCAGGGAGACAGCAATGGGCAGGTGGTAGGAAGGACGCCAGAGTGCCACCCTCAGGACCCTGTACCATGAAGGAAGCTACCAGGGGCCAGGATCTAGGGCCCTTGTCTGTAATGATGATGGCTCCAACTATCCACATGTCCCAGGAGCGATAGAAGGAACATGATCAGAAGCCTCTGTCTTCCTCAGACCTTGTCCAGCAAAGGAGGGTCCCTCACAGTCACATGAAGAGGAAAATGGCAGTGTGTGGTTTCCATGAGGAACCCATGTGCTGGCAGAGGCTGACTCTCAGCTCATCACCCAAGGGGCCCGTCAACACAGACATGGAGTCATTGGACATGGAAAAGGAGACAGAGAAGTCCAAAGCTCCAGTCTCTCCTTGCATGCCTGTGGGTGACGTAGATACGGCCATAGGGTGCTTTAACAGTTTCCTTCTTTTGCTTATTAATCATAGTGTGCCAGCCTCTCCCCCATGAAATTCCAGAGCTCAAATGACACTCTGATGATTTTGTTACATTCACAATCTTGATCAGAAAGAACAATGTTGAAGGAGTCACATCACCTAACCTCAAACTGTACCATAGAGCCACAGTGGCCCAGCAGACCTGTGGACCAAGGAACAGAGTGAGGACCCAGAAAAACCCCATACAAGAGTGTCAGAAACACACATTGTGCAAAAGATGGCCTCTTCAACAAGAAGTACTGGGACGCTGGATCTTCACATGCAAGATGCCTAAAAACTAGATCTATATCTCTCACCCTCCATAAAAATCGCTTCAAAATACACCACAGACCTCCGCATAAGAGCTGGAGTTCTGAAACTCCTGGAGGAAAACACTTCAAGATGAAGGTGCGGGCCAAGGACTTCTGAGTAAGACCTCAGCAACTCAGGGAGAAGCACGAATAATTGACACATAGGATTGTGTGAAACCTAAATCTTCTGTACCACAGGGAATCAGCAGAGCACAGAAGCTTGCTATGGATGGGAGAAGAATTCTGATAGTATTCACCTGCTCAGAGTGAACATTTAGAATATATGATAGGTGTATACATACATGTGTGTGTGCATACACATACATGTATAAGTGCAACAAAAATATATGTAGTACACATGTTATATGTACCAGAGTATTATTCAGCCATGAATGATGACATTTTGTGTTTTCTTAGGAAAATGGGCGGGAGAGGAGCTCATGTTGAGGTAGAATAAGACAGACTCAAGAAGACAAATTTTTTCTTCCCTATGTGGGATCTAGGTTAAAATGAAAGGCATGACGATAGAAGGGAAACTGTTAGTGAATAAAGAGGGACCAATGGAAGAGAGAAGGGGAATCAGTATGGGTAATAGAGGTAATATGATTAAAGTATCTTATATCCATCTATGGAAATGTCACAAAGAAGCCATCGCCTTGCAGAACTGATGTATACCAAAAAAGGTGCGACCCTGGACTCCATCTCAAGATTCCAAATGAGCATCTGCTGGGAAGGACCTGGAATCAACACTGCAGGACAGCCAGGGACCCCCTCCCTCAGCAGTGCAAATGCCCAGAGCCCAAGGGACGCCCACTCTGCTTCCTCCAAGCAGGGAACCTTCCCTCGGCCTGGTCCCTTTTCCAGCAGTGCAGTGTCTTCCTAATGTCTCTTCATAACCCCCTCAAAACCTTCCTGCCTGTGTTTAGTTTTAATCAGGTGCCAGTTGGACATGGTAGTGATGTGGCCTGTCCCCACCACTTTCCTGTCTGCTCTCTGTCCCCCACAGGAAGCTCTTCAAGGGACTCTCATAAGGTTTGTTTATGGAGATGCGTTGCCTGGCTCCTGAGCCCTCTTCCCTCTGACCCGGGTGCACGCATCCCCATGTTTTGCCCTGACCTTCTGCCCTGCGCCAGCCCTGCTAGCTCTGCTTGTCCCCTTGTAGTGTGTGAATCACTGGTGTTGTTCTTGCCGCAGTCAGGAGGCCACACCTCTCCCACCCCCTTCATGCGACTGGCACCCTTAACTATCTGGCTAGTGGCACCACACACATCTCATGAGTCACTTCAGTCATAGCTCCCGAGGGTCCAAGTGCATGTCCTGCAGTGGGCCCTTGGGTTGCTGGTTGTGTCCATCTCTTTCCAGGTTTGGACAGCAGAGGAAAGACTAAGCTCCACCTCCAGATGAGGCCACGCAGCATCCTGACCACATCCCCTCCGAGAAGTACTGTGGGCAAAGCCTGTCTGTGGACTTGACCCTGTCCAGGATTAAGCCACACCCCTTGGCTGTAGGCTTTCTCCTTCACGTACTGGGCACTCCAATGAGAAAAATGATGTCAAGCAGAGCCTGGGAATTGAGCTTTTGGTGGTCCAGAAAAAAATGCCTTCCGTTGTCCCTGCGATTATCTCTGTATCTCTGTGTACGACGTGCACTATGCACCCGCTCTGACCTCCTGCATCACCTGGCTCTGCAGGAAGTACATGGATGTGGGTTCATGGCTTTGTCCTCAAGGATCTCCGAGTCAGTGGGGGCCAGAAAGACAAATGCGAGAAAGTCTAACCAAAGGTTGTCCTGTTAGGCAGCCGACTGGACAGGTTCGCTGTGGATGCCCATGGCGCCCATTCAAGGCTGAAGTTCACCCCTCCTGTGACCTCTCAGATATGGCTCTGAGGTAAACACCTAGGCCTTTGAGGAACGTTGACCTGTTGCTTCTCTCTGTGCTTCATCCCACACAGCTGGGAGTTCTTGACATCTCCAGGTTTTCCTCTAGACGTCAGTGTGCAGACTGTACATTCTAGACGTTGGGCCTTAGAGTCCCTGCCAAGGATTTCAATGGTCCACTCTTGACTACCACGTAACTGGCCTTTCATGTCCCATCCTTCTCTCCTGTTCTGCTGGACCTGCTTGAAAATTCTTTGACATTTTTGGGGTGGCAGCAACAACCAGGAAAATGTGAGAGTCCCTCAGTGCTGGGAACTTGTTCACCAACAGCATGACTTGACTGCTGCTAGCAACAGGGCTTTGTGGGTGAGGCCGCAGGAACGAGAAATCAGTCCCCTCTGTTCTGTGTGTGCTTCACACTCTACCAAATGCTTCCATGGTTAGCAAAACAGGGGAACGCAAGAGACCCGAGACCTCAAGAGATGTGACCATGCTGCACTCTAGTGAGCATCATGGTTTGAGGGCCAATTGTTGAAGCTCTAAAAAAATGTTAGGAAACAACCTAGAGTTTTGCAAGTGTCTGTAATTAAATTCTGGTTTTTTTTTTAAATAACAAACTTGTCCATTCTTGCAAAGTTAAAACACTGCATTATTTTTGCACAAATGAGTATCAATCAATATTGTACCTCAATTATCAGGGAGAACTGAGGGTCAACATTAGGGGTGGGAACAGCCCTCCCCTTTGTTTATTCTGCTAGATTATTTGTAAACTTGCCCATGACGTCGAGGGCTGGGCAAAGCACGAGTGTCTGGTTCTTGCGACACGCGCCAGTGTCCCCGGGGCTGGGGGTTGGGGGAAAATTCCTATAACTGATGAAAGCGTCAACTCCTGTCACCGGCACATCAGCAGCAGCGTATTCTTCACCGAGCCAGGGGCATCCATGGGCTGGGAGATTTCCATGTTTATTCACAGCAAAGACGCCTAATTAATGACCAGACCTAATCGGGCTGTCTCGTTCTGCATGGGGTAAACAATCATCCCTGAGGAGCATAATTAATAATTCTGAGCCAAGCATTCCACGGGGCATGGGGAGGGGGGCTGTTACCCAGCTCATTTGCCATGTTCTCATGTCCCCTGGGATGCAGAAGAGTGACCACCCCAGCAGCTCTCCTGTGTCAACTGTGCTGAGCCATGTGTGTTATAGGGACAATGCGCTGACCTTCACGTGGAGCTTGATGGAGACAGATACCCTGACTGGGACAATTGCTAGTGGCTTCCTTTGACATGTCATCAACAAAAAGCATTTCTGTGCACTTACTGGGTACCAGCTGTGCTGAGTGTGGAAGGAAGAAGTCACTTGAGCTAGCTGAGGAATTGGGCGAGCTTGAAAGTTCTGCTGTGGAGTTCACAGTCTGGGAAGCAGTTTTTCTGGGGTTTCCATTGAGTAGAGTTAGAGGAAATGTATGTTTCCTATACAATCCCTTCTTAGTTTGAGCCTTCCACTTATAATTAATTCCTGAGTATTATGCTGATTTTCTGGTTCATTGTTGACATACTGTGATGTTTCATTGGTGTGTGTGTGTGCCTGTGCATGTGTGTGTGCTTGTGCATGTGTGTATGCACTCATATGTATGCATGTGTCTGTGCATGTATTTGTTTGCATGCGTGAGTGCTTGGGTGTGTGTGTGTGTGTGTGTGTGTGTGTGTGTGTGTGTCTATTCCATGAGGAAGCAAAGAAAGCTATTTAGTAACTTGCATTGAAATTCTAGAATTCACATTTGGGATGAGTTCCTGGAGTATTCCGTTGGGCCTCCTTCTGGATTTGGGGACCCAGTAGTCCACGTGAGGACATCAAAGGTAGATACACACCATCACTTTTAAATTGTAAATGTGAAAAACTAAACCAAGTGTCCTGCAGTTCTGCTGAATGCTGGCTAAGCTGATTGATACCTAGTCGAAAATGTGTATATTCACTCCTGTTGGCTGATGTTTAAAGTGACAATTGCCACTTGCTAATTACACGATAACCCACCTTCTCAGATTCACTGATTCATTTTACACTTCTTATTATCTGCTGAAAGTAGCTCATTTTGAGTCACTAAGGCTCAGGTTTGTTATGATTTTAGCACTTAATTTCAGCATCATTCTCCAAAAGTAATCACCAAGTGTTTAATGTCATAGCAGAATCTACAAACAGAATTATGCCAAATTGTTTCACACTTTCTAGTAGCTAATGAGTGTTATAGCTTTGACAGTGCCATAGAATATAGAGGAAAGATAGTTATTCCTGATTCTTCAATTGGTGCTATGTAGGGTCTGGTACATTCCTATACTCACATGGACATTCTTTTAAAGCAGAATAAACTCAACAATTGTCCAAGGAGTGTTTTCAATCAGTAGTGATTGCCAGGCATGTTATTAGCATTGCAACTAATAGTCCAATATTCAGTAGCTCTATTTTATCACAAACAAGACAAAAGAAGAAGAGTCTCTTGGGACATTTGCATCTGTTTCAGGATGAGATGTCCATTGGGATGGAGATGAATGGGAGACTGTCGGGGTGCGGAGCCCTTACAGCTCTGTCATCAGCAGCACCAGCTTTGTAAGGAGCTTCAATGTAAGGTGCTTCCTCAAGGTCTTCAAGAAATTACCTGGAGAGACACACTTTCTCCTTTTCAGGTTTGGTTCGCGTGCCTTTACCTTAGAAACCTGAGGCCCGAGCATAGTCATGAAAGCCCGTGAACCTTCGGCAGCTGAGCCGGATTCTTCACAGCTGAGACACTAACTTCATCCGGCATCTCCCCTGTGCTCCCTCAGATCTCTGGGGACTTCCGCACTCGCTTCTTAATGCCCCTCTTCCCCTTCAGTACCAGAACATTCCACAGCCCCTGCTTCGCTCTCATCTCCTCTGCAATGCCTCCTGTGTACCCCCAACCAGACCCTGTCTTGCCTTACTGCTCCAGAGGGCGCTGGTCACTGTCCTTGTGGGATGGCCTTCCCTTCCGGGTGATGGCTGTTCCTTGGAACCTTGGGGGCAGGGGAGGTCCCCTGTCTTCTTACATCACATACCATATCCTTCTTAGTCTAGTACCTGGCATGTGGTAGGAACTGATAGGCTATTTGTTGAGTTTGAAGCCTCTCTTTTCCCTATGGAAAAAGCAAATATTTACATTGCTTCAGCAAAGTGGAGGTACCAGCTCCCTCTTCTTTGAATCTTTCCTCCTTCCAAGACTTTACTGTTCATCTAACGACCGGCTTTAACAAAGTAGTCGCATTGATTCTAAAGGGAAGTTAGTGTCTAGAGGCTTATATCCTAAAGCTTTGCAGAGAACGAAATCTAGGATGCAGTCTTCACAGGAGACCATGTTTTCTTCCATGTCTTACAAACTCACCATAGCCTCTGTGTGTGTGAAGCCCTGCTGGGGAGGTGGGGGAGGCAGTCTACTGAGAGCATGGATTTGTGCACCCCACCCCCAAACAGTGCACTCTCAGGTGGAGACTTGCATTTATCCCTCACTGCAGCAGAGCAGCTAAGTCCCGTTGTTCTTGACATAAGAGATACAAGGAACACTAGAAATCTAGATCACGGCGCTGCTCACCTGCGTCCTGCAGAATGACGCCTGCGCTGCCAGTGCCAGCAGAAAGCCACGGAACAGCACCGTCACTTGTGCGGTTGGTCATGGCAACACAAACCTTCAGGCAAGAAAACATACCTAAGAAGTATAATGTACAGAATCCCAAATCCGCTGTATTACTCAGTTGGAAAATATTGAAGCCGAAGGCGACATGCCGAGTGAGGACTCTGCTTGTTTACTGCCGCGCTGTTCACAACAGCCAAGCCAAGGATCCAGCCTGGGTCTCTGTCAACAGGAGAGTAGACAGAGAAAATGTGCTACTTATGCTTCCCGGAGCTTAGAAGAGTATGATGGCTACAACTGAGATCATCACATTAAGCAAAGTAAATCGAACCAGAAAACAATACAGACCTTATGGATGGAGATTTTATACAGACACATGAAATCATTCATGTGCATGTCATGAAAGGAGATGGACAATTGGGGGCATAAGGAGGTTAGCAGGAGTAGGGAGGGGGGGAAAGGGAAGGATTTGGAGGATGAGTATGATAAACTTGTTTCATAATGTTTCATAAATCTCATTACTGTGCACAATGAATATATACCAATATGATCTTAGCAACTGAATGCTCAAATTGGAAAAAGACCCCTTTCTAGTTCAAAGTATGAGTATTGTTTCAAATTATCTTACAATGTGCTTGTGAATTTTTATCTTTTTAAATTCACTTATACATTTATTGTCTATTGGTCAGTATCTATTAATTATATTATTCATGCCAAGTTGATTTGTGATGTAAAGTGAGTTCTTAATCAGTTACAAATGTGTGAGCTAAATTTCCAAGAGTACTAATCACCTAGTATGTCCAACACAATCCTGTTGAGTTTTCACAAACATTTAGTACTGACTCTTAAGTTCGAATTTTCTGGGCATAGAGTAAAATCTACATTAATCAGTTTGTCCAGCTTAACTGAGCCTCTCCATTTCTTAAATACATCTTTGAGTCTGCGGTTTAAGATGCATTGACTCCCTTCTCACCTGCAATGTTACAGGTTAGGACACTGAAGCCCAGGAAGTCCAGAGATACACTTTTCAGGTGATGGTCTAGAGTCTCGAGGCCCTCTGTCTGCACCAAGACTACATAGTTTGCCTGCATAGTTAGTAATAAATGACCATCAGACGGCTTAAGGGAAGTTAACAGTTCTCAGTTCAGCTTGACAGGAGAGCATGCACCAACACCAGGCTGAGGGGAACTGACCACACCATCTCTACATATTGGCTGAGAGAGGGACGATCTTTACTTGCCAGATCAGCATATCTAGCCAGGTATACACAAGGATGTCGACTTCCTCAACCAGTTCTCTGTATTTTATTCACCTGTTCAGGGCCTAGTCCCACCCACCATGGGCTGGGTCTACCCCATCAATCTTCAGGTTCACTCTGGGCTTAACTACTAATTCTCTACAAATGTGCCCAGAGCCCAAACCCTCACTCATCAAGTTGACATCTGGACATAACCATGACAAGTGCACAGATACACCCACCTGTACTTCTGTGCCCACATCCGTGTTAGACTGGAAACTGTGCATGCACATACCGTCTTACGTATCCATGTCTTGCATAATGTCTGGCATTCTCTTGGCGACTGAGAGGCCCACCAGAAGCACTTTGTTCGAGGGCATTTCATGAGAACAGCATTGTGCTGTAAGCCATGAGTTTGGAGACTACTGTAGATTTGTATAAAAGATGTAGATTTTTGGGGCTATCAAGTGATTTTTCAGTGTTTACATAATTTAATCATACATTTGTAAAGATGCTTACTCAACAGAATTTTGCTAGAAGATAATGTTTATTATATTGATTTTTGTCGTAGTGAAACAACCTTTTTTAGCATAGTGTATGCACTTAAAAATGCAAGGAAGTACACAAAGAAAGAAACGGCCCCTAGTTTCTACTTAAAGGTTGCTGTCATTCCCACTGGGACACGTTAGTCCACATTCCGTGCAGATGGTATCATTGCACTGTGGATCTTCTTGCTTTGGTTTCTGTTAGCCCCTTCTGTCCACTCACCTCCCTTCCATGCAGCTGCCCAGAGCCTTGGGCCATCTCTCCTTGGCAGCCTTGTGATTACATGTTCTTGTTTACACATTTGAATATACATTCCTGAGATGAGGAATGATCTGCCACTAAAATGGGATTTCTCAGTATCCTTAATAATAATAATTGAAACGTCTTTAAATTATCATGTGAGAATTTAGTCAGTATCCACAAATGTAGTTCTAGCAGATCATTTTCTTACTATGGAACTGTTTGCTTTTCTTCCATTTACCTTTATTTTTCTAGTTACAGTGACTTGACATGGACCAGAGGTACCATCTTTTTTTGTCATCCAGTCTACAAGACGCCCCCGGTTTCATTTTCTAAACTGACTCTAAATATGGAGGCAGTTCTTTTTCAGTTTGTTTATTTTTACTAATTACATAATGGGCTTCATTATGATATTTTCATAGCAGAAGTACAGCATATTGTATTTTTATCATATTCACTCCTAGTTTACTCTTTTCTCACTCACACTGAGCTCCTTAGATTCCCCGATGACTCTCATGTCTTTTATTGAACCCAAGTACTTGTAGATGAAAAGATCAACGTAGGACGGAAACAAAGACATTAAACCTCTAAAGGAGACCCAGCAGACCCCTTAACTGCAGATGTAGCTAACTTGAAGACACATTCCCACCTGGGAAGCTTCACTGCAGGTGACTTGTCAGTTTTTCGTGGGTGCTTCATGTTTATTTTAACTGTTTGATTCTATCACCATGTTGGGAGATTAATAAATATTTAATGAGAAATCACATTCTAGGTGATATATTAAAAGTTGAACAAAGTACGTTTGTGACAGGTCATGAATGCTAAATTAGTGCGAAAGAGCTCTCTAAATTTTGCTAGCATTTGATTTACCTCAAGTACTAAATCTGGCGAGCAGTAGAGTCTCACCAGGGCCTTGAATTGATGCAGTAAAACTGTAACTTCTCCTTCTGTGCCTTTGCCACTCAAAGCCCGAGGTTAATACTTTGTGAGCACGCAGAGGCACTCTTGTACTGTGGTTTTCTATGCCTGTGCGCGAGTGTGTTCATCTGTGAGTGCAGGCAGGCATGCAGAGCATGTGTGTGGAGGACAAAGGACAATCTGAGGTGCCGGTCTTCACTTTCGTGAAATATACTTACTCAAGTGCGCAGATACACCCACCTGTACTTCTGTGCCCACATCCATGTTAGACTGGAAACTGTGCATGCACATACTGTCTTACGTATCCATGTCTTGCATAATGTCTGGCATTCTCTTGGCGACTGAGAGGCCCACCAGAAGCCCCATGTGGCCTCTCCTCTCTCCAGGGCAGAGATTGTCATTTGCTTCAGTGGGAGAGCCAGGCTCTGGAATAAATCCATGCAGGACACTTAAGAGAAGTTTCTAGAAACACAATGGCCATGGGAACCTAACCACAGCATTCACATGCATAGAATAGGACACAAGGGACAGATGGGAGGCCGAGGTCACAGGGTCACTTTTCCATAGAGAAGCAGTGGAAAGCATGCTTTCTTCTAGCCTGGGAACTGTTAGTCCACGGCTGTAGGAGCCAGAATTCCAGCTGGCCTGACTCCCAGGGGCACACAGAGCAAGCCCTCGGGAGCTGAGGGACTTCCTGCCACAGGTGGCACGGAACTGCTGGGGATCCAGAGTCTGTGCCTGATGGCCAACTCTTAGTTCTTAGGCCACTCTCAACATGTCTTAGTCTACATGGGCCAGACTTTCTGTGGGCAATAGCGTCTGGAAATGGTGAGTTTACAAACAATTAATTTCTCATCTGTAATGAATCGGGATGCCAACCTAGAAATTTGCTATCTTCTACTTTCAAATTTTCTGGGAGAAAATAATGTTTGTGTGACTCATTAATCTATGAGGAGATTTTAAAAGGAAGCTCTGGACGATTGAGAGCAACATCTGTCCTCTCTGTTTTCAATGCTGAAGACTTCCAAAATCCTAGCACATATGTTCATCCGTCTAGCAATGTGAGACCTCGGCCATATTTCTGCCACGTTTCCTAGGACAAACAGAAGAGCATGGTCCCCCGTGATTGGATATGCTGGAAAATGCGTTGTGCCCGAAGGACTCTTACACATTGCTGGTTCAATAAAAAGCCAGGAGAGAGGAGAAGTCAATGCAGAACTCAGCAGGAGTACAGGTTGCCTCATTCAAAGCTGAGTGGGTAACTTAATCAGCCAATCGAATCACACTTCTGTCCTCACAAGCCTGGAGATGCTCACATACTCAAAACAATATGTAAGACCTTACGATACATCTGGAGTATCCCACTTCAGGTCTAGCCTTCACTGGGCAAAGGATATTTTATTTTATTTTATTTTATTTTAATAATTACTGGATTGTACTAGGCTTTTGCGATGCATCAATGGATTTCACAGCTCGAAAGTGTAAGTCGTGTAAGCACATCCTCTTGGCTCATGCAAAATGCAAAAATAACACTGGTTTTGGGGGGCTAAGGAAGATAAATGATGAAATTTTAATCCATTCCAATCCCCTATGTAATACGGTGCAAGAAGCAATTTATCTGCCTACCCACTGCTGCTCGGTTTATCTGTTAATACCTTGGTATTTAAAGGAGAGCATTAGATGAGATCAAAAGGGAGGGCAGAGATTGTCCTACCTCCTCTGAGTGCCAGAATCCCTTGGGAGAGCTCTTCACATGCTGCAGCCTGGGCAGCTGTGGGGCTGATGGGGTGGGGCGGGACTTAGCTTCCACGCGCTCTTCCCCTGCAGTCCAGTCTCAGCTCTGTTCTGTGTGATGGAGTAAGGAAGGCTATTGTCATGGTTAGGCACAGGTGTCAACTTCACAGTTGATGAGCTCTGGGCACATTTGTGGAGAATCAGTAGTTGAGTTAAGCCCAGAATGAACCTGCAGAAAATTGTCTAGTTGATGGAGAAGGCCCAGCTATGGTGGGTAGGATTAAGTCCTGGAATAAATCACGGAGAGCTGGTTGAGAGAGTTGGCATCTTTTTGTACACTTGGCCAGACATGCTGGTCTGGCACGTAAGGATCGTCCTTCTCTCAGCCATTACATAGAGATGGTGTGGCCAGTTCCCTCGGCCTTAGTGTTGCCGTGAGCTCTCCTATTAAGCTGGACTGAGAACTATAACCAGTAATTGTAAGAGAAAATAAAGTCCTTGTTCCCTTAAGCTGTTTGATGGTCATTTATCAGGAACCATGCCGGTGAACTGCAACAGCCGCCCTACTCCACCTCTTGAGGATGGGCCTGGGGGATGTTTTGCATATGCAGAGGTGGGAAGAATATGTGTACACAACAGGGATTGGCAGACCTAAGGCACCCTGGAAAAGTAAGGGGAAGCTGGCTTTTGCCTTGGACATTCCTAGGAGAGTCATGCTTGCTGTCTTGGCTTTTGGTTTAGAATCTTGTTTTTATCTTGTATACTCCAGAGACTGGCTGAGAAGGAAGCCCACAGCAATACAACCTGAACAAGTCTGCCCTCTGCTTCTAGAATGTTCATGACACATACAGAACCCAATTTCAAAGCCAATAGAGAGTGCAGAAGGAAGTGGGTGAATGTTTGCATGTAGTTTCTTGAGTGCTGTTCTCTGAGTTCCATACACAGCAAGCAGACCCAAGCTTGTAACATTTAATGTAAGAAAAGTTTGCACTCAATGCCAGACTTGAAATACCTTTTTACTGTTCATGTGGCTTACAATCCCATCATCCCTGCGAGGTATCATATTCTCCAAATCAGACATTCATTCTATCTTGATTCGCTTTGTTTTTGCCTTGCTGGTGATTGAACTTGGGGCCTTGAACATGCTAGGCAAGTGTTCATCCATAGAGTCACCTCCCCAGGGCCTGTCCTTCACAGTGCAGGACTGTGACATGACCAGCATGCCTGTCCATTGAATAAACCCCCTGGCAGCATGCATTGGCAGGAGGCAGAGTCCCTGGTGCACACTAAGGATGATAGCCAGGCATTTCCCTCAACACTCTCTTGCGTGAGTGATTCCATCCGTGATACTTTTAATCCTAATTGCTGTGGTCTGTGGCAAGTGGGGTTCGCTCACATTAATCTCTCTAAGCATACCAAATTAATGCTGCTATTAAATCTGTCTCTTTCAATCATAACGTTCACAGGCAGAAACGGGCATTCATTTGCTCATCTTATTGAATCTGTCAGATGCCATGGCAGAGCAGAGAGAGCTTTGGGAGGAATGATCTGGATGGGCAATGGAGCTCTTAACAAAGCATTGGTTTAACAATTTTCCAAGTCAGGAGAATGTGTGTCTTCGATGCCTGTCCAGTAAGTGCTCACTTTACCTTTGGAAGCACAGCTGTGGATCTAAACAATTAGACAGCATGGTGCAGAACACAGGCTGCCTCTCAAGGTGACTGACTGACTGGAGCAGGGTCACACTCACTGCTGATTTCAAGCCCACTTTCTGTCTCTGCACACAGGTGGAAAGTGTTGTTAGCAACAAGGGGGGCCTAAAAATATGCACACAAGGATGTGAGTCCTGAAAAAAGAAAAATTCCAATTATTTTCACAAGTACCTATTTAAGCTCTTCTAGCCAGACATCAAAAATGGATCCAATTATCTGAATATCATTTTGAAAATATTTGCTAATCATGAATCTTGGGTCTGTGACTATGGGATACAAAGAGCAAAAAGAACCAACCTTCGTTTATACTTATGGTATCTTTCTCTGACTCTTTCTAAATGACTTCTGAGAAGGTGTCATCTTCTTGTATTAAAGAAGTCGACTGTTGGCATGATCATGTGTCTATCATCTGTGTACTCATGTTGCTTATAAAGTTGAATGTGCTCATACTGACTTAATGAGAATGACACGAACTGAAACTAAAATACATGTTTATGACTCCCCAGCCCACAAAAATAATGCTGTAAAAAATTAATAGGAGGAACTAGATCACAATAAAATTTCTCACTCTCCATCTGGGAAATTCAGAGTACATTTTGACAAGTGGAGAGTCTTTTAGGCACACAAAGTTACCAATTAGAGTTGGGGAGAGGGAAAGAACTCTAGGAGGAACTGTAAAATTTCCATGGGTCCTCTGGAGCAGGTGGAGAGATGCAACAAGAAGGAAGAACCACCACTGTGGGCCCACAGATTGACAGCTGAGAGTGTGTAAGAAAACCAACCCATGCCGTTTCTTCCAATGCAGCTTCCAAATGAAGAGGGTGAAGGTTAGTATCAAGCCTTTTCCATCCAGGATCCAGGGTGCCTAGAGACAGGGCCCACTGACCCACAGGCCCAGTGCTCATGGGCTTCAGGCCTCTGTGAACTTATCTCTAGCTCCCCAGTTCAGAGGTAAGGCAGAGTCACAGTCATACGATCTACTTTTCTTGGCAGAAGCTAGTCCCCTCCTCTTTGGGCTCATCTGTGGTATTGACTTAAGAGGTTTAAGGAATGGACAGGACTAGATGGGCGCGAGCGATGTGTTGGGAAGGGAAATCCCAGAGGGGTACATGCACGCAAGCCTCAGCAGATGGTGAGGAAGGCCACCATCGGTATAGGTGGGCAACATCCACTCGGCTGATTGTAAACAACAAATATAGCTGTGATGATAAATGTTCAAAAACAACTGATACAAAGTCTTCATAACTAAGCCTTAATAGTTTGTACCTTACTAAGGGTCCCAGTTCTTGACCAGATTTACAATACCGGGACTGTGATCCCTCCTGAAAAGTGGGCCATAAAATCCAATCAGAAAATAGTTGGTTATCTCCTTGACGTACATACCACTGTTACATTTATCATTGCCTCTTACCAGGGTGGTGGTGGTTGCAGCTAACAGCTACTGCTTTCATGTCTTGATGAGACTGTCAATTGGTCAATTGCTTTTCTTCCCCAACAGCTTGCATAGTACTTTCTGGTACTATGAAAACTGGCCATCAAGGTGGAAGCTTCCAGACCAGCTATAGCCTTTCTTTTTCTCCTGTGTCTTGTGATCAGTGTATGTGATGTCTTCATTAATAGGGTCTTGCTGTCAATTCTTGGGGAGCAACTAAGAACAACGGCAAAAGCTTGTACAGAGAGGCCTTTGAGACCTCTCTGACAAATAGTTTATTACACAGTATCACACATTTGATACCGGGAATTCTGTTTGTTTGCTTATGGATTCTGGTAGGAGCATCATAGGACATTTTCTCTTATGCTCTGTTTTCCTCCCTCTGTGTTCCCCTGTGTAGTTATGTCTGTCCACATTCTCTTATGAAAAAAGAGTTTTGATGTACTTACAATGTAGAATGTTTCTGTCTGGTTCTATCTTTCAGTGTTGGTGCTATTTGATACTCCACCATCTTTTTCTTTTCTTAATCCTCTCATTTTCTCTCTTCTTAAACTTTCCCTTATTATTCCTCTTTCTACTTTACCACCTGTGATCTATTTGACTTGCTCCTTTAAGGTTTCATCTAACCCTCCTTCCCACCCCTGTATAATGTTCCCTTCAAGTTTTCTGGCTGTTATAATGAATCCAAATTAAGCACACAAGTCAGAATGTTCAATGCTAGCATCAGCATGTAAGAGAGAACATGTGGCATTTGTCTTTCTGTATATGAAATGTGCTCAATATAATAGCTCCCAGTTCCATTTCCTACAAAATTTCATAATTTCATTCTTGATAGCTAAGTAGTATTTCATCTTATCCATGTACCACATTTTCATTACCCATTCATCCATTGATGACATGTAAGCTGATTCCATTTCCTTGCTATTCTAAATAGAGGTGCAATGGAATGAATGTACAAGTGTCTCTGTAATAAGATGTAAAGAGTCCTTTGGGAATATTCCTAGAAGTGGTGTTGACAGGTAATATGTTAGCTCAAGTTTTAACTTTTTGAGAAAACTCTGTACTGATTTCCAAAGTGGCTCTATCAGCTTACACTTCCACCAACAATGAGTAAGTATTCTCTTTCCCCCACATCCTTACCAGTGTTCTTGTTGTTTTTGTTCTTGATCTTCACTGTTTTGACTGGGGTAAGATAATATCTCAAACAAGTTTTCATTTCCATTTCCCTGACAGCTAGGGAAGTTGAACACTTTGCAACATATTTCTTTGACATTTGAATTTTTTCTTCTGTAAAGTCTCTTTTTAGTTACAAAGCCCATTTTAATTGCACTGCCTTTTTTTTTGATGTTTAATTTTTTGAATTCTTTGTATGCTCTGGAGCTTAATCCTCTGTCAGAATCATAGCAGATTTTCTCCCATCTGTCAGTTGTCTTTTTTTTTTCTCCATTAGCAGTTTCTTTTGCAGACCTAATGCTGTTTAATATCATGAAATCCCATTTGTTGATTGTTGGTTTCCTGTTCAGAAAGTCTTTACCTAGGTCTATCAATTTTGAGTGTGTTCCCTATTCCTTCTTCTAGAAGCTTCAGAGTTTCAGGTTTAATATTCATATCTGTGGTTCATTTGTAATTGATTGTTGTATAGGGTGAAAGGCAAATGTCAGTTTTCATTCTTTTACATTAGATATCCATTTTCTCAGAACCAGGTATTGATAATGCTGTATTGTCTACGATGTGTATGTTTGGCACCTTTGTCAAAAATCAGGTGACAGTAGGTGTATTATCTCTAATGATAATATCTTCAGCAGTGTTTTTATTGCTCAAGATTGTTTTGGCTATCAAAGGTCTTTTGTGTTTCCATATGAATTTTGATATTTTTTAAAATTCAATTTCTGTAAATCATTTGATTGGGATTGCATTGAGTCTGTGTGTTGCCTTGGTAAGATATTCATTTCCACAACATTCATCCTGTCATTCTGTGAACACTGGGGACCTTTCTACTATCTAGTGTCCTTCTTCCATTTCTGTTCCTGTTCTCTGTGTCCTGAGCATAGCTTCATGGTAACAGTCAGCCTCCTGCACCTACTGCCATGTGTTCCTCTCAGAATGGATTCTGTCCCCTCTGGAACCAAATGATGGCCCTTTGTCCTTCACGTTGCTTGGGCTGCAGCATTTCATCTCAGTAAGAGAAGAGAAACTAGTACAAACACTGCCTGAGGCCCACAGAAATGAGGTCTCAGAACAAAGTGTGTGTTCTTGAGCATGGGGAGGCCTGGCTAGTTGTGCTTCTCTGTCATAATGCAGCGTGCTATCAAGATTCTAACACCATTCCCCAAGGAGAATATCTTGGTATGCCAAAGCACCTGGACACAGACGAGAACTCCTTACATTAGCAAACATTGTGCAACTGCAGTAAGTAATAAGCCGTGGAGCCCATGCCATGTGCTGCAAGTGGACACAGTGTCGCCATGCGGGATGCTGGAGAGATGCACAGGGACTATCATGAAAAGAGCATCTTAGAGATCCGCAGCCATAAGTTGACTCCACATGTGTGCTGTGAGGCTGTGTATGTTCTCTGCCATGCTTACTGTTGGCTCCACATGTGAGGTGTGTGTGTGTGTGTGTGAGCACGTGCATGCGTGCGGTCCTACTCTGCTGTCTGTTGGCTTGTGTCTCTGTCTGGAAGAAGAGGACAATGGGAAATAGTGCCATGCTCTGAGTTGTGTGAGCCTGGGTGAATGTTACTTTCCTTTTACGTTTGTATTCTTTTATTTTTCTAATTTTTCTTTTGTTTCCTTCCCTCTTCCTCTTCATAGCCATCCTGTTCATTTTCCCATTTCTCCCCATGCAGCCAGTGTAATAAGGAGAAAAGCTAATCTCTATTTTAGAAGGTAGTTGCCTCCAACACTATGTGTTAAGAATATAAAAGTCTGGAGAAGATGACCAGAGGTGGAAGTGTTTCTCACATAAGCAAGAAGATGCGAGTACAGAGTCTTAGACCTCAAATAAAATGCTGGGTGGATGTGGAGCAGTGTCTGTAAATCTAGCCTCAAAAGGTGGAGAGTGGGAATCTCCACAGCAAGTTGTCTTACCAAACTAGCTTTATAAGTGAGCTTTGGGTTTGATTACAGACTGTAGAAGAGAGATCAAAGGTCAGTTCCAATGTCACTCTCAGGTTTCCACATGCAAGTCCATGCAAGTGCACATGCCCCTGTACATACTTGTGCACCCGCACATATAGGAACATGCAAATGCACATACATGCCCCATCCCCACACACATGAAAATAAAGAAAGAAATAAGGAAAGAGAGAAAATGCAACATATTTTCAAATGAAACAACAACGTGTATAAAGATACCCATGCCTCTGTGCTTGAAGCGGCAGTGGGAAGCCAAGCTATTAGCCAAGAGTTAAATCAATAGGAGATGCATGTTTAGGAGCCACGTGATGGTTGAAGATTTAATCTCCTAAGATAATCACACTTTTGTCGTGCTCTATTGTACAACATGTCTCTTTAATGATATTTTCAAATTGCCCCATCAAGCCTGGATGAAATATTACCACCGAGGGCAGTTAACTACATCCTATTATTCCCATGGCGGCAAGCTTTGTTGCCATAAAATTAAGACCGAGAATTTAAATTTAAAGTTCGGCAATTTGCAGTGCGGTCTCCAACTTTTCATTCCCACCTCTCCCAAGGAAATCCTGAGCTTTGGAACCTGGGCAAATTTTAAAGAAAAGCGGTCTATCCTCCATTTCCAGCACCTTCTAGCAATTTCCCCAGAGACCAGAGCCATGGCCCCATGCTGGAGGGAGGAGCTGCGAGGACCCCTGACACAGAGGCTGCCAGCATCTGCTCTGGAGCCCTTCTGAGAATCTGCACATCTTGCCAGCTCCAGGTGGGGACATGCCCACAGCAACCAAAATTACTCACGAATCTCCATTCCCCACCTGGACTAAGAAGACACAGAAAGAAAGCTGAGTCATTAAGTGTGGGTGTTCTGAGAGGAGAGAGCAGGGGAGCATTTAGTCTGGTCTTTGGTTTTGAAAGGATGAGTCAGTACTGCGATGGATGAGACTTGCCCATCTCTGCTTTAGTTACTTTCCTGCTTCAATTATTCATGTGAGTTCACTGTTTCCGAGGTGACCCTCCAAGCGTGACACAGCAGGAAAGTTCAGGTCACAGCACAGCAGAAGCAGGCAAAAACAGAGAATGCAGAAAGAGGGCAGGGCAAAGCACTGCTTCTGAGAACACATCCACAGTGACCTTCATCCAATTAGGACTCAGTTTTTGCCATTTGCCACCTCTCATCAAAGAACTGTGAAAAATGAATCCATGGAGAAATTAACCCATCATTGTGTCAGAGCCCTTGGGATCCAACCTTCACTGGGGGCACCTCGCTGACACCATGGTGCACCTTACTTATGTCCAAGGTATGTCTCAGTCCAGTCATAATAAACCAGCTCAGTGGGCGTGGCTGGACTGATAGGGATTAGACCCCTAATCATTCCTATTGTCCTGATTCTTCTCATTTGGCATCCTGAGAATCTGCATTTGTGGTGAGACCCTGGAGTGTGTCCTCATTGGTACAATGGTATTTTTAGAGAGGGAGGAGTGAGAGGAAAGGTAGATGCGCAGGAGGAAGAAGAGGAGTGTTTTCAGGAGGTGTAGAGTGAAAGTGCTTAGGGTTTGACAGCTTCGGTCTGACACTGCTGTGGCCGAGGAGGATAGGGGCTTCCTTGGGACTTGCCAACCAGCCATGTATGGGGTACAGCTCAGTCACTTCTCTTGATTGCTAAATGTAGGGATATGCCAGCCAGACCTGGCACTCAAATCTTTCATAAACTCTGCTCTGTCTGAGGCTCCGTCTTCCTGCACTTCTGACTGCAGGACTTTAAAGAACAGTAGGTTTGAATATGGAATCGCCAGGGTTCAGCTTTTGTCACTTTTCAATTGCATATTATTTCTCTGCATTTCAGCTTTGTATCTTATTCTCTTATCACGTTTTTTTTATTCCCCAAGCATGTTCGACATCCTCATTGAGAATGCATTTCTTTTTTGTAATGAAAATAAAACTTTATTGCTTCAAAGAAAAGCATAAAAGAGAAGTAGACTTCACACCCTTGTGTGGGAAACAGAACACATTTCCTGTCAGGGAGGAAGAAAGGTGAGGTGGGGCACTGCCCCCCCCCCAGGTGGAGCTTGTCTCCTTGCCTAGCTCATCAAACAGGCGCCTCTGTCTGGAGAATTTTCAGGCACAAATTCAATCACAGCAACAAGTGCAGCTTCAGGTGCTCCTGAGTGTGTCTGCAAGGAACTCCACTGGTGTTTCTAGCGACCACATTATGCCATTGATCGTGTGGTTTCCGTCCTAGGGCGGTGGTTTCTTCTCTGGGTTGTGACTGTAATTAACTCTGGACACCCAAGCATGACACATTAGTTGATGGACAAACTGTGTTGCTCTTCGCCGGGGACTCGCTTCTCTCCGCCCTCTTCTTCCGAGTGTGTCCAGTCACACTGGCGAGACTGGTGGCCGCATAAGCCTTGAGATGACTGTGATGTCAAGAGAAAGTGGACATTCTAGAATTTGTATATCAAAAATGTCTGAGTCTGAAAACACGTTTTAAGAGAATTAAAATGGAAGGCAGAGCCCTCCCTATCCCCTGGCTTTGCGAGGTAAGCAGGCCAAATGTCTGTGACAGTCTCCTCCACTGGGGCATCCCAGGTCTTCCTCCAGCTCTGACATGTGAGTGATCGATCATTCCAGGATCGCAGCTCCGACACAATCATCTCCGTAAGAATGGCAGAGGTCCCAGCTCTGACTGTGGGAAGAAAGGACGAAATAAACACGCAGAGGAAAGAAGCCAAGCAAACTTATTCAGCCAGGCCCGAGGGCCCTGCAAAGCTGCCAAAGGCACCCAGACTTGCACAGCTCACTGGGAGCCAGGAGGGCTGCTGGTTTCAGGTCTGGCTCTGACCTCCCACCGCTGGGCTCCTGCCTGTTCCACCTCCCTGAGATTGGTTTTCATCCTTTCACTCTTGGTTCAGAGCTCCAGCTTCTCAGCCCCTCCCTAGCACACTGATTGACAGGAGGCTTTCATTGTGTCAGCAACAGACTGTAACTTATGTTGCTAAACTGACCAACCCAGGCACACCTGTGTAATGACCACAGCAAACATGGAGGAAAGACACCGTGTGCGTGGACATCCATTTTCCCGCAGTCTGCTTTGCCCTTGGAGAGACATAAGCACTGTTGCCCACGATGGCAACACTGTCTTACATTCTTCTACCAAGTCTGAGGCTTTGGGTTTTACTAGGTTTTCTGACGTCAGCTTCCCATGCACACAGAGATACGACATGTGGAGTGAAATACCTGTGTTTTATTTCCCAATCAAAAAAAAATTGTTCTGAAAGACATGTTCTATAACGTCATATTCAACTTTAGAAGCGGAGCTAAATCTGTACTTGTCACACGTGGTCAAAGGCAGTTCCTTAATGGCTGATTCTGGGCTACTTGTAAGTGACTTTTGTCGGTTCACAAGGAAGTCCTTCATCCAATCAGGCATCAACGATGGCTTTTCCAGTGTGCACATGATTGCTCAGTTCCAATGATTGCCCCATTCCTTTCTAGTTACAGCAATTGGAGGTCTGGCAGCGCCAAGCAGAAGAGCTGTGCTTTAACCAAAATGTCTTCTGAGAATATCGTTTTCTTGTCCCATGGGATCTAAACCCTCCTGAGGGTGTAAGGCAACCTTGACTTGATCTTTTCTTTGGCAGTAATAATGGAACCTGGGAAGTAAAAACAAATATACTAAAGTCAAATAAGAAATACACTTAAGTAAAAAAAATATAATAAATTTAGTAAGCCACAGAAATTATTGAAAACGATCTGTGCTTTGTGCTTATAGCTTACGAGGACCTTGAAGCTGGGCTGGGGAAATGGAGCTTTCAGACTTGAGGTCTGTGACTGACAGCAAACCTGAATACTGTGTGCAGTACTGACGCAAGCTAAGCAGTCCTGTGATCTGTGGTGGCCTGTGTCATCTGGAAGTCGCTGGCACTGCTTTGATGGTGGAACCAGTTGGACTATGTCTTCCTTTCTGGCCACGCAGCCATCTTGCTCGCCTTCACTACCCTCTCCCAGCATCCTGTCTGGGCACCGCCTCCTTCCGCTGGAGCTGAAGCATAGCTGCCAGCATGTCTGGTGTGCTGCTGGTCCTTGGGGACCAGGGGAACTGGCCAGCGGGACCTGGACACTGACCTTCATTTCATAAGGAGTTCAGGCCCAGCGGCTGGTGTGCAGACTGAAGCCATGGACACATGCAGCAGAGCGAGGAAGGACACATGCATTGCGTTCCCTGCATTGCGGGAGACGGGGTGGGCGGGGCCTGATGCCCGGAAGTGATTGCTGACACTGCAGTCACGCAAAGATGAAAGAACATGACTGAGACAGTCTCACAAGAGCGAGGCGAGCCTCTGCCGAAGGAGAACAGGAAGTGAGATGGAAGGTCCAAGGATGATAAAGAACAGAAAATGGATGGAAATTGGCAAGCGGTTAGGACCAAACGGTATAAAAATCGATACTTTTCATTAACAAAGTGCCTTGAAATTTGATTTGATCTTACTTACAGGCAACATGACTTTTAAGGAGATATTTATGCTCCTAAGTTCAGGCAGCGAAACCAGCATTAATCAAAAGTATTGTTCATTTTAATTTTTCTTTGCTACATTTATGCTTGAGCTAGCGATACATTTTGGGGATATATCTATATAAAAATCTATATATTGAGAGAACGAGAAAGGGAGAGGAAGATGTTGTGGGGCCAAATGAAAAAGTTCTTTAGGCAATTAAGTGGGTGGTTGGTTCCCTTAATATTCTGAGAGCAAACACAGCCATCATTATGAATCACTGCAGTTGATGAGTCTAATTCTTTTTAGTGCCATTACAGCAGATGCTCACATATCAATCCTCCATGGACAGATCAATCTTTGTCATCTCCTCATACATATTCCAGCATGTAGATGGGAGGTACGAGGTGCTGCAGTGGGCCTGAGAGAAGAACTCTATGTACCAACCCAGCAGCCCCCTCGGAAAGCATTCCCCAAATTCATGCACTGTTGCAAAAAGGACAGGGACCCCTGCCTACCCGCTCATGGGAAGATCTGGGTGTGAATGCCACACCCAGGTATGCTCTTGGCTCTGTGGAGGAGTTTCCTCCGCTGAAGGGGAGATTTTAGTAGGTGCGTTTCCATGGCAACGTGGCAATGATGCTGACAGTTGTGCCAGTGCTAGCAAAGGAAACTCTGCCAGGGGCATCACTGATGGAGGCGGTACCTTATAGTATTGGAGGAAACCACAGTTCACAGACACATTCACATGCCTACACAAACAGCCCTCGAATCCCACATAAACACAGACCTACACACACACACACACACACACACACACACACACACACCAGTCACAGGTCCACGGTACAGCACTGGGTTTCTGAGTATAACCTGTGTGAATGCAAGGTAATGATTCCTCAGAAAATATACGTTAATATTTATCCTTCTGTGGGAAACACCTCTGTTGCTCTAGATCCTTGGAGAATTTTTGTGACCTTAACTGTGGAAGAGTACTGTATTCATGTTCACCTGCCTGGGCAGATGCTGAACACAAAGTCTCTGGCCACCTATCTGAGCTTCATCTGATACCATCCCTGGGCACATTTGTGTGTATGAGTTTCCCTGTCTATGAGGTTGCCAGAGCTGGATCCGGGACTTACCTTATTCCAGATTTAATTACTCTTAAGTAATTAAATTACGAGGGACTCTACTTCCAAATTCTGTAGTACCAGTACTTAATTAAGACTTTGACATAGGAACTTGATAAAAGCACATTCCTACCCAACTCCTGCCTTCTGCCCCTCCCCCAGTGCATATCTTTTTTATCTGCAAAGTGCATCGGTCTGTCACTTCGTCCTAAGATTCTCTTCCAGACATTCATGCCACGCACCTTGTCGTTTCCAAAGGAACAGGCAGACTTTGTTTCAAGTCCTTTGCTTTAGGATGATCAACATAGTGTGTTGAGAACAAGGTCATGTAACTCCCAAGGCTCAGCCACAGAGGGTTCAGAACATCTGCTCTCACTTCTTACAGTACTCTTCAGGGGCCGCAGGCTCTGCCTCGTGGTGAAGCTTAAGCTTCCACAGCAAGAAGCCCTGAAGGAAGAGAAGTAAAGGCCAGAGCAGCCCAAGCTGCTGCAACACGGACCCTGCCAGCGAGATTCCAACGACATCGCACGAAGCATGAGGAGTCAGAACTAATGAGAGATGCTGCCAAAGCCATTCACTTGGTGCCCATTACACGGCAACCAAAAACGGAAACAGAATTTGCTATCACGAGTGTCTTTGTCCCAGATAGCTGGCACTATTTTGGATGGCCAGGAACCAAGCTGACCCTCAATGCCAGGAGAACGGCAGCCAGGTTGATCCACATCTGGAGAAATGGAGGTCTGTGTGCTGCAGCCAAAGGGCATTTGGCAAAGCTGATCTTGTGGGAATGTGGACGGCGGAACCTATTCTGAATGACTTGTGGCTGTGGCTTCCCCGGTCAGCATGGCCTCCTGCTGAGAGTCTTTCAGTACCCAGGGGCCTTTCCCCAAAGCACCTGCTTGCACATAAAAAAAGAACCCAGCTTCATAGAACATGTCGACTCAAATTTTGTACAGTAGATTGGTTTTATAATTTTGTAAGAAGTCATTCCCCATGTTGTAAGAAATATTAACCAGTTTGCTGCTACTACAAGAAATACCCAAGATCATTAGCTTATAATGTGAAAAAGTTTGGGACTAGGGATGTAGCTCAGTGGTAAAAACTTGCCTACCATGTACTGACATCCTGGTTCTATCTAGCACGTATGACACCCTGGTTCAATCCTCAGTGCCAAAATGGATGTGAAATAATTCATAATCTTCAAATAACTAAGTAGACTAGGTTATTTGGCTCGAAGATTTAGAGCTCAGCCACGAGCAGTGGTGCGTCACGATGTGGGTATGTACAGAGACGCTCACATCAAAAACTGCAGTGCAAAGAGAGCAGGGGTGGGTGTGGGGGACAGCCAGGGTTTCGCAGCCTTCTTCACCCGTTGACCCCAAGTTATCTAACAACCTCTCACTAGGTCTAGCTCCTAAAGGTCTTACCATCTCCCAACAGCATCTCCCAGTACTAGTTCTCAAGAACCAGCCTATAGGAAGACACTTCGCTGGTTTGGGTTGAAAGGGACAGAGATAGCGTAAGTTAGAATGAGTCCCCTTTTTCCTTCCTCTGTCATTCTGAGGACAATCAGTTTGCAGCTACTCCACTGCAAGCATGGATCGTTTCTTGTAAAGGAGACAGATTCAGAGACTGGATATAAAAGTCAAAAGAAGTTACGCACAGGAGAACACAGGTCCAAGGCAGTGACCAAAAGCCAGCAGAACAATACAGCAGGATTGGATTCCAGGACTGCTCTGCTTCGCACCCCCTCTGCTATGGATCATCTGCTGCAAGTGCTGTGTGAGAGGAGATGGCCTGTCCTTTGTTCTTGGGTCCACCTGTATCCAACACTTGTTGGATTCTCAGCTTTGCACTGATATGATCATGGGGCAAGAAATCTGGAGTCTTGGGAGCAGATGAGTGTGTTTTATATGTGAAAGAATGTAAGAAGTCTATGATCAAAGGACAGATTGCAGTGATTAAAGATGACTGAAAAGGCTTGCTGCTCTTAATCAGATGGGAGGCCTTGCCCTTCTTGGACTTGAGCGGCCTTTGGCTTGCAGTGGATGCCGTGTGCATCAGAAGACAATGTGGAGCATCTTCCTGGACATGCTCAATGCAGCAGAGACCCTGCTGGGCTCCACAGCAAGGCTTCCTACGTGGTATCTCCTTATTTCTTCAGAAGTCTCTGCTGAATCCAGCCTCATTTCAAGAAGCCTGACTTGGCTGAGTGGAGATGGGTGTGGGTCTCAGCCTTGTACTTCTCCACCATGACAGATGTGCAAGTGAAGCTAACATCTCCAGAGCAAGACAAATGCCTTGCCCACTCCACCTGAATTTCCCAGTACCACATGGAAACAAATAATGCTTCCTCTTTAAATCACCAGAATAGGGGGTATGTCCTTACTTAGCATGGAAGAAACCAAACAGATCCAGAGGACACAGTATCCGGGGGCTTGGCTCATGACTTGGCCCAGCATCTCTAGATGAAGCTTGCTGAAACTCCACATGTTAAACATAAGCAAATAGCATCTGATCCACATGCCTAGTGCAAAGAAAGGAGCACAGTTGGGTCGTAGGCCAGTAGTATAGCACTGGTTTCCACGCATGATACCCTGGAGCCAATACCTAGTACTGGAAAGTAAATGAATAAATAAGGAAAGAAAATAAGTAAATGGATAAATTGAGTGAACATGCCTAAATGTAATGAAATTCGAATTGTGTAACATATAGATCACTGTATCAGCCATTAAAAGCACATCAATTTCTCCAGGGTTTCATTTGGTTATGTGGATGCTGTGTCAGACAGCCCATCAGCCTATGCTGCTGAGCTGTGTCATAATGGACGATCGGAGGCAATGTGTCCAGAGGAAAGGTGCAGGGCAGGGAGAGGGCCGAGGAGCCTTTGTGCCTGTCTGTCCATTTCTCCCTCGCCTTTTACATGTCTGCTTCTCATCGGTGGAACACGGCCCAGTGTTGTTTACTCAGCGCTGTGGGTAAAAGTTTTGAAATGCACTGTGAAGTACCAAGGAAAAAAAGGACCACTTTCAGTAATGACAATTTACACAACAAAAAAGATGGTTCTTTGAAATTTCAGCTAGTTTTCTCTCATCCAAAAGCCATAAGCTGAAAATGAGGCCGCAGAGCCATCTTGTTTTAGCGCATCCTGATCACAGCCTTCCTTCTGCCTTTCATGTCCCTTGGTCTTCATTTTGGAGGCCAGGAGCTGCACCCACAGTTATTACGAAAATTGATTTTGAGTCTGCACCTACAGCTGCATCCACCACTGGTCTGGGGAAGATGAAACATGTATTTATCAAAATGTCCAGACTAAGTAAGACGCAGGGCAAAATGAAAGTGGCCTTAACCAAGGCAGCTTATGTGTCGCTAAAAGGAGAGCCTCATTCTCTGGCTTACAAGCTTGCCTCCCTCCCACTCGAGGCCTGGATGCCCTCGACCAGCACAGAGAAAAGGGCCGTGGGTGAGAGATGCTGCAGGCCGTCTGCTGAGGCAGGCACATCTGTGAGGGACAAGCCACGTGCTCCTGCAAGTCCAGCACATAATTACCTGGCAAGGACATGCAACGTGACAGACGAGGAATAACCAGCAGGACCCAGGGCTCGGCTGCTCCTCCTAACGCAGGGAGCTATCTGTAGATGGCTCCTCTCTCTGCTTTCCAGAGGGAGGATGCCCTTCAGTCGACGACCCTCTCCTTCACAAATCCTGCACAGGCCAGCATTTTCCTGCTCCGCAGTATTAATTCAATTACATAAACTGGCAGTGTTTAAATGCTGGCATCTGCACCAGCTCACTTAACTGCAACCCTGGACTTCTTTCAAAATGCTTTCCACTCACTGCAGAGACGTCTGTGGGGGACAGGGAGGAGACCCCATGCAAGTGACCCAGGCTAAGGGTGGGCTGTCCCTTTGGCTCTATCCATGTCGGCAACCAGACAGCAAGGGTGGAGATTTACTTAGATTGGGGAACTTTTGGTGTTGGGCCCCAGAGGAAGCAGTGAGAAAACTCAGGAGATTTGTGTCCGCCAGTTCTTTATCTTTTGTCCTTTTCTTTCTGCCTTTAACTTGAAGTGAGCCCTGTTTCTTCCTTTGCCAGGTCTACTTATCCCACTCACACTGTCCTGGTCTTAGTGAATGGCAATCATACAGTCTACAATCTGGGGTCATCTTTGATTTGGCCTCTGCCCTGCAGGCTGAGCACCAGGCTTCTGCACTGTACCTTCCTTCTCTGAGCAGCAGGCTCATGTGGACCAGGAGCACAGCTCGTGTTTCCTGGATTAGGGTATCTCTTTACCCTTCCCTGCCTCCTGATTCTGCCCCAGGAGATCCTTCTGAAAGGCAAATCTCTCGGTTACTGCTCAGTGGCCCCAAATTGCCTGCATAAACCCCAAACTGCTTAGCATAGAAATGGAGAACTCCAGCGATCCAGACCTTGATTTCCTCCTTAGTCGCTATCCTCTTGATTGAATTCTTCCTGCTGTTGGATGGCTGAGACAAGGTCTACAGACTGGGGTTTCAAGATGATATTCAGACATTTCTGAGAAAACACACTGCACATTCTTTCAAAGAAAAACATTGTAGGCTTGAATAAGGGATGAAGTTTTGTTAGCTTTTGGAAATGGGATTTTTTTAAACTAAAATGAATGCATTCAATCATTCAGAAAATACTATAATCAATAAAACCACTAAAATGCTATCCATCTTTGCTTTGTTGGCTCAGTGTTTGCCATTCAGTGGATGAGGCAGTGATCACAGAGCGTAAGGAAGAGTTGGTTCTAACATTTCAGGGCTCACTGTCAAGACACAGTTAAGACACTTAAAATATGTGATATGGAGTATGTGATGTGGAGGAACAAGTGAAAGAAAATCAGACATGTTTCAAGTATCAAGTACATGAAGTGTGAAGCCTGTTAATTTGGATTCAAAAACTGTGATAGGGACCAGAGAGAAGGCTCAGGGGTCAAAGCCTCTGCCTGACAAGGACCTGAAGTAGGATTATGGATCTCATTAAAAAAAAAAAAGGCAGCGGTCTGCATTTCAGGCTCTGGAAGGCAGAGACTAGGAAACCCCAGAGCAAAGCAAAAAGAAGATAAAGCAATCCCTGGTGATTCCTAAAGTCACCCTTGAGTCTCCAAAGGCACACATGGTGCTTTCGATTACACATACACATACCCCAAAACTTTGATCAACAGCATTTTGTTGCTTTAAGCCTAAATTCCTGAATCAACCTAGCTCATGCTGGTTAGATCTGTCCCTTACAGCGAGTAGAAAAGAAAACATAGACTAACGTCGCCTGTGTAGAAAAACAAAAGACATAGTGTGTCATAAAAAGAAACTTCTCAGGAGTGGCTTACAGTCACTTACAGCTTGATCCACACAACTCAGTGTGCCACCTGTCTGTTTGTCCGTTGTCTGTCCAGGGTAATGAATATTAACCTCTGAAGCTCCAGTCCTACCTGTAAACATAACAAACAGCTCTTATCTCCTCGAAACTACAAAACAGCCCCAGGCGGCTGGGAGTCTGTTCTTCCTTAGGTCACAGCACAAACGTGTGGAGATCAGAGGACACTGTTCTCTCCTTTTACCATCAGGGTTTTGGGGCTCAAACTCAAGTCCCCAGGCTTGTAGGAGGCATCTTTAGCCATTTAGCCATCTCACTGTCCCCCACAAATATACTATTTACTTATTATTTTTCTTCTCAGACTGGACCTCAATCTGTGGCTTGGACTGAGCCAGAACTAGGTGGCTCCATCTGTCTCTGAACTCAAGGCAATCCTCCTGCCTCGGCTTCCCAACTTCTGAGATCACCAGCATGAGCCACCCCACCCAGCAAGGAGTTATAATGCTGGAACTAAGTCAGGCAAGGTGAGGAGCCTTTCTAGACAAAGGTACCTGTGACTTGGGCATTTTGTATATTGAATGTGTGGGCACACAGTGCAAGAGAATTACACAAGGTGCCCTGGACTGGCGTGAGAAGGATATGACAATCTAATCTTTTAGGAAAGAGCGTGTCACCAAAAAAGGAGCCTAAAACCAAAGAGTTGTATAACATTGAGAATATAAATGATTTCAGTAATCTCAGGGAAAGTATGCCAGAAATATAGATTTTAAGTTTAGTAGTATTCATGGAAAGTTTTGTGCAGATGTCTGTTAAACAATTAGAACTTGTTTTTCTACCTGAAACTCAGTTGTTATACTGACCAAACATCCAAATGGCCAAGAGCTAGGTTTCTGATGTGAAGATAAGCCGGGGTGAAAACCCTGTGCCAAGGGACATCTTTCTAGTGAGTCCCTGCCAGAGAGGCTGAGCATCCCAGGGTAAGGGAGGCTGCGTCCTAAAGAGTGTTCCAGCATCTTAACGCCAAGAGCCAGAGGCAGCAGAGGTGAAGCTGCCGCCACCACCAAAGCTGTGCTGTATTGTTGGTCATCTGAGAGAAGCACACCTTCCGCCTTCCCTTCTGCCAGAACAACAACTAATTTTTTTTAATTTTAAGGTTTTATATTTTATTGATTTTTTTAATTAATTTTTTCCCATTCATACAAACTTAATAGGACCCCGCAGTCCCTTCCCTCCCTCCACCCCTCCCCAGTCCCCCTTGCTGTCTTCCCCCTTTCCCCTTTCCTTTCGTCTCCCCTCCCTTTCTCCCAGTGCCCCCTTCTTCTCCCCCCCAATCCCTGGAGCATCCTTTAGTGTGAATGTCAGAGTTCCCTCTGCGTCCTCCACTCTGGTGAGATGTACCGACTCAGTACCATTATCTAGAGCCCTTTCTTGTGCTCCCTTTTAGTATGGGAACACTATTGTGATTAAAAACAACTAATTTAAGAGGTGCCAAGCACAGCCTGGTTTGTACCAATCCATTGTCTTCATATTAAGCCAAAGCCACAGGAAGAGTTCTGAAGTACACTGTTGAAGACTCCAGGTTTACTATGTTTCCCAATTAATCATTATGAGGTATTTTATTTCCTCCTCCTCCCTGTTTGTGTGCATGCCAGAGGGCTCTTGAAGACGTGTGCCTGTGGCAGTCCAAGAGTAATATCAGGACCACCCTGGATTGTTCTTTTTCCTTACTGCTTTGCTCTAGGGGTTCCCAGGACCCACCTTCCAGGGCCAGAATTACCAGCCACAGTCACCCTCACATCTGTCCTGCATTTTACATGGGCTCTGGGGATCCAACTCAGATTGCTTTGTTCTCTAGGCAAAGGCCTTATCCCCTGAGCCAGTTCTCCACGACCATTTCTTCTTTTTTAATGTGGAAAAAGGGTTGTGTTCCCAGTGTAACAGAAGTCCTTGGTTTTAGGCCCTTCTTCTGGTGACAATCAGATTCTCGTAACCAGAGAAGGCTGCTGAGACCATGTCTGCATACCTGGGACTTCAGCCTCCTGAGTCCCTGCTATAAACACAGCACACAGCTTGGTCTGAAACACTCAGGAACAAACTTCACGCAAGACTCAAGGGTCTCAGGGTCCTTACTTATACCACAAAGTGTTTCAGTATGCTCTAAATCTGAAGCAAACAATACTCTACTTTGTTTAGCCATAGGAAGGTTAACAATTATGATGGCAAACCTGTGGGTGAAGCTAATTTATCCACACTCACTTTGGAGGATGTGTTTTACTGAGAACCATGGTTGCTGCAAATTTCACAAAAAGACAACATATACCAGATCAAATAATTACTTTTATAAAAATGTAATTTCAACATAGACAATTCTAACACATTTTCCTTCCTTCCTTCCTTCCTTCCTTCCTTCCTTCCTTCCTTCCTTCCTTCCTTCCTTCCTTCCTTCCTTCCTTCCTTCCTTCCTTCCTTCCTTCTCTCTCTCTTTCTTATAAAGGCATTGAGAAACAGCCCACCAGAGACAAAACAGGTAGATCTCATTCTCGGTTCCTAACCATGCAGCTCATCATGTGGTATGTGTGTGTGTGTGTGTATCATGTTGGGCCGTTTCCATTTGTGTACGTTATTTGGCAGAGATAATTGGATATTTTCATCACAAAATAATTTACATTAATGGGCCATAACTCTTAAAATGCAGTTTTAAACTGCACGTTTAAATAATATAATATGTCTCCCTTAATTTTACTGTAATTGTCTCTATTCAGTACCTTTATTTTTCTTTTTAAAAACACAATTGGCCAAAAAAATCCTAAATATCTTTATTTCTTTGAAATTTTAGAATAAGCGCTATCACCAAATTAAGCTTGTTTGGAAGTCTTTGGATTTTTAGTTGCTAAGTAAGATAAAATGAAACAAAATGAAACAGAGCTGCAGCTAAAGACACAAGGATGACATGTGGGTGTGGGAAGAACTTGTATTGATTCTTTTAGCTGTTTCTGTGTATAATCCAAAATACTTCTCAGCTGCTCATTAGAAGCAAAGTTTGTCTTAATTATATGCCTGAGCTTGTTCTCAACCTAGTTTATTCAGTGATCTTTCCTTCAGAGAAAGATCAGTTGTTGATATTCTGTGCATGAATTATTTTGTTCAGTTACCTCCTCCCCCAACTATTTCAGAGCTGTGAGAGGTCCACAGATAAAAGGAAAATCCTTGTAGGAACTCAGTTTAAGAGACCACATATCTATGCCACGTGGAGGTAAACTTTGTTCTGCTAGTGGATCATGGGCTGTTTACATGGAATGAGAACTTCTAGAATATAAATGGGATGCTCTTGATAAACAAACATAGGCTTAGCCTGAGCAGTTATTGATTAGAAAGGAGCAAGATGAGCTGGAACCACAGCTCAGTAGTAGATAAAGCACTTGACTAAACTGCTTAGCACGTACATGGTATGTCTTCAGCACCAGAAAAAGTGGGGGGGGGGGAAGAGTGCCCTGCCCATATTGGTGGAGTAGGGATGATTTTACATATTAACTATATGTCTTCTTTCTCTAATAGTTCAGAATCCCCCCCACACACACACACATTCAGGCAAGAATCTTCAAGTATTTTTCAAAGTTATAAATCAAGGCATAATTTTTGTCTAAGAGTAAACAAAAGTGACCTGTCTGAGTTGCTCAACTTTTGGGTTCAGCTCACTGTTCATATCATGTGGTATTGCTCTTGACATTGAAGACATCTTGTGCTGCTATACATATAAGCATGTAAGGAATATAAATGCTTAGCTTATCTATTACTACAAATGCAATAGTTATAATAGATGATCCCACCCAAAGGCTGAGGAGATTCTTGGAATAAGATAAATGCTAATCACCCATCTTTGCTCTCCCAGAGCTAAACCCTTGATAGTATCTCAGTTAATTACATTTTTTTCTCAAGTAAAATAAGCATCCCAAGTTACCATCTTTTTACTACTAATTAGTTACATTTGGAATAAAGTATCCACCAGTGGAGAGTCAGCTCAAAGCTATATAAATTATTAGTTTTTTTTTAATTAGACTGAAAAATGCAGTTTGATGCTATAGTATATTATATACATGTTATTAGTACATCAATGTGCAATTTCAAGGGACCACTTCTTTTGGTATTCTTACAAGCGCCTAAGTAAAGCATCCATGTCTAATGGTGCTGTTATGCTCTAAATGTTTGCATCCTTTCAAAATTCGTGCACTGAAATCTAATCATCAAAGTTATGGTGGTGGAAGGTGGGGCCTTCTGGGAGGATTAATGAGTTCCCAAGAGCTCCGGTTCTCCTCTCCACCATTTGAGAATGCAGTGAGGCTCACCTGATCCAGAGAATGGTCCTCAGCAAACATCTGTTGTCTTGACCTTGGATCCCCAGTCTCTAGAACTCCAGTAAGTTTTTGATGTTTACAGCATACAGCAATCTATTATAACATCCCGCATTACTTTCATTATTTCTAAATACTGAGAAACACCTGCAAAGCCTCAGTTCTCAGCCATCATCTGGATGTCTGTATTAAATGGTTTCTTCTACAGTGTATCGCCTTGAAGGTGACTTTTATTCCCAGGTGTGTGTGTGTGTGTGTGTGTGTGTGTGTGTGTGTGTGTGTGTGTGTTATCCACATTCTTTTTCAAACCAGAATATCACTTGGAAGTTACCTGTGTTGTCATTGTGACCTTGGGCTCCCTTTCTTACTGGTGGAAATTAATGCTGCTCTTCCCCCGGAAGTTAGCGAGGAATGCAAAGAATGTGCTCCAGGCTGGGGGCATTCATCTATTATTAACCCTCCGCAGCCAATCTGGACCGGAACCCTGACACCTAAGTCTTAGTTCCCCTCCGGACCCAGCAGTGCTGCCGCTTTCCCACCGGAAGTCGGCGGCCCACAGCCCAACAGCCCAACCGCAGCTCAGACCCGGAACCCGGAGAGCGAGGCTCTTGTTCCTTGAGAACGCAGTTCCAGCAGCACGCCTCGCTCCCGACCGGAAGTCGGGCGCCCGTGGCTGGGGAACGTCCGGGTTCTAGGCCGTTGAGGCGTTTCCGATTCCGGTTGACTTCGGTTCCCTGGTGCTTGTCCCCTCTCCTCCCTCCGCCGCCTACCCTCCCGGCCCTGGCGCTGCTCGCACAGAGAGGTCACAGCTGTGGCCCTGGGGGCCGCCGTGCCGACATGGAGCCCGGCGACCCCAGCTACTCGTTGGCCTCGCTCTACGTGGGCGACCTGCACCCCGACGTGACGGAGGCGATGCTCTACGAGAAGTTCAGCCCGGCGGGGCCCATCCTCTCCATCCGCGTCTACAGGGACAGGGTCACCCGCCGCTCGCTGGGCTACGCGTCCGTCAACTTCCAGCAGCCCGAGGACGCCGAGCGGGCTTTGGACACCATGAACTTCGATGTCATAAAAGGCAAGCCGGTGCGGATCATGTGGTCCCAGCGCGACCCGTCGCTGCGCAGGAGCGGCGTGGGCAACATATTTATCAAAAACATGGACAGGTCCATCGACAGCAAAGCCCTGTACGACACCTTCTCGGCCTTCGGCAACATCCTCTCGTGTAAGGTGGTCTGCGACGAAAACGGCTCCAAGGGCTACGGATTCGTGCATTTCGAGACGCAGGAAGAGGCCGAAAGAGCGATCGAGAAAATGAACGGGATGCTCCTCAATGATCGCAAGGTCTTCGTCGGGCGGTTCAAGTCCCGGCGAGACCGGCAGGCGGAGGTCGGAGCTCGGGCCAAGGAGTTCACCAACGTTTACATCAAGAATCTGGGAGAAGACACGGACGACGAGCGCCTGAAGGTGCTCTTCGGCAAGTTCGGGCCCGTGGTGAGCGTGAAGGTCATGACGGATGAGAACGGGAGATCCCGGGGGTTCGGCTTCGTGAGCTTTGAGAGGCACGAAGACGCGCGGAGGGCGGTGGACGCGATGAACGGCAAGGAGCTCAGCGGGAAGCAGATTTACGTGGGTCGAGCGCAGAAGAAGGTGGAGCGGCAGACGGAGCTGAAGCATCGGTTTGGGCAGATGAAGCAGGACATGCCCAAGGTCGAGCAGATGAAGCCGGACAAAGGCGTCCGAGGCCAGGGCGTCAACCTCTACGTGAAGAACCTGGACGATGCCATCGACGACGACCGCCTCCGCAAGGAGTTCTCCCCGTTCGGGACCATCACCAGCGCCAAGGTGACGATGGAGGGCGGGCGCAGCAAAGGGTTCGGCTTCGTGTGTTTCTCCTCCCCGGAAGAAGCCACCAAGGCGGTCACGGAAATGAACGGTAGAATCGTGGCCACCAAACCACTGTACGTAGCTTTAGCTCAGCGCAAGGAAGACCGCCAGGCCCACCTGAGCAACCAGTACATGCGCAGAATGGCGAGCGTGCGGCCCGTGCCCAACCGCGCCGTCAACTCCTACCAGCCGGCCGCCGCCGCGGGCTGCTTCACGGCCGCCGCGGCAGCACAGACTCAGAACCGGTCGCAGTACTACTCTCCTGTTCAGATTGCTCAGCTAGCATCCAGCGATCGCGGGACTGCGCAGGGAGACCGGCCTTATCCTTTCCAGAACGTGCCCAGCGTCATCCACCCCGTCACCCCTCGACCCTCACTGAGCACCGCGGGATCAGCGTCCGCACAGGGTCCTCGTGTTGTTTCCGCGCAGCGCGTCGCCAACGCATCCACACAGGCCGTGGGTCCCTACCCTGCGGCGGCTTCGACTTTGACGACTCCGGCTGTCCGCTCGGTTCCCCAGTATAAATACACGGCGGGCGTCCGTAACCCCCAGAAACATCTCACCGCACAGCCGCAAGTTACCGTGCAGCCACCTCCAGTGTATGCTCAGAGCCAGGAGCCTCTGACTGCTTCCATGTTGGCGTCCGCCCCGCCCCAGGAGCAGAAGCAAATGTTGGGCGAATGGCTGTTTTCTCTTATCCAGGCCATGCACCCCACTCTTGCTGGCAAGATCACGGGCATGTTGTTGGAGATTAGCAATTCGGAACTGCGTCATATGCTCGAGTCTCCAGAGTGTCTGCACACCAAGGTCGACGAAGCCATTGCTGTGCTGCAAGCCCATCACACGAAGGAGGCAGCCCAGAAAGCGCTTAGCTCTGGTGGGGTTCCCACTATTTAAGACTGACCAGAGCCGGCAAAAAGAAACATGCTTTACTGAAGAAAAGCATCCAAAAATTAAATGTGAAAAAAATTGCAAAATATAAAATAGATAAAAAGAAAACGTATGTACAGAGCAAATGCCAGGTCTAGCACAATGCTACTCCTAGATTACTTTATTTAAAAAAAAAAAAAAGAAGAACCAAAAAAAGTAAAGTGCGAAAACAGTTCATTTTATAGACCTTGGGGAAAAATTTTTAACCAAGTATGAAACTTTCAAGCAACTCTTTATAATTTTGTAATGCTTCACTGTGGACTAGCCAGGATGACAGCTCTGTTCTCAGTGACAGGGTTAGCACCGAGCCAGGACACATGGTTTGGATAATAAAATTCTTGCTTTAGTAAAACTTTCTTAGAAGCAGCACAAAAAGAAAAAATAAAAGCGTCACTGTTGTCACGACACTCTGAGCCTCCTGGTGTACTAGCTCCGGCCTCTGACCGGAAGTGCTCCTACACACTCTTTCTCATATACACAGCATGAGATATATTTAATTCATTCCCTGACAGTCAGTCTGCTTCCAAAATCTACCTTCAGCTGAGAAGCCTATGTCTGGAGCATCACATACTAAAAATGTATTACAATAGTGTAGAAGTTTCCCTTACAATCTTGGGATTCCCTGGTCACTGCTGTAGCTCTAATATGAGAAATGCATGCCTTCTACAAATCCCATCTAGCATCCTAATGGCAGGTCTCTGTGCTCACACCCCACTGCCCTTTAGACACCTGGGTTGTTCAGAAGCTCTACTTTTTTGGAGCTGTGATCGGTGGACCTGACAGGAAGTTGAAAAAGTATTGCAAACAGTGGGAGGAAGAGAGGGAGAGGGGGAACATAATTTGGAGGTTAGAGTTTTGATTAACAAATCAGAGTCAGAAAAATCCCAGCAGATTCCAGGAAGAGGCATGTTTTTTTAAAATTTTTTTTATTATTTATTCAATTGTGCGTGTATGCATGTGTGTGCGTAGAACCACGGACGAATTGGGGAACCACCTTGGACGCCTCCATCTCCTTGTTTACGCTGCCCTGGGATTCACAGGCTCCGCCCTACCAGGACCAGAAACGCAGGCCGCCCCTGCTTCTGCCTGGCGTCTGTATGTGGGGTCTAGGATCTGAACTCGGGACCTTCCACCTGCAAGGCAGAGGTTTAACCCCTGAGCCACCTCTCCAGCCCCTGTTCTTTGAAGAGTATGTGAGGTAGGCTGGTTTTAGAGGGGGATGGCTAGGTGACTGACTCCCTCCTCGAGGAAGGAGAGCTTGGGAGGAAATGAGATCAGAAAAGCAAACCGTATGGGCCAAGGCCACTTCGGTTTCCATACAATGCAGAGCTACGCAATAAGGTGCTTTGTTCCCAAATGTTCATGTCAAAATGTTTATTTTTGTGGTTAAATTATTGTGTCCCAAGATAGTAGTTCAGTACTACTAGAAAATAACATTGCTATTTCTCTATATTTTTCCTTAACAAATTGCAATATAAAGCACTCTAAATACAGTTAAAATTATGCAAAATCTAACAGTAAATAACTCTTAGAATTGCAAGATGGCTGACTTCCTAATAATATACAATGAGATAAAACTGGTGTGCATAGCCATTGGCAAGCAGAATGGACCTCATGTCTTAAAATACCAGCTACAGTATGGAGAACGTAAGGCTTGCCACAGAACAGAAGCAATAAGATGCAGCAATAGACTTCAAATATGACATGGAGGTGCTCAGCCGGCTAGGTACGGACATGACACCAAGACACAGTGATGGAGCTTTTCATTCACCACTGTGAGGACGAGATTCCTGGGGGAAGCCAGTGGCACTGAGCACTGCTGCAGGAGTCCTCCCCCCAACCCCCATGCTGAGACCAGCCTGTCGGGTCTAGTCAGGCTTTCGGAAGTGCAAGCCCCTGCTACAGTCACCCCATGGGTAGTCATGCCTGCTCATGCCCACAGCTGCCCCAGACACTGGTAAAGAAACAGTTGCTCCGAGGAGGGTGTGTAGAGATGATACATGTATGTCATGGGATGTGGCAGAGAGTGGAAAAGACTTGAGATAGCTCTCTGTATCTCACAGGCATGTCCACAAGCACACACTCCCGCACAACTGGGTATCAGTTTAGGAAAAGTACTTACTACGAAGTACAAATTATAGAAAGATTTACAGTGCTGAAACATACATGCAAGTGGCCAAAGGCATGGTATTGGCAGCCATGTCACCATAACAGGCAAGGATCACAATCCAATCCCTACTTTTAGACACCACTTCTGCCAATCTCTGTGGCTCTATCCTGTTTATTCAGAGGGAAAAGCCAGATCTGCCATTTAGCGTCAGTAATAGGTAACCAAAAGCTTTGATAACTAATTTCAAATTGTTTTGCACTCAGATATAGCAAGAGTCTTCCAAGTAGTGATAAGCTGAAACCTCTGTTATAAGAAGTTTCAGGAATTAAAATATTGTCAGATCTCCATTTTTTTCTTCAGGTAGGATTCTTATTCCCTCCAGGGGAAAAAGGTCTTAATCATTTTACCAGACAATCTATCATAAATTGCTTTTTTATTTAGAAAATTTAAATTTCCTTTTCTCCAAAACTTTATGAGAAAACTGAAGTCTTTGGCATTACTGTGTGGACTGTTTATTGTGGAGAGTTTAATGCCTGCCCAAACAAGGTTTTCATCTCAGAATTAATGTCTCTGTCCCTACAGAACAGACGTCATCGCTCCTGGCCTTCTCAGTGTGGCAAAATGCAATGTCCATTTTACTGCGGTTCCTGGGAGCCACAATTAATTGCTTTTTTCGTGCCTTCCGGATACTGAGCATTAAGAACCTCTTCCCCCAGAAGGACTGTATGAAATATTTACCAGCCCATGTATGTTACTACATGAACATTAGCATAAAATAATGTGTGAGAAACCCCCATAAACCCTCCAGTTTCCTAGAATCTTAACACTACATTTTATGGAGATGGCGTTAGCTGACAACATATGTATTGTATCGGGCGATCAGTGGCAGTATGTGGAGTAGTTGAATAGATTGTGTGAGATAAGTTTTAAGGAAAGATTTTGACAGTGTGTTTGATAATGGTGAGAAATCAGCGTGGGCTGATATCACTCTCAGAGACAGCAGAACGCTTTCTCAAGGGTCTCAGACTTCACAACCTGTAACAATGGCTGCAGAAAATGGGAAGGAAAAGTCAAATTTAGCTGTGCTTGTAAATAGGAAATACCTAGTCCAAACACATATGCTGTCTTCTGAACACTCACAGATTAACATAACCAGAGGGCCGGGTTCATTAACTCTGTATCCAAGAAGAAACTTAGGAATTCCACCTGCTTCTTTACATAATTGGGCCCTGCTACCCTATGTGAGAAAGTGCTTGCATGTGATATCAATAATTTTTTCCGTCTGAAGCATGACCCTCCCCAAAGCCTCCTTGTCTTAGAGAATGGTCCTGCCCACTGTGGGCTGGGTCCTCCACATCTGCTGAAGCTTGCTGAAGGGCCTGTCTTTGGTGTATAATTCCTTGTAAGATTGGCTGGTGGCTCCTGACCAAGATGTCAAGTTGACATTGACATGTAAGACTAACCTCACACATGCATGCACGTGCACACACACACACACACACACACACACACACACACACACACCACACATGCTCATGAACCCACACACAATCGTCTTTTATACTACTCTGCCCTGTCTTAGGATCCCCACCCCCAACTTCAGGAATCACCAGATAGATACCCTGGAAGAGGCATCTCCAGAATGGAAAGTCAAAATAAACCTTCTTTGTGTAAAATTCATCGTGCTTAAAATAGGTTGTCATCGCAATGAAAAACAAAGCAACACACCCTAAAGGTGATAACTCTTTCTAGGTTTCTTTGCAAATGTTTTCATGTTAGCTGTGTAAAGTTAGATTCTTACTTCTCATTGCCTGTGCTGCTCATTTTGCTTACAATTGTGATATAATTAATATTTGTGAGGATTTTTAATGTTTAGAAGTATGTTTGGAACTCAACTTTTGGCTTCTGTTGATTTGTTTGTGCATGTTTGTTTTTCAATATGCTAATTTCTTCTTTTATGTTTATCATCTTTTTCTATGGTCTACATGCTAGTATAAAATGTTAGACTGAGTATTTACTTATTCTTTTCAGCCTACCTTCTTTCTTAATGTTTTATTTTATTTGAAAGAGAGAGAGGAGGGGGGACATAGCATAGCACAAGGTACACCATGTGGGCTTCCCAGGATTGAACTTAGATCTTCAAGTCTGCAAGCAGGCACTGACACAATGAGTCATCTCACTAGCCCCTGTCTTCTTTCTTAAAGAAGCATAATAAGGATATGAGTTTTCAGTCATCTCCTCAGCTAAATCCCACAGGCCTTAATTAGCATTGTTATTAACATTCAGTTCCAACTAATTTTTATTTTTAAATATGGCCTTTAGACTCCTGTAATTAGGAAGAACTTCTAGGTCTGACTCTTCTCACGTAGCCTCCACTCTCCTCATTCCCCCCCTGGGGTTTGCTCAGATCTCTTCTTTCCTTTTCATTGCTCTAACCATGATGCACTTGGATGCAATGTTCTTTATCCTCCTTAAATTTTCTTGTCTGTATTGAAGCACCATAGAGAATGGGTGTTCTTCCTCAGTTCTGGAAATTACCAGTCACTATCCCTTTGAACAGTGCACTTCCTGCCTTCTCTGTCATCATCAGGGACTCTGGTGCTGTGTTGATTCCACCCGCCATGCATCTTCCTCCTCCTCTTCAGATCCTGACCTTCATATGGTGACTTTCAGAAACCCTCTTCCAATCCTCCACATCACCAATCTTCTCTTTTACAGTGTTTAATCTTGCTGTTGAAAAGGGCACTTTGCATTAGTTACTCCAGAGTTTGGTATGTGAATATACAGGCAATGAATGAGCTAACACCACCATTTCTTCCAGTTCTCCAGGCTAATGGAATATCATTCTCCAGGGCTGGGGCACTTTCTCTATTTCTACAGCCAGCTGTGGTTCTGTGGGCCATCTCACTGCTGTGAGTTCAAAGATTTGAGATGATTCTGTAGCCCATCTCACTGCTGAGGCTCCAGAGATTTTAGATCACTTTGCTGTGTTTCTATATCCCTAGAACAGCGAGCTTCGGTTCTTTGACGGGGTTATGTGTATCAGGTTGTCTGAGACAATCCTCAAGTCTCTTCTCACACAGTTTTCTCTTGTTTTCTTACTTAAAGTGTCAAATGCCAAGCTCAGAGTCAAGTACAAAAGACTGGGTGTGACAGGATGTGAATATGATTGGAAATGTCAGGGGGTTGTTCTGTCACTTCGGTGACATAATTTACAATGGCCCCCACCTCTGAAATTTTTATATTTTGTTATTATTTTATTAATTTTTAGTCCTTTATTTGTAGCTTCTCCAAACTTCCTCTTTCAATTTGCATAACTTCTTGTCCCACCACCATTGCTTCCCATTTCTAGTTTTATTTGTTAAATGTCTTAGATATTTCTACATTTCTATCTTCATCTAATTTCAATATTCAAATAGAATAATTCAGGAGAGTGTCACGTTGTATAAAACTCAGTCGTAGAATTTGTTTCCTTGTGAGACAACTCCTTATTAAATTTGAATTTCAGTCCCTTGCAAATTTAGTCATTTGATGCCTGGCCTCGAAGGATACATTTACAGATGGATTTGTATTTACTTCCACCACATCTCCATGAATATTTCCATGCAGGCAGGATTTAAAGCCCATTTTTGATTTTGTGGAATTCTCAGGAAGTTTCAACATGGACTCCAAACTCTCTTCAGATGGGCAGGTAGTTAGGGTCCCCGGCTTTGCACACATCCACAGTCACCACAAGACAGGCTCCATCTCGAAGTTAGAGCTTTAAGCAAACATTGGGGGATTACCATCTGGGTTCTCCTTACTGCTTACAGTAAAATGTCAGATGTCAAGGATGAGCTGAAATAGAAATTCTGAAGAAAACAAGAACTGTAACTTTATAACTTGGAAGCTCACCAGTCTGCCCATATGTGGAAATGAAAGTGAGAGTTTGTGAAACAACATCAAGGTCTGGTCACAGTGGGGAAGCCATTTGATAATTAGATTGTGGGTACAAATCCCCAGAGTTAGGCCGATACCAGGAATGGAGACAGGGTGGTCCCAGCAGAAAATGTGCTGGCTGAAGAAGACAGAGAAGGACAGGATAAAGAGAGGCAGTGAGTTCTACAGACTCCCTGGTGAGCAGTGGAGCCTGGTGGATGGGCGTACCTGGCATTGTTCTAGAAAAGGCAATTCAGAGATGCCCAAGGACACTGACCCTCCAAAGGTCAGTCCAGAACCTCTGAGTTTTGGCAGACCTCCCCTCCCCTACCCCACCAGATGGAGGCTGCGGCCCCGGCCTTCAGGGATGAATCTCCACTGAACCTGGGGCATTGCTAAGCCACAGGGTCCCCAAGACACTGAGGGTCTGGGGACTAAAGCAAGACAATGAGGACTATTCCTGAGTTGGTCTTACCTGATTTGGACGTATTTAGGGTCACTGACTCCTGTTGTGTTTTGTGTTTTTTTTTTCCCTTTGGAGTAGGGAGGTACACCTCTTAACTGTCCTTCTCATGTATTTTAGTAGCAAGCACAAAACCTGTCCAGTTTGTGGCTAACCACTGTAGTAGAATCTTGTCCTGGGGAGAACCTTACCTCAAGTCTCTTCCATAACTGGTACAGGTGACATTTATGTTTTCTTTTTTTTAATGTGTGTGTGTGTGTGTGTGTGTGTGTGTGTGTGTGTGTGTGTGTGTAAGGCATTGCGTGTGTGTGTAAGGCATTGCGTGTGCCTGTGGAGGCCCAAGGGTGGCTTCAGGAATCATCCTGGATTGCTATACCTCATTATTGCTTTGCTTAGGGGTTTTCCAGGTGTGGAGTCCAGGCTCCAGGGCCAGAAGTGCAGCCACTGCCATTTCTGCTCTGTGTTTTTATGTGGGATCAGGGATTCAAACTCAAGTCCTTTTGCTTGCAAGACAAAGGCTTAACCATTGAGCCATCTCTCCAGCCTTTGCAGGTGAAAATTTGCAGTGAGGGTTCTCACGAGGATGGGTTAAGTTGTGAGGGGAAGGAGCTGCATTTCACGAATGAGAAAGTCATGCTTCAGGGGAGGCAAGAGAAATCAGTGGGTGAAGATGCCTGTGTGCAAACCTGGGAGAACAAGTTCCCTTCCTGAAGTCCAGGCAGAAGGAAAGAAAGTCATCCTCTGACCTCCGCAAGTGATCTCTCCCTCCTAGTCTCAAATTATTAAACAATATTTGGAGAAAATTAAATCATGAGTTTTGGAATCTAGAGTTCTGAATGTTATAGACTGATTTGAAACCTTAAGTGTCAATGCCCTAGATTGGGGATATGATCTTTTTTATTATTGAGTGTGTGTGTGTGTGTGTGTGTGTGTGTGTGTGTGTATCAGAGGACACTGTGTGTGGAGAACCAAGAATGACTTCCAGAATCATCCCGAATTGTTCTACCTCCTTTTGCTTTGCTCTGGGATTTCCCAGGCTCCACCCACCAGGGCCAGACGTGAAGACCACCACCATTTCTACCTCTGTTTTTTACGTGGAACCTGGAATCCAAACTCAGGACCTTCTGCTTGTGAGGCAGGGTCTTAACCCCTGAGCCATCTCTCCAGCCCAGGAGATGTGCTTTTTAAGGTGATGATTAATATCATATGTGATCACAAGCATTTAACCCTCATCCAATAGGACTGCATCCTTGTAAAAAGAGAAGGACTTGAGACCATGCTGAAGGCTGTGGGGAAACAGAAGCAGCCATGCGTCGTGTGGATACCAGGGCCAGGCATGAGGAAAATCAGCCTCCAGACCATGAGAAAATAAGCTGTCATGGTTAGACCACTCGGTTATGGTAGCCATAACAACCATAGCTCAGGTTCTTGGTGTTTCCTGAACCCTTCCTACAGAAGCATGCAGGCTCTCTCCCCCACTGCCTTCCCCCCTACCCTCCCCCCACTGCCCTCTCCCCCACTGCCCTCCCCCTACCCTCCCCCCACTGCCCTCTCCCCCACTGCCCTCCCCTACCTTCCCCCCACTGCTCTCTCCCCCACTGTCCATGGTTACTTCAGCATGTTACTCTTGTCTGCTATCACAGAAACATTCTAGACACCACCATGCCCACACAGGCCCAGCGACTATGACATCTGCTTCCGTTCTGTCCTCGACTCTCCTACTCACCTCACCCGTCCCAGCCTTGACTCTGAATGGCAGCCACGCTTCCTAACGACTAGCCTGCACCATGGGGCACAGCTGGAGAAGATCCAATCCTTTGGAGACTTTTCTTCTCCAGGTTTGTGTCACCTTGACCCCTGTGCATTCCCGGCTGTATTTCCTCTAACGCAGACTCTCGCTTCTTACTTCACAAAGAAAACGGAGGGGAAATCGCTCAATGCCAACCTGACTTCACCTGTAACCACCTGTGGTCCAGGCACCTTGGTGAGGAGGCGGGGCGTCCCACCTGAGGGCAACCCAAGGCTGCTTACCTGCTCCGTGTCACCGCATCTCTCCAGCCATTATCAAATGCATTCATCAGATCACTCATTCATTCAGTGAAAGATCTAATTTCTCTTCAACCAGAGATTATGCTGAACAAGGACAATGCAGCAGTGTGTGGGTGCTGATCTTAAAACCGCACGCAGAGGGGAGAGAGAAAGAAGATGGTCAGTTCTGCTGTGAGTGATTTCCTGACAGCCAAGAGCAACGTCTTTTAGATCTCCTGTGGTGCCTGCGCCCAGCTGATGGACAGTCAGACCTGGAGCCACATCCGCCTGGATGGCCTCACTCCACCTGGACAGCTTCGATCAGCGTAGGCTCAGCGGCAGGAGGCAGAAGCATCTGCCCCAGGGTGAGTACAGGATCCAGGTCCTCACCAAGGCTGTTCTGGAAACTGTCAGGCTGTTTCTGAGCGTACCAGTCCCTGTCTCAAATGAGTAATAGGCATCTTGCTGCGGATACCTGGTGGACGTCCAACAATATCTTTGGAACTCTTGAGTCAGCTCTGCAGCTTCTCTCTCTCTCTCTTTCTCTCTCTCTCTCTCTCTCTCTCTCTCTCTCTCTCTGTCACGCATACACATTCCCTTTTTCTTGTGTTTTTCCTTTTTCTGTTGCCCTGTCACGATATTCTTGCTAGAAAAACTGCATGTCGAGTAAACTGGATTAACTAAAAGAAAGTGGTAAATCCAGGACACAGCAAGATTCAGAAAACAGAAGCATTAACAGCTGGTCAAACCCACTGTGACATGCTGAGGGCACCGTGGAGTGTGTGGCTCAGTCAAGAACATGGTGGTCCACACATTATTCGTTCGAGGAAATAGAAGGACAACAAAAGTCAGATTTTCACAAATCTCAGCATCAATTGCTTGTGGCCTATGGAAGGTGAAAACTGAAAGTGGTCAGATCTTTGGACTGGGGCAGCAGCAAGAGTTTGAGGTGTCCACGTTTCTTGCTCATATTACTGGATGGTGATGTGGAGGAGCATCTGAAGGGGCAGGAGCAGGAAGACGTCCATCTCTGCATGATCTTGGGTGAAATGTGCCCAGGTGGAGAAGGAAAGAGACCCTGGCTCTGTGCACGCCAGGACCCAACTATCTAGAATCCCCTTGTGACTGCCAACATGCCTGTGCTTTACGAGGTTCCACCAGGACATGTGCTGTGTCTGAGTCTCTAATGTAAGAATTTCCTCAAACGCATCGGAGGCATTCAGAGTCTCCTTCTCTTTCCTGCCCTGGACAGTCTTCACCCCTTAGCTCACATTTGCCAGCACCATCTTCTTACCTTCCAAATGCTTCCCCCACTCAGCTGCTGATGTTTCTAGGGTCGTGCTGCCTTGAGCTCCAAGTACGTGCGCAGTGGTCATTCCTGGTGCTGCTTTGAACCAGCTGCCACCTTTGAACCAGACCTTCCCTGTGCTCAAGCATCCTGAAAATCCTGCTCGAGACTGCTCGCCAAGACTTCCTGTCTGCATCTACCTACTGTCTGTGTGTCTGTGTGTCTATATCCGTCATCTATTATTTATCAGTCATCAATTATCTATGTGTCATCTACCCATTGATCACCTGTCCATGTATCTATCATCTTTCCATTTATCTACTATCATGTATATACTCTACAATCTATCATCTTATATCATCTATCCATCTATTAATCTATACATCAATCTCATATCATCTATTCATTCATCTATCAATCTATCTACTATCACCTACTCTATCATCTATCCATCTATCTGTATTCTAACCATCTAGCTGTCAGCTAATCCACTCATTCTTCTTCAGTTTCTTACTCCTCCTTAGTCCTTCTGTCTGCACTCTGACCATCACCTTGGCCCACTGTAGCAGTTACTCTTAACTATCACTGTGAAAAAACACCCAAAGTCAATCAACTTAAGGGAGAAAGGGAGATTTATTCAGCTTACAGTTCCAGAGGGAAGGTACGGTCTCTCAAAGCAGAGGCGGCATGGCTGGCTGGCCAAAGCTGGAGGATGCTAAGTCACTGCAGACATCTTGGAAGCCGAGAGTTGCAGACCGCTTGCAGCAAAGGCAGACTTCTCCTGGAAGTAAGGTGGGACTAATCCACCTCAAGGCCCACCCCTTGAGACTGCCTTCCTCCAGCAAGGCTCCACCTCCCAAGGTGACATGACCTTGCCAAACACATGAGACTGTGGGAGAGACATTTCAAACCATGACACCCACCCTTTGGTGGTGTCCAGTTTATTTCCATTGCTTTCATTGTCCATTTCTTCTAACTATCAAATCTGGCTTCTACTTTAGAGCTGCATTTCCACCAGCTGTGAGGGCTGCAGGTGTCTCAAGTGATACATTAACCCCCCCCCCATTTCCTCTGCCTAGACTGACTCCTGGCATCCTTTTCTTAGGAGAAGAAAAAAAAATCCACCCTACTGTCCACATCAGGACTACAGGATGGTGACTGTCTCCACCTACTTCCCTTCTGTTCACACTAGGATTAAAAAAAATCACATACTGCATTTGGCTGATGCACCTGTTCTACTTGTTAGCATTCTTTCTGTCTCCACTTCTTCCAGGCTGTGGCATTATTTGTTGGATAAAGTTTGTTATCTTTTATATTTGCCTGATGGTTTCATGTGTATAAATTAGTATTAGTATATTATAAACTTGGGGCTTTTTGCTTGTAAGCTATACTTAGTTTTATAGACAGTGAATTCATCTGTTACAGTCCATCCACCCTCATCCTTTAGGGTGTCCCAAGAGTTCTGTTGAGTTCTTTTGATGTGACCTGTGCATGAAGAAGGGCATCTTTAAAGAAGCAGATATATAGTACAAAGTTTAATCAACAATATAGGTTATAGACTACAGGGAGATGGTTGTGTTTTATAACTGAAGTGTTTTGGACAAGTGACACTAAAAACTTTTTAAAGCACCAACTCTTAGGCAAACTAAAGAGGTGCCAAATACTTTAGCACATGCCATTTACACACAATGAGCTTTATAGCATTTTCATACATGCTCACAATGCACTTTGCCTTAACCTCTATTATCCTATCTTGCCCCTTCCCCACCCACTGGCTGATTATGTTCCTTCCTCCATTTAATTCCATTCACCTGTCATATCCCCCCTTTTATTTGGCAACCAGATGAGTTTAGTTATGGCTGCTTGCAGGAGCATGAGGTTAGAGAACATTTAAGGGGCAGACACCTTCCCAGTGGCATTGCCCTCCAAATATGGATGTGTGTGTCCGTAGATCAACCCTGCTGCCAGCTGTGGTCAGAGCAGCTTATTCATGTAATGTGGTACTGCAGACACTCATAGCTTCTCAACATGCTGAGAATAACAACGTTCAGCTCTACATAGGATATCCGAATCAACATGCCTTAATGAGGTACCTAATGTATACCATCTCCCTCGAGACACATTGCTTCCACATGTGTCTGCCCTCCACCTCTCAGTGGTCTGAGTTCCCAGGGTACAAGAAGCCTCATTTGCAAGAATCCTGGATGCAAGGAAAAGCTAAGAATTCTCCCCCTGGTTCCTTTTCCTCCTTGCCTTTCTGAAATGGATATGGCACCTGTCATAGCTACACCTGGGCATGGAAGGCTCTGAGCTCTGGACACAGTTGTGAAAAATTAGCAATTGATTTAAGCCTCGAGCAAACCTGCAGGAGATTGTCTGATTGATTGGAAAGACCCAGCCCATGGTGGCAGGATAGTCCCTGGGCAGGTGAATAAGATGGAGAGAGCTGGTTGAGGAAGTTGGCATCCTTCTGCATATTTGGTCAGACATACCGTTCTGGCTAGTGAGGAGTGTCCCTCCCAGCAATCACAAGGATTTGGTGTGGCCAGTTCTCTTGGTTTCTGGGGATGGTGTTTGTTCTTCTGCCAAGCTGGACTAAGAATGGCAACCAAACTACCCTATTATAAGAAAAAGTAAAATCCCTTGTTCCCTTAAGCCGCTTGAATGTGAATTTATGGGCAACTGCACAGTACCTGCAAAGCTCCTTAGCTAGGTCCTTAGCTACATCCTCAACTATCCCTGCTGAATTCCCGTCTGAAGTCACAGTGTAGCCTGAATGCTTCTGTTTACCTCCACTAGTCACTGGAAGCTCTTTTAGGTGTGTGTGTGTGTGTGTGTGTGTGTGTGTGTGTGTGTGTGTGTGTGTGTCTTTCCCACCAGGAGACGAGTTCCTGCAAGGCAGATGTCTCTGCCTTTATTCCCTGGAAGTCTACGTGGTACACACACGCAATATTTCTTGAAAGAAATAGTATTCATATTTTTCAGGATAAAAACCCAACAAACAGCATTGGAACTTACCAGGATATTGCTTTTGGGAATTGAGTGGGCATGCCTAGGGTCTGCTCTGTGTTGCGGGCACATGCTGAGGTTGGCCATGGTGGGCAGAGGGAAGAACAGAGGTTGCCTGTGTTGGCCCATTAGAACTTAATTGCCTGTGTAGCTCCTGCCTCGGGGCTTTGGAAAAAGGATGTTTGCAGCCCAATTAGCCTCTAGGTTCCTCAGATTTGGTTTTGTAGCTATTTAGATCTGCAATCTACAGTAAGAATGACGCATAATTAGTAAGTCCCGGTGAATCATTCTCCACAGAGGTGGATCTCTGCCTCCCACCAGGGTTTCCAAGAATAGCTGCCAGCAGACTTGCTCTCAAAGAACAAAACAAAATGCTCTGCAGTAGAGGTCCTTCCCAGGGGAAAGAAGAAAGCACCATAGGACTGAAGAGAAAGAATTCCTCAGCAGGCATCAAGCTTTATGCCTCAGACCAGAGGCCTGCTCCCACAGTGCAGCTGTTGGCTTCCTTATGACAAAATAACAGTGGGTGTTTGCTGTTTATTTGTAGGTAATAATTACCAAAGTTGTACCTGTTGCCTTCTACACAACTTTCCAAGGAGTTCTGCAAGTGAAAAGGGAAGTTAAAGCTGTTACTGTTTATCAGTCAATGATCCACAAATATAGATTTGAATGTATCTGGCGCTTTGATCGTTTTTCTTTCATTCAGTCAAGTAAAATGCTGTTCAGTGACTTTGAAAGCTGGAGAGCAAGAGTTGTGATTGAAAGACACAGTTGCAAGAGAGCTTCTGTATTGTCCTCAGAATTCATGGGCTAGAGCTAAGGGAAGGCAAGCAGCTAATTCCAAGAAAAAAGAAGAAGAAGAAAACAGTATTTGCAAAATGTGGATGTTAGCTGCATTTCTCCTCCAAAAACTTACTACAATGAGAAAAAAAATCAGAGGTGACAACATGATGCTTAAAAACATACTGGAGACTAAAAATCTTGAAATCTACTTTTCCTTACTCCTTCGTGCTTGTGCCCTAACCCAAGGAGAGTGTTGCACAGGCTGCTAGGGCAGAAGCGCATCAGTGCATCAATGGTCTTTGTTGGTAGGAAGCAGCAGTGCACGGGTGGTGATGTAAGTGTGCCATAGGCCATCAGGAACAGGGAAGTTAGGGTGCTCTGTAAGACAGATGGGGGGTTGCAACAGCATCCAGAGGAGGGAAGCTTGAGCTGGGTATAAAATAACAATAAATACAGTCTGCTGTTTAGTGGATGGTTGTTGTGTGCTTTCTGTCATTACAATGCTTGTCCATGGCAGCCAGTCTTTGGCTTAAGAATAGGTAGACAGAGGAAGCAACATGGCCAGTTCACAAAGTGGTGACAGGTGTCAAACACAAATTCTTTGCCAATGGAAGCTCTCCTCTAAAGGAGAGAAACTCAACTCCATCACAGGAAGTTGTGAGTCTGAGACTCAGAAAACATCTGAGACACCTGCCTGGGGGTGAGAGGAAGGAACACTTCTCCACATCCCAGCATGTCATGGGCACAGAGGTCGAGATGTTCAGAACCAGATCAAGTTAAGGTCCTTGATCAAGCAGCATATAGAAAGTGAACTGGGGGTCCTCATCTTAACAACAGAGGGTAGATGCTGGAGTTAAAGAGAAGGGGTGACATTGTATTTTACAAAGGAGGGTCACCTGGTGACCAGGAGCAGCAGGGGTTCCTGTCCTTTCTGTAAGGAAGCCATAGGCAGTCACCACAGGCTTCTAGGAGCCCAGACTTGAGGAAGTCCAGCACCCACTCAGGGGTCCATGTGGACAATGCTACCAGAACTGGCAAAGTTAGCTGGATCCCTCTTTCCTTTAGACATGGGCAGCAAAACCCAAGGTGGTCACCCAAGGCTGGAGGCCCGTGGGCCTCTAACCCTGTGCAACTTCCAACTGGAGGATGCTGAGTCCTTTACTTGTTCTTACGACAGGAATGTGGCTGCATTCTGACTGCAGATGCCGACATGGCATGGCCGCACCCTGGCATCCTTCCCTTTGGTTCACTCTCTGCTTGCTGATGCCCCAGATGGAGGGCATGTGTCCCAGGAAGCAAATAGGATGCTGGAGAACATCTGCAGTGCCACTTCTGTAAGTGCAAAAGTTTCACTTCTATTCACATTAAATGTTTATAGCAAACTGTTTCAGGTACCTTTGTCACGGACAGGTATTATTCACAATCAGACTTTTTCGTTTTTATTCCTCCTTGGACATTCAGAACCCACCGCATAGCTCTAGCTGGCACATCACCAATGTTCCCAGGGGAGCCTGGCTGAGAGGCTTAAGTGAGGAAGCCCACTATTGTTGGGGGAAAAGTACCCAAGCATCAGATGAGGGTTTGCAGTGAGAAGCTGCCTCAGAAGACCCATGCAACGCATGCCTGACTTACACCGTTTATTTTCTGTTAGGAAACTCCAAGAGAGGGTAAAATTTTGGCTCAGTAGTCAAAGTGCTTTCCATACAAGCAAAAGGAGCAGAGTTCAGATCTACACATCCCATACAAAATGCCAGCATTGTGTGGCAGCACACCTGTAATTTTAGCCTTAGAGGCAGAGAATGGGGTTTCCAGAGCAAGCTGTCTAGCCTAATTGGCTCTAACTGGGAACTCTGAGCTGACTTAGAGACCAGCCTTAAGAGAGAAGGTAGAAGAGCAAGTTGATCTCTTATACTGACCTTAGGCCTCCACACACATACAAGTGCATACATACACATGTATGCCCACACATGCCAACACATATGCATACATGAGTCTAGCCTCATATACATGAAAGTGAAAAAAGGAAATTGCAAGAGCACTTCTCTCAAATTTAACAAGATTTCAAGGAGATAAAATATATTAATTAAATTATATAAGCTCATTTTCTTTTATAGCTAATAGTTAGATAATAAATAGTACATTAGGTGGTAAAGCTAAATATCTTTGGTGGTCAGCTACTATAAGATTATATCCATAGTCTTAAAAACTCTTTTGCATAGATTCTCAAATGATTCAAAAAATCAACAGTTGATTCAAAAATAAGTATTAATTAGCCCTGGCCAGAAATTACTCAATGTGGACAGATACACAAGGTCAGGGGTCCCTAAGAGATACTAGACCTGCCTCTGCTTTCTACCACATGAGCTTTCCCACTCCTGTCCTCCTTTTCCTTGTGGAACATGTGATTTGTCCACAGACACCTCCTCCTCCTCCTGGCCCCTTCATGGGTGCCAGCGGCTTTACACCCCCCAAACCAATGTACATTACCATGCTTATTCAGGTAAACACCCACCAGTATTTTTGGTAATAAATACAGGAGAGTTAACACAATCATAAATTTCTGCTATATAAAGTTAATAATGGCAAAACAACTTAAAATTGCTTTTCCCCAGTACTCTTGCAAATCAATTTTCAGACAACAGAAACCCATATTATTCACATTATGCAAAGATTCTAATTGTTCAGTTAATAAATGATGAAGTTTGATCCTAGGTATGATGTGGTTCAACAAGTAATTACTAGTTTAGGTTTCACATACTGGTATGCATGCATACACACTGTGTAAGCATACATGCCCACATAGAAACACTCACACACTCACATAAATGTGCATCTAAACAAATGCTCTCACACATGCATGTGCACATTCTCCTGTAAATATACACACACATGCACACATATGCACACACACACACCCACTCACTCTGTACCTGACATTTTTCATCTCAGGCATGGCCCCTCTTTAGAGATCCCTGCCTCTTGTCAGCAACGTCTCAAGGGGCCCTTCTTTTTCCCTGTGCTTGGCTGTCTGGGTTGCTTTGTCTATCAACCCTTGACCTAAACGTTCCTATGGTAACTACGGGTGGCTGCGTCATCCATGCCCTTTCTCCAGTTGGGAAGGGGCCTGCCTGCCTGTAATATTCGGCCATTATTATCGCATCCATAGTCCAGCTATGGATGGAAAAGGCACCAAGCAGCTGCTCGTGCAGATGGATGGTCTTTCCTTGGGGGCTTACACATTTCAGGACAGCAGAACATCTGTGCAGTGGTGATAAAGCAGGGTCCTGCTTCTCTCTGATCCGGAGAATTTATAACAAGTTCCAAGACCTCAGGGTTTGGTGAAATCCAATGACATTTATTGATTTACATATGTTGACCCACTTATGCATCAGAGGGATGATGCTATTATGGACGCAATGAATAACCTCTACGTTGTCCTGTATTTGGTTTGCAAGCACTCCATTGAAATCATTTGCATCTGTGTTCACTGGGGAGACTGCTCTGTAATTTTTCTTTACTTTGCTATCTTTATTAAGTTTGGCATCAGGCAGGAAAGCTAAAGCTTTAGGTACTGGAGCAGGAAAGGGTTGGGGCTTTTTGTTGTTGTTGTTTGTTTGGACAAGACCCCAAAGCATAGAAAACGAATCCTAAAATCATAAAATTATCTGAATCTAAAATCTTCTACAAACCAAAGGAAACAACAATTACAGCAAATAAACAACATATAGAAATGGACATAAACTATTCTCTAACAATCCTTTTGATAAGATGTTACTATCCAGACTGTATAAAAGACTGGGAAAGCCCTCAATATTGAAAGAAATAAAGGACACTAGGATTCATTTCTCAACGAATACACACAAATGACTGAAATATGCAAAAAGAACTCAGCATCACCAGTGATCAGTGACACGATAACCAAAATCACAGCAAGAAATCACCTCACTCCAGCAAGAAGAGCCATTGTCAAACAAAGGAAGGTACAAGAGTTGGGGATATGGGCTAATGTGAGGCGCTGTGCATTGTTGGTGGCACAGCCACTAAGGTAAGCAGCGTAGAGGTTCCTTAAACCGTTAAAATTAGGATGAATGTGACTCAGAAATCCAGGAAATGGAGCAAATGTGCAGAAGAGAACTCTGCTTTCTGTGCTCATTGTCACACCACTCATGACAATGGTAGAGGTCAAGCTCAGAGTTCATCCACCCATGGGCGGATAAGGATGATGATGTAAGAACCCAGTGGACAACTGTCAGACACAGGCAGTAATGGATCCCTCGTTATGACAACACAGACGGACACAGGAACAGTGCGCTAGGTGAAATGAACCAGCTGCAGACAGATGAGTCCCAAGTGGTCTCAGTCACAAGGCTACTCTAAAACATTGGTCTCAGAGCACATAAGAGCAGAATGGTGGTTGCTAGGGACTGGAGATGGCATGTGTGGGGACAAGGAGAGTGGGGAGAGATGGGACAGTGGGTATTTAGTCATATCTGCATAAAAGCAAGTTCTGTTGTGTCATCACAGAAGGGCGACTTCAGATATCTATAATGTGCTACGTTAAAAATAAACTAGAAGAAGGACTTTAAAGGTGCTTTTCTGTAAAGAAATACTAAGCACTTAGGAAGAGAGAGTATCTTTGAAAACATTATGCAGTACACCTGTGTGCTAGAAATACCACCAACTAACCCACTATCATATCCAAGCTGAATAAATTGTGTACTAGTCAAAATAATTTTACAAAGGATAGTGAAAGGCATTTGTAAAAATATAAGAGGCTTTTATAGAACAATCATTTGCTGTTACTGCAAAGAATAATGGTCCACATCCATACTAATATCAGTTTGGCCTCAATATCTAGAGGAGGAGGTTTATGATGTATGCACATATGCCTGTGCTCATAAATACATATTAGGATTAAGTGGAGGAAGTCCGAAGTCCCAGGAAGCAAGTAGACATGATAAGACACATCAGGAAAAATCAAGATCAGCCTTTCCTGGCAAGGTCACATTCTTCCTCCCAGAGCAAACTGAACTCACAACCAGCCATATCGCAGACAGGTACCACAGAGCATGTGCCCATGGTCAGCCACCTTGCAGGCAGGTACCACAGAGAATATGCTCATTGTACTGAGGGTGTGAGAACACCCCTGGGTTTAGTTAAATCTCTAACAGTTAAATCCCCATAAAAATCCCTGAGCAGCTTTCAAATCTACCCTTTCAGGGGACACCAGAGAATCACAGCTGTTTATGAACGAATCTTAATTCAATAACTTCATCTGTCCTGCAATGGTTACTTTAGCCTTCTTCCTTTCACTAAACACAGCAATCACATCTCACTTCTTTCAGCAAAATTTACATAAAAATCAAGCAAATGGAGAGAGAGAAGAAGTTGCAAAGTAAACAGAATTATTTCTGCCTGGCATATATGGGTATCAGCATATTTTCATGTTTTCACTGAAACCTGGAATCTAAGGTCTAAAAGGAAAAGGTGATTCTATTGTATTTGAGGGTATTTCCGTATTTCCAATTGCTATAGTTTGGGGATCATGCTCTGTATACATATGGTAACAGGTTAATAGGTGAATGACACAATTTACATGGATTGAACAAAACCCTCAGTGTAGAAAAACAGGAAGGAGAGGACAAAGAAATTGCTGGTCTCGCCCTCAATTGCTAGTTTAGGATGTTGCCTGGAAAGAGAAACGTTGCGTTATACAAGACCACCTATGCAGAAATGGTCATCTTTGGCCAGCTAATTCATGCTCAAAGAATTAGGTTCATCACTGTGTGCTTAAGTAATCTCAGGGGACTGCAGGACTCCCAGTGTGTCCCTAGCTGTCTGCTCTTGGACCTGGGCGATAGCCCAGGAAAGAAAGGGTGAGGCTGGGGCCAATTTGATTGGCTCGCCCCTGCAATGCACCTTTTTGTCCCTGAGGGGAACAGCAGGCTAGAGTGAGTGCGGCAGTCAGTGCATCAGGGATGTTGGACAAGGCTGGGGAGCATGCAGGCAAGACTGTGCTACACAGTCGGCTATGGAGCTGGAAGTGGTTTTCCCACAGTTCTAGAACACTAAGTTCTGTGCAGGCCCCAGCCCTGAGCTCGCCACCAGAAAACGTGGGTGAGATTTTAGCATTTACCTTCTGTGAGAGGAAAAGAAAATCCACAGAGTAGCAGTTTGTGTAACACTTCAGAGTCTTGTGGCAAAAAGTGCAAAACAGACTCAGAGTTTAAAATAGCAACAGCGGGCAAGCGGCAGAGACGTGGTGGAGGTTAATTCCATCAGCCAGAGAGCTAATGCTGGGAGTGCAAAGGGGAGACTACTGTTTGGAGCCAAAGCTGTAGGCACGAAGGCATGCTGGGTAGCCTGCCCAGAGCCAGTAGAATTAGCAAAATCCTTCCTGAGATGTCCCTTTGCATTATTTATAGACCAGAGGAGCAGGCTGCCCGCTTAGCCATGGGCGGCTGGTTTTCCAGATTTGTGGACATTTGAGACACTTGAGACCCTGTGGAGATCTGGGTATTCTGAATGGAAGAAGTGAAGATGCTTGAAGCCCACACTGCACTACAAGGGAGCACTACTCTGGACGAGCTCCATGGGGGCTCCTCCAGGGAGCACTGATGCACACGGGCTCCATGAGGGAGCACTCCCACACACGGGCTCTGTGAAGGAGTACTGCTGTATACAGGCTCCATGAGGGAGCACTGATGCACACGGGCTCCGTGAGGGAGCACTGATGCACGCGGGCTCCATGAGGGAGCACTCCCGCACACGGGCTCCGTGAAGGAGTACTGCTGTACACAGGCTCCGTGAGGAAGCACTCCACACACGGGCTCCGTGAGGGAGCACTGATGCACACGGGCTCCGTGAGGGAGCACTGATGCACACGGGCTCCGTGAGGGAGCACTGATGCACACGGGCTCCATGAGGGAGCACTCCACACACGGGCTCCGTGAGGGAGCACTGATGCACATGGGCTCCGTGAGGGAGCACTCCGCACACGAGCTTTGTGAGGGAGTACTGCTGTACACAGGCTCTATGAGGGAGCACTCCACACACGGGCTCCGTGAGGGAGCACTGATGCACACGGGCTCCGTGAGGGAGCACTGATGCACACGGGCTCCGTGAGGGAGCACTGATGCACACGGGCTCCGTGAGGGAGCACTGATGCACATGGGCTCCATAAGGGAGCACTCCCGCACAGGGCTCCGTGAGGGAGCATTGCTGCACACTGCCCTCTAAGAACGGAAAAGGACAAGGAGGCTTCTGGACAGCTTCTAGAGCTCATTAGTGGACATTTTAAGCAATGCAAATATTTATTTATTTTTTGGCTAGGATCGAACCCAGTGCAGTGGAACATGCTTATCATTTTGATTACTGACTATCCACTGGGTCAGAGCTGATTTTCAGAAAAGAATTTAAGGAATGACAGAGGATTCTAAGACCACCCACCCAGCAGGCCAGCAGTCTCCTGTTCCTCTTAGCCACCAGGCCTGACCCAGGAGGGCTCTTCTGTGGGTGTGCAGGCACTGCTGTGCAGGTATAACACACCTCACCTCCAGGGAAATGTACTGATGGTTCTCCTAGTCTTTCTCTTTATTGCGTATATATATTTAGCACACACAATCCTATAAATATGGATATAAATATGATAAGGTGACTGAGCATGATGAGCTAATATATCCACTTTCCCAAATGGGTCCTCCTGCCCTCTCTCCTGCCTTCCCTCCATTTTGTCACTATTGTAAATATCCACAACTTCACTTCTTGGACAATTTCCAGGATACAAAACCACATTATGAGTCAGGTCCCTCACTTCACATCTTGATTTCTAGACTGTTCTCCCTGCACAAGGGCACCTCTGCTCTTCTGTCTCAGCCCCTCTTCCCTCCCCACAGCGTCTCAGCTGTCTACTTTGTCTCAAGTGGCCGGGTCTCCTTTATTTAAGGCTTAATGATATTTTGCCATAATATCTGACGGGCACACAGAGTACCAGCATGTTTGCAAGATGGCATGTTCTTTCCAATGGCATAGGCCCAGAAGAAGGTCAGCTGGGTGGGACGGCAACCCCATTTTTACTCTCTGTAAGAACTGCCACATTCAGGTCCACAGAGTGCCACCTGACGACATCCCCAGAAGTCTTTCCCAGGAGTCTGTCTTGTCCATATCTTTGCCAATACTTTTTGATAAAAGCCTTTGATAGCTTATAAGGGCAGAATGATGTCTAATTGGGCTGTTTACCTCCCTGAAGCTGAGCCGACCCTCCCAGGCTGGCTGGGTGTGGTGGCATGAGTGTGAGCTTTCCCCCACAGGCTCACGCGTTGGCTCCCTTAGCTGATGTTGATCCTTGGGAAGGTCATGGTACCTTCAGGAGGTGGCACTCGCTGGGGGGAGGCTCGCCCCCCGGGAGTGGGCCTTGAGATTGGATGGTCGGGATCTGTTTCCTTTTGCCCTCTGTGCCTCCAGCTTCTCCCGCCTGCCAGGGCTTTTCTGCCCTCATGGACTCTTCTCCCTTCTGAAGCTATAAGTCAAGTAACCCCCCTTCGTCCCTCAAGCTGAGCGTGAGCGCTGCCTCTCAGCGCAGAGAAGGCAGACGTGGTGCTGAGCATGAGCCGTGTATCATGTTTCTCTCAGCGACACCCTTCACCCATTTTAAATGCTCCCTCCCCGCCCAAATTTCTCTTAAATATGATCAAATTCAAGTTTAAGACAACCACCTTGGTTTTTCTTGAACCTAACTCACAAAAGTGGTCTCATGAGCATAGAAAGACCTGCAGAACCTGTGGGCTGGGTCTTTCTGGCTTCCTAGGGCACCTCGGCTTGTGTGTGGTGCTCGGATTCTCCTGTGGCCTGAGTATCCCTGAGCTCCGCAGCATGCTGAGAAGCGCAGGTCTCCACGCTCCGTGACCGTGACAACTCCAAACAGTAGGTGGAAGACTTCCAGGCAGCCCTGGGCGATGTCCCCTTGTCCACTGAGACTTGAGAGTGTCAGAAACATTAACAGAAGCTTAAAGGAAATGGTTGGACTCCCATGAGGGGACCGCTGTGTCGGAACCTTGCTCTTTACTCACCGAGCACGGCTCTGACCCTCTGGCTCTAGGGTGTGGTGCGCCTAGTGTGTCAGTGAGTTTCAAATGTCAACTTGACAACAGAGAAACGAGACTTCTGTTCACTCTGAAGAATGACTGAGTGAAGTCGAATCTCTGAACAAGCCCATAGGGCAGTCAGCTAATCTGTGGAACGACCCAGCCCATAACGAGTGGGCCATTCCCTGGCCACGTGGACAATGTGGACGGAGAACAGACGGGCTTCTGCAGGCTGCCCCGCTGCTCAGGCCCTTTCTCAGCTCTTCTTGTGGACATGCTGCGGCCAGTTCCCTGGGCACCTGATGCAGTACAGCTCTCATGCCCTCATATGTAACCCACAGACTCATAAGCTGGAGAAGAACCCCTTGTTCCCCCAGATTGTTCCATCACATACTCATTGCAGCAGCATGAATATGGACACTTGGCTCATTCCATGTACATTGAAAAGGTTTAAAAAAATAGCTACGAGTAACTCTAACATTGATCTGGTAAAGACCAGTTACCATGTCCTGTTTGAATCTGCTATTAAAACTTCCACTCGGGCAAAGCAAAGCATTCTACGTAGCTGCCTGTCTTCCTAACATAAATGGATCCGTGCCATCCCGTTGGGAATGCCCCTGGTCTTGTTTGTGTTCTGCTCCACCAGTTCCTGCAGGACTCAGCTCTCCTCCCCACCACTGCCTCTCTTTTCACTGACGGTCCCTTTACCGCATGGTCTAACAGCCCCCCTCGGAAAGCCGACGTCTTCCTGGAATTACGATGTGCACGATCTGAGCATTCCCTTTCCTTCGCTTTTCTGTAATGATAGGGGGATCCAGTTACTCATGACTCACTGCCGGGGTCACACCTAAGGATGCTTCTGCGGGGCAGAGTGATGAATTCCAATCCTACAGCTATTTCCTTATTGTCTAGAGGCTTTGAAAAGGTGGTTCTCTATGGGGGGAAATTTCTACAGAGAATTCTTATGCACATTGTTGAGATTTAAGGCACTACTTGATGTGTTTTGCCTAGACCAGTGAGCTCTTCCTTTCCTCCAGAGAATGATAGTAAAAGGAAAAGATTCCATACTCATGAGCTGACTGTACCATGGCCTGCTGATTTCATGTAGAACCTGCATACAGTAAGCTGCAGAACATGTAAGACCTGCATACAGTAAGCTATGGCATATGTTAAGACCTGTATACAGTAAGCTATGGCATACATTCAGACCTGCATACAGTAAGCTATGGCATACGTTAAGACCTGCATACAGTAAGCTATGGCATACGTTAAGACCTGCATACAGTAAGCTATGGCATACGTTAAGTAAGACCTGTATACGGTAAGCTATGGTATACGTTAAGACCTGCATACAGTAAGCTATGGCATACATTAAGACCTGCATACAGTAAGCTATGGTATACATTAAGACCTGCATACAGTATGCTGCAGCACATTTCATCATAAAGCTTACATGAAGAATCTCTCTTTCTGCATAGAAACTCAGAAGAAAAGAGGAAAGAGACAAAAGAAGCCAGCTCCAGAACCCCGCCCACACAACATGAGCCAAAGGAATTAAGAAGGGTCTGCATGTCTGAGCAGAAAAGCCTCTTAAACACAGGCCGCGACTGTGTCCTGAGTCTGAGTCAGGCCTGCTAAGAAACTTCTTCCTCAGTCTGTCTCGGAATCTGTTGCGTCAATAGGGCTTCTCCCTCCCCTCCCTTTTTCTCTCCTCTCCTTCCTGACTCAGGAGGGTAAGTGTGGGATTAAGATATGGAGCGTCCAAGAGATGAACGAAGCCTCCAGCTACCATGTGATCTCCTGAGTAGCCTTCCGCTGTGGACCTCACTGTGACCCTCTTCATGAACACGCCCCGCCCCTCACGGTGACCTCCTCCCCATGCATCATTCCCCTTTTCTCTCCCCAGGCGATTGTTCTAGAAGCCAGAACTAGCTGTTTTGGCTCTTTCCCAGTCTCACCCCCACATTGCCAGTCTGCCTGGGGCCTCTGGAGTCATCCTGCCATTTGATATCTCTCAAACCCAGCTCCCAGTCCCAAGTCCCCACCCCCCACCTGCACTCCTCCCTCCTCTTCATCTGATTTCTGCAGTGGCTCCTGGACCTTTATATTCCCAAGCCATCGTCATCTTCGAGATCCAGATTGACCTTATTCCAGAGCCTTCAAACTGGGAGACCAGTGGAGCAGGCATCATCTTGCGGGTTGCCCTGTCTTATTCACCCGGAGGGTCCCTGAGACTGGGACAGGGGGTAGAGGTGTGGGGGGGCTCTGCAGGACACTCGCCTATCCCTGCTGGTCAGTTCCTTTCCCAGCCTGACCCACCCACGGCCCTTATCAATGGAATCTGGGTTGAGTTTCATCAGAGTAGATAAATCAAACACTGATGGTGAAGTCTGAAGCCAGCAGAGGCAGCATGACCAGCCCCGCTGCCAACATGTGGCTTAGCACCTGGCTCCCGAGGGTCTGGTGTCGGGATGGCGCTTTCAGACCTTTCAGCAAGGAAAGCAGATTGTGCTCCTTGTCCATCGCGTCCCCCTTCAGAACCAGGGGGGCATGTGACTCAGATGCTGTCTGTGGACAGTGGTGCAGGACAGACGTGAGCTGTGTGACTGGCTTGCTCGTTGCTCTTGGCCTGAGAGTGCGGAGCAACTGGTCTGACTGCAGTTTTCAGGCACTTTGCTTGTCTGCTGTGGGGAGCGAGGATTCTGTTGTGTCACTGCGGAGCCCTATAAATATTAAACAGCACGCAGCTTGACACTGTTGCTGTCTGCAACTTATTTGGCATGCATAATTAGAATAGATGACAAATTCATGTCATTCTATTCGGAGAGGGTGCGCACGGACAAAATTAATTGTTTAGTTTAAAATATGAAGTGAAACTTGGGTAGTTTAATAGCAAAATGCCCTTATGAATTATTCCATCTATCAGTATATATAAATCTGGATATTAAAAGCAAGTCAAATAGTTTTTACCTAATAAAACATGACAGATTGTCACGACACTATTAATTATTGTTTTGTAGACCATTTTTCTGTGTGTCTGTGAATATTAACTATTTTTGTGTTGCTCAGGAGTTCTTAGTCTTTTATGCCGACTATGAAAGTGACATTCTGCAAGTTTCTTTAACCATAATTTAGATGGTTACTGATTTTCTCTCTATGAGAAGTGCATAACAACCTCTGAAGTAAATGGACATTGGCGAATACTGTTAATGATTTTTTCTTTTTACTAAAAATCAGGGTGAATGTTCGGAAGAACATCCCTGAGCATTCACAGTCTTCTTTGAAGCCCGTAATACTTTCCTTTTTGCTCCCAGTGGAAGAATACAGTTGGAAGCTGCAGGTCAGGGAATTTGTTCTGTGGGTACATCAAGCGTCTGACCTTAATAAGTCACTTCATTCCTTTTCTGTTGAATTTTTTTAAAAATATGAAACTATTTGCTTTTCCTTTTCCCTATATCAAGCTTAACAGCGTTAGCTCATGTGAAGATACTTAAGGCTCTAAGTACGGCCTTCACAAGGTAACGCCCAGGAGAGCAAGCAGTGCTGTATCTACCCACAAGCGACTGGCGTTTTCCGCTTGTCTGAATCTCTGCTTCTGTAATTGTCCCAGGTTTTCCCTAGGAGTCCTGGGAAGGCGAGGCCTGTCCCATATGTCATAGCCATGTGTATGCTGCTGGGTAAAGCGTTTGCTATACCTTCAGAGAAAAACAAATTCCAGAAGAATAACCAGCTGGTTTGGCTTCTTAATTGAAGGAGTCGATTAAAATGCACCTTGAGGCCGTCTTTCCAGAGTAGGTAAAGTTCTCTTCTATCACCGCTGGACATTTCACTGTAAGTAAATTTACATGGCTCTGGGCACCTCTGCTTCTAGGAGAACTGAGGCAAAGTGTATCACGAGGCAAGGCCTATCCAAACTAGATTCCTCACCGTATTGCAGGCGGCCCGTTCTATGGGATCAGTTGCTCAGAAATCAATGGCTACAAGAAGCAGCCGCTTAAGGGACAGCTGTTTGCTGCCAGCCAATGCTGTGAAATGGTTGTGAGTCCTGGTATTTGTTCTCCAGAGCTTTGTCTCGCCATGGGCTCCCCTAGTTCCCATTCAGGAAGAGCAGTGGTCCCCGAGGCTTCCTGAGGACAATGTTTGTGGGAGCTTGTGAGGAGAGATGCATCTGCTGGTGCTACGTACCGTCAGTCACTAGGTCCTTCGACATTAGGTGACTGAATGGCCTCTCTTCCTGAAGGAGATGCTCAGAGCCGTCTAAGGATGGCACGCGTGCTTGTGTGTGTGTGTGTGTGTGTGTGTGTGTGTGTGTGTGTGTGTGTGTGGCTGCAGGGCACTTTTGATTGGCTGAGTTTATTCCGTGAGTCATTTCTCAAAACTGTCAAGTCTTCTGCTTGGAGTGGGTGCATGGAATGTATTCATGGAATGTATTTTCTGCTTATCCTTAAAGCTGATGGAAAAACTAAAACTATCATTTTATTGATTTCTTTTTACATCCACTAACTTTATAATCTCAAGTAAATGAAATTCTGGAAAGTGATCAGGGACCTAGAGTCCACTTTGTGCCTGGAATTTGTGTGGCATGGCTGAGCGCAGGAAGCTCAGGGCACTTGGGAGAGGCGCTGACAATCTGTTCCTCGTTATTCTCCAGTGGAGGACACAAGGCTCTGCTTTATGTGAACTCAGAACCTTATCTGAAACCTCTCCAGAGCTGCTTGATTTATTGGCATTTGTGAAGAAGTCCTCAGACAGCTGTGAGAAGATTCCACCGAGAGGTTGCAAAGCCAACAGAGAACCCTCCTTAGAGTCTGAGCTCACTAGCTGTGCAGGTTGCAAGGACGAAACCACCAGCAGACATCCCTAATATGGTCAGAGAGAAAGGACCTTTCTCCCACTCAGCAATGTATCCATCTTAATGTAAAAGGTTTAGAAGGGTTTATCAGTAGAAATTAAAACTATGAGAGTCAGACTGGATGTCAAGGGAGCACAAGGCTCCCAGTTATTCCTTAGCACCAGAAGAAGTCACGCAAAATTAAATAAAATATGGAAAATGTTCTGTAAGGAAATCTCGCAAATGCTTCTCATGAATAGAGGATAATGTAAGCACTCACTTTTCATCATCCACATTTAAAGATTCTTCTTTCATCTGTGCCTGAGAGCATTTCTATGTTAAATCCTAGCAGCAGAAGACCTGCTTTCATCCATGTGATGGAATTCGTGACAATCTCGTGCCTGTGTGTGATGTTCCACCTGCAGTCAGATCTGACCCTTTTTTGTCCATGTCCTCTTCATTCAGCCTCCTGGCTATCGCGACTTCCTTCCCAGTCTCCCGCCGTACTGCTTGCAACTCAGGCCCATACTCAGCACCTGTATCAGAAGAAACACATGCTCCTTTCCCCTCTACCTGCAAAGTCTGCTGAATTTACAGATCTGCCTCATGTGCAAGTCACCGTCACCCCCAATCTGGTCTCATCTGTCCCATCCACACACCCGTGTTGAAATGTTCCAACAGTCTTGACTGCTATTGTTATATACTATTTCATTGCACTTCTATAGGTACATGTTATTATTTTGTGCCAGAAATGATGCTGAAATAGATCTTGCATGTCACCTGTTGCTCATGTGTAATTTCTTGAGAAACAGAATGACAGTGTACAAGAAACCTGCATTTTACCAGACACTGATGAAAACCTTGATAGTATCTGGAGTTAAGTTGTCTCTATCTGCTATATAAAATTGCATTGGATGATTGATGGATTGATTAATTGATTGATTGATTGAAACAAGGTCTCACACTGTAACCCAGGATGTCCTAGAACTCATTATGCAGACTATGATGAACTTTAGCTCTTGATAGCCTCCCTCCTTCAGCCTGTCTAGCACTGGATTTACTATCATGAGCTCCTGTGCTAGGTGTATTGTTTGTGTATGCATGCGTGTGTGTGTTGGGGGTGGTAAAATGATCAGTATTTATAATATGGGCTACTTGTGTGCATGTGTCTGAGGTCAGAGGACTCTGAATGCCATCCCTCAGCCAACTTTCACCTTGTGTTGGAGCAGGGTCTCCGCTGGCCTGGGATTTGCTCAGGTCAGCTGGTCTAGCTAGCCAAAGAGCTAGGGGCACCCCTGCGTCTCTGTCCGTACCTCACCATCGCTGGGTTGCACATGTGTACCGCAGCATCTGGCTTTTTCTGAAAGTTACAGAAGGTCTGAACTCAGGTCTCCATGCTTACACTCAAATGCCCCACTGACTAGTCATCTCCCCAGCCCCAAAATGGACATTTCCATTTCTTAGTCTGAAAAGCTTGTGGCCCAGGCTTTTGCTCAGCTTTTATTGAATAATTCTATGCTCTCAAAATTAACACATACATATATATACATATATGTCCTGTGTGCATGATACATGAATCAATAAATGGCATGCATGTTTATATATTTCTATGTGGTATATATACATATATGTGTATATATATGTGTGTACACACACACACACATACTTTCAGCTTTCAAATCCTTTATTAGTTACATGTAGTTCAAATAACTTCTGGGAGTTTGTGGCTTTTTTATAGTATTTGATTTGCCATAATCAAGTTCACTAATTGCTTTTTTATTTCCTGTGCTTTTTGCAACATGTTTAAAAAATTATAATGCAAGAATTTTTAAAAATCTTCTCCATTTCTTCTGTCTAAACTGTATGTTCTGCTTTGGACCTTGCAGCTGCCTTGGAAGTGAGGATGATGTTGCTCCTGTTGAAAATCTGTCTCTTTTTCTTTCAACACAGCCTCCTACTGTTTCTCAGCAGATCCAGTCCTGTATGTGCCCTGGTCATTTGCAATGACATTACCCAAAAGTCAGATGTCTCTTAGGTGGATTTGTCTTTTATTCCCGCTCAGTGACCACCGCACTGAGCAGCCTGGTATTGTAAAGAGTGGTCATCTGTGGATGACCGCCCATTTCCCTTGACTCTTGTGGCTACTGTGACCCTTTATCTTGACAGGCATCAGGCAGCAATCAAATGGCTGTATAGGGGTCCTGCTGGGACTTTCACAGGGACGGGAGGGTCTTCAGATCATCTTGGATAGGACTGGTGTGATATCCAGCATCACGTGCATAGCATTGCTGCGATGTCTCAAGTCACGAGCAGCACGTGTCCAGCATCGCCTGCAGTATATTGTTCCTTTCATTTAGGGTTTGGACTCTTTTGGTAAAATCCTGAATTTTTTTATTGTGGTTATCTTCCAGTAGTGAGGCTTTTTTTAAACAGAATTACGGTGATAATTGGTGAGATTATCCACGAGAGACATTGTTACTGGTATGAATGCTTCCTATCTCCACCCTGACTTTCTGCTTTTCTTAATCTACAGGTTTTATTTATTGGCCTGTGTATGTATGTGTATAATGCATGCATGTATACTCATGCTTGCTTGAGTGTGGGTGCACATGTGTGTGGGTGCATACTGGGTGTGTCCTGTTTAGTCATTCTGCACTTTACTTATTGAGGCAAAGACTCTTGATGGAACCAAGAGGTAGTACTGAGAAGAAACAATGGCCACCTGGCTTTTATTTGGGTACTGGGTATCTCAATTCTGGTCCTCAGACTTGCAGGACAAACTCCACAGAGCTGTCTCCCCAGCTCCTGGTTCTTCCTTTTCTTCTGCCCGTTGCTTTTCTCACTTGTGTTTGCTCATCCCATGGACAATGAACCTGATGCTACTGTTTTACACTGTTTTATACAGTTGCTGTTATCCAGACTTTGCTCACCTTGCCTTTCCTATTTGAGATGACTTTTGCCTGAAGAATATGTCTTAGAATACCCTCGGGGGGAGGGGAATCTCTTGGAGATCAAAGATGGTTTACTCATCTAAGTAATTTGCTTAGATCAATTTCATTATATGTCAGCAATACATTCATATTACTAACATATATACTCAAGTGTGCATCAATATCCCCTGAAAAACATTATAGTGAAATGTTCCCAGTGTATCTGTGGGACCCACATTTAACTGGTGGCCTGCATTTTGTCTTACTAGATTTGTTTAATTTTCAAAAGTATTAGATCGTGCAACTCTTTCATAGCATTTATCTGAATGGTGTCTTTATTCCCATTTTCTAGATTTTTTTGTGCTGGTATTCTGAGTCTATATGTATACATAGATATTCTTTCATATTTTTGTTTTTCTCTGAGTTTTATCCCCAGTATTCCTCTCTTGACTTTAAACAGTTTAAATTGCTGCTTAGCTTTCCCCTGGATTTTCTGCATTGTTATATTTCTATTTCTGAAAGCCCCTGGGGTTGGCTATCACATGCATGTGCCCTCTCAGAATATACAGTGCTTTTAATTTTTTTTTTCTCCTTTTCATAGCTTTGCCTCCTGTCTTATTTCTTTAACTACTATGAGGACATGATACTTTTTTATTTTGTACTCCATAACTGATAATATTTTAGGACTTCATTGATTTTGATGATGCTCTTGCCTTTTCTAATGATTCCCAACTTTTTATGATTATAAATAAGTTTATAATTCTTAAAACTTTATCTGAAAGAATCTAAGCTCCCATCCAAGATAATCTGCTTACACGGGTTTCTGCTTCTTGTCTGTGGCTACCCAAACCCCAAGGTTGCAATATTATTCTTTATTAACTTTGACATTTTCTTTTTGGTTTTTCTTGACTTATACAAACCATCTTGCCTGCTTGCTGGAAAATCAAACACTGATTGCAACATCCCCTGTTCAAGATAGAGCTCCAGACGTATTGCCCTGAACCTGTGTTTCCCATGGTCTTCCACATTTCATCGGTTGGCAAGAGAACATGAAGTGCACGTGGGATGAGCTCTCTCAGGCTCAGAAAGGTTCACCAGCTTCTGTTGACAGCAACAACCCAAACTCACCTGGGGCGGGCTGAGATTTCCATGTGGGCACATGTCACCCTTGTGCATCTCTCCTTCCTCCTCACTGTCAACGTGAGCGGCTTCTCCACCTTCCTTCCAGCATCTGGCTCTGCAGGGTCTGCCTCCCCCACCCACGCAGTCCCTCTGCCCTCTGCTGCCCCTCCCCAGATCCCTTGCCTGACTTATCCTCTCACTTATTCCATCTTGTTACTCTAGTTTCACATGCTCAGCAAGGCTGTTCACAGTACCCACACCAGCTTCCACATCATTGAGCATATCTCCTTTTTATCCCTAACTCGATCAGGAAGCCCTGTGCACGAGCTACATGTTTATCATGTCAGCTCATGTTCATATTGTCCATCTTTCCCACAAGTATGTAAGCTGTGTGACGGAAGGCGCTTTCACCTGTTCATTAGTTTATCTGACTTCCCAGATGAGATCCTAATGCATGGGTGGTTATTTATAAACGTTTGCTGACTGACTAAAATCAGTGATTGGTAGATGACTGGTAAGCGGGGTTCTTGACAGTGAGGGGACACAATGTCAGCACTGACATTGTTGCTGCTTTTCCTTGTACAAAGGTAGCTCCAATCTAGTCTTGGCTTCGAGATTCCCCAGCCTTTCTTCACATTATCTCTCCCAGTAGAATCCAAGACGAAACTTCAAATCGATCAGATAATGAGCAAATTCAAGTTGAAGGTAAGAATTTAGGTCTCTGTGATTTCAGGTACCTTAATTTCTGCACTTCTTAGGCCTCTCTTATACTTGTTTAATTCACTTGAATGCCTTTTTCTTCTTTGGGGTGATAATATTTTAATTGGCTCTTGGCTTCCACAGCAAGCTTGTACTTCCTTTCCAAGCAATGAAGGAATTCACTTACATCAATCCCCTGATGAGATTTCTGAATCTGACACTGGGAAGCGAGTCAAGGATTTGTTCTCAGTACTCTGACCTTGGTGCAGCCTTCATCTATTCACTCTGCATTTCTGACTTGTTCATCTAGAAAGCATGAGTCCCCATGCTTCCTTTGTGTCATGAGCTAAACTGCTTTAGCAGGAATGTATGTCCCCAAGAAAAGTTGCTCTTTCCTTCTGCTTACTGTCATTTCTTCTGCCTTCCTGAATTTCCAGAATGGATCATCCTGTAGCTATGAGGAATCAGAAGGTCAAGGTCAGGCTCTGGGTAGATCAGGGCTGTCATCAAGCAGAAACCTGAAGCTTGTTCCTCTGACAAGATGGGTGCAGACAAGAGACTTGGGCAGCAGTAGGCAGGTGTTACACTTGCATCTCGACTAGAAGCTGTGAGAAGCTAGCCCGCTGCAGCATGAAGGATGTGCATTTGTATTTCCATGTCAAGCAGAGTTGCTTCAGTCAGGCATTTTTTCACATCAATGAGGAAGAAGCTAATGCGGTGTATCGCTTCCTTGAGTTTCCACATGGTGTTCTGTGAACTCAGACTCATGTTTACACTCACTACCCTGTATTTATATTAGCGATGGAAGCATCTAGAACATGTAGATGACACCCTTGGTGGGACACAGGAGAGACACACCTCGCTGCCATAGGTGGTGACACTTGGAGATCCCTCATCAAAATAGGGGCCACCTACCCAGGAAGTGGGGGCCTGATGTCTGCTGGTCAAGAAGATGTGGGGGATGCGCCAAGACACATGGTCCACATGGGAAGCATGACTCAGCTTTGTTGTCAAAAGATACAAATCCTGTTGCTTAGTCCTGCCATGCTTGCAAAGGTGCCATAATTCTCTTAGGTATCTGAGATTTGCCTAATAGTCAACTGCTGTAAGGGGCGTTTGTGGTGGAGAGGGGCTCATTATGAGCGCTCAAACAGCATAGCTTTCTATCCAACATCAAAAACTGTGGAGGGATAGGATGGCTCAGTGGGTAAAGGGCCTGCCACACAAGCATGCAGGCCTGGGTTCAGATCCCTAGCACCCATGTAAAAGCCAGGTGTGCAGTATTGAGTGAATAGAGACAGGTGAATCTCTGGAGCTTGCTGGGTGGTCATTGTGGCCAAAATGGCGAGCTCCAGGTTCAGAGAAATGTTATCTTAAAAGTCAAAGTGAAGAGTGATAAAGGAAGACTCCCTGAGTCGACCTCTGGCTTCTGCACACACTGCATAGGTGAATATGCCTGCACTTATATGTGCACATGAAGCGCACACATTTTAGTAGAAGAGCAAATAATTGAAAAATAAAAACCAGGGGAAAAAAGAAAGGTTGGAAATATTCCCATAGCATCAACTTATTGAAACCTCAATCAAGAAGACCCCCAGTCCCATCAGCCTCCATACATGTCCTCTTCCTCCACCCAAGAGGAGGGTCTCAGACTTCTACAAAGATGAACTGTATTGTCTTTAGCAACCATACTTCTTGAGAAACATTTTTGTTCCCAGGCACCATGAAGTTCTTTTTTTTCTTAAAGCACAGATTTTTCCTCCTTCATCACTTGAAGAGCGAAAGGAGAGGCAGGAGAGAAACAGAGGGAAGTAGGGGGGTGGCAAGACTGGCCCACACGGACAAAGTGTCCTTTGTGACAAGACTGAGTGTGCGTGTCCCCAGGCACCATGCCCAGTTCATTGTAAGTATTTATTCTTTCTATTTTTTTTCCCTAAATTGCAGCCTTTATTCCAGCCCCTCTAGAGATAATGGGTCCATTCAGCCTATTATCCCAGTGATTCTGCACTTTGGAAACTCAGAGTTTCTGTGGAATAAGTCACATGTTCCCTCTCTGTGGTGGAATGACATCTACACTCTGACTGTATTCTAGATTCTTCTGTCTTTCCCAGGCAGCTGCACCCTGCTTTGAAATGTCAAGTCTGGTATCATAAACTAATAGGAGAAACTTAGATCTCACCTCCTCTATTTTCTTGACAGTGCAGGTATTTTCTTCCTTGGTACCTTTAGAAATGGGCAGGAAAACAGACTGTATGCTGCACTGACCAATCAATACAAGGGAAAGAACAGAAGAGCAGACCCTTTCAAATAGTCAGTGGACATGTCTTGAGCCCCAGATGCTGTGCTGTGTATGAATGGGAAATGTCTCCCATTGCTTATGTGTTCAAATACTTGGGACGACTAGTGGCACTGTTCCAGAAGGTGTAGACTCTTTGGGAGTGGAGTTCTTGGGAACAGGCCTTGAGGATTTATATAGTCCAATCCACTTCCTGTCTGCTTCCTGCTTTCTGACTGCAGAGGTCACGTGAGCAATTGCCTCATGTTCTGGCTGCATCCTGCCGTGATAGACCACATCCTCTGGACCTGCAGGTCAAAATAAAATTTTCCTTCATGCTGCTTTTGTCATGTGTCTGTCACAGCAATAAGGAAGCTAATGCCCTGTGTTGCTTCCTTGCATCTCCTGTCAGTACTCTGTGAACTCACACTTATGTTTGCATCTCTGTCCTGTATTTATTTATACTAACAACGATGTTTATATTAGCAATGATTGCTTAGCTGTTAGAAAATTTAGAATGATGCAAATTCAGTGACCAGCCTGACCAGGTACAAATCAATTCTTGGACTGGATGATTAATATCAAGCTTGTTCTTATCACACTGCTTTAACTAGCACAGTTGGAGAAGACTGCTTCTTTACACCTGTGTGTGTGTGTGTGTGTGTGTGTGTGTGTGTGTGTGCATGAACATGTGGAGGTGTTATTTGAGTGTGTACATGTGCACATGTGCACATGTGAATGTACGTAGAGGTCAGAGGTCAATATCAGGTGTCTTCCTTTGTCCTCTCCACCTTATTTTCTGAGATAGTCTTTCAGTGAACCTGAAACTGGTTCACTGGCTGGTCAGTGAGCCCCAGAAATCCCGTGTCTGCCACCCCAGCTCTGAGATCACAGGTGCATGTCACTCTACCCAGTGTTTTGTTTTTGATGTAGGTGTTGGGATTCTAATGCAGGTCCCAGTGATGGTGTGACAAGCACTTGCTGACAGCCATCTCTCCAGCCCCATGTCCTTTTAGAACTCAAGACAACATGGAGACCTTTAGTGATGGTTGCATCCTGCCATGCGGGTGATGGCTGCACAGACGTGTTGCAAATAATGACAAGTGAAGCAACAGGTGTACCCAGCGACGAACCTGCTGTACCCCACACATGGGCACATGAAAAGGCAGTCAGTGGGTCTCAAGCCCAAACACAGGAGCCTTCAGACCACAGTTGACATTATGAGACGCCTATTCATGTGCATGGGAGGCAGTTACTCCAGGGGAAACCTGGGAGTGGCAAACTGGGTGCTGGGGCATGAGGACTGGATGCTGGGAGAGACTGGGTACGTGGGCATGAGGGCTGGGTGCTGGGGAACAAGGTTGGGTGCTAGCACAGACCAGGGCTGGGCTGGCAGCAACCTTAGCTCTCAGAAAGTTTCTGCGATTCCCTCCCTCAAGATAATATTATAATGTAGCTCCTCTTGGGCTGTTGAAAACTGGAGCCCCAAAAGACGTTTAATGAGTGTGGAGCAAACGTTCAACGCTTCCTTCTTAGCTCTCAGAGCCTCCATGCTGGTCATGCTGGGCACAGGAAGTGGCTCATTAACAATGTATGCAGATCAGAGAGGAGGACCCAGAGGGAAGTTTGACATTCACACCAAAGGATGCTTCAGGGGGTGGGGGGAAGGGGGCGCTGGGAGAAAGGGAGGGGAGACGGAAAGCGAAAAGGGAGAAGGAGCAAGGGTGTCCAGGGAGGGGTAGAAGGAGGGAGGGGAGGGAGTTCCTATTAAGTTTGTATGAATAGAAAAAATAATTAATTGCCGCAGACCAGAGTCGCGGCCTTGAGAGCAGGGCTTCCCTGGACCAGGTGGAGAACAGAACACACACAACTCTCTAGGCCAAGTGAATTCTACCCATTTACTGAAACTTTTGTGACAGCTTTTATACAGAAAATTTTGGGGTAAAGAATGTTGCACCTACAAATAGACATATAATTTTCTAGTCAGCAAAAATCGCCTTCAGGGTGGACATTTTTTTCAAGAACCTAACCCATTGCTTGAGGGTAAAGGCACTTAACAGAAACATTCTCTCAGTATTTCCAAACCTAGCTAATCTATAATGCTTCACCAGATAGCCATGGGGCTGAGCCTACATAGTTGACATTTTTAACAGAGACTGCATTTTTAAAATACACAGAAGAGGAATGAGCTCCTTTTGATTTCAACAATTAACTATAGGAGTCCCCAACATCCCATAAGTCCCAGTGTGAGCTTTTGCTGTTGTCCTGTCCAGGTTGATCCTCTCAGTCAGGCAGGGTTACATGGGCACCAGGCATGACAAGAGGTTCTAGCTTGGGAAGTTGCATGCAACTCAAGCAGTCTCTGCAATCCAAGCTTGAACCACATCTCTAGGAGGGGCCATGGCTTGGGTATTCAAGGGCCATAAGCACCTATAGCGTAGGTCCTGTTGATGGAGCACTACTGAGAGATGTGCTGAAGGAAACACTTAAGCAACATAATTATTAAAAAAATAATTCCTCCTATGATAGCATCCATCCATCCTTTAATAGTAAGGTTGCTTATGTCTTCCTTTGAGGAATTCCAGAAGTATATTGCTATCATTTAGATGACCCATTTGTGAACCATGCATTCTCCAAACCTGGGGTCCATACTGTTGGGCCCCATATGGCCAAAGGTGTCTCATTCGGGGCAGAGGTGATCATTGGTGGGAGTGCACTCAAATGGCTCATCTCTGTGATTTCCCATAAGAGTGCTGTTTGGGAAAGGGAAGACACAGCCCCCTTTGCTTCTGACATGAATTCTCCCAGTTCGGATTGCAAATACCATCTCCAGGGGCAATCTTGGTGTCTAGCCTTTCTGGCATGATGGTTTCTTCCTTGGCCTTCAACCAGGGTAAGAGGGTATCACAGTTTCTTTTAGGTTCTAGTGAACTGATAGCATAGTCTTATGCTTCTGGAATTTCTGAGTTAGTATATAGGTGGGAATTTTACCCACCTATGTTTTAAGACTCTTGAAGTAATTCTCTAATTTCTTTAAAATCAGTGCACACATTCTGGCTAATAAGTCTACTTATTGTGAGTGACTAGACATGAAATCTCTATTTAGAATTTGACTTAAAATTAAAAAGCAGGCTTCTTCTCTAGATCAGAGAGCAGGAAGCTATTCCCAAAAAAAACCTAAGAGCAGGTAAAGGGCATTGCTAATTCCCAGAAGAATTCCTCCTGCCAGAGACACAACTTGAATTACCTGAGGAATTCTTAGCACCTGTCCATGGGCGTTATTGTGACATTCCAAGAAATTCCAGCACCTGCCCATGGGGTTACTGTGACCATCACCAGGGAATAGGCTTTAGGCCTGAACTGGGAAGAAACACCAAGGCCTGACAATTCCCATATTTTTCCTTATTTCTCTTAAATAAAGCCATGTCCTTTTCCCAAAAGATTTCCCATCTTTTCCAAACTGAGACATATTCTACCAGATTGGTCGGATAAGGACGCTGCAATTAATTTAAAAAAAAAAAAGAATGTATGCAGAGGGGGCTCACTAAGGTTTATGCAGAGGAGGCTCACTAAGGATGCACGCATGCAGAGGGGTATCCATTAAGGGTGCATGCAGAGAGTAGATCACTAAGGATACATGCAGAGGAGTATCCATTAAGGATGCATACAGAGGAACGCTCACTAAGGATGCATATGGTGGCAGCCCACTAAGGATGCATGTGGAAGGGGCTCACTAAGGTTTATGCAGAGGAGGCTCACTAAGGATGCACGCAGTGGGGTATCCACTAAGGATACATGCAGAAGGGGCTCACTAAGCATGTATTCAGAAGGGGCTTCACTAAGGTTGCATATGAGGGCTCACTAAGGATGCATGCAAAAGGTGACCCACTAAGGATGCATGGAGAGGGGAGCTCACTAAGATGCATATACGGAGGCCCGCTAAGAATGCATGCAGAGAAGCGGCTGGCTTTTCCTTCCCCCTCCTTGGCCACACCCTGAAATAAGGAACTTGCCTACTCAAGACTTCTAACAGCAGTTCTTTTTTGATGTTGTTCTTTATACCTTGGGAAGCCCTTGCCTAACAGCTCCAGCTCTCCCTTGCAGCTTGAGCTTGTTGGACTTCCTTGCCCACTCTTGTTCTGTGACCTTCTGATGAGGCTTATTCTGCCTTACTTGGAAATTAGAAATGGGAGCTTTTCCATCCTCACATTAATTCAGTTAATTTGGGCTCAGCAACTCTCCTTTAGATTATTTCTGTTCTTCCGATGAAAATCATTTTTCTCTGGGGATCAGAGCCAACGCAACTCTTTCGTAACCTCTGTACTCCATCATCACCTCTGAAGCTCCCTGCACTGCTTCTATTTTCGTAACACGTCAGCTACACTGAAGGTAAAGCGACTCCCCACCTAACATTAATGGACGTATGCCCACTGCTGTGTCTGCTAGAGTCAGACTCATCTCTGATCTGAATCTCCTCTCTCAGATTCTTACATCCTACTGGCTACATCTTTGTTAGACAAAGGACTTTCCTCATTGCTCTCCCACATTCTGACCTGAAAAATGCCAGAAAGCATGGGTAATCACATCCTGTTTTTAAAAAACGCTCCCTGCTTTTAAACTCTGACCTGGAATAGACGTAGAATGATGGCATTCTGGAATATTCTATTGCTCACGCTATCGTGGTTCATCCCCAAACTGTCCTTTCAATGGTTTAGCCGACTTAATGGGCCGCCTTCGACTTGAGGATCATTTAACTATAATCGTCCTCCTCTCCAGTTATTTCAATCACTGTGAGCTCTCGCCGACCTACTTCTGAACCAGGGGAGGAAAACCTTCCTGGAGCCAACATGTGTTACAGACTAGAGGATGCTGTTGCTGCAGTGCAGGCTGCTGAGACCATTTCCTCACAAAATTCCACTTAAGCAAGAGGATTCTGTCTACTTCACACAGCGCCTCTCATGGCTCAAGAGAGCCCTCTTCCCCTCCATGTAACACATCTCTTTTTGGCCCACATTCTGAGATGACTGAGAAACAGCTAAAGGAATCAGGCAATTGGGAGAACCGAATATAACCATTATTACTAATACATCGGATGGCGGGAAGAATGTCCATGCCGGAGATGGTAAAATTCTAAGCTCAGAATCCCCAGGTTACCTAGGACAGGAGGACCAGAACTGCACAGACACCTGCCATTCAGTAAGAGCCTGAAACCTCCTGACACAGAGGAGCCTGGACCCTCCAGTCTCTTGACACAGAAGAGCCCAAAAGGAAGCCTGAGCTACTGCCAAGCCAGAGGAGGGGCTGGCTGAGCCTCCTTGCACTTTGTAGCCCACTATGTCTCCAGGTTGGTGTGAGAATTCAGAGAGTAGCTGATGCACGGGAAAGGTAGCCTTCCTCCCCGACCACTGCTCCTCATAGAGTTGGAAGGAGCAAATGTGTTCGAGGATTCGTCTTTCAAAGCATGATGAGCATCGACTCTGCAGTTACAGGCACTGACTTACCAAGCACACAACACTGAAATCGCAGTTTTACTAAGTGTAAAGGAGACGGTGAAAACCTCATACCCTTGAAACTATTTTGTAACTATGAAAATCCTACTAAGTTTCCATTAATAGAATGCTCATGTTAGATCTGAGGTTGGTTTCCTGTTGTCATTTATATCAAAAAATATTAAGCATCATGGCCAATTTCTAGTACATTTCAGACTTTTAACTGGAAGGCAGGCAATTTCTAATTAATTTTTAACAAGACAGAAGAAAAATGAAACCAAATATGTTAATCTAAACATTAAGACATGGATGAATAAATTGCTGTATTAAAACATTAAAAGATAAAGACAGATTAGGAGAAAACAAATCCCAACCACACATGGCTTCAAAGAGAGATACCTACAGGATCAGGAAAAGATGGATCAGGAGGGCATGCTAGGAAAAAAAGAAGCATAGTAATAAAAAAAGAACTATAGTACATGAAAGGATAGAGTGAGTGAAAATTTATATCATGAAAGCTCATATTCTTAGCATTTTATAGATCACCAGGTGGGTAAGAACAAGATTTAAATATTTCTTATTTTTAATGGTTGGGGGGGCATCGTGTGGATATGGTTATGTATATTTGCATATTGGTGGGGCATGTGTTTTGTGCATGTGGAAGCCTGAAGTCGATAATGGGATTCATCCCCGGTGGCTTTTCTGCTTTGTTCTTTGGAGGCCAGGTCTCTAATTAGACCCACAGTTCACTGCAGGGCTAGTCTGCCTAAGCCACATTACTTAGAGCTTTTCAGACCTTTAGCCAATACTTTGATCTTGGACTTCCTCCATTCTCAGCAATGGTGTTATGTTTTAGCAGCCTGGCCTAAGGCAGAGTGGGACTGCATTCAGAAATAGAACCTTTCAGAAGTATTAAAGAAAAAAGACATTAAAGTAGACGAAGGATTCTTAAAGAAGGAGAAGGAGACTGGTGAACCTTGTGCAATCTGATTGGTTCAAGAAAGGATGTCCAGACACCGACAGGCAATGGGAACATGAGAAGCCAGTCCCTCACGGCACCTTATCTCGGACTTCCAAGCCCCATGAATTGAGAAATGTCTCCAGTTTAAGCCCTGCAGATGCTGTGGCAGCGCGTGCATATGAATATGCTAGAACTTCCTAGCTGAATGTGATAAAAATAGAGACAGCCTTCATTAAAGAAGCAGAACTCGATTGTACCCTGTGATTGGTCTCCAGCTCCCTCCCCGCATGCCACTGTTGGGAAGGAATGAGCACTGAAGAGTGTGTCTATTCCTAATTTTTCAAATCAATGAACCAGGCTTTATCTTTAATTACTATTTCCAGAGTCACCGTTCACGTCAAATTATGACAGCGTTTTGATGTGAGATTCTATGAATATCCAAGACATCTGCATAGAGAGCTTTGCAACCTCTCTATTCCGAGGGTTCTGGGAACTTCTGTCTTTAGTCTAGTGCTTGGTTTATGTGAACCACAACAGGATGCCACGCTGTAATCCACTCATGTTACAGGCACAACTTTGGCCAGCTGGTGTCCAATGATGCTGGTTTTTCCAGGACAGACCCCAGAGAGTGACAATGACACATCAGTTCACTCCTCTGTGGGAACACGAACCCAGCGCCTCATGTCTGTCAGCTTTGGTAGAAATGCAAACCCACTCTCCAAGTTAGCAGGGTAGACAGTTATTTATGTAGCTTCCCATTCTGGCTCAGACTCACAGTAGGCTTGTTCTATCTGGATTGGAACTTCATGTAGGTCAAGTGCCAGGCAACTGGGGGAGGTCACTGTTGTCTGGAACCACTGACCTGTCACTCAACAGGCCAGTGCGAGTGGAGGTGGGTATGGGAGGTGGAAGCAGGATGCACATGTCTCTGGGAAGCTAGCATTGGAACTGCTAGAGCTCACATCTGGAACATTCTGTTGGCTACAGGAAAGGACAGAGTGAGGGCGAACTTAATAGACAGGAAGACAGAAAGTGCTTCTCCCTGGCAGAGACAAGAGAGGTGCTACAGAGAGACATCACCCAGTACACGGCGGGGAAAGTTTTCTGATCATGCGTGCAGTCCACTGGGGTGAATAGAGAAGACCCATAACTGGGCAGCAAGGATAACTTTTTATTTTGCTGGTGATTTTTAGAAAGCAGGTAAGATTTTTTTTAAACAAAGATTTTTCACATTCTCTGGAGTTTTCCCAAAGCTAGCATGCTGGTTAAATATGGTTTTTCTTGCCACATGCTTCTAGCTTCTTGAGTTCACGATAACCAGGGCAAACCTTAAGTACATGTATATACGCTATATAAACACTGTATACCAAGTGCTGAGCTGTTTTTTCTCACCATTAGCTCATTGCAAATGGCCCCTCCCTAGGTGCTGCTGTGAATGTTCTAGGAAATGAGGGCTACCTCTGGTCTTCACCAGTTGCATGTCTCCTGCTGGGCCTCAGGGTGACACCACTCTGGTCACCTACCAGGATACTGCATTTCTCAGCTTGGAAAGACATCAGAAGCCCCTGTAAACATGCCTCCATCCTTCCTCGTGTGTGCTCCCTGCCACAGGTGCCTTGGGCAGTTGAGACAGAGCTGAGACACAGCTGCTAATTACTTTTTCCTCCACCTTTAGGACAGAGAGCGCGCTCAGGAAGCAGCGAGCACGGTGACTGCAGCTCTGCATTGGTTGGCAGTTCTGCTTTTACTTGAGGCACATGCCCAGCTTGTGCCAGCCTTCCTCTCTCCTCAGCGCAGCGGGGTGACTACCAGCAGGCCTAGATGGATGGCCAGCTTTTAAGAGAAGCATCTGATGGATAAACAGGAACGACCCAGGAAGCCTGTGGGAAGGAAATCCCAGACCTTGCTCAATATCAGTCACTCGGAGGATTGGAACTGGAGAAGTGAGGCCCAGTGTCAAGAAGAACGGGCACCTGAAATGTGCCTGGGAGTGTCTCAGATGGCCCTGTGTCTGCACAAGTGGCCACGCCATCTTCCCTGCAGATGCAACCCCACATTAAAGCATCAGCAGCCTCAGATCATCCACTTCCATTTCAGCATGAGGAAAATGACGATCCAGAGGTAACAGATTTTCTCCTGCCCCAGGACAGATACTCAGCATTCCTGGTGAGAGAAGACAGGCCGGGGTCCTCTGCCAGCACTGAGTTTCGAGCTTGGAACCTCAGCAGTGTGTTGGGTGAGTCATGTGATCTCCTTGTACCCCAATGTCTTCTCTGAAATGGGAGGAATAAGAGTACACTCCTTCCAGCAACTCCTCACTGCGGAGCCCCTAGCTGGACCCAGAGCACTCCGTTAACATGGACTTGTGACCATCATAATTCTCTCTGATTATCAGATCTCTCCTCGGATTCAGGTTCTAATAAATACATTTATAAACAATAGCGAGTGACAGCTGATTGTTGGACAGTTTATTAGAGGTATATTCTCCAACAAGATTCTAGAGGAGGATACAGGTAGCTGAAGGCTGGTGGACACCTTTTGTTTCTGCACATATATTAGCAGTTAGTTGAGTACCATCATTTAAATGCTCATCCATTTCCCTACATGTCACTATGTATGTGACAGCTATGCTGTGCTTGGATTCAGCCAAGGCTTTTTATCCAATTCTCAAATGCTTCTCCAGGAGGGGATCTCCCTGATTCTTTTACTTCTGGCCCACATTACCCAAGGTGATGTCCTGTGATTTCTCCCTGCATTAATTAGCCTGTCTACCCTTTTCTCTGTAAACCAAAAATCTCTCGGAAGAACATTTTGAGGATGAAAACCTAGGAAAAGAAGCAAACACGAGTGAAACAGAAAACAATGTCTTCCAAAAAGAAATATATCAAATGAGCAGAATCTCAAGCTTCCTCCTTTACCTGTAGCCCAGGCTGTCCCCAGACTCCCGATGTGTCTGTCTCTGCCTCCCTGGTACCCGGATCGCAGGTGCGTGCCCACATTCCTGGCTCAGCCTTGCTCTTTACACTTCGAAGCACTGGCTTCTGGTGGGATGAGCTGATTGTAAATTTCCGACTGATCTCACTGAGGGGCTTGTCACTGTGCTCATAATCGCAGTGTCAGCAAGACGATGCTTCAGAAATAGAACCAGAGGACCACCTGTGAGCGCAGCACCGCTGGACGCCGAGCCCCCCACTCTCCACGCGGCACACTGTGACATTTATTATCAGTCTCTGTACTGCTGACCAGGTGGCAAAGAACATAAAATTTTCTTTTTGGTCCAGCTGATGAGCTCAAATGTCAAAGTGGTTTCTTAATCTACGGAGAGACGAGAATTCATGGAAATCACCTGCTGCTTCCACCTCCGCCTGTCTGTCTTGTAGAGATCTGACAGCGGATGGATGTGACAACACAGGGCACTGGACTCCCATGGCGTCCTTGCTCTCTTCCTGTTTCCAGAACGGGAGTTGGGAAGGGCCCTGCACGTGCCACATGCGTGAGTCAGTGGTCCACAGAGGACCTCCCGGACTCGTGAGGCAGACGCCAGAGTCTGTCACACTTAAACATTCCTCAAAAAGAACATTTAATGGCCCTACTGTCTAACTTGCCAACACGACCTTCAGCTATGCAGACTCCTTCTGGAGTCTAAGCCTCCGCTGCTCATGTCTGCTGGCACCTGACTGCTGTGCACCTCAGAACGGTCCTGCTGGGGGCTTCTGATCACTGGGCCACAGGCTATGGCACACGCGGGTACCTGTGCTAGGTCTGCTCTTCACATGTGTGCGACACGCCCACTGCCTCGTGCACCTCTGCTCGTCAATCAGCAAGTGCATTTGCTGATGTGTCACTCTGGACCACAGATGTTCACTGCTCAGTAGAATACCTGTGGATCCCCATTATCCATGCAGGATATCTTCAGATGCACTCTTAGGCTTTTTGTTTGTTTCTTTGTTTTCAGATGTATGTATGTTTGGGGTGCTTGAGAGAGAGAGAGAGAGAGAGAGAGAGAGAGAGAACATGTGGGTAGGTGCAGGTGTGTGCAGGTGTATGTATACAAGTGTTTTCAAGTGATCTATCTATAGAACCCCAAGGGTAGAGCTATCAGGAATCATCCTCAGTAGCTCATCCCATCTTAATGTTGTGAGCTTGGGTCTCTTAATTAAATCCAGAGCATGCCATTAGGGCTAGTCTGGAGCAAGCTCTGCCTTCCAGAGCCAGAGTTAAAGGCCACCACACTGCCTGACATCTCTACATAGGATTCAAGACTTTGTAGGCAAAGTCTTTCACCCCCTGAACCATCTCCCTGGCCATTCAGAGAATCATTTGAAAGTTTTCCTCATTTCAGAGCTTTTCTTGTTTTCTTCGGCTCAAAATTGCCCCCTCTCTACTATTCCCATAATGCCTTCTGTGTTTAACTCTGTCAACCTTAATTCTTGAATTTATAAGATACAACATTGAGCTATATGTATCCATTTCAGATGGGCATCTTGGATTGTCATAGTTAGGCACAGGTGTCAAACTTGACAGTTGAGGGTTTGAGCTCTGGGCACATTTGTAGAGAATTAGTGGTTAAGCTAGGCCCAGAGCAAACCTGCAGGAGATTGTCTAGCTGATGGGGAAGGCCCAGCCCACAGAAAGTGGGATAAGGCCCTGGAATAAAATGCAGACAATTGGTTGAGAGAGTTGGCATCCTTGTGTATACTTGGCCAGACACGCTGGTCTGGCAAGTAAGGATTGTCCCTTTCTTAACCATTATGTAGAAATGGTGTGTGGCCAGTTCCCTCGACTGGTGTTGGTGTGAGTTCTCCTCTTAAGATAGACTGAGAACTATAACCAGTAATCATAAGAGAAAATAATAAATCCCTTGTTCCCTTAAGCCGTTTGATGATGATTTATCAGCAACCATGCAGGTGAACTACAACAGAATTTGGCACCCAGGAAGTGGGTGTGGCTGATGAATCTGGCTTTGTGGATTTTGAATGGTTTTGTTGGAAGAAGTTTGAAATGTTTGAAGCTTTTGAGCTTGTGGATTACAAATATCATTCTGCAGAATATAATGGGCCATGTGGATAATGAAAATGCTGAGATAGTGGTGGATTGTTTGATCCGAGTTTATGATGAGGGGAACGAGGACTTTGGTAAAGCTGAATTTAAAGATAATGGACTGGTTTGCTTGATAGAGGAGAGCTGTGCTGATGGCCATGAAGCTCTGGATGTGGAAAGGGCAGGAGCAGAATAGTTGCCATTGTTGGAGACATGAGTATCAATGAAGGAAAACCTAGTGACTTGCATTGGGACAGTGGAAAACATGCATATCAACAAATGGCAATTTCGTGGTTTGAAAACCCAGATTCCTTCAGGGGCTGAAAGCCCAAGTTGAAGCCTTTTCTTGTCCTTTGGAAGTTTCAGCTACATAGAAAGAGGCTTTTCCAGAGTCAACACGTTAAAGTTGGTATAGCTATAGCTCAAGTGGACCAAGCTTCAGAATCTGGCAGCATCCCCCAGGTAGTACTAGTTCTGGTATACAATTATGGGGTTCATGAAGAGCAGCAAAAGCTTGGCACCAAATGGTAGGCATAGAGTTCCTGCAAAAAAAGGTGACGCTTATAGCTGCAATGGTGAACCCAAATTGTTGTTGAAGATGCCAAAACCATAGGATCTATGCTAAGGATGGCTGTGAATACAGATTCAACCTGGCTCAAAGGAACTCTGCTTTTACAACTTTGAGCTTCCAACAGGGACTGGGAATGCCTGGAATCTTTGAGCCACCTTGACTATGTGATGAGCAACAGAAGATGGATATTGAAGTAAAGGATGCAATATTTGATTTGCTGGACTTTGATTTTTTTAATGTTTCTTATTGTTCAAGATCCTTCTGTTTTAATACTTTATTTGTTTTAAAGTATTTAACGTATTTTGATTAATACTCCTTTAAGGTTAAGAAACTTTGAATTTTTAAAATATCAGAACTAAAGTTTTATGAGAGAACATTTTAAATTTGTCCATGAAATGTATTTATATTTTTAAGGTAACTTTAAACATCTATGGGGATAAGGATTGAAAGTTACAGTTTAAAAGTGCTATGGTTTTGTGTCAAGTTGACAAGGGGTGGAGTGTCATAGTTAGGCACAAGTGTCAACTTGACTGTTGAGGGTTTGAGCTCTGGGCACATTTGTAGAGAATTAGTGGTTGAGTTAAGCCCAGAGCAAACCTGTAGGAGATTGTCTAGCTGATGGGGAAGGCCCAGCCCAGAAAGAGTGGGATTAGGCCCTGGAATAAAATACAGACAGCTGGTTGAGAGAGTTGGTATCCTTGTGTATATTTGGTCAGACATGCTGGTCTGGCAAGTAAGGATTGTCCCTCTCTCAGTCATTACATAGAGATGATGTGGCCAGTTCCCTCGCCCTGGTGTTGGTATGAGCTCTCCTCTCAAGATAAATTGGGAACTGCAACCAATAATTGTAAAATAAAATAATAAATCCCTTGTTCCCTTAAGCCATTTGATGGTGATTTATCAGCAACCATGCAGGTGAACTGCAACATGGGTCAAAATCCATGTCTGATTTATTTTGCATATGTCCTCTGAGAGAACCAATCACTTTTTCTGTTATTTATCAGTAGATAATCTATTATTATTGCGATTTTCCACCATTGTCCTTGCACATGATGGTTCCAGATCTTTCAGCAGGACAGACGGATCTTGTAGCCTACACGAACCCAGGGATCAATGCTGTGGACTCTTCTTTGGTTAGTGTCTTCAGCAGTAGCCCAGCAGTGAGTCACTTTCTCCTCTCAAGCCTTCTGTGAATGTCAACAGAAAGTGCCTCTAGCCCTTGGCCTCCAGAGGAGCAGCCGCAGGTGGTCTCAGAACAGCAGGGGGGTCTCCACTAGGCCCCACCTTCTTCCTGGGGAGCTTGGGTGAATTTCAGGAAAAGCTTCTCAGGAAGTAATACTTGCCACTATCCAGAATGCAAGCAAACCTCAGCAATGTTTATGCTTTGATTTTTCCTTTCCTGGTAAAAGCGAAGGAAATTGAAGGACAATTAGCTTCACAAATGGGCTTCAAACCACATTTGATTCACAAAGGCGCTGGAAGGCTCAGCCACTGGAGGCTTCCTTCCTGGGCTGGATTCTGCCCTGCCAGCCATCCAAAGCCATTTCCTGTTACTTGCAGCATGGTAAACCTGGCTGCTGCTGGTGGGACGAGGGTCGCCTCAAGGCAGTAGTACGCAGCCACCTTCTGATAACCTGCAGCAGAGTTTTTCAGCATTTTCCAGAATGCCTACGCATGGCTCACAAGTAATTATGCTGACTCTACAGAGATCCAAATTGCCTGTTACAGCAGCTGCAACAACCAACCCATAAGCCCCATCCGAGATTTCGGGTTACACAGACTGCCATAGCTTTCCACAAAAGCAAACCAAGCAAGACACATAATTGAGAAACTTAATGATACGTTCAGCACAGTTTCCAAGCAAATCCCTTCCATGAGTGGAGTGCTGTGACTGCACGTCTCTCACTTCCTTGAAGTGTTTTCTAAGTTGTGAGCTCATGTACATAGACGTACAAGTAGAAAGGAGAAGACCCAGGTGGGGGTCAGTGTGGACTGTGGACTTGATGGTCTTTAGCATCACCTAGGAGACACGCCTGTAGGCCTGTCCACGAGGGTGCATCCAGAGAGGTTTAGAAGCCCCACCCTAAATGTGGGTGGCACCATCCTATAGGCTGGGGACACAGAAGAAGGACAAAGCCAGAGGGACTCTGGTCTAGCTGGGTTTCCTGAGCTACTCAGATGTGAGCCAGTTCCCACAGCCCTGACTGCTGGGCACGTCTTTCCACCATGATGGACTAATGCTTGGAAGAGTGAGCCAGAAGAAACCCTGCCTTCTTCAGGTGTTTGGTTCATGTCAGCAAGCGATTCATGCAAACATGATGCAGGCAAAGAAATAATAGCATTTAACATACTGCCAAGGTAGTTACAGGGACTTCAATGCTGCAGGTGTCAGGATACAGCTTAAGGTCTCAGAGTACATCACAAAATACAACTCCAGATATGGGGAACAGCAGCACTGACAAGATGGCAGCAGAGACCCCAGTGACATCAGCAGGGGTCAGTGACGTAGCAGGGGTTCCCTTATGCATGCCAGATGCCAAGGCTTTGAGCAGGACAGAAAGATGTGGAAGTGGGGCTGCATGACCTCCTAAGTTGAGCGCGGGTGGGAGCAGCAGACAAGGCAGGGGCGAAGGTCTGCTGGGCTGGCAAGTCACTTGGATCCCTCAACCATCTTCGTCATCAGCTCTGGATGGGTGAAGTCCATTTTGGTGATGAACTATCTGCATGCAATTCTGTGTGTTTAAACATGTAGACTATGCATCCTCTGTCTGTATACCTATTTGCAACTGGAAGGCACTGTAGAATTCAGAGATGCACCTTACCCACAAGTTTAAATTGATACTACATCATGATATACAGTAGTATTTGAACTCAATTTAAGTGAGTAGACACTCTGAAGACATTTGGAATTCAATGTTTTCCAGGTACACCTGATGAGTCGGCTCAGTGAATTCAGCAATGTTACCTCACAGAACAAATTCAAGCAGCTGTATTTAGCATATATGAAGAAAAAACTTAGCTTATTTCCAAAGAAAAGAAACTATTCACAGGAATAAAAATGGGAAAGAAAAATTTCTTGATGTTTGGATCTATAGAAACAAGCTAATAAGCCTCATTAACATCCAAGAAAAGGTGTTGAATGAAACCTCTTCAGAGGGAACGGAAGCCTCTGAAAAGCCACATTTACAGCCTGTGGGTCGAAAGAAGGCAGATGGATGGGTCTAGAGGTGAAACCATTCCACTGCTCAGAAACACAAACAGGAAATGGTTGTGCAGCGCTAACCACGGGAGAAGGTGCAGTAAGAGGGTGGTAAGTGCTGGACGCAGATGCTGCCCTTTCTTGTGTCGCTTCATGACACCATGCTGACCGGGAAGGAGGCACAGGGAGAAAAAGCAACGCATGTGGCACGCATCTGACTCTTCAACTGAAAATGCCAAGAAGGAAAGGAGGGCCCCACACGGAGGGATGGGCAGCGTGGGATACCATGGACAGTGTGGAATGCCAAGGAAGGGAAGGTGGAACATTGCTGGAAGGGCTGGACTGTGTGGGTGTCTTGGGCACTTGGTCTCCATGGGGAGCACAGGCTGCGTGGATGTCTTGTGTATGCTGTGACCACAGGGAGCACAGGCTGTTCTCTCAAGGGCAGCAGCATCTGTATTCACTGTGCCGTCCCTGCACTAAAATCCACAGTCATTGCATCCTTGAACCTGCGCTTTACAGGTGAAGTCTTAGGGCGCCATCAACACACAGGTCAATACAGGAAACAGAGGATGCAAGCCGTGGGCTTCGCAGCCTGGCACATACGCAGGCCTGTGGGCTGCTCTGGCCACATTGTGTGACGTCTCCTACAGAGACATAAACCAATGGCTATTCACCATAGACAGGTCCCTGACCACAGACCAAAGATGCTGTTACTCCCCAGCCTGGTTTTGTTGGAACCGAAGTTCCTTTTTGGGGCCCCTTACCCAGACCCCCGAAGGAGACACGAGGACTACCGAGCTGCTGTAAGTACAAGAGGTAAGAATTTATTAAAAAAAAGAAAAATCTAGCGCGCCAGGACCGCCTCTCTGCTCAAGCAAAAGAGAACGGCCCCGACTGAATTTGGGGCAGGGTTTTTATAGGAGTAACTTCGTTGGAGCAATTACATGCAGTAAAAGTTCCATTACACACAGGGAGGTTGAGTCACAGCTCACAGATGCCCCAGCCGATAACCTCGCCCCAGGCGGTTCCCGGCACACCCAGGGGGAGAAGTTCAAAGGAGTCCCAAAAGGTGATAAATGCAGGCATTCTCTAGTCAGCCCGCCTGCGGTGAGTTGACACAGCTGTAGAAGAGTTTGTTCAGCATAATGGGTGAGTTGGCGCCTGCAGGAGAATTTGCGGCTGCTTTGCGGCTGGCGGAAGATTGGAGTTTCGTGCTGGTGGGAACTTGGGTTTTACAGCGGGAACCTGAGTTCCACATTCCCCCCTTTTCTATAGGCACACTCCAATCATGGAGTGTCAGTTACAGTTCTCGTGGTAAATTTCTGGGAGGATTGGAGTCAGTTCCTCAGCAGGGGTGTTCCTTCCAGGTGATTCCAGCAGTAGGGGACGTCTCTAAAGACCTTGAGAGACCTATCCCAGCATAGCTGCTCTAATCCTGCCTCACTTTCTCATAAACCTATTTGAGAACTCAGACTGCTTTGGGGATAAGGGGTGATGATTCAATCTGGCTGCTTCCTGCTGACTCAGGGCGAAGGAAATAAGTGCAGTCTGATATCCTCATCTATGAAATGCTGGGATGGTCTAGAGGTCTTTTATAGATGGCCCTATTACTTTAAGGTTCATCTAAAAGAGACAAAACACAAGTTAAACTTTCAAGATCTACACAAGGATTAGACCATTGTAATTGGGAAGGCACATGAGATAACCCAAACAAGCTCAGCAGTCTTGCTGTGGGTATAAGCAAGCAGGAGTTAGTAAAAGAACACATTTACAAGGTGTAAAAGCCAAGGAGACCTTTTTCCTCTGACTACTGTAGATCATATTTTAAAACCTGTCCAAAACAATGCGAACTGATTCTTTGTACAGAGCAATCTAAATTATCCTCTTTTTTATTCTAAAAAATAAAGCAACATAAGTCTTTTTCTTTTGGGGGACCAAAGGGATGTAGCACCATTTCTCTGATCTAGCTGAAAAGCCAGCATTGATTAGCTAATGGAGCTGCTCTGGAGCCACACCTGGAGTTTTGCTGTTTTTCTTAGTTTACTTCTTAAGTTTGCCATTGCTTTTTCTCTCTGTCAAGCACTGAGTTTAACTTTAGGCAACCTTTTAGTACAAGGGAAAAATTTTATTAAACTTTTTGCCGACCTACGTCTCTGGTTTTAACTCTACAGTACAAACTGTCTTTCTTGGGTGCCTCAGGCCAGAGCTGCAGCCTCGAGACCAGGGCTCCCCTGGATCAGGTGAGGCAAGGAGTCAACAGAATGGAGAACAAAAACAACTCTCTTGGCTTAGTGAATCTGGACCCGTTTACTGTATCCCAATGCTTGAGGATAATGGCACTTAACAGAAATATTCTCTCAGTATTTGCAAATCTAGCCAGTCTATAATGCTGCACCAGATAGCCAAGAGGCTGAGCCCACATACTTGTAATAGAGAATGCATTTTCTGTAATCCATGGTTTTCTCTTCTAATACCTTTGGTGCGTCTAAAACCAGAGCCATGTGGATGACTTTATAATAGTGCTACACTATTTTATTCTATTAAGCCTAATCCTTGAATATTCGGGCATTCAGGCATGTAAACAAAGGAATGCCTAAAAAGCATCACTATTAAGCATATAAGGAATCTCAGTAGTTACTTTGTGAGTGCAATGAGCCTGTCATTTTCTGGATCTTAAACATTTTAGTAAAATCAAAAGTTGACAAAAGCCTAGGAAGGAAGTTGAGCACTAGAATTTTGTGCTCCCTAGTCCATTAACATAGAAACAAAGAGGCTTCCCATTTGCATGTTAAACCCAAGGTTTCTCACGAGATGCTCAACCTGGCACTTTTGGGCTTCCTTTTGCTGGATATCAGTGGCAAAACTCCTTTTTCCCATCGGAGGGAAGCTAGGAGCTTCAGGCCATTTCATTGATCTCCACCGGGGTGTTCGACCCCTGGGCCCTGGGGTTCAGGGGGCAATCTTTCCTCCAGTGGAAATTCCCATGTTTGGGACATAGGCCATATGAAAGCTTCCTGTGCTCACAACCGTCTCAAAGCGCCCAGTCTGGTCATATTCGAAGCATCTTTTTCATCTTTCCCCTGTCGGGAGGGGTCCTGAGTTGATCTGCTTGGGGTGCCTGCTTAATCTATCCCCTAAGGCAAATGTCAAGTTTTGATTCCTTTGCTTTCTGGTTCTTTCTCTTTTTTTTCTTTTTTATACTAAGTCCTAGGTCACTTGTCCTATTTTTAAAGTCCTAGGACAAACAGAAACAAAGGATTCTACCTCCAAGACAGAAATGAAAGCTTCCTGATGGTGCCAACCTCTCCCTTACAGATGATGGGGACCTATTTCCCTCAACAGATGAGAGCCCTGTTGTCCTCCACATGAGAGTTTACTTCCTCCTGACAGATGAGGACTTTGGCTGACATGGAAGCTAAATGAAATTCCTGTTCCACCTTAGTCTTGAGGGCATTGAGAGGCAAAGCTTTTCCTGGGCTATTAGCTGGTATTTTTGGTCCAGCTCTATAGTCTCTCAACTTTCTGGCATTTGTTTGTCTAGTTGGATGGTAGTATAACTTAAAGATCTTCCTGGGACCATCTCCTGTCTAAGATGTATACAGGGCATGTCTGAGAATATGCTATGACTTGACCCTCTTTTAGGTTGGTAGAACTAAGCATTCACAATTTCTAGATAGTCCCTGGACACAGGAAGGGGAAATCTCTCTCTTTTGGCTTCAATTAGTGAACCTGGACTTGAGGAAAGGACGTGTGGCTTAGCAGAGTTCTGATAATCACTATACACAGTGTTGTCAGCAAAGACATCCATTGATACAGCCCGTGGTGTGGTCCGGGGAGGCCAGCACTCCACCCAACGCCACCAGAGCCCCAAGCGATGACACTAAAAGGGGAGAGTCCATGGTCCACATATGCCTGAAGCTTTTTTTTCATTTCCTATGTTATTTAAACTGTATGGTCATTGTCTCAGACATGAAGCATTTTCCTTACAGGGCAAACATTTTTAGGAATTTCCTTTCATTGATTAACAAGAGCTAAAGTTACATTGATCCCCACCACACGGCGCAGACAGACAAAGGATGGGAATCCCTCCAGGAGAGATCATTCAAGTGCCAGTCTGGCCACACTCTTTGCAGAGTCATGGGTGATAACTTAGCCATAGTGGGTTCAGCTATTTCGTGACTTGCGATCGGATTCTAATCCGATCCCACCCTAGACCGTATGTTATCACCATGGAAACGCAATCGAATCCCGTGGCTTTAAGAGATCTTAGGGATCTCGCCGTGGGACTACAAACTCGATCATAGAGGTGTTACAGGTTTCCCACCTCAGGCCGACATTCACTCACACATTCATACAGAGGTCAAAACATTCCCTCCCTCATTTTGCAGGTGCCCTTTTCCTCCCCTCCCGGAGAGACCTGTTCCAAAGGGTGAGTAGAGGTTGGTTTAACAGCTGGCCTTGAGTCTGCTGCTCTAAGCTGCAGCTGAGGTGGCATCATTGGGTGGGGCCTCGGTTCCTCCTGTTGGTCTGATGCTGAGCAGAGCCCTGCTCTCTGGGAACCCACTTCCCAGGGAGCAGATGAGGGCCCGGTTAGGGCTGCTGTCTTATTTAGTCAAAACAATACATTTAAATACATGAAGCTTAATTCTTAATTTCTAATTTTTAATTTTTGAGGCTCAATGCCTTTTCTTTTTCTTTTTCTTTTATGACATTTCCTTTAACCATCATCTTTAATTTTTAGTCTTCTCATAAACCTAACATTCCACAAACCTTCACAACATTCCATAAACCTTCACCATATACTTTAACTTTTTTTTTTTAAGTAACCAACTCATAAACCTCCTGCACATCTAATTATCATACATATTTTCTTTCATACTTGATGGTTTTCTGTTGTTTACCCTTTAAGAAATGTCCTTTAAAAGAGGCAATAACAGTAGACCTCATCTTAAAAATCCTTATATCCCAATTAAGTTAGCAAGATTGTAACAGAACACAGGAGTACACCTGGAAACAGGAAATTAGCATACATACCAGGAGAATGAAGAAATTCCAATGAATTTCTCAGAAATCAGTTTTCCTTTCTGGTTGCTAGATATGTTGGTATTACACATGGGAAAACAAACTTTTAAAGGAATTACAAAAGTGATGTTATTAGATCCTAGGTAAAAACACAATATCATCTTTTGTGAAGCTTCATAGAAATCAAGATAAAACAAAATATTTTAGTCAGTACGTACTCAGGCCTTTTATGTTGTTCTTAAGTGTGCACGTGCATTTAAATTGAGCATGCCAAATAATAAAGAGTCAAAAAACCCAGATGTAATTATAAGCGCACAATAATTTGAAATGGCCATACCTTTGTTATTTTGAAACATAAAACACACATATTATGGAAAATCCAGATAACTGAGCAAATCAAAACACTTAGAGTAACTCTTAAAATGAAATCATCATAAACACAGCACAAAAAACGATAGACAGTTCTTCTGGCCCCTCCAGTACAAGGTGGGGCAGGGGCTTTCTTTCCTTAAAACAAACATTTGCCGCCCTAGGAAGTGGGCCATTCATCAGAACAGAGGGTGGTAAACTTCATCCCCCCAGGAGGCCGGCTGGTCTGGAAGGCCGGCCACCCTGAGTGGCAGAAAACCTGCTAGTTTCCTTTCCTGATTTCCCTAACGTCCGTCCGATGGTTAATAGTCAAGTCAAGGGCCATTGATTGAGTCTGTCCCATTATATACTTAATTTCTTGAACACAGAAATACCCTAGAAACACCGACACAAACACGAACCCAACAATTATCTGCAGCACCCGGTCCTTAAACACTCGCTCGAGCGGTTTTTCTCCCGGGGGAAAAAAAGAAGAAGAAGAAGCCGGCAACAGAGGAGTCCGGAGGCCCGCTGCAGTTCGGGTACATCCTCCTTCTCCGAAATGAAAAGTTTCACCATGAGCTCAGTTGGGAATATACCATCCAACTGCAGCTCACTCTACAGGGTTGGGCCCAATTGGGAATATACCGTCCAATTGCCCAAGCCCTATGGGGGAGTTCAGTTGGGAATATACCGTCCAACTGAGCCCAGCTGGGAATGTACCATCCAACTGCGGCTTTCCCCCTGCTGCCCCCGGAGGGTCAGATCGTCATCTGTCCACCCCCCTACGAGGTCTCGGACACGTCTGTCCACCTCTTGATGGGTACAGCCCCAATTTCGTCCCACCTAGATGGCCTGGAAAAGAAACTGACACGAGAGACCACAGACACAATGCACAAGACACAGGACAATATAGGAGCTCCACTTACCCCCAACCCTGGTCGTCGGCTCCCCCGAGTTGGGTCAGGGGCGTCCCGGACGAGCCCCCATATGTTGGAACCGAAGTTCCTTTTTGGGGCCCCTTACCCAGACCCCCGAAGGAGACACGAGGACCACCGAGCTGCTGTAAGTACAAGAGGTAAGAATTTATTTAAAAAAAGAAAAATCTAGCGCGCCAGGACCGCCTCTCTGCTCAAGCAAAAGAGAATGGCCCCGACTGAATTTGGGGCAGGGTTTTTATAGGAGTAACTTCGTTGGAGCAATTACATGCAGTAAAAATTCCATTACACACAGGGAGGTTGAGTCACAGCTCACAGATGCCCCAGCCGATAACCTCGCCCCAGGCGGTTCCCGGCACACCCAGGGGGAGAAGTTCAAAGGAGTCCCAAAAGGTGATAAATGCAGGCATTCTCTAGTCAGCCCGCCTGCGGTGAGTTGACACAGCTGTAGAAGAGTTTGTTCAGCATAATGGGTGAGTTGGCGCCTGCAGGAGAATTTGCGGCTGCTTTGCGGCTGGCGGAAGATTGGAGTTTCGTGCTGGTGGGAACTTGGGTTTTACAGTGGGAACCTGAGTTCCACAGTTTAGTGAACCAGGGTCTGTTATGGTGACTCACTTTCAGATGACCTAAGGAGGCTGCGTCCCTGAGAAGCCCGCCTTACCCCAGCACGGGGCATGGCTCCCAAAGGCAGCACCTTGGGACTTGTAGGCAGCTCCAACCGTTGCTGCCTATATCGACCCCACAAGGCTGGTGCCTAAGTGTAAGGCACTTCCTAAGACTCCAGAATTTCAGGATCTCAGGTGCCTTCCTCCTCCCTGCAGGACGGAGTGTTTCAATTTGGAGCTGTGTACTAGGTACGCCATGTGGAACCCAGAGGGGCTGTCGGGTGAAGCCAGGGGAGAGGGAGCACTTTGCAGGAGGGGAGGGAGCACTTCACAGGATGGGAGAGGGAACAGTTCGTGGCAGCAGTTCTGGGACCTAGGATGAGGTGGGCTGGTGGTTTCCATCCCCAAGGCATCTCTCCAGCACCCACTCCGGGGCTAGCACATAAAGTTCCTGCTAATCTCAGTCAGTAGGATTGGCCAGTAATGATCACCAACTAAGGGTCTGCATGGGATGAATGGAGGAAGTCTCTTCCCATCCTTTGCTTCTCCACACACCTAATGAGAATATTTAAAACCCAGAGATCAGCGCAGCAGCATCCCGTCAATGCTGGTGACTAGGAAGAGGCTTCCAGACGCTAGAATCACTGGAGCAGTTGTCTTTAGGGCACAGCTAAATCTTTGTAGGACAGTGGACCTGAGCTATCCACAGTGCAGTCCCATGTACTGTGCTCCCAGGGTAGCCTTGACACCCAGCAGCATAACTTCTGATGAAAATCGGCTATTGGGCCACTGTGACCAGAGGGTGTGAAATGATGCTGCAAATCTTCAGAAGCGTCATTCACAGAAAGATGCTGTCTGTAAGGGATCCGGTGGTGCTCTAGAGAGCCCACTTATCAGACATTGTTTAGCTTGATTTGGTGTGTGTGCGTTTGTGTGTGTGTGTGTGTGTGTGTGTGTGTGTGTGTGTGTGTGGTGTGTGTGCATGCATGTGAACGCATGCTTCCTTTCCCCAGAAGTCAATGTTAGGAAAAAGAAAACTGCAAGCATTTGATTAACTCCAACTACTAGAGGGAGTGAAAAGTCATTGACTTACATCACATATGAACCAAAATCCTTAATAGGAAATGAGTGGGGTTCTTAAAACATTCAAAATATTCTTGGAAGTGTGGAGGCTCATGCACAAAGCTCTGCACAGGCTGCAGAAAGTCTTCAGCTCCCACCGCCCGCTGATCTGGACATCACACAAACAGAAGACACAGCAGAGACTTCCAGTGTGAGTAGCAGGCCACGTCCAAGCATCCAGAGATGCTGCTTGACAAACGCCAGGAGGCTGGATGGCTACAATAATGTCACTTCTGCCCAACACATTACCGATGACACGTGACAAAGAAGGTATAGGTTTTATAGAATCTGTTCATAAAAGTCATGAAACAAGAAAGAAATCAGCTATCACAAACACTGAAAAACATGGCGGGGTGGGGTTGGATTTTGAGCCCAGATTTGTCACACTGTGTGATTTAAAACATCCCATGTCAACAACAAAGACACACAAGTGTCTTAAGAAGCCTGTTCATTCCACAAGGAAAAAAAAATACACCAATGAAAATGGTCTACTAGGAAGCCTCATCTTGGATTTACTAGACAAAGATTTATGTCAGCTAAGCTAAAGATTCTCCCAGGACTAAAGGAAATGATCTCTAAAGAACTAGAGAAGATATGCGCATGATATCCCACCCAGTGAACAGCAGAAATAGAAAGAAACTACACTAAAACAGTTCTGGACTTGGAAGACCTCAGGACACAGATAACAGAATCAGTGGGGGGCTCTGTAAAGCCCTTCCTCAGGCGGTCTGAAAAATCAACAGACTTCGTAGTGGCAGATTTCAGAGCCATCTGAGGAACTGAAAAACAGTGATGGGCCGTGCAGTCTCCAGGTGCCAACATAAGTGTATTAGTCAGGGTCCTCTGAAGAAATAGGATCTCTAGAATTTAATATATATAAATAAGTTTGTTAGATTAACTTACAATAAAAATTAGTGTCCTTCAGAGTAGCTGCCTGTAGCTGCTTTGTTCTCAACCAGAATGTTCCATAAAACCAAAAGATCCCAAGAAGGTCTCAAGCCTTTACTTCTCTGGAGTGTTGAAGACGCTGGGTTCCAATGTCAGTGAAGAACAGCTAGACTCTGACATCAGTGATGAACAGCGAACAGCAGCAAGGCCTAGAGGCGAGGCTCCAAAGTCAGGAGGAACAGCAGCAATGTGGAAAGGATGAAGCTCCAAGTCAGCCATGGATGCCAAGTCAGCAGCAGCAACAAAGACGGGAACGATGCTCTAACAGTGAATGACGTTCATGGTGTAGACTCCACAGCAAGTTGATACAAAATAAGGGAAGAGCAAGTCCCTCCTCTTTGCACTTCCTATTATCTGGTCTACCATTGGAAAGTACCACCCACTATGGGCTGGGTTTTCCACTCAATTAATCAAGTACCTGCAGACTTGTTCAGGGGCCTGTTCCAACCATTAACCCTCCACAGCTGTGTCCCAAACAGTCTGCAACTGTCAAGTTCACACTAAAATGTAACCATACCAATAAGCAATGTGGGAGTCCCAGGAGGCCAGTGGAGGGAAGAAAGGAGAGAAAAAGTAATTTGACAAATTTATAACAACAGGAAACTCAATTAAGTCCAAATAGGATAAACTCAAACGGATGTACATCAAGAGTTTTCATAACTAAATTGCTAAAAGTAGCAAAGGAGGAGGAGGAAAAGGAAGAGGAAGAAAAATAGGAGAGGCAGTAGCTGATTCTCACCGGAAGTCATAAAGACATCAAGCTGGTATATTATAAGTACTGAAAGAATAAATGTCACCCTGTGGATCATGGACTCCACACAAAGTAAAATTTGCCTCTCTAAACTAAGGAGGGAAAATTAAGATGTTCTTAGACAAACAGGGAAATGTACTTAGCTAGGAAAAATGTACCACAAGAAATACAAACGGGACTTTCAGGAAGAGCCAGAAGGACACATCAGACAATGTGCAGGAGAAGATGTGGAACACAGGTAAAGGGTCATCGTATGGATGAGCGACCAACTAAAAGGCATATATGGTTTCAATGGTAATTTTCTTCTGAGTTTTTTAAACCACATAAATCAATAGTGAAAAAAATCTATACTTGTCACAGTTAACTACTGGTGTTAACCAGATAACTGAAGGTACAACTCTATGCTCAACTCTAACAGTTGAGTTCAACCTGAGCAACCACTGCAGGCAATTGATTGTCTAATTAATAGACGAGGTGGGAGGAGCTAATCCTTAGGCAGAAGAATAAGATAGAGGGAACCAGATAAGAAAGTTGGTGTTCTTTAGTGTATTTGAGCAGATATGCTAGTCTGGCAAGTGAAGATTCTCCTTTTCTTGGCAATGGAATATATATCATAAGCTGGAATAAAACCCCTTGTTCCTTTAAGTCATTTGACAGTGAATTTATCGCAGTATGCAAGCAAACTACAATACCACTCATGACCATAATAGATAAGGCTTAAATTTTATTTCAATAGTAACAAACATAAAGGTAGATAGAATTATCTGGGGGAATAATATTTGTATGCCATTTGGAACAGTCCACTAGAAAACATCTATTTAGCAGAAATTATGCAATAATGAATGGAAGGATAAAATAGTAAAAACATATTCAGAAAACACATGGTAAAACAGAAGATATAAAATCCTTGAAAAAATACCACAGCCACTGAATCGTAGAGTTGTAAACACATGAACTTTACAGCATGTGAACGTTATCTCAATTTTTTAAAATGTGTGTGTAAGCATTTAAATAAGTATATCAGAGTTACTGGTACATTTAGCTTAAGATCTCTAGCTTTAAACACTGCATTGATAATTCAAAATGCCACTTACCTTCTAAGACTGTTGTGTAGGATGGAATGACAACTCTGATTATATGAAGAATCAAAGGACCAACCACTGTGGTGGAGGGACACTCTGTCGGGGTCTAGTCTCTCAGTGATGGCCCTGTGTCTAGTTATTGATGGGATCTAGTCTCTGAGCAGTGATGGCCTTGTGCCCAGTTACTGATGGGTCTAGTCTCTTAGTGATGGCCTTGTGTTCAGTTATTGATGAGAAAGACAGCTCTGAAGGGACACTTGTCTTTGCAGTTGAGGATAGAACATTGAAGTACACACAAAAAAAGCATTTTTAATTACATGAAATATGTTCATAAGTTAGAATGACATGAAGCCACAAGTTGCTGGGAACGTGTGTGAGTCAATATTAAAATGTCATCTCATAAGCTGATACTTAGACTTACAGGAAACAAATTTGTATAAAGAATTAAGATTTTACAAAGTTCTAAAATGTTATCTAGTTACAGATTTACTAACACTTATATTTTGAAATAATTTATCAGAGCTTTATCCCAAAATTATGGCTTATGACTGAAACTTCTGTGTTCCAGGATCAAGTATCAACAGAACAATCCTACTGGGTAAGTAAGATCTGCAATGGTGGCTGGGTATTTAAGACTTGCAATGGCTGCTGGGTATTTAAGACCTGCAATGGTTACTGGGTGTTTAAGATCTGCAATACTGATGAGCATTTAAGACCTGCAATGGCTGATAGGTATGTAAGACCTGCAAGAGCTACTGGGTGTTTTAAGACCTACAATGGCTGCTGGGTGATTAAGAAGTCAGTGGCTGATGGATAATTAAGACTTGCAATGATTGCTGTGTGTTTAAGACCCGCAATGACTGATGGGTCTTTAAGATCTGCAATGGCTCATGGGTAATTAAGACCTGCAATGATTTCTGGGTGTGTATGATCTGAAGTGGCTGCTGGGTGTTTAAGACATGCAAGGGCTGCTGGGTGATTAAGAACTGCAGTGGAAGTTCCCCCATGGCTACTTATGTTCACCAAGTGCTTTGATGCTGACGCTGCAGCTCTTGTGGCAGCGTTGAGCTTCCCCACTGCCGCTATGAGCTTCCCACGGGTACTTCTGTTCTGTGGCACATCTGTGCTGAAAGAGGAAGGTGATTCTCAAATTCTCCCTGGGAGACTCAGTGAACAGGAGCTGATGAATACACAAACCAGGGGCCTCCATGAAAATGAGCTCCACCTCGCATATGGCGTATTTCATCAGCACCAATGACCTGTCTGGTAACCAATTTCTTTAAGTGGCTTATAAAACTATAGCAATAAAAGGAGCAATTGGCCAGTCTGCACAAGGTTGCCAAAAGTATAAATCTTGATGACCCAATAAATGTGTTTGCAGAAAAGAGATCCAGAAATCCTGAAGATGAATTAAGGTATTACATTAATGAAGTCTTGCATGTTTATATAAAATACGATAATAGATATGATTTCTTATTACTTATATTAACACATCACTATTATATATTACACTGGTATATTAATATCAATTTATATATTTTAGATATACTATAAGTAATATGTTAATACAAAAGAATCTTTACATTTCAGCACATTTAATGCAAGATTTTTTGGGATGTGACTTTTCACCAGGTCCTTCAAATCACAAAGCCAGCCCTGGGCATAAAGTTGCATTACTCAGAACCAGGCCTTAAATTGCTGCACATTCCTTTTGAAATAAAAAAAAATTTAAGACATAAACTGCAATAAGTGTGAAGACATGTTTGTTCTTTTTTGCCAGATCCCACCTTGAAAAAAAAAAAAAAGATGTCTTCCCCCTGCACTGGAAGGTTCTGTCAATGTGATAAGGAATGTCCACTGGGACCGGGAGGCAGAGACCACCAGGCCTGATGCCCCCATCTCGTGTTGGGGCAGCCAGATGCCATCTCTGGTCATCACAAAGCCCATGAGCATTGCTGACACATGACCATGAGCCAGCCGGCCCGCCCCTCCACCCCCTTCTTGGAGGTGTGGGCAGTCCTACACCTGGACATTCATGGTACCCAGAGCACGGGCAGGCTCCTGCCCTACCAGCCTGACACAGATTCCACCCGGTGCTGGTCAGCCCCATCTCTGGGGTCCCTAGGCGAATCATCTGCAGCTAATCACTTGCAGATAAGCCACGAGGGACAGTAGCCCGGGAAAGCTGCCCATGTGGGAGAGAATCTTGTCAGTGTAACCCTCCTGCCTCATGTACCCCATGGCAGAGGGGCTCAGGAAGCAGCCACTCTGGGTTACATATGCCATGACCTTGCTGGAAGATGCATCAGAGGGCATTATGGGTCTGCAAGGGACTCAGGCAGGGTGCCTGGACTGTATGTCAGTTCCTTCTCATCTCCAAATACTTCACTCTCATTTGTACCGAGAGAAAAACAGGAGCTGCACAGCCATTCTGGCATCGTCCCTTCTCTTTGGCCTCTCAGTCCCACACAGCACGCTGCTTCCTGATGCCCCTCCTGCATACTTGTTACTTTCGGGCAAGCGATACTACCGCTGCTTTGGCACTGTCAATCATGCCTGCTGGGAAGTTCAGGGTAACTTTGATGAGCAATGACGCTGCACTAGTACCTTCCCTCAGACAAGCCTCTGTCAGACACTCGGCACGTCCTTCTTTCTGGAGCTTGAGAGAAATGAAAGTCCTGGCTGAAGTTGTCATGGCTTGAAACGTGTCCCCCATGAGCGCATTGCATTTATATCTTTAGTTGTTTGGGACAGTCATGGTCATGGCATCTTTAGGAGGTGGATCCTCTCTGGAGGAAGGCAATCACAAGGGGTGAGCCATTGAGGTGGATTAGTCCCACCCAACTTCCGGGAGTTGTCTGTTCTTGCAATTGGCAGCCTCCTTGATGGACATGACTTAGCCAACCTCCGGCTTCTGCCAGCCAGCCATGTCTTTCCCACCATGACGGACTGTATCTCCCCTCTGGAACCGTAAGCTGAATGGATCTCCCTTTCTCCTTTAAGTTGCTTGCCTTGGAGTGGTGTGTCTCCGCAACAGAGAAGAGGAACCAGTACAGAGGCCATTTTCAGTGTCATTCCTTGTAACTTATTGCATTTACAGAGCATGGAATACCCTCCATGGCTTCTGCCCTGGGCAGCAAGGCCAAGACGCCAGCGCTCCTGGTGCACTGGCTGCAGCTCCTTGTTGGCTGTGTTCTCCATGAAAGATTTTACTCTTCTGCTCTTGTTGCCCTAGTGACTGAGCAGACTCCTGTGCAGTCACCCCCAGAGCTGGGATTATCCCCCAGGGCTGCAGAGCCTTACAAAACCAGCTGGGGGCACCAGAGTTGCCAGCACCTGGTGACTGGGTCTGGAGAGTGAAAAGCAGTTTGAAGTGTGTTCCCTCACCTCCCCCAATCTCATGTGTTTGAAAAGGTAATGGCACTTTTAGGAGGTGGAGTCTTGTAGGAGGAAGGCAGTCACAGGGGTAGATCTTGAGATGGATTAATCCCACCCTACTTTACAAGGTCTGCTCTTGCAGCAAGCAGTTTGGGAGCTCTCAGCCTCCAAGATGTCCGCCGCGACTTAGCCCATCTCCAGCTTCTGCCATCAGCCATGCTGCCTCCCTCGTGAAAGACTGTATCTCCCCTCTAGAATGGTAAGCTGAATAAAGCTCCCTCTCTCCCTTAATTGATTGGCTGGTTTTGTCTCACAACAGTACAACAAGAGTAACCAGTACAATGGCCATGTCTAGAAGAGTATTTAACAACTGAGGTCACAGATATTTCTCTGGGACTTTCCATGTGGGATCTGTGTTTTAGAGCGAGAAGAGCTGTGCAGCAATGTTCAAGTGTGATTCTGCCCCCTAATCTGTTTAGTTCTGGACTTCTCCCCTAAGGTGGTCTGACAAGTTGTCACAGATATGTGGTATCTCTGGGAGACCAGTTCTTCCGCTGGCTGGCCCCAGTCCCTCTTTCTGTTCTCAGAGTGAGATTCCTATGGAAGTTTCAATTCTGAGGGCCCATTCTGTACACCTCTAGACAGCCAGAGTGGTGGGGAAGGTGCTGTCTGAGGGAAAATACTGTGTGGGGAAGGTACTGTGAAGGGAAGGTACTGTGTGAGGAAGGTACTGTAAGGGGAAGGTACTGTGAGAGGAAGGTACTGCCTGAGGGAAGGTACTGTCTGAGGGAAGGTACTGTCTGAGGGAAGGTACTGTGTGAGGAAGGTACTATCTGGGGAAGGTACTGGGAGGGGAAGGTACTGTCTGGAGAAGGTACTGTGTGAGGAAAGTGCTATCTGGGGAAAGTACTGTGTTGGGAAGGTATCGTCGGGGGGAAAGTACTGTCAGGGAAAGGTACTGACTGGGGAAGGTACTGTGGGGAAGGTACTGTGTGGGAAAGGTACTGTGAGGGGAAGGTACTGTCTGGGGAAGGTACTGTGGGAAGGTACTGTGTGGGAAAGGTACTGTATGAGGAAGGTACTATCTGGGGAAAGTACTGCGTGGGGAAGGTATTGTCTGGGGGAAAGTACTGTCAGGGAAAGGTACTGTCTAAGGGAAGGTACTGACTGGGAATGGGGCAAGGTGCTGTGGGGAAAGGTGCTGTTTACCCACTTTTTGTCATACTCTGGCTACAGCCTCCAACATGACACTTCCTGCTTGTAAAGCCTTTTTTGGGATGATGTGTACAGCTCCAATTTTTAAACAGATGAGAAAGACTCCATAGGAAAGATATGCAGAAAAAAATCAAAAGCTTTTCTTCACCAGTGTAGGGAATTACTGTAGGTTTTAGACTTGCCATGAATATACAGTTTATTGTAGAGACATCTTCCTTCCTCTTCTCTCCAATGAGATACACTTTTATTTTCAATAAGCTCAATGTACTTGGAAAAATACCCAGATGGTTTAATTTCTTCCGAGAAGTGTATGCATCCAAAATAGCATTCACAGCTGCCAGAAAATGCATCTCTCTATTGTGGCGACCACCTGATGTTCGTCACGTAAAGCTGGAACAGAACCCAGAGAGGCAGTGGATAAAATGTCTGCACTTACAGAAAAACTGAGATTAACACTGTGTTCTCTGAGAGAAGGCTGACGAAGTTCAGCTCTTCTTGGGGGACCGGACAGCTTGGAACCTGGGAGCGGGCGGTCTGCAGAAAGGCACTTGTGCATTTGCATTTAAAGAAAGAGCTTGTGGCTCTGCTTTAGGGCCTCCAATGCTGCTCTCTGGAACATCTTAGAAAACTCAGTGCTCTTCGCATCAGTCACTTAACTTTGGAGTCACCAGGAGGGATTATGTAATAACCCGATTTTTCTGACTAGTCAACAGATGGTTGAGCACTGTGGTTGGCTTCACGTGAATCTTAAATGTAGAAACGAACAACACAGCGCACAGAACAGCATCCCACCACCGGCCTTTTTGGCTTCAACACATTCTGTGTCTATGTGAGAGTCTTTCTCTGTAACATGTCTGTGGCCTCAGTTGATCACATGTAATATGATATGTAATATCTCTGAATTCTCTCCATCATTCACTGGGTTAAAAATAGAAATTTCCTATAGAAATTTCCCCTGGCATTTTTATATGAGACCTGGGATCCAAACTCAGGTCCTTCTGTTTGAGAGGGAGAGTCTTAACCTCTGAGCCATCTTTCCAGCCCTTTGCCTCTGTCTTCAGCCTACCATCTATTGCAAACCAACCAGGACCAAATTTCCTTGCTGTAAGTTTTGTGCTATTAGTGTGAGCTGAGAACATTCTGGGAACCATGATGACTCAAACCCTGTGAGGCTGATTACATCATTGCCAGTCCACCCTTGACTTGCAAGTGACTGACAACACGGAGACATAAAGCAATCTTCTCAAAGTCCCTTAGCTGTTAAGTGGTAGCATTTAAATGAAAGCCATGAGCTACCAAATCCGAGTTCAACATTTTTTTCTCAAGTTCTTCTGTTATTATTTTCGCCTTCAAAAACCATATAAAGGAAAAATGCAGTGGTTTTTTAGTAAGTGAGAATAATTGGCATTCTAACAGAGTTTCCCTGCCAAGTTTCATAAATGATGTCTCAAGACATAGACTCTTAGCTCAGAGACAAAGGAATTGTTCATACCAATAGCGACATCCACAATATCAGCATTTTGTTCCAATTTCTCAAATCCTAACAAACCAGATAGATGAGGGGGTACAAGTAACTAGTGCATAGGTGAGGCACAGCGTTGGGAAAGGAACCCTGAGATCCAGGGCGCTTATGTCTTTTATAACGGAAGGTTGGTATGCATGTCTTTTGTTCTAGATGAATGTGTCTTTATTTTCCAAATTTATACTTACAGCTGACCAGGATATGTATTATGAAGCTTGAAAGGTAAATGTATTCAACAGTGAGTAATTAAATTAAAGTTGTTAATACATTTATTATTTTGCATACTTTAGTATTTAAGAAACAGTATATTTCATTCTGGAGTTGCCATGAAATTCAAACCATTTGTCCTTCTAACTGACTTTTAGGGGTAAAAGGCAAGTTCAATCCACAGAGCTATCACCCTGCTCTGGCAAGTACGGCTATATGATGGTCAGAATTCATGGCCAGCCTGATTCTTGAGGGCTATTCTCTAGATAAGGTCTGCCTCCTGGCAGGCTATGGGATATGTTCTCCATTGAATTCCCTGATGGGGAAAGGCCTGGGTGAAAGTGGGCTGCAGCATTCCCTAGCTTGACAGCCCAGTCTGAATGAAGATGGCAAGAGCTAGTGGAGCACCAGCCAGGATTCGCTGCTCTCCAACTGTTGCTGTGGACATGACCAGCTGTTCCAAGCCCTTCCCACTGTAACTGCCTGCAAGGATGGACTGAACCCCAGAAGTTCCAGCCCACCCTCTTCCCTAAACTTGCTTCTCATCTGCCATTTGCCACAGCAACACGAGAAGCAATTGAAGAGGCAGCAGCAGAAAGACAAGAAATAACAAGTGCTGGGGAGGATGCAGGGAAGGCCTCTGTATGCTATTGGTGGGAAAGTCAGTTAGAATATAATTTTATAACGCATCAGTTTCCTCATAAAGCTAAAAATGGATCAGATGGAGCAATCACTGATTCTCTTCCCATGTCCAGCCAACTCTCTAGAGTTCTCCTGCACAGGTGGTGCTGACATGAACCGTGGACAACCACATATGTGCCTGACCTCTGGACCCTCTCAGCACCTCAGGTAGCCAGATGCACCTGACCTTGCTGGGCAAGGTCCAGTCTGGGCATCTCTGGTCATGTGCACACTTGTCGGTTCACACCCTGCTGCCCTCAAATAGGATTGTTTCTCTGCACACCATGTTAGGAGAAGGCTGGGGAAAGTATCTCTACATTTCACAGGACTTAATAATACATGGTATAATTGACAAGTTTTTTGTTGCACAGGAATATTTATTGGCACCTCAACTATGTATATATAGTAGCTTAGTTTATGCACATATTTTCTTGTGTTTTTCGGAGCAGAGTACTTCTGCACAGTAAATCCTCAACAACATATTAATGAATAAACTTTCTATCTAGACAAAATAAGTCTGGATTTTGTTATCAGCAGATGTTAAAGGTTTTAGATGGCAGAAAAGAATACACATTCTCTTCCAGATGAGTATTTAAGGCTAAGAAGATCTTACCCCAACTGGGGGTGAGATGTACTAGTTTTCTGGAGCTTGGCCAAAAGTGTCTCAAATGAAATGAGGAATGTCCTGGAAAACAGGTTACCAAGATGTGGTTTAGTCTGACAACAAAACCTTTTCATGTTATATCAGAGAACTTAACTTTATTTTTGCATGAACTTTCAATTACTGTTAGAATGCTTCTCATAACTAGTCTTTCAGAAGGTATGTATTAGGGATCTTGGAAGGAAAAAAAGACAGAAAGCTGTTTCTGAAATGTATTGTATTGTGCTCAGGTTTCTATAAGTAGAACCCTACAGAAGATTGTAAATGAATATTGTTAGCAGCCACTGAAAGGGAAAAGAAGGAAGCTTGTGGCAGAGCCAAGGAAGCTGTTTACTCTGTGATGAACCAGTGAGAAATATTACAAGAAGAAACAGGTGATATTTCAAGTCTGAGAAGCTGGAAGAGTAGTGATTGTCGTAGGAATAGAAAGGAAGTTCCTGAGATTCACACTGGGAGAGAAATATCTCTGCTCGGAGACAGAGAAGAATCAAGGAAGAAATGCAAGAGGGATAATCAGAGTGCATAAGTGAGCCAGCTTGTGTGTGTGTGTGTGTGTGTGTGTGTGTGTGGTGTATATGTGTGTGTGGTGTGTGTGTGGTGTATATGTGTGTGTGGTGTGTGTGTGTGGTATGTGTGTGGTGTATATGTGTGCGGTGTATATGTGTGTGGTGTGTGTGTGGTATGTATGTGGTGTATATGTGTGTGGTGTGTGTGGTGTGTGTGGTATGTATGTGGTGTATATGTGTGTGTGTGTGTGGTGTATGTGTATGTGGTATGTATGTGGTGTATATGTGTGTGCGTGGTGTGTGTGTGGTATGTATGTGGTGTATATGTGCGTGGTGCGTGTGGTGTGTGTGTGCATGTGTTTCACAAGGGTCTTATTCAGGAGGGCACATGACTTGGAGAGACTCACTTGTGCATGAGGAGAGAAGGCATGGCGGCCTTCCTGAGCATGCGCTCAAGCCGCTGTCCTGTGTCCGGTGGGTGAATATGGATGACGACCTGTGACTTTCTCTGGCTGGCCCTGAGCAGGTGCATCTTCCTGTCTGGCATGAGAAGATGTGGTGACTGGTGGTTTTCATGAGTCCCAGGATGCCCTGTTGAGACTCAGAGACTGATCGGCAGACAGTAGCAAGCAGACGCAAGGTTCTCGCTTCTGCGCAGGACACTTTCAAACTATGATGTCTCAGGGGACCTCACGGCAAAGCAGCATGCCTCTGGGACTTGTATGGAAATGCTCTCACATTTCTTCCCAGTGAGGAGGCTTCGGAAGAGATTTGCTCCCCTCCTCATGGCGAGCATGGCTTCTTCGTGTTTCCTGGGCTCTGTATTACACTCACTTAGAAATCCCAGTCTCTCACTCCTTGCCTTGGCTTCTCAGTATCAACGTTTGCTACCCGACTGTTCATTTAGCTCTGTCGAGACTCAGCAATTCCACAGGACACAAAGCAAGAGGCAGACCCTCGACTTCCTGACCCAGACTAAATAGTCTTACTTGGAGACTGAATACAAGGTTAGAGGCTAAATAACTATCTCCAATCTCAATGTGGCACAGCCTGCCGGTGCCTGAAGAGATAGTCTCATTTTGGGGGGGGGCAGTATGTGTTACATGAGGATTCCTCTTTTCTTCCAGTTAATCATAGTACAAAGCTATTCAAAAGATTCCCAGCCAGAGCAGTATTATTCACTAGGCAGGAGTGGACAGGTTTTTACAAGAGATATCTCTAATTATTGCTTAGCCATCCAACAGAAGACTCAAAGAAGCCCCAAAGAGCAGGCATACAATTCCTATTAGCCTTGTGGAATATACACAGATTAAATTCTAAACTTCAATTAATTCAAGGTGAAAGCCACATCCACACTTGAGGAGAGGGCAAAGGAAAGTTCACGGTGATGTTTTACCTCATTGAGCAGTATATTGGGCTGGTAAGTGCTACCCTTAGCACTGAATGATACAGTCATTGGAGGGCTACAAAAGGCTGATATTATTCTTGTTAAAGCTCATATTATTTTACATAATAGAACTACTAAATATGAAATATTCCATCATTTGAAAGGTTCAGAGAAGAAAGTAAAAAAAAAAAAAAAAGAAAAATGGCTGAAAATTCCATCTTCAGAAATAACCATGGTGGGTGGTTGGCTGTGCACTGGTGTTTGGTGACTGCATGGTACATGGGGTGCCTGGGACACGGCACACAGGCTTCTCAAGAAAGGAGACACACAAGACCCCCAGGGAGGGGACGCTGCACAATATCCACTTCCTGCCCTGGGAGAATGCTCCTGAAAATCCTTCGTGCGAATTTCCCTTGCATTTCACTAAAAGTTGTCCCAGAACTATGATTGTTGAATTAATGCATTTATTCAAATTCTATAGCCAGAACAACTGCAGTACTTTGTTCCACCTTAGCTATGTAATGTTTATGCCATGTTTTTTTCAGTGATACTGCTTTGTCAAACTTTTAGTCTTTTCAACATACTAAAGGAAAAAAAAAATTGATTACATTTTTTTATTTCTCACTTTTCTTATTTTGCTTTAATTTGGTTGAATTGTCAAGTCTTTTCATGAAGATTTGGTTTTGAAGTTTTTCTTTTTCCTCTGCCATCTTACTCCCTTGTATTTGTGGTGTGAATATTTGAGATGGGCTCATGTAGCCTGGCTGGCCTCAGCTCAGGGCACAGTAGGGGATGATCTTCAACTTTGGTCTTCCTGCCTATACCTCCTGAATACCAGGATTGCAGGCACACCCAGGATATGTAATGTTGAGAACCAGAGCCTGGGAAAAGAAAAAAAATCTCATATTTAAAACCCACACTGACATCAGAGGCCTTCAATTAAAAATCTCATCGTTCTTTGTGTTTTTTTGTAACTTTATCCATGTCAAGCATATACTTCATCTCAAGGTTGGTTTTTAGGTGACTCCAGCCAAAAGAGCCTGTCTGTTGCGTGATCTAGAGAAAGCTCTGGGGCTGCTGTGTGGGTCCCTGGACTCCTCAGTGAAGAGGAAGAGAGTACCTGGCTCTCCTTTCTGCCCTGGTAGAGGCCTGAGGGGGCATCTTGAAGAAGGATGCTGAGAGTTCAGTGTGGAGAAGGGTGCTCGGGGCTCAGTACGTGTTCCTCGACTTCATGGAACCAGAGAATTGACGTCTGGACCATAGTTAGGTAAATTCCAAGTCAGGTACTGCCTGCTGTCTTGTGATTACCGTTACACACAGTACACACATGCCATGGTACATACAAGGCAGAGGCACTATTTCCTTCTCATGGATGGCTGAGTGTAAGATGGGGGACACACATGGTAGAACCCGTAGCTGCTCGTACCCACGGCCAGAGCACTGACTTGCTTCCAAGGGAGGAAAAGTCTCAGAGACCGATCTTGAGCACCCAGTTACACCTGTCACAGCATTAGTTAACAATCATTTTCTTCTTTTTTTAATCTTGCTTCTTCTCCCCATCCCCTCCAGGGCTTACAGTGTACCCAAGGAGAAATAGCCTCAAGGTGAAGAGAGGAACCCAGCACGGCCACCATGCCACCTCTGGGCCATGCAGGGCAGAAGCTCTGGAGAGAGGCAGCATTTGGAGTCTTCATCATTATGGTTTGGTCAGAAGTCGGGCAAGATTTTGTGACTCCCACATAGACACTTGTTTGATGTCTGGGGTGACTATCCGGTGATTTCCTCAGGTCTAGTGGGGGGAATCCTTAACAATGCTTAGGGCTTGCACTGTTCAGAGCACATGGGTAGGCTGACAGTGGGACTAACCTAGAAGAGAAGAAGCATTCTTGCCAGCCGGCTCCCTAGTAGGAAATGTCCCTGGGAGAGCGAGTTTCTTAAGAGCCACAAGACAGAGACAGGGCTGTCAAATGCCACCCTCCCGAAAAGTCACACCTGGGACAAGCAGCAGAGGTGCCCACAGCAGAGGTGTTACTGACACAAGATTGAGACTGCAGTGGTCCTGCTTGGCCAGTGGTCAGCTGCGGTGCAAAATATGCTGGTTAGAGAGGTTAAGTGTCAACTTGAAAATTGCTTTGGATACATGCATGAAGAATTGGTACTTAAGGGAAATGCTAAACAAACATTCAGGAGAGTAAGTAATTGATGTGGGAAGACCCAGCCCACGGTGGGTGGGACCGTTCGCTAGGCAGCTGGATGAGATGGAAGGGGGTTAGTCAGTACTTTGGCAGACTTCGGCATGCTTTGACAGACTTGCTATCTGGCAAGTGAGGTTTGCTGCTTTCTCGGAAATCCCCACAAAGCTGGATTATGAGCTGTAGCCAGAACTATAAGCAAGAATACCTACCACTTGGTCCCCTAAGCTGTTAGGTCATGAATTTGCTGGTAACATGCAGACAAACTGAAACAGAGGAGAAACACATTTGTCTCTACAAAGTACCTATGAAAAATGGGCAATTTGGGCTGGAGAGGTGGCTCAGGGGTTAAGCCTCCGCCTTGCAGGCGGAAGGTCCTGAGTTCGGATCCCAGATCCCAAGTATAGACGCCAGGAGGAAGCGGGGGCGGCCTGCACTTCTGGTCCTGGTAGGGTGGAGCCTGTGAATCCCAGAGCAGAAGGAGGTGGAGGCGTCCATGGTGGTTCGCGAATTCGTCCGTGGTTCTACACACACACAGACACACACACACACACACACACACACACACACACACACACACACACACACGCACGCGCGTGCACGCACACATACATATGCACATGCGCACAGTTGAATAAATAATAAAAAAGTTTTTTAAAAAAAAAGAAAAATGGGCAATTAACAGATTCAGGAAGGAAGAGAGTGTGCACCGTGGGGGAGGGTATCCAACTGAGTAAGAGGAATGAGGTAGGTTTGGGGGAGAAGAGAGTATCCAGGTATGTACCCAGTGTTTGGGAGTATCCAGCCGTGTGCCGCAGGGGGACCTGCAAGGTTTCAAGGGGCCCTAAGCTCAGGATCACACAGAAGACCCTGGGTTAACCAGTGAAACACAGAACAAAAGAACATGGATATGGGAGGAAGCTCTGAAGGGCAGAGGCCCATGGCGAGGAATCAGAAAAGGTAAGAAAGTCATCACATTGTACAATGTACATGCATGAAATGTCAAAGAGCAAAGCTCATCAGTAAACAAGTGGAAAGAAGAAACTGTTGATCTTTCCAGCCATCACGGAAGCTGTATGTGTCGACGCTGATCGTTCACAGGGCATTTCCATGTTCATCACAGGGACTGTCACATTTCCTGACTGTGCTCTCTCTGGCGCTGAGTCACAGCTGCCTGCTCCAGGACTCCCTGTTTTACTAAACGTCACATTATGCTGCCTTCCTGGGCGAACACTTGCAGAGCATTTCCAAACATGTGGCACAAAGGAGTCTGTCAGCACAACACGTGTCTTTGGGAAGCATCTTTTCCACAAGTCGGATGTCCTGTGGTCGTCAGTCCGAGGAGGACAGAGCGCTAAGTGCTAAAGAACGGTCGCAGAGACGCACGACGAGTCAATGTCAAGAAGCTGACTAGGCCGATTTCAGGGCATTCGCCCAAGGGATGACCAGGTTCTTCCTCTGAGCGCATCATCCTGCATTATGAAGAGAGAAGTGCGAGAACTCAGGCAACTGGCAGCTGCCAGGCTTCAGTGGGAAATGTACACGTCACTGGCTTTCATCGGAATCGGGAGATGTAAAGCTTAAAGCAAGGTCAGAGGCGTGCGGGAAGCAAAGCGGAGCCCAGTAATTACATCCCTCTTCCTCACGGAAATAATGGACGGCCACGGTCACAGTAGAAGCTGTTTAAGAGAAATAACTCCCTTTTCTCCCTGACAAAGCCCGGAGCAGAAGGTGCAGTGATGGCCTGGGCCAGAGGGTGGAACATCTCGCCAGGATGTGCGTGGGGCTCTGCATGCAGAGGACGAGCATCGCTTCAGACGAGACATTTCTCTAGCCACACACGTGGGTCGGGGACGCCGTAGGGCTGTTGAATGACAGACAGCATAGCTAGGTTTGAAAACAGACTGCTCAGAAGCTGGCAGATTCACCGGAGCTCCGGGGAGCTCTTGAAAAGCCCAGATACTAGAAATCAGCTCAGGGAGAGGCAGGCGCTTCCCAGTGACACCGGATGCAGGAGTAGTCTTCCCAAGCCTGGGTGTTCATGGACGCCGGGTCGCGGCCTAGCCTCTGTGCCATTCTTACTGTAAAGCAGGACTTACTATGGTCGGGATGTCTTTGAACTATACTTCAAATGTTTTGTTCCAGGATTAAAAGTTGTCATGAACCAAGCCATGAGGACCGTCCACCTGCATGATCGCAAGGTACTAAGCAGTTCATAGCCTTGCTGCTTACATGTAGCAGAGCACTCAAGTGATAAGACTCAGCTCAATAAGACTCAGTTCACGCATCTCCTAGTGAAGTTATTCAGCCTCTGTCAATGATTGCCACAAACTCAACATGAGGAGATTTAGAAGAATGTTTCATTCTTTGTGAAAATGTAAACAAGGTGTGTGTTTTCATGAGTGCCTATGTTTGGAGGTATATATGTGTGTATTTGTATTTGGATGGGTGTATGTATGTGTGTGCATTTGCACAGATGCATATGTGTGTGTCCTTGGATGGGTGTGTGTTTATGAGTGGTTATATGTGTATGTGTGTGTGTGTGTGGGTGTGTGTGAGTGGTATGAGTATGTGTAATTTTTCTTTTTAAGTTAGTTCAAGCAACGATTTCATTATTCAGCAGTGAATAAGAATAAGAAGAAATGAAAGAAATTCAATAAGAAATAGGCCTGTGCTTATGACCTCACTCATGCAGTTGAGAACTATGAAGTTGTTCGCTCCACTTCCAGTGCTGAAGAGATGGCCTTCCTCAGACCCGTTCCAGGCATCTGACAGGTCACACACACACCTCAAAAAAGAAGATGCATAAATAGAAAATATGTGACTAACCATAATTGAAAAACTTAAGATCTAGAATATTAAGGGAGATTCTATGAATCATAATAGGATATGTATATGAGAAAAAAATAAATAAGCTGCAGGCATCTGACAGGAAGAAAATTGGTTGTGAAGATTCCTATCGATCACTTATTGTATGTGCATGTGCACATGTGTGGTGGGTGCACACGCATATGTCTTAGCATGTGGGGAGGACTGAGCTTGATGTCAGATGTCTTCTCCAACTATTTTTCACCTCATCTGTTGAGACAGAGTCTCTTGCTCAAACCCAGAGCTTATGGCTCGCTAGCCAGCCTGCCTTGGGGCTTCCTGCCTTGCTTCAGGAGGGCTGGACTTACAAGCATTACCACAGCCACACCGGTTTGTACACAGGCTGTGGAGAGCTTGGTTCTGGTCTCAAGCTCCCAGGACAAGTGTTCTACCCATTCAGTCATCTCCTCATCCCCTTTAAACTTTTACACAAATGCAACCCCTTAGAGACAATCTTTCGCTCCCACAATGTGGACAAGTTCATCTACCCTTGAAGTCATCTCTCTTAAGTAATGACTTGCTAATGCTGCCCATCTGCTCAGCTTATTAAATTACACAAATTACATACACGGAAGTATATTATGGAAGTGGTAGACCAAATTAGGTAAAACTGAAATATGTGTAATTGACTTCATCCTCAGTAACACAGTATATCTATTTAATTAGCTATGTTCAGATGAATTTCAATTAAGTGCTACAATTTCCTTTTGGGGAAGACTCGCATTTAGCAAAGGTATCAGGATACCTGAAAGTTTTTATAGCTATTGCTAATGGTATCTTTCTAATTATTAATTTTTCTTTTCTTGGTCTGAGAAAGGCCACATATTTGTGTGTGTGTGTGTGTGTGTGTGTGTGTGTGTGTGTGTGTGTAACTTATAGATGTTAATACCTCTCAATTCACTTACTATGATTAAGGTTTGCAAGAGTATTTATAATTTTTTTTCTTTTTTCTATAGCTGTTATCCAAAAAGAGTCTAGTCCAATTTGAGAAATGCTTTGCACATGTAAAATGAACAATGAATTTCAAAGAGCTCCTTTGAAAAGGTAAATTACTGCATTGGTGACTTTGATATTCACTGTCTGTCAAAGTGATGGCATTTTGGGCTCAGAGTAGCAATGCTTAGCAGACCACAGAGTGGGCATGGTCCACAAAAGGGAGTGGGTGTGGTTGGCAGCAAGGATACCAGTTCCCATGGATACTCTCCATAGTTCCCTTCTCTTTGGAATGTTGTAGCTTTCAGGAGCCCTGAGGTCAGTCATAGGGGCTGAACATACTGAAATTACCCAAAATTAATTGAATTACTGTTCTTTTAAAATTAAAGATTCTAAGTCTCAGTCTCATAGCAAATGTGATTTTTGCAACCTCTGAAATCTTCTGTTCTCAAAAGGTACTCTGTGCTCTGTCTGTACATGACAACCTGATAAATTGGTGGGCTGGTCACTAAAGCATTTGAGGGAAATATTAATGGAATCATGGCACAGAGTGGCCTCAGGCTGGGCTTGAACTGCAGCAGTTCCTAGCCATTCCCGTCCAAATTCAAGAGCTCCTGAGTTATGCTTCTCCTCAGAGAGCTCAGACCCAGGCTGCAGGAGTGATGGGGCCCCTTTCTCCGAATCTTGCCTACTAGAACATTCCTCTTCCTGTGTACTTAGGAAATGCCAGGTGGGTCTTCTCCATGGACTCTAGAATCTGAACGTCCCTTCTCTCAGATCAATGTGGCAACGGTTGGTTCTCCAGTGGCAACTTGCACGTCTTGCTGGAGATGTGGCCTTTCTGAGACTCTGCACCAACCTTTCAGGGGTCACAGACACGTGGCTTCAGATGAGTACTTGGTGACACAGTGTGCCTTCCATCCTTAGACAGTCTTCCTGACCCCATCTCATATCAATATTCTGGTCCAGGTCTTCTGGCTAAAAATCCTTCCTCCTCCTCCTCCTCCTCCTCCTCCTCCTCCTCCTCCTCCTCCTCCCTCCTCCTCCTCCTCCTCTTCCTCCTCTTCTTCTTTTTCTCTCCCTTCTCCCTCCCCTTCCTCCTCCTCCTCCATCTTTTTCTGCTCTCCCTTCTCCCTCCTCCTCCTCCTCCTCCTCCTCTTCTTCTTTTTTCTCCCTTCTTCCTCCCCTTCCTCCTCCTCCTCCATCTTTTTCTGCTCTCCCTTCTCCCTCCCCTTCCTCCTCCTCCTCCATCTTTTTCTGTTCTTCTTCTTCCTTCATCTTCCTTCTTCCTCCTCTTCCTTTTTCTCCTTATCCTATTTCTCTTCCTCTTCCTCTCCTCTTCTTCTTCCTATATACCACTCATCCACCAGACACCTGATGTGTCCACTCAGGAGAGGCCAGTCTGCTGCCACTGATGTTCTCCGCTCTTTCTGGACAAGACACGTGGCCTTTTAGTGAAGCACCACAGAGCAAAGCTCAGTCTCTCCAGAGGCACAGTGGGTTCCCTTCTTCTCCTCCCCCTTTCTTACCTTCCTTCTCTGTCCCCACGTCTTCTGCAGCTGTGGACCAGCAGCGATTCCTGCAGCTGGTAAGTCATGGCCAGCAGCTTCACATCTCTAGACATCTCTGTACAGTCCACTCAGGCACCCCCTTCGCTCCCCATGAGCTCTGGCCCTCCTGTCCACCTTGCCCCTGCACACAGTGTCTTTGGAAGAGGTTTTCTTGACCCTTTGTAGACTAGGGTACTAGGTGTGCATGGCCCTAAAGCCATTTCATTTTATAGTGATTTGGGAGCAAGTTTGTCATCATGGTTCTCTGACCAGGCCTCACCCGGGGGCCTTTCTGTTTCCTCTCTGGCTTGTCAGAAGTCAGCCTCTGAGTAGAACTCTTCTCCAGGCTTCTGTGTTGGCATCCATTGAAATGTAAATGGCCCCTCACTAATGTGTCCCCAGATGATGGTACAGGACACAAATGTCCAATCAGATGCTAATCAGGATTCTAAAAATGGGAAAAAATATCTGAAGTTAAGTGAGTTTAGGAACACCATACAGCCTTGGAGAAGTATCATGCATATTAGCCCAGCAAAGAATCTGGAGGCTCTTTAGTGTTGAATGCTATTGTTTCCTGTAGCTAGGATTTGGCCACAGAGCTTTCTTTGCTGACCAGAGCTTATTAACATTCCAGGGACACTTGTGCTGCATTCTTCTCAGGCCTGGGGCGCAGGGGTGCTGCTCAAGTCACATTGAGTAGCTGCTTCCTGGAAGTGCCTTTCTCTTGTGTCCTCTGAGTGACTGGGAAGACTCTCATGCTTCCCCATACAGGATTCCATTGTCTACCACGTGCTTCCATTTGATGTCAGTGAACACATCCAAAGCAGGGAGGGAAGTATACCTTTGGGACTGATTTTGCTTGGATATTGAAGAATCCATCCAGGACATCCCTGACCCTTATTTAAATGAATTTTCCATTGAACCTTTCATTTACCATAGAGGAGAATGAAGGCCAGTGAGCTGTGGATGTTGCTCATATTTGCAGACTGTCAGTGGCAGGCTTTAGCCTGAAGGTTGAAAGTCATGTCAGTCCACTCCTGATCTCATGTCAAGAACATTGTAGCAGACGCCATAGCACCGTGGATGTGTGGCCAGAGATGAGCTAACTGTGGCCCACGCCCTGTGCTGCTGCCCGAGCCACTTCCCTGAGGAGCAGGTTCGCCCAAGGCCTAGTAATGCAGAGTGTGCACATGTTCTGAACTCTCTGGCTGTCATGTATTAACTCAGGGAAGATACAATGCGCATGTTGCACTTGGGGATGAGGATCCTCTGATCTCCAGGCAATGACTCAGAGAGCACAGAAACATAGTCACAGTGACCACTTCCCCCAAACTGGCAGCAAATGCACAAACACCCCAGAGTGAAGTCCTGCGCACTTGGAAGAGATTCTAGCTCAAAGTAGCATCTACCCATGTCGTCTCCTAGACTGTGAGTGGGGATCTCCATGCACTTCCTTCTAAACTCTAACTAGACATCTGTCCATGCCTCCTAGATTCTAAGCAGATATCTACTTGTGTCTCTTTCTAGACTCTAAGTAGATCTCTACTTATGCCTCCTAGACGCTAAGCCTATGTCTACTTGTGTCTCCTCCTAGACTCTGAGTCCTTAGGACCTGGCTATCTACAAAGGCAGAACTACAGTCCACTCACCGGCCGGCTGAGAGGAACAAGGACAGACCCTTGGGCTAGGGCGGATGACTGGCTGCCCAAAGCAGCAATGCAGGGCCAGGTGTCTGTGTGTAGCAAGGAAAAGAGCCTGTGGTAAAAATGTCGCATGTGCTGCAACGAGGTCCAAGTGAAGATTGGGGGTTAAAATGCCAAAGTCTGGAGTGAGGAAGATGGACAGAAGCTTGTAGCTGGACAGCAGGTAAGTTACATAGGTAAAAGGACAAGTAGGTCCCCCAAGGTGTCCCAGGAACACATGTTCCCTTGCATATGCCTTGCTGCTGACAGTTCACTGTTGTAGGCTTGACTGTAAGTATGGATGGCTGCCGACAAGACACTTCCACCTCGGAGACCGTTCCAGAACACCCTGCAGACAAGGAGCCAGCGAGGAGGTAGCCAAGAGAGGCTGCAGCTGCATCCTGCTTTCTCTGGGAACGCTCTGAGAGCTAATCTTGTAAATGTGAAAACCAAAAGAGCGAGGTCTCAGCAGCAGCAGCGAGATAGCAGCAAAGTGGATGGCGGGGCTGGCCAGAACTAAGAGCCAGCGAGACTACCAGGGTCAGTAACTAAGAAAGCACAAGTCAGACATGGACCAAGGGGAGCTTCGACCATCCCTAACTGAAACCAAAAGTACAACCTACAAAATAAAAACCAGTTGACTGGCATTTGTTTTGGAAAAGACATGTTTACAGAAATAAAAATGTGAGTTCCAGACAGGAAAGAATTTGTCAAGTGTACACTGACAGATTGTGTAGCTGACAGAGTGTGTGTGTGTGATAGATTGTCTATCTTCAGATTTTGTGTCTGATGGATGGTCTCTCTCCAGGATTCATAAGAACCTTCACTACTCAATGACAAGACTGCTTGGGAGAAGAAGAATTGTAAGGTGGTCCTGTGGTTCTCCCACCTCAGGGCGCAACTGTGCAGGGGAGACCTGCACATGTGATAAGACTCATGTGACCAGGTAGCTCTCCCCAGGCTTGAGGTCCACAAGGGAGAGTCTTCTGTGGCAATGGTATAGAGCAGAAGGCTCCCAAAACCCAGAGGAAGCAAACAGCCATGCTGTGGATGATTACGGTTCAGGAAACCAGAGAAACTTCTGGAAGCCAAGAGCAAGCTCTGGCCAACAGCCAGCAAGGTCACAGGTCCTCACGGTAGCCAGCACACTACTGACCACTGAAGTGAGTGGGGTATAGAAAAGATCTCAGTTTTGCAAGCACTCCAAGTTTCAGTTGAGTGTGTGCCTGCGCAGAGGGCTTGGTTGAGTCATGCTCACACTCCCATGTCACTCCCAAGCTGCAACAATCGTGAGGTAAGTGGGCGATCTATCGAGCCACCAAGTTTGTGGTGAGTTGTATTGCACAAGAAAATGTCATCATACTCTCTAATTTAAAAATGTGCAAGCATTCTTTTGAACATGGGCTGGATTTAATCATTTACTCCCCAAGAATGGAGCAAGAAATAAACTATCTCTACAGTAAGAAAACAGAATTAAACGTTGACTGTTGAGACCACCGTGAAGACTGATGTCAGAATCTTGGGAAGACAATAGGAAAAAGCTGGAAGGATGAATCTGTGGCCTTATTCCCCTGAGCCCATGACCTCAGTCTGGTTGTAAGGAGACACCAGGCAACTCCAAACCAAGGCCCCTTGTGCCAGTGATGTTGGAAGCTGCAGCCGTCCACTGCACAAAGGACAGCAAAGGGCCAAGAGAAGAGACCCTGGAATCAGGTCCTGACTCAGTGCTGGAACAGAAGAAATCATTAGGGGGAGAGTTCATAAAATGTGAATGAAGTATCCACTGTTAAGAGCAACATGTCAAAGTTGGTTTTCAAGCTCTGAAAAATGAGGTGTTGACATGGGGCGACACTGGCAAAGGATTCTGCGGATGAGTGCATTGTGTTCTATGTACAGTTTCTCTGTACATCTGAAAACAAGCACTTATTTAACCCATTACAGTTAAACTATGAATGGGTTAACATGTTTGACTGGAAAGTAGAAAATGCCGCAATGAGAGAGAAAAGGAATTTGATGTGAGCTAAAAAGAGATTTAAGTTCAAAGAGTAAAATAGTCAGGCGTAAAATACTGCATTGCAAAATAACTCCATTTACATCTCGCTGTTGCAATATATAACCATCACAGGATTCTTTAGCATGGCGCTCTAGTCCACTGGCCTGTGAGCGTGGTCTCATTTCTCTAACTGGACTTTGGATTCCAAGGGCATATCTTGCCATTTGAGGCATAATTTCTATTTTATAGATTAAGTACTTACAGTCTATGTTCATAGACTTGTTGGAAAAAAAGCAAAGCTATATAACAAAGGCAAAAATAATCGAGAGATTTTGTAAAAATAGATGGTACATAAGCTGTTGAAAAGGTTCAAGCATCACTAATCTTTAGAGACATAAAACTTCAATTAATGAAATATCATTACATACCCACTAGATTGGTGAAAACCGAAAGACTGGCCATGCCAAGCACTGGCAAAAGTATTGTACCCACATATTGCTAATGAAAATAGAAATGATACCGCCACTTTGGAGAGTAATTTATCAGTTTTAAAATGTTTACCATTTACTCATCGAACTAAACAATTCAGTTCCTGACACTTACCCAAGACAATGGGAAGGAACATTTGGACACATAAAGACTTGTCTAAGAATGCATATAATAGCTTTATTCAGAATAATGCAAAACTCAAGGAAGGAACTCAGTTATCTATGAACAGAGGTATGAATAAAGAGATTCTTTTTATACATGCAATTGAATACATACTCAGAAATAACAAGGATGGAACTATTGATTCACAAATAGACAAAAACTCAAGTAATTATATTTAGCAAAAGAATCCAGACACAAAAGTTACATTCCATACTGTGTAATTTGTACAGACCTTTAGATAATGGTAATTGGTTTTGGTGACAGAAAGCACATCAGTGTTCTCTTTGGAATGACATCTGAAGGATTGCATGAGAAATTCCAGTGTCTGATAAAAATTACTGAGCAAATGCTGAGTGTTTTGATGACCTTGCACCACACTTACATGTGTGCCTGAGCCCATGAATGCTGAGTGTCTTAATCCAATGTCCTGACTCCATGCATATATCCCTGAGATCATGAAATTTCCTACTTAAAACACACTGTCTGTTGTCTATCAGTTATGCTTGAATAAAGCTATGAAAAAAAGACAGTCACAAAAGGTTAGGGCCCAGTACCAATCCACCTTATCCCCCATGAATGAGCACCGGAATGTTCCGGAGAACTGGATACTGGACTTGGTGTCCTGTGGTTAGAACAGCAAATAATTCAACAGAAATTTCGACCAATTCATTCAAGTTGTTACTTCATGTGGATATAGTTGCATTATTTTAAAAATCAATATATATGTGCATATATTTTCCAAAACTATTCTCTTAAAAGAATCTTTAAGTCATAGAATTCTGAAGTCTGATGGGAGTTTCTCTTTACAGACCACCTTCCCAGCTGGCGGTAAGAAGATTGTTAATAGGCTTCTACGGAGCTGCTATTAACAAATGAACATGAGCTACACTTAGAAACGAGGCTGGAAGGGGCAGGTGGGCAGACTTCTCTTGCATGTCTTCAATGATGCAGGATTTGAAGAATAGAATGGACCTCAACCTTATGAAGGATTCATCTAACCCTTTCCCCTCCTACTCATGGACATTGAATTATTATAGACCAAAAAGGAGGCAGGTGCTGTGATAGTCACTGTCCAGTCCTAACAGAAGGAGACCTGGGGTGGCACTGTGACCTTGCTGGAACAGGAGCAGAACCTTGGAAGGCAGAAGCAGAAGGAACACACAAGCTACTCTCTTGCTTGCAGGTAGATGAGACGTTTATATGCTCCAGTGATTTCTTCTTGTAGATGAGCAAGAGGAACTCAAGTAAAGGATCAGCGTGGATCTTGCCTATGACTTAAAGGAGACCCGTTCCCAGCGTGTTGGGGAGGAGAATGGGGTTAGTAAGTACTGGCTATTTCCCAAGTGTCTCACCTATAGAAGCTTCTTTCAAATGCTTAGAAATCCAGTCATCATATTAGGGGGTGGGGCATGTGACAAGAACACAATTGAAACTAGGGAACTCAAATCAACAGAACAAGTCAAATGGTTGTTAAATATCAGCCCCAAAGCCAGGAGTGTGGTTCCAGCTTCTAATCTCCTGACTTGGAAGAATCAACAGGCCAAGGCTGACTTGTACTACGCAGCAAGTTCCAAGACAGACTGGACCACATAGCGAAATCCTGACCAAACCAAACCAAAGCAAGAAAAAAAATGGGGTATAAGTTATTTGCTGGATAAATGTGTTATAGAGAGGTCTTTCAGCTTATGCCTTGTCATTCTCCCTAGGATGTCGTTTGATGAGTCATTATTTTTAATTTTAATGCAGTCCATAATTCATAGTTTTCTTTTTGCTCATGATTTCTTCCCTCTTTTCTATTTGGATTTTGTTTTGTAATTCATATTCCACACTCGTATAAACATACAACCTGTCTAGAATGTTATTCAGAAGGTATAATGGCTTGTTTCCAACATCTAGCCATGCAGTCAGTCATTCTGAGTCTAACTGTGCAGTGTGAGGAAGACTCTCCTACGTGCTGTCCAACGCTCCACAATAGCTTGCTTGAAAAACGTTCCTTCCACACTTTGCTTTGTCAAAATTCAAGAGCAAGCTATCTCTGGATCTCTAATTCTTTTGTCTGTAAAACAGTCACAGATATTTTCTTAATATTAGCATGACAAAACTGTGATAGATAGATAGATAGATAGATAGATAGATAGATAGATAGGCAGGCAGGCAGGCAGGTGTCAACTTGACAATTGAAGGCTGTGCTCTGGGCACATCTGTGAAGAATTAATAGTTAAGGCAAGCCTTGAACAGGCCTGCAGGAGACCATCTGATTGGTATGGGAAGACGCAGCCCATGGCAGAAAGAACCTGGGCACATGGATAAGACTGGGGAAGCAGGTACAGTGAGTTGGCATTCTTCAGTATAATTTGGTAGTCTTGCTGTCTAGTGAGTGAGGTTTCTCCCTCTCTAAGCAATCCTGTAGATATACTGTAGCCATTTCCTTAGCTTCTAGGATTGCTGTAAGCTCTCCTGCCAGGCTGAACAAGGACTGTAGTTGAGAATTGTAAGAATAAAATCCCGTGTTCCCTTGGTCTTGAATGTATCAGCAGCATGCAGACACACTGCAACAGCCACGCACTCTGCATGTTGACCAGTTTGGCTTTGCTCCCGGTTTCCTCGTGCTCCTGCTGGTCTTTGCAGCTCACGTTAGCTCTTGAATCAGCTGAGGAGCGCTCTTGATTGCCAGCCCTGCATGAGCGACAGCTGCTCTTAGAAGCACGTTGCCCGGCTCTGCGGGGCTTCCTGTCCCGCAGGGAAAGACTGATTGCTGCTCAGCCAGATACACAGTTGTTCTGGACAGTTCCTCTGCAGGACCCCTTCCTGTCTGACTGGAACCCTAAGCTGCACACACTCCTTGGGGGCATGGCCCACATCACCTGTGTCTTTTTTTGTTTCTTTTTGCAGTACCTGACGTACTAGGTATTGACTCCCGAGGGTCAGCAGAGCTTCCTGTGTTGTAGTGCTGGTATTTTTTCCACTTTCTAGATACTGAACAGTGGTGGTTTCTTCTGGATATTCTTGCTACCTTTGGGCTCAGAAATAGACATTCAAACACAGTGATTTTGAATTTGAAGCTTCTACATGTTTTGATTTTATTTATCTTTTTAAAATTTATCTCCCTAGATCTCTAACCTTCCCCACCCCAATGGCCTTTAGAGAAGACTATGGGTTTTTGTTTGTTTGTTTGCAAGTGTGTTTTGGGGGATGGAGACAGGAATTGGGGTGGGACTCCCTGGATCATCCTGGATTGCTTCTACTTCCTTTTTACTTTACTCTGGGGTTTCCCAGGCTCTGCCCACCAGGGCCAGAAGTGCAGGCCTCTGCCTTTCTGCCTGGCATTTTTACGTGGGATCTGGGATCCAGACTCAGCACTTTCTGCTTTTGAGGCAGAATCATTGCTCCAGCCTGGTCTTACTTACCTTAAAGTTGCTCCCCATGTGGCACTCACAGCCATCAGAAAGATCACTTACTGGTGGCTCCAGTAGGTTGATACAGAGCATAGAATCCTAATGTGTGAATTGCAGAAAGGAAAGGTTACATCATCCGAGTGGCAGTGTGAATAAAGTCCCTGTGAACACTTGTACCCCAGGCCCCATTTCGGTAACTATTTGCCTTCACTTTAGATGGAAGAGTCCACCCCAAAAAAGAAGTTCTGATGAGACCTCGTCCTTCAGTATAGAATAAGAAATCAGATAGAACATATCATAACCATAAAGATTAGCAAGCATTCATAGTAGAAAGAAAGCTTCTAAATATAATACAAACAAAATAGACTCCTGGGCTGGAGAGGTGGCTCAGGGGTTAAGCCTCTGCCTTGCAGGCAGAAGGTCCTGAGTTCAGATCCCAGATCCCACGTATAGACGCCAGGCGGAAGCGGGGGCAGCCTGCGCTTCTGGTCCTGGTAGGGCGGAGCCTGTGAATCCCGGGGCAGAAGGAGGTGGAGGCGTCCATGGTGGTTCGCGAATTCGTCCGTGGTTCTACACACACACACACACACACACAGATATACACACATGCGCGCACATACACATGCACATATGCACAGTTGAATAAAAAAAAATAAAAATAAAAAAAAATAGACTCCTACAATGTCTATTGCATGCTAAGTAGTACACCCAAATTTGATATTTCACTAAGATTGAAATCAGTAGTACACTTTTCATGCATTACCCATTGAGTTCCTGCGTGCAATTATAATTATGTGTAAAATACAAGCAATCTTTGAAACCAACTTGTGTCACTGCGGGGATAGAAGACTCTTCCACACATGTCACAGTTGCCACTTCTTATAATGATTGCAATAATTCCATGTGGAAAGATTCACAACTTTGCACAATAACTATTTCTAAAAAGATCACTCTGGAAGACAGATTTCTTTAAGAGTATAAGTTCTTGAAAATCCTATGTGTGATTATTGATGTTCCAGGTATTGCTTTAAGAATTAGGCATCTCATATGAACAGGATATATTGAAACAAACCAACATTTTGATACATTGACAATTTTTCCATATTTGTGAACATTTAATGTAGCGTTAAGGAAAGCATACAATATAATAATATTGCTGAAGTTCTAAGATGGAAGGAACTGGTTTTCCTCTTTCTCTACATACATGTCATGTGCATATGAGGCTCTTATATGCTAAATGTATTTATTACTGTATTTTAAGAGATTATAAAGGGCATATACCTGTTATTTTACTTCTTCAGATCTTTGATCACTTTCTATTCTGTGCTAATATATATCACATACGTATTCATTATTCAATATACAGGATGTCAAAATAAAATATTAGAGGAATTATAGTAAGTGTCTACATGGATCATTATCAAAAGTGTTAAAGTATTGAAACAGAGTTACTAGACAATTTATTTTTTGCATTTTCAGTCCTTTTGGATCATTTAATTAATGTTGCTTGTCTCTGCCAAATATCTAATTTGACTAAATGATGTCACCACATGAGGCGATGACTCATGCTTCTGATACTTTTAATAGCCCACATTCTCCATCTTTGCAGCAACAGAACATTAACCATGGTCCTCGGTGTCTGTCTTCGGCGGTAGCCATCACGCACGGGGGCATCTCCTGCAACATAGGCGTTTAACTCAGAGGCTCGTAGCTCCGAATCGGCACTGTGCAAACATTAGCACAGCCTACCACTTGCCAAGGGAAATACTTTTGTGAGCCTCATTAATTTAATTGGTCCCTGCCATCTAGTTAAAAAGGAGGAAGGAAGAGTAGTTTCTGATGAAGCCAGAGATGGATAAAAGTCCGACGAGAACATGCAGCCCTTTGGAGATGTTCCTGTCAGAAGAAAACTGAATTCAGCATTTTGATCCACCTGCATCGCCCAACCCTCCCCATCTCTCATATGGTGAATCATAACGTTTCTAGCTGAGAAGGACTCGGAGCTATTAGATATTGAGAGCTTGTGCTAATGAATCTCTTGCATGTAATCACATGTAAAGTATTTTCTCTCTGGATGATAAGTGGTTTGTACCAATTCTGCTGTGAATATTCCACAAACCCTTCACCAAACTCCCAGACTGAGAATCAATGAATCTCTCTCTCTCTCTCTCCCTTTCTCTTTTGTCTTCCTCCCTTATAACTAGATATTGAAAATTCAAGTGCTCCTTTCTGTATTCCCTCTCTATTCCAACACATGTTCTCCCATGCACACTGAATTCCCTCTCTATTCCCCCATGTTTTTCCATGCACACTGCATTCCCTGTCTATGCCCCTCGTGTTCTCCCGTGCACACTGCATTCTCTCTCTATTCTCCCATGTTTTTCCATGCACACTACATTCCCTCTCTATTCCCCCACGTGTTCTCGTACACAGTTCCTTCTGCCACCTGGAGGTATCAAAACCAGGAGGCCCTGATAGACAGTTCATTCCCTGCCTCAAGTTTCCAGCTGTGAACACCACAGTGATTTTGGAATGCATGTCTACATGCTTCCCCTATGGTCCTCCTGGCGTCTGGCTGTGTGGAGGAAGAAGGAGCTGCAGGAGATCACAAAAACAAGGTCTTAAGAAAAATCTGGAACTGCTTTTATCCAGGCTGTCCTTCTGCAAGACCTAGCTCCCCACAGGGACTCGTGGCCAAGCCCAGTGTCCAGAAGTGTTCACAGAAGCCCTTTCCTAGTCTGTCTCTGAGTCATGATATTTCCTAGGTGTGTTTAACACCATAGCCAGATGCCCTAAAACAGCATCAGTCCCCTGCACCCTGGGTGACTGCTAGACTTCAGGCTGCTTGAAGTACCCACAGCATAGAGAGCTTTTTGCATTTTGAAATGGTTGAAAAAATTCAGAGACTAAATTATTACCCATGAAAATGGCAAAGCAATTACATTTCAGTGCCTGTAAGTAGCGTTCTGTGGATGTCAAGCCAGGCTTGTCTGTGTGGGTCTTGCCTCATCCCTCCATGTTGGAAAGGCATAGTGGAGGAGTTACACCTGAGGCTGAAAGGCTCACAGTGGAGCTCTAGCAGGCTTCCTTCTAGCAGGTCCCTGACATTGTAGGGGAGCATGCGTCTCAATGCCCCGGGGCCTTTAAACCTCTCAAAGGCAAATAGCAGTTTCCCTTTAGCTTAAATGTTCAGTTAAACTGTAAAGAAATCTCCTCCTGCTTATTCCATCCTATAACTCCACAGAAGGGGCCGGGAGGAACCTTGATCAGGACTCTGCACCAGGCTCCACTCACCTGAGTCTGCAATGACCCGCTGCACTGCCATCCCCTACCTGGCCTCTGTCTGTCTGCAGCCATCGGACATAATGCTTCTCTGAACAATCAGATATTGCCGAAACGCTTGCAATACACCTGGTAACTAAAGAGTATGAACCCCAAGGCATAACCAAGTAGAACACTCGGACTTCAAACAGGAGCTCCCCACCTCTTTCATCCCCCTTCCCTGAATCCTGACCTGTCAGACCAAGTTCACTTTTAGAGACCCTGGTGCCCTCTTCCTCGCTCTCTGCACTCTTCCACAGCAGCAGCCTGACCTAGAATATTACCAGAACTCTGGGTCTTGGTTGGTCCCCAGGATAGGAAAGGCGCACTGTGGAGGAACATGCATGGAGAAAGAGTTGCTTTCCAATTTCACGTGGTTAAAAAGTTAAGATGGCAAACTTATGCCAGGAACTGGGATTCCAAGTCTGGCTGATAGAAGGTCTGGAATGGAGAGCATCTGACCACTCCTACTCATTTTCCCTTAGCCATGAGGCGTTTGAGGTCCAGTAGCCAAAATGTTCCTCAGTGTTATTTAGCTAATCATAAAGTGAAATGGTGCCTGTTTCTCCTTGGTCTAACATTCTGGTTTTATTATCACACTGATGATTTAAGCCAGTTTTCAAAATATAGTGGTTCAAGTGAGTTGCTGGATTCAAGTGGCCAACATATGAGAGGAAAGTGAAGTTTTGTCTGGTCGCGCATCTTGTGCCATGAGTTCTTGCCTAGCATACCCCTCCCGCCCCAAGACTCCTCAAACACCTTCACATGAATCACTCATGTTTAAAGCACTGTTTGCTGACGACTCTTGCTGCAGAGGGCAGTGGATGTCATAAAACTTGTCTGCAGACACGACCTACTCCAGCGTTTGTGTCTCACCCTACAAACTAGTTAAAACCTGCACCAGATGGGCCATGGTGCTTTGGTCAGGCACTGTCCACTAGGAACACTGTGTCTCTGCAGGGCCACCACAGCCTCCTTTGGCCTTTCAGTGTGTTAAAACATATTCGATTGGTCGTTCACTTCGTGCCTTATTCCAGGCTACCTGCGGATGTTTTTAAAATGAGGCAAGCAACTGCTGGGTTTGAAAGGGCACTGCTGAGTCATCCTGTAATAAACTGTCATCTGCAAGCCGTTCCTTGGCTTTGTTCAAGCGGCTTTGGAAAAATACACCTGCATGCACACTTGTAGGGTTGTCACAATCTGGTTCAGCAAGAGGTCTTTCTACTGTACATTTCCCAACCCCTGACTGTGCCTTGTTTTCTTTCTTGTTTGTAATCAAAAGTTGGCTTAGTCATTCAACTGTTCCTTTGTTGATTAGCTCTAGAATTATAAGTTCCTCTTGAATAATTCAAATCAATTTTCTTTGCTGTTATAAAACTCACCAATCATAGGAAAGCTTAATCCCACATCAAAGCCAGGAGCTGCCCAGCTGCAGGGCGGCCTCCTCCTGGGCTCTGTCTTCTCTGAGGAGGACCACTCACACCCGCACGGGAGGGTGCACAAGCTGGGGGCCGCTTGCTGCGTTGGACAGGAAATGGCACCGCTCTCCTGGATAAGCTCCCCCACGACTTTGGCGACGCTGCTATCCTCAAAGCGGAAGGAGACAAGTCTTTCTCCTCATTCTGCTAAAAGCAGCAGTATTTCCCTTTCTTACCCTCTTCAGATCACACTTGCTAGAAGACAGCAGCGTTAACAGTTTCTCCAGTAACTATCAGATGTGGAACAGCGGAGCGCCACCGGCTTCCCTCCCCCTCCCCCCAGCCAGGGGCAGCTCCCTCGCCGGCTCAGTGGGCTGCTTTGATCTTGTGTGGATGGATCTCGGGCTGGAGATACTGCTGCACGTGAGAGAGCACATCTGGCACGTGAGCGGCCCTGGCTTTGGTTCCTAGTCACCCCCGACTACACCCCAAAAAAGGATCTTAAAGTAATCCAATGAAAACTGTATGAGCCACAGAATGGGAAGATGCACAGCAAGACGAGTCTTCTGGCCAGGGAAGTGGGCGTGGCGCTATGATCGTAGAGTAGCTGCGCTTCTCCACCCAGGATTGGGTCTTCAAAGTCCTCACGCGGAGCCCCGCCCCTCCCGAGGGACTAAAGGCGGTTAAGTACTATTGGGGAGGGAGCGACTGTCTCCCGTGGTGTAGCCACTGTAAGCTGGCCTTGCTCCCCTGTGCTCCTGGATCTCAAACACAATCAGCAGATCTGGAAGCTTTTTCTTTTCCCCCTGCGATCTTCTCCTAACATCCAACCACCTGCCTGAAGATCATTTTGGTCTATATCATTTCTATTTCATACCAATTACTAGTAATCATCGTGTTCTTGATGCACCTGATATACATTTTTAACTTTTGTCACGTTTTCCCCTCTGAGGAATTTATTCATCTCCCTTCTGTTATGCGTTTGTATCTGCTTACTTTTCATTCTCTCTTTTCTGAGATCATTTTCTTATCACAGATCTCTCTTGGAAGGATTTATTGAAGATTGGCGAAATCTATTTTTTGTTTAATGCTTGATATTTACATTGTGAGTTCTTTTCATATTATTAGTGTATTTTTTTATTGTTTTTTTCCTAAGTCACATACTTACATTTGTGATTTTCCACATTATACTGCATGAAAACTCAAAGGCATTTAGTGGATTTCCAAAAGCTACCTAACCTACATGTAGTTTTGTGATATTGAAGGATGGCTATTTGGAAATGATTGATTTAGTGAGCTAAGCAGATCGGCCAAAAGTCATAACTTATATGATAAGTTATGATACTCATAACTGAGTATCAAAGATATCACATGTGCTAATGTACCTGTGAAGCACAACAAGAAAGTCTTAACCCACGGGGAAGCTGTTGGAACCACAGTGATGTGTATAATTTCCCCAAAAGTGGGGTCTTTGCATGAAACCTTACGACTAGTTACAAATCTACTGGTTGTTTTGTCTGTGCGTGACAGACTCATTTTCCTTGTTTCTGGACAAAATATCCAAAAACACTCAAGTCAAGCAAATGAAAGCAATAGTTTCTTAGGTGACAACCACCCACTCTGGTAACTGTAAGGCTGCTTCGTGTCTAGGCTAGATTCCATCAAGCAGCACATTGCAAAAAGACAGGTGCGCCAAGGGCTGGAATCCAGAAAGCTGGATCAGGCTACAAGCTCTGACAAGGATGTTCTTGAGAGACTGGTGCACACAGTGCTGTGCCTGCTCCTCCGGGTCCGCTCTGCTCATTCCTCTAAGTTCCCACACTGCTCTCTCAGATCCACTCTGCCTCCATCCCTGCTCAGCCATTGTTTTTAACTCATCAAAAATGCAACTGACACTTCAATATCATTGTAAAACAGTTGTGGCTCTGTACTACAGATGGTCTCAGGGAACCCCAGAAGTCCCTGGACCTTTTAGAGTTAGACACAGTTGTATAAGGAATAAATCAAGCTGTGATGGATTGTGACACCCGTGCGATAGAATCAGTGATGAAAAGGACCAAAGTGGAACTCTATTTTTGTGTTTTTAATTGCTTTAATGCCTATGTTACCTTTGCAAATTTTTGAAAAACTCATGAAAGCAATAAGAAAAACAACTGTCACCACCTTTATCATTCACAATCATTTTGGTCAGACTCCAAGCTGTACGTCAGGCCTCGTGATGTCTGTGCCAATGTTGCTGAAGCCAATCACCATGTAAACCACCCCGAAGTCCCTGAGCAGGTGACCTGAAAGCTGTTAAGGAATTTCCATGGCTGCTTTCAAGTCTTGTGTTTCCCACTTTGGGCAAATGCCCCGTTAACTCACATACTATGAAATAAAAGAAGTATGCAAGACAAAAGTCAATTTCAAAAATTAAAAAAAAATGAGTTTTCATGATCTTTAATATGCAAATAAATACCCATTGAGATGTCTGTTAAATTTTACTTATGCGTTTTAACTTGCATGCTCCATAGTTTCATTGAAGCATGCAATAAGGAGAAAGAAGCTCAAATTCATGTCATTAATGAGCAGCTATCCAGGACTACCCGGGTGACATGAGTCACTAGGGTCATGCCCGAGATTGGCTTCTGGTCCTCTCATTTACGTCCACTAAGCTGAGACTGTGCCTACCACATCACGCCAGGTCCTTCATGGTGCCAGCAGTCAGCAGCATTAGTGTAGCTTATTTGGCTCAAAGAAAGCCATATTGAATCTACTCTCCATAAACTGATTAAATTTTAATTGCATTTACCATATTCCTTATAGATTTTGGCTGGTATAATTAAACCAATTGAACTTATAATACACTTATTCACAGAAGGTGCCAAGAAAAAAGAATTAAGGAAAACCACATTTTCACTCACTCGATAGCATCTTGAGCTTTCTTTCCAACTAGATTAGACACCACTGCAATTAATTGAGTATAATTAAAAAGTAAAGAGATGCTGTTACCATGGTCACCTGTCCGTGGCAGGAGAGAGGGCTAAAGACCACGGCCAGCAAGCTGGTAACAGGGTGTTTTATGTCCTTTATCTCCACAGATACGCATCAGACAGGATTCCAAGGCAGGGCTGTGCTCAAATGTTAATTGAAGAATCCAATAATGGTAAAAATATGTGAATTAAAAATTATCTCATCCAAGCAGAGGTTGGCAAAGCTTTCTTGAAGAACGTGAAGCTCTCATCCGGGAGCTAAGGCAGCTAAGAACAAGTCCTGAGCACAGGGTTGAATGCAGTGTCACTTTCAGTGGCCACCAAGGCTCACGGAGCTGACCACGGGGGCTCACGGAGCTGACCACGGGGGCTCACGGAGCTGACCACGGGGGCTCACGGAGCTGACCACGGGGGCTCACAGAGCTGACCACGGGGGCTCACAGAGCTGACCATGGGGGCTTACAGGACAGTACTCCCAATTCTGGTTCTCAAACTAAATTGCCAGCCTAAAGATCATGCTCCCTGCATTCTTTGAGAGTAGCGAGCAGCTGCTGGGGAAGAACCAGGGGGGACTCTGCAATCTTTCAGGTGTCTGTGATCTGAGCAAATTTTATTGAGGAGAGATAGATGGACAAAGGAAAGCAGGCAGACATCGACTCACACAGTGAAGAATTTGAAAATCTGGTTCAGCTTTGGACATCTTACCAAGTGTAAGATGTCAACAGAAGAGGCGAACAACAAGAAGGACCCAGGGTCTTTGTCAGGAAGTCGTGGGAAGGCTGAACAAAGGTAAGAAGGGCTGATGATGAAGACAGGTTCCAGAGTCTTCCAGTGCTGTTTTGGGGATGACGAATGTCTCTAGGAGGAAGGACCTGCCCATCCTGCAGAGCTGAGAGGAGGCGTGATGTTAGAAACTCACATTCCATTCCCAGGCAAACAGGAGGAAGGCAGAGAGCTTTGCTGGGGGATTTTAGCTCCAGTGGCCTCTAACTACTCTGAGGCACAATCTGGTTACCTCCGTGCACTGCACTTCCTATTATATAAATAGATGCAGGCAAAGCCTGAGGAAGCTCCTTCACTTACTGACCCGTGCAGGAAGCAAGTGAGGATGGACATAATTAGGTCTGTCTTTCAGTCTGTCAACCCTGAAGGGAAACATACAAATATGAAGCCAGTAGAGCAGGATTCAATGACTACTATCCTTTCCCTCCTTTTGGAGACCAGTGTGAGTCAAAGATGAGGTCCCCTGTCTCTCATATGAAGGATGGATGAAGAAGGTCTGAAATGCTAGTGGAAGCTCCAAAATGACACTCGCTGGTGACTGTGGTTAACACTTTCATGAAAGCATTTATCATGTGACCATGAAACCTCTCCCAGGTCTGTTTTGAAATCTGGAGATAATTGTCCCAGACTATACCACCCCGACCCTTTACCTTTCTAAAACATGGCCAATTTTCTTCTATCAACAGAATTTCCTTCTAGTTCCTAAAGCAATGGACTCTCTCCACTCTATTCAGGGGTTTAAACTTTTGCCTTGCAAGCAGAAGGATCTAAGTTTGGATCCCAGATCTCACATAAAAAGGCTGGTCACAAATGGCAGTGACATGCATTCCCAACCCTGGAAACAGGATCAAAGCAGGTAGAGCAATCCAAGATGATTCCTGAAGTCACCCTTGGTCTTCCACAGGCACACACATAAACACAATCACATGAGTGCCCTCTTCTACACACACCTACACACATATCCACACATGAAATAAAAATTTAAAATTAAAGAAAATGCTGCTTCTGGGCTGGTCACTACAGTGATGTCCTCTGCGTTCTGTGTTCCATGTTAATCAAATCCTAGCAGACATCACATTTGGAAGAAAAGGAGGTTTATTTGGTTTATGGTTCCAGAGGGGGAGATACGATCCATTATGGTGGGAAAAGCATGGGAGGCGACTTCAGTCACCACAGACATTATAGAGACTGAGAAAGCAAGGTCAGACTCCTAGTGGAAGCAGGGCAGAGCTGAACAACCTCTAGGCCCTCCCCTTGTGGCATGCCTTCCTTTAGGAAGGTTCCACTTCCTAAAGTTGTCACAAACTTCCCAAACCTCAACTAAGAATTCAAACACATGAACCTATGGAGGACAGCTCACCATGACAAACTACTTCTGGCCTACATGGGCTTATGGTCACTTCATGCAGCAAACTGTACTCAGTCCAACCTTAAAAACCCCTACATAGTACATCAGTAGTCCCAATGAAGTCCAAAAGTCCAAAGCACAAAGCCTCTATTAAAATTCAGGTCAGTCTCCTGCAAAAACAAAAGGCAAGCTGTATACCTCCAACATGCAATGGCACAGTGCAAAAATTACCATTCCAGAAGTGAGGAATGGGGACATAACTAGGAAAAATCTACTTGTAACAAGACAGAAAAACAGCAGAACAAACACCAAATCCTATAGTTCCAAGTCCAGCATATGAACCGCCTTTGAAATCATCTCAGTTCCAAAAAGCGTAGATTCCCTCCTATGTAACTGACTACAGAATGCATTAATCTCTTGGGTTGGGTTCTCCCATGCTATACAGCTCTCTTTGGCAGATGCCCCGCGTTGGCCCTTCCATCTCTAACATCTTCATGTCTCAATGCCAAGCAAGACTTTGACTATACAGCACAAAATTCCCTTTTGGGGTTCCTGCAGGTTTCCTAATCCTGTCATGCACCACATTCAGCTATTCTCTGAAACCTTGGAAGGATCCACATCCTCTTCCTTCTTGCATCTTTCATGCCTCTAAAATGATACCACATGGATGACTTTGCCAACTTCTGCTATAACCTCTAGGTGGAGATGACGCCCATAAATGACATCTGGTTCAGTTTCTCTGTGCTGACGCTGGGAAGAATCTCTATTGGGCCTTTAGAGGAGGAAAACACAATTACCTTGGAACTCTGCCTTACAACTCTTTCCTTCCAAAAGAATTTATATTCACATAGGTAGAAGCCTTCCTTGAAGATTTTGCTCTCAGAATGCAGTCTCTTCTATTATCCAAATGAAGAGCAGGCTTTGATTCACATATGATACTAATCTCTGTAACAATAACTGTCATTTTGCTGTTTGCATCCTCATGATTCAACTCTTCAGGTTCATCATTACATTTTTCTTCATCAAAAGAGCAGCCTGATTTATTAAAAATCATAATTCTGAATAAGAGTGTTAAAAAGTAGCCATGCCATACTGTCAAGAGGATATTGACTTGAAGCTTCAGGCAAGCTTTGGGAATGAGGGCAAAATTTGACCAAACTCTCTGCCAATGCATCATTCAATTTACCCTTCATCCAGTTCTTGGTACGTTCTCTGCTCCCCTTCGGACCGTTACAAGATAAGCATCTACCGTCTGCATCTTTCACAGCATTGCTCTCTTCAAAACTTTCACTAGAATATTAGTTAGGCCCTGACTCCAACACACAAAAGCATTCCCTGCTGCGCTCCTATCCAACTAATCTGGTAGAATATGTCTCAGTTTGGAAATGGTGGATTCAAAGTAACATGTTTTGGGATAAGGACATGGCTTTATTTTAGAGAAATAAGAAAAAATATGGGAATTGTCAGGTCTTGGTGTTTCTTCCCAGTTCAGGCCTAAAGCCTGTTCTCTGGGAAGATAACCCCATGGGCAAGTGCTAGGAATTTCTCGGTATGTCACAATAAAGCCCATGGACAGGTGCTAAGCATTCTTACCTAGGTTTTGTTTGGGATAATTCAAGTTTTGTCTCTGGCAGGAAGAATTCTTCTGGGATTTAGGAGTGCCCTTTCTTAGGGTTTTTTGGAATTAGCTTCCTGCTCTCTGTTCTAGAGAAGAAGCCTGCTTTTTAAGTTTCAGTCAAATACTAAATAGAAATTTCATGTCTAGTCATTTACAATAAGTAGATTTGTTAGCCAGAATGTGTGCACTGATTTTAAGGAAATTAGAGAATAACTTCTAGAGTCTTAAAACATAGGTGGGTAAAATTCCCACCTACGTACTAACTCAGAAATTCCAGAAGTATAAGGCTATGCTATCAGTCCACCAGAACCTTAAAAGAAACTGTGATACCCTCTTACCCTGGCTGAAGGCCAAGGAAGAGACCATCATGCCAGAAAGTCTAGATGCCAAGACTGCCCCTGGAGATGGTATTTGCAATCCAAACTGGGAGAATCCATGTCGGTAGCAAAGGGGGCCGTGTCTTTCTTACCCCAAACAGCACTCTTATGAGAAATCACAGAGATGGACCATCTGAGTGCACTCCCACCAATGATCACCTCCGCCCCAAAAGAGACACCCTCGGCATATGGGACCTGACTGGACCCCAGGTTTGGAGTATGCATGGTTCACAGATGGGTCATCTAACTGATGGCAATACACTTCTGGAATTCCTCAAAGGAAGACATAAGCAACCTTACTATTAAAGGAATAGAAGGATGCTATTATAGAAGTTATTCTTTTAATAATTATATTGCTTAAGTGTTTTTCTTCAGTGCATACCTCAGTGCTCCATCGACAGAACCAGCTATAGCTTATGGGCCTTGAGTATCCAAGTCAAGGCCTCCTTAGAGATGTAGTTTAAGCTTGGATAGTAGAGACTACATGAGCTGCATACATTTTCCCAAGTTAGAACCTGCTGCCATGCCTGGTGCGTATGTCGACCTGTCTGACTGAGAGTATCAACCTGGAGAGGACAATAGCAAAAGCTCACGCTGGGACTTATGGGATGTTGAGGATTCCTATAGTTAATTGTAAAATATGTTCCTTGCTAAAATCAATAGGAGAACATTCTGCCTTTGTATTTTAAAAGAAAGCAATCTCTGTTAAAATGTGGGCTCAGCCCCATAGCTATCCGGTGAAGCATTATAGATTAGATAAGTTTGGAAATACTGAGAGAATGTTTCTGTTAAGTGCCTTTGCCCTGAAGCAATGGGTTAGGTTCTTGAAAAAATGTCCACCCTGAAGGTGATTTTTGCTGACTAAAGAATTATGTCTGTTGTAGGTGCAACATTCTTTACCCCAAAATTTTCTGTATAAAAGTTGTCATGAAAGTTTCAATAAATGGGTTCAGGATTCACTCGGACGAGAGGGAGCCGCGTGTGTTCTGTTCTCCACCCGGTCCTGGGGAGCCCTGGTCTCGAGGCCGCGACTCTGGTCTGTGGCAATTCCCAACCCAACAAACAGTTCCAAAGGCACATCAACCCCATCCCAGCAGCGACCATAGGCCTCCACTTCTTGGTACAGAGTTCTCTCAGTTTTACAGCAACACTGATCCTCTGAGCACTCCACTCTCAGAAATAACTTCTGGAGCAGTCGCTCTTTCTCCTGCTGTGTGATACCACCGAGATTATAGCAACTTCTAGGGAAACAAGGAGATTTGTTTGGGTTATGGTTCCAGAAGGGAGATACAGTCCAGTCCATTGTGGCAGAAAAGGCAATTGCAAACAGCAGAAGCTGGAAGTGCCTCAAGTCACTATAAACATCATGGGGGCTGAGAGGCAAACTCCTAGTAGAAGCAGAGCAAGGCCCGCCCCTTGTGACTCCTTCAGCAAGGCTTCACCTCCAAATGTTACTACAAACGTCCCAAGCGTCAACTAAGGATTCAAACACATAGCCTGTTGGGGACAACTGATGTTTCAAACCATGACGCCCATACAGTACTATCTTCACATGAGCATTAGAAAACTGTTTCTTCTGAATTTGCAGTGCAAATTCAGTTTCACAGAATATGCAGTGCCCCAGGCTGGACGATCTTGCCATACACAGTGACCTCTAGGAGGCCTTGCACTGATGTGCACTACATGAGCTTCTTCGTGGGTCAACACGTCCATTCTCTTGAAAGATACTTTCACAGTTTCTCTGTTCTCAACAATTTTTGAGACAGCCAAAGAGTCTGGGAAACATTTTTCTAGTGTTTGAGACTTCTGGGAACTCTGATTAATGTACATTCCCGGCAAGACTTATGTTCTTGAGATGCAGCTCTTGCCAGTATATTTTTTCCTTTAATGAGATTCCCAAAATGACTTTTCATACAAATAATGGCCCCTTTAGAGTAAATAATGAATGAAATTTGCATGCAAACCTTCCCTCAATAAATCACCATTGTGGATGGATCCTTTCAATGCAGGCATTATATTTTCTAATGCAAAATTTAAATACTTCACTATTTTATTGTAGGTTTTTTTTTACTATTATGAATTTTCTGAAAGGATATTTTGCTGATCAGTCCACTGTGGCTTATCCTCTTGCATTCCTGGACACATACATCAAATTCTGTCTGCATCCCTAACCTCTCTTAGGAATATCTAACAGTGAATGATGACATATTCTGAGTGTGTGCCCCAGGACTAAATAATATTGCCCTAGGCCTGGGGAGGCCTAAAGCAGGTGACATGCCCAGGAGTGATGCAGGATTATGGCCCAAGGAAGCATCAGCAAAGCCTAGAGAATCCAGTGTCAGAAGGTCAGAGGTCATCCATCAGTGTAGCAGCTGTGTCCTATGATCCAAACAGGGAGAAATGAATATTCATAGAACAGGGGTTCAAGAAGACTCATGCATGGAGTGGAAACGTACTTCCTGAATCAGAGCTAGTACTTCTGCCTCTGTGGCCATGCATAGAGGAATTTTCTACCTGTCACCTGCTTCCGTGTCCACTTCCTCTTTAGACCTGCCTTTGTGGAATAGGAGCTGAAAGTAATGAAGACTACATCTCTAACAACCCATTTTGATTTCCAATATTGACTGTTTCCTTTTTAACAGCTGTTGGAATGTTTAGATGTAAACCTTAGGGAAGTTCAATCAAGTATATTCTCACTTGGTTTTGGCCTCTGTGGCCTATGAATTTCCTGCAGGGCTTTGGTGCTCATCTTTTTTGGTTAATGTTGTCACATATTTCACCATTTTTCGTCATTGTCAAAACAATTCACTGTTGACATTTCGTCAGACTGGCAGCATTTTTTAAAAGAATTCAAGGCTAGAAAATGATCTCGTCTCTGTACCTAAAGTCAAGCTTATTTGGAGCAACACTCCAGCCTCCAGAAATGCTTTTGGCATGACTTATAGAAAAGGGATATCTCAGGATTTTGTCTGCTTTAATTGTTTGAGAAACTCTTTTTCTTTATTGCTGAAATAACAATGACTTGGTATGGAATTCTGGGCAGACAGTGTTTGTCTTGGTTTTACTTTTTTTCTTCGGGCATACTACTGTCTCACATTGGATGGGATTTTTCTGTCCTAACCTTCATTCTGCTGTGATATACTTTGCACTTAGGCAAACTTTTCACACTGACCAGGAAATATATAGATGTTTCCTCTTACCTGTATATCTAGCTTAATTTGAACTTTGGTATTTTGATTTTCCTTCTAAAATTCTTACCTTTCCCTCTTACGTACTTTTTTGTCTCCTTTCTTTCTCTTCTCCTATGGCAAATTGCCATTACATATAAGTCACATCTTTAAGAGTATCCAGTAGCTGTGGGTGCTGTGTCCTGGGCTTCTTTCTAGCTTTTGTGGCCTCTAGACTGCTGAGGAGTTTCCGGAAAAGTAGGGTGTGGGGTGAAAGAATGTCATGATTATAGGTGTTGACTTGACATTTGAAGATTTGAGCTCTGGGGACATTTGGAAAGAATTACTGGTGAGTTAAGCCAGGAGCAAATCTGTAGAAGATTGTCTAGTTGATGGGGAAAGTCCAGCCTATGGTAGTCCTTGGGCAGGTGAATAAGATGGAGGGAAATGGTTGGGAAAGTTGTCATTGTCCCTCTCTCAGGAATCTTGTGGATATACAGATATAATGTGGCCAGTTCCCTCGGCCCCTGGTATTGATGTGGACTCTTCTGCCAAGCTGGATTAGAACTGTAAGTGGACAATCATAAGAGAGAATAAACTATAAATTGTTCCCCTATGAACTATTTGCTTGTGAATTTATCAACAGCATATAGAGTAACTGCTACAGGGAGGGAGGTCAGGGATCTAGGGACATAAGTGGGAAGTGGGTCAGGGGGGCTCCTGTGCTCAGTTCTGGAGATGGCCACATTCCAGCCAGGGTGGAGGAGTTTTACAAATGGTCTGCTATGGCCAACGTCTGGCCCCTGTTCCAGCAGGACAGTGTCCACGAAAGTTCTTAGACATACGGGCTTCCTTATAACAGCTTTCTAATATGCTGAAGAGCCATTTTGTAGATACTACACATGTCCTCTGGTGCTACTTTATGTAGTGTGGCTTGCCACATGAATTACACACTGAGCATGAAGATCCACGGCATGTGGCAAGGATTCCGTGGCATTCTGTGGTGTCTTGCTTTTCTACTCTGGCATAATGAAATGCCCTGTCAGTACTTGCAAGTGTCATTCCATTGCTTTTGTCTTCAGCTATAGTTTTATGTCTCTTATTTTCTCGCAGTCTTTTTTGTTCTTTTTTATTATTTCTAATTTACTCTGCTGTATAGACTTTCATAGACGTTTACTGCCCATCTGTGGGAAAGTGTTCCACTGTGTTTGGTTCACGGTCTGTCTTACACTCTCTTTACTTGGAAGCTGCATATATTCCAGCTCTCTGGAATTTTAGCATGAACAAAACCTTGGCCTTAAGGGAAATTCTTGCAGAAGAAGTGCCGGTTGAGCCTCCTGGATTCTGCGGCCCAGGCGCTTTCTCCTCCGTACTGAGGACACAAACTCCTGCTTCAGCCAGCAAGGGCTCTTGGTGCACCTGACTGGCTGGTTACCCTGAGACTCTGGGGGGTGATCTGGAGCTCTCTTTCAGACCTCAGTGCTTCTGCTCTCTAACTTCATGACCAAGTAGAGAACCTTTGCTTGCTGGATGGCCTGTTGCTCTGTGTTCTTGTTCACCTTCTAGCATTGTCTTATTCTGGGTCTGAACATCTTTGTTACTTTCGCTCTTCTCACAAACATCGCTGGGCCAGTCTGTTTAACTCACGGCCATTCCAAATAACATGCAGCTCATTTATTTTGAGAGTTTACATTTCCTAATAAATTCTTACATTCTCTCTCTCTCTCTCTCTCTCTTCCCCTGCTTCAGTCCTGATTTTGTATGGCTTTGGCTTTTGACTATCTAGACTTCATTTCATGGATGTTTCTGATAGAACTTGTATATGGCTTGTGATTTTCTTTTCTCTTTCACAATGTGGCTGAACATTTGTTTGTGATTACTTCCCATTTCCTATCGTGCCTTGGTTGTTACCCTGTCCCCCCACCTTATATATAGCTTTCCTGAGTTTAGTAGAAAAACCGTGAAACCAGACTTTCCAAGAGATTGACAGGGTCTGTACTGATGATGGGGGTTGGGGAGAGAGAGATGTTTTCTTCACTGCTATATGATTAATAATCCAGCAAGTGCTCAGCATTAATAATCTAGCAAATGCCATCAGACACAACTCAGATAAAACTCAGTGGGCCACACGTGCAAAAAGACATGAAGATAGGAGAGAGATTGGCAAGGAAGGGTTGTAACAGGAAAAGAAACAGGGATGGTTAAGGAGTAAGGTGTGAAAATATCATAAATCCATTATATCCATTATGAAACTCTAAAAGAATAAAAATAAAAAAGAAATGAAAATTCCAAAAAGGAAAACAGTAAATTTTTTAGATGCTAAAAGCTATTAATATTTTCTTGATTTTGGAAGTTAGTAAATTAAGAACAGAGTTGTTTATAGTGGTTGATCATTCTGAGAGTCTCAAAATTGAAATAAAATTTAGATAAATATTCTTGTTTGGACTTCACAGCATGAAATATGCTCATACTAAACAGACTGCACTCATAAAGCAATTGTTCATTGTCAAAGAGACATTTATGATCCCCAATTAAAGTTGCTAATTAGCATGAACATCACGAGTTCCTCTCCCTGAATCGATATGGTAATAGACAAAACAAAGAAATAAGAAATTTTAATTAGTCTGCAGCATTAGTGCCTTTAAATTTGCATTTTCCTCTTGGCTCTTTCCTGAAAGCAGCTCTAAGACACCAATTATCATCAACCTGCCTGGACTCCTGGCAATCTGAGAGTTCATGTTGTGCACAGTAGAGAAATCAGCTTTGAACTTGCTGGTCTTGTGATCTCCAGTGACTTTGCTGTTCAGTTAAAAATTACCCAATTTTATGTAATAAGTGGTGATTTTTAAGATGATGAAGCTCAACTGTCAAAAAGAAATTGTAAACATCTGACTAATTAAGCAGGAAAATACAGACACACAGTTTTCACATTGACCAACCACATTGTTTGGAATCTGTCTCTCAGAATCGTTTGCCTGTAGAAACTGGTATGTTGCATTTCTCTACATAAATTTTTTGTAGTAGTAGTAAAGAGAAAATAATTATGTATGAATTTTGATTCATTATCATTTGATTAAAATATGTAATAATATGTCAAAACAATGAAATAAAATTGGCACTGTCACTTCATCTCAATGGATACCATGGTACCAATGAAACTAAAATGTTCTGTGTGCTTTCAGAATCAAAACAGCCTTCCCATGTGGATTGATTGCTCAAAACCATAAACACCAACGTAAGCATCCTCATGACGTTTTTTTTCAGCTACTGCTGTGTGTGTAGGTTAGTTGGGAAAATGTACTGCAATGTTTTTAATGCTATTCATTTGTATTATATGCTTGTTTTCATGTTTTATTCTTTGATGTAGTCACTTTCACCCTCATTTCCTGTTCTTTCCCATTCTCTGCCTAAAACCTTTTCCTTTCCAACAAGTCTTCCTTCTACTATCATGTCCTGTGTGTGTGTGTGTGTGTGTGTGTGTGTGTGTGTGTGTGTGTATGTGTGTGCAGGTCATTGACTAGAGCATGGGTAATGTATCAGTGACCACAGCACCAAGGTGCATTCAGAACCATGCTTCATAGCACTCCTTCTCTCTTTCTAGCTTACAATCTTTCCACCTCATTTTTTCTCTTATTCCCTGAGTCTGGGAAGAAATATCTAGATGATCATGAAGGGCTGAATGCTTCACAGTCACCTGTACTTTGACCAGATGAACCGCTCTGCATTAATCACCAGCCACTACAATAAGTAACTTCTCTAGTGAACACTGAAGCCTTTGGTCAGAGAGGTAATTTGATGTCTCCTTAACCCAATAGAAATAGCAGATTCTCTCCAGGACCTATGAACTTTGTAATTGTGGGATCCTGATCAGGTTGGCAATGGGGTAAGTGTCCTCACAGGCTCTTCAACCTAATGGGAAGTGGTTGGTTACCCCTATAATGTTCATGCCATTATTACACCTGTGGGCACATCTTTCCAGGCCTGTTTTAATTTTCAAGGCTAGTATCATGGCTTCTCTTTCCTGGCCATGTGCACAGCACCTTTTAGCACTAAGGTAGCTTGTCAGTAGGGAGGAAGTTTTCAGGTCACTTCCAGTTTGATGTCTCCATGTTTTGTTATCAAAGTACCATGGTGTCAAGCAACAAGGCTTTGTTGTCATGTTCTATGGGTCAATAGAGAGCAATAGCAATAGTCTCTATTGTTTCAGGGGCCCTGGGGCCTTCCTGATCAACAACTCACAGATGTCATCTCAACTCTAGCACTGGGTACTTGTTTAATAACAAGTCACTCCTGTGCCTCCTTAAACGTCACTCTTCCATTGTGTCTTTATTAGTGTCTAGAAGATGAGGTGTCCATGTGGCGTTTTCATGCACCCTTCCTGCTACTTTCGTTCTCCTACCCTCTCTTCTGTCCTATTTTTAATGCACTTTTCCCCTCTGGCAACATATTACATGTGTTTTTTTGAATCTTGAATTTTTCAATGGTAGTAGAATTGCAAAATTTATTACATTTCAAATATGTAGAATAATATTTGTGCATTTTTCAATATAATATACTAACCTAATCTATAAAAAACGATGCGTCTCTATACAGTTTCCGACTCTATGCCTTATTTTAAATTTTCATCACACATCTTCAATTACTCATACAATAAACCCCCACAGAGCACTGCTTCTGTTAACTTTACGCAGGACTTTTCTTTTATAAACAGATTATAAATGGAAAAAGAAAGCCTTTCATTTTCACTATGATCTTTCTTCCTCTAACATTTCTCTCTGATTTGGTACTGCCTCTTTCTGATGAAATTCATAAAAATATCCATTTGACTTTTGATCTTCAGAAATGAACTCTTAAAGTTGACTCTTGGAAGATATTTTTCTGTGATTTACAGATTTTAGGCTTTGAAGATTTCCATTCAGAATTTTCTGTGGTGGTATTCTCATCTAATTTACATAATAGACATGTTCTTGTCATTGTTTGCATTTTTTCATTGTTTTGGTGCTTGGATATCTTAAATATTTTTCCTTTTGGTTTTTGGTGGTCTAACTAAATTCATCTCCAGTTTTTGTCTCAATTTGATGTTGCAGTTTGCCTGCATGTTGCCAATAAAGTTACAACCAAACAACTCTAAGGGGTTTTATTCTTACTTAGGATTCACCATTACAGGTCTTAGCCCAGCTTGACAGGAGAGCTCATACCACGCCACATCCACATGGATTGCTGAGAGAGGGGCAGACTGCAAGTTCTGTCCAGGAATGCTGAAGTTGTCAGTAGTAAATCAGTTCCTTCAATCTTATTATCCACACGCCCAGGGGATGTTCCCACTCACCATGGGCTTGTTCTTTCCACATCAATTAAACATTTTCTTGCGGGCTTACTTAGGACTTATCTTAACTACCATTTCTTCACAGATGTGTCCAAGATACAGAGTTCAATCATCAAATTGAAACTCATATATAACTAGCACACTCCACACCTTGTCAACTTGACACATGAATACATTACTTTTAGATTATAATATTTTAACCCTTGTCTCTACAGATGTTGCATTTATCTTATAAAATACATTTAGCTCATTTTAAAAATTCTTGAAGTTCAACAATAAACATTTTCATAGTACAGTTTTAGAACATGTGTTCTAACTCATGTTAGACATTCTAACGTTCCAACATTTTAAAAGTCTAGTTTCTTTTTTAAAGTCTCCAATCTCTTAACTATAATGTCCTGTACAATCAAAAAAAGTTAAATATTTCAGTTCAGAATAAACATTAAAATGGAAAAATTAGAACACAGAAAGTAAATACCAAATCAAAATTAAGGCCAAAATCAAGTCAAAATTAAGACTAAAATCTAGCAAGGTAAATACCACATTTTCTAGTTCAATGTCCATCTTCTATTGTTCCTCATATAGTCAGATAAGCTCCAAAGTTCTGGGCAATTCCATCATGTCTGCTTTTTGGTCACAGGAAAAGCAGCTTTGCCGTGGGCTACCTCAGATCTGTACTCAGAGTCACCATCAGGCATGCCCCATGGTTCTGGCCTCCCCAACATCCTGGATTCCCTACAGCAACTATAAGCTTCACCTTCATTTCAGGAACTTCGACCTGCCACTAGAAAACAAGCTTCAGTTGCTCTCCACAAATCCCTCGTTCTAGAATTGGAACCAGTGTCACCTAGATAATGCCACCTAGTTTGTCAGCAAGTTGAAGGTGTGACCTGGCTCACTTGAACCACAGCCACACCGACTTCTGTGCGCCTCCTGCAGCAGTTCCTTTCAAGGCAGCCACAATTTTTGAAGGGCAAGAAGTTGCTTCAGCCTGTGGAAGCCCATCAGTATTTCAGCCTACAACCCAAATATATTCTTGAACAAGTGTATGCAATCCTTAGGATCTGGGGAGCTAGCACTTGCGATAAAAGTAACTTCCAATTTGTTTATAAAATGGAACCTCTTATCATATATTTCAGATCTTAAAAAAGCTATTTCACGGTTTCCTTCTGGTTCGATGAAGCCTGGGATGTATATCACACCATACAACGAAACTTGGAATGGCAAGTTTTTCCAGCAACAACACCACCCAGAGGAGCCAGCACATACACTGGCTGCTCCCTGAGTGTAGGGGAAGCTCTTTCTCTGCTAGAGGTAACCATAAAAAGGGAAAATTTAAAAAGAAACTAAAAGCAGTTACTGTGAACTAGTCTGGTGCAAGTCCCTGTTTTCTGTGCTGGTGATGGATCTGTGCTTGTGTGTGGATCACATTCTTGCTTATCAGTGTGGACTGCCCCTCCCTGAGGGAAGATCTCACTTCTCTTCAGCAGTGGCTCTCCAAGGCATCGAAAGTCACCCTAGTATATGGGAAGACTAAGAGCTTCCAGCAGCGTGGATCTTAGAGTGACTTTTGACTTGTTTGGCTGCAGCAAGAAAGGCATTGGAAAGGAGCTGAGTTGTTGCATCTGCATCTCTCAGTGCCCTCCTGGCTGCATCTGCCTGTCTCAGTGCCCTTCTGGCTGCCTGTCTCAGTGCCCTCCTGGCTGCCTGTCTCAGCCAGGAGGGCTGACAGGCTCTCAATGGCATTGCAGCACCTGCACTGGCACCTCGACACCCCTCCTGCTGCGCCCTAATCCAACCATTCTAGTGGATAAGATCCCAGCATGGCAGAACATTGTTCTATGGAAACAATTTCTGGGAAAAGGGCATGGCATTAAAATACGGGAATTGTCAGGTCTTAGTGTATCTCTGCCCAGTTGGGGACCTAAAGCCTGTTTCCTGGGGAATATCACAGTAATGCCCATGGGCAGGTGCTAGGATTTCCTCCCTAGATAATTTTTGTCTCTGGCAGGAGGAATTCTTCTGGGAATTGGGTGTGCCTTTTACCTGTTCTTAGGTTTAGAGAAAAAGCTTGCTTTTAACTTTAAATCAAACTGTAAATAAAGATTTCATATCTAGTCACTTACAATAAGTAGACTTGTTAACCAAAATGTATGCACTGATTTTAAAGAAATTAGAGAATAACTTCTAGAGTCTTAAAACATAGGTGGGTAAAATTACCACCTATGCACTAACTCAGAAATTCCAGAAGTATATGACTATGCTATTTGTTCAGTAGAACCTTAAAAGGAACGGTGATACCCTGCTCTTACCCTGGCTGAAGGCCAAGGAAGAGACCATCATGCCAGAAAGTCTAGACGCTAAGACTGTGGCCTGGAGATGGTATTTGCAATCCAAACTGGGAGAATCCATGTTGGTAGCAAAGGGGGCTGTGTCTTTCCCTTCCCCAAACACAGGGAAATCACAGAGATGGACCATCTGAGTGCACCCCACCAATGATCGCCTCCGCCCCGAAAGAGACACCCTTGGTGAAATGGGGCCCGACACTATGGACCCCAGGTTTGTAGAATTCACGGTTCACAGATGGATCATCTAACTGATGGCAATATACTTCTGGAATTCCTCAAAGGAAGACATAAGTAACCTTACTATTAAAGGAGCTCAGTCCTCCTCTGTGTATTTTAAAAATGCAGTCTCTGTTAAAACAATGTGGGCTCAGCCCCATGGCTATCGGGTAAAGCATTATAGATTAGATAAAATTGAAAAAACTGGGAGAATAGAATCTGTTTGTGTCTTTTCCCTCAAACAATGGGTTAGCTACTTAGAAAAAAAAATTGTTTATTCTTACTAAGCATAGGAGACTGGGAGGGTCTGTGTTTGTTTTCCTTTGTTTGCAGGTGCAGGGACACATTCTTTGCCCTAAAATTTTCTAGTATAAAGCTGTCACTAAGTTTCAATAAAGCGGGTTCAGATTCACTCAGCCTAGAGAGTTGTGTGTTCTGTTCCCCATTTCTGCTGAAGACTTGCCTCACCCGGTCCGGGGGAGCCCTGGTCTCGAGGCCGTGACTCTGGTCTGTGGCACCCTCCCTCAGGCAGAGGCTGGGCAGGTCTCCCACCTTTCTGTGTGTGAGTGGGTGGGGTGGAGGCTGAGGTGGTCTTGCTTAGCAAGCTGTGTTTGCAGCCCTGAACCTGAGCTCCTATCACCAGGAGCATGTCCACTAGCCTGCTTATAGTCTCTCCTGGCTAGGACAGGAAAGGAGGAGCTTTATCTCTGTTTTCCCAAGTCATAAGACAAGAATCACCAGCGATAAAGAAGAGGCTTTATGAGACATTCGGACCCCCACACTCAAGGATGTTGTATCACACTGCGATAAGGTCATTTTCTTTGTAGTTCTCTCTCCCTCTTTCTGATTACATCAAAGAGAAAAATGTGCCATTGCTGTGTCTGTATTTTAGAACCACCACCGCACACTCTAGCACTCTTCAATGTAAAGTAAGTGCACAGGCAGCTTTCACTGGGAACAACCTTGCAATGAATTTGAGAACCTTCTTTTTTTATTTCACCTGCATTCTACTTACTTTGTACCTTCAGTACAGCAAGAAATGCTTTATCTCTTAGCTTTGAGTTGTTTTTTTTTTTTTCAAATGATTTTTCATGAACTAAGTTGCAACTAAGTTGTGAAAAAATATCAATAGTGTACAGTCTGTTCTCAGAGACCATGAAGAGTCTGGCATCAGGTTCGGTCAGAGCACTTGTACATGGAACAGAATCATGTTACCTTCGTTGAACCTAGTGTTTCTTGGGGAAAGCACTCATCCTGAATCCTTAGTCTAGGGACCTTGGAATAGCAGACACTCAGCAGCAGCTTAAGTTTCAGGGGTGCCCCTTGTTCAACAGTTACTTTTCACAGTAACGAAATGCTGTTACACATCAGGAATGTTTAAAAGCATTGCAGCCTTTCTCAAGACATTCCAGCAGTGCCTGACATGGGGCCCATCTGCAGAACGCACATGCTGAGAAAAGCAGGAAGATAATAATTATGAAAGTGTTATTTATACCCACACAGAAAACAAGGAAAACCACAACTGGTTCAAATCATCCATTAATATTCTTTATGCATGAGGCATGGGCTAATGGGGGGTGATGGGTCATCCCAAAATATCCAGTATCCGGTGAGTATGTGGAGCATTCCAAATGCACATGCAATGCTCACAATAAAATCTTCCAAGGAGCTCTAAAACAAAGCAAACCAAGACAAAAGTGAAGGCCCAAATACGAGGAGGCTTGTCTTCCACAGCTGAGGCTCATCTCTGAACTGACAAGGCATTCTGGAGAATGCCTCTTCTCTTCTCTCATCTCTGTCTCCTCCTGGGATGCTTTCAACAGATGCAAAGCTCCCTTGTACCTGCACCTAGAATTCCTCCTCTGTGCAGGTTGTTGGTTCATTAGTTAATAGACTAATTCGCGCTTTGTTTGTTGAGACAGATTCACGCTATACAGCCCAAGCAGACCATGAACTCAAGACCTCGCAGGCTCAGCCTCCCCAGGACTGGGATGACAAGCTGGCCGTGAGCCAAGCTCCATCAGCTTAGAAATGCAGTGACTGAGTGTGCGGTCAGATCAGACATTGTACGCAGTTTCAATGTAGTGCAACATAAGTGTGTGTTCAGCCTAGAGCGCAGGAAACTCCTGCAAAGAAGCAGACAGAAGCATTTCAGACTTTGACGCGCATATGGCCACAGGCCCTTACATTGCTGTTGAAAACATAGCCATGTATAAATGAACAGGCGTGGCTAGGTCTAAAGGAAACTCATCTGCACACATGCATAGGCTGGATTTAGCCTACCAGCCACAGACCAGAAACCCCTAAGTGACCGATCCCAAACTGTGGATAAGCAGAACATTCCTATCCTTTCTGGCTTTGCTGAGATACAACTGGCATAAGAATACAAGAAAGGGCCTGAGAGATGGCTCAGTGGGCAAACTACTTGCCACTGAAGCATAAGGACCTGAGTTCAGACCCCAGGACGCACTTAAAAACCAGACATGGAGGCACAGGCCTATACACTAGTACTGGGGAGGAAGAGACAGGAAAATTCTAACAAAGGAGGACCCCCAAAGTCCATGACCCTGCATGTACACATGCACACATTCAATGACATGAACACACACACAGGAACAAGTAGATGCACCTACACCACACACACAAACACATGCAAAAGAATGCATATGAGATGCCCAATATAATGTCTGGACTCTATTTTTAAAAGAGAATTTCCTATATTCTTCTGTATTGCTTTACAACAACCTAGCAGTCCATGTTCAATTTTTAACGTCAGTAACCAGCTGCACGCAGGGAACAAGGTCATGTGCTCGTTTCTCATTTCCTAGACCCAGCCACAAACCAGAGTCACTGTGGAGACTGGAGATCTTTATTTCAAGGGAAGTCACTATATATATTCATTTGAAACAAAAATCACGGTCATAAATGTTAGGAAAATGGAGTTCTGCCTGAGATTAAGAAGCCTTCTTTTCCTCCGGGAGCCTCGGGTGAAACGAAAATGAAGACAGACAAATCCCAATCATTTCCTAACTTGGAAAAGCAGACGCGTGGCATTGATCACTGTCTACTAAATGGAGTGGGCACAGGCCCGGAGGCCTCCCAGAAGTGAATTTAACTGTGTATTTGCTTTCCCCAGGAGGGAGGGGAAAACTCGTGGGTTTCGATTGCCTCCTTACTTCGAAACCAGAAGGAAGCGAATGATAAAGTTTGTGGACGCCGGTGAGCATCATGCTTTCATCCAGCTTTCCCTTGCTTTCCTCTCCTTTTGAGGAACCAAAGCTGTCCCAGCAGCCTCTGGGCTGCGCCTGGCAATGCATGGCACTGGGAGGCGTCATCCTTCCTTTGGACTGGCATCACACAGGAGGTGCTTGGTGTAAGCAGCCACTTGGCCTGTCCTCCTGGAGCATCCCATTCATTTCCTTCCTCCCTTTCCTTCCAGGGTCCGGAAGACAGCGTCTCCATGTTCAGAAGCTGGGCATGAACAACTGCCTATCAGATTGGCCACTGCCTCTTTCTACCATCTGCTGCTTGCGATGCTCTGGTCTCAGAAGTGACCGCTGACCCAATGGCACCCCATCTGAAATACCTCTGCATTTCCCTTCTAGGTCATCTTTAGGTCACCTGTTGCTTTTCCTGTCTCTGGGGACACTTTTCCTTCCTAATCTCTTACCAGGACTATACTCATGAGGTTTCTAGTATGTATTGAACTATGTTGAACTTCAAAATTTCAAGACTTTGAATAGTATCAATTTTTAAAGAAAGGCTATAAGACAGAAGAAGGCCAGAGAAATTATGCCACTCACACCAGTAAACATCAGTTATCTGCTGTTTGTCTGAGAGGAGAGACCACGCAGGGAGTGAGTGGGCAGCCCAGATAGTCTTCCTTCAATGACATGTTATATTTTAGGGTGGGGCACAACAGGAGACTTTATTTAAGAAACATTTCCATGGGTTGAATGGAAAGCCCCCCTTTGTGTTCCTCTTGAGAGGGAGGTCTTTGTCAAAGCTTAGAGCTATTTACTTAAATTTCACAAATCACCACAGAACGCCAACGTGGTATTTAAGTTTTATAGATATAAGCAACATATATTTTTTCATGTGTCTTCAATTTGTGATTCACATCATTTGTCTCACGCCTGTTGATTTCACTAGTTAAACTAAAAGCTGTCTGACCCTGAGATTTAATCATTTTTTTTTTTTCAGTGTCGTTGTTGTCTAGAGTTAAGTGAGATCAGAATACTGGCTGTAACACACAGTAGCTCTCATTACTGTTATTTCATGTCAAGTAAGATCAGAACTTGAACTGTAACACAGAGCATCTCTCCCAGTCACAGACTTTGCTTTCTTCAACTTTTCCACGAAGTTTCATAAAGACCGAACATTTGATATTGCATTCAGATTCCCTTGGTGTATCACTGCCCAGCTTATGGCCACGTGGTACTTTATTAAAGACAGAATAGAAATGGGTTTTCATTTCATATGCTGTGGACATAGCTCTTAAGCATTCCAGCAACAAAAGGAAAAGACAAGCAAATGGTTAGCTCTCCGTGGCAGCAGGCAGCAGCTCGTATCCATGGAAGGGCCTGAAAGAAAGGCACATGTTCAGGTCCCGCTGGCTCTTGGAACCTCCACAGCCTGCTCCCAAGCTTCGGAGTCTGCCTGTGGTAAGCGCTGCTGCAGCCAACATGTCTCCAAACAGAGGTGAACATGGCGACTCATCTTTCTTACCATATTCTTCACTCACGCTTCCAGGAACTCCGATCATGTCATAAGAAACAGAGGAGTACATTTTAAGAGGAAGCTCTCTTAACACCTTAGAAATAGGTAAACAATTTCAGCATTGATGTTTGAAGGTGTCAACATATAACAAGTTAAGAAAATATACACTAAAAATATCATTTTTACAGGAAAACATACATCTCCATATATTTCAAATTAAATGCCACACTTTCACTTGGAGAGTACATTATTTGGGTTACTGGAAATGGCTATGGCTGACAGCTGCTGTCCTAAGCTAGGCAGTCTGCCTCAAACCTGGGTGAGTGGTCTAAGCATATGAATGACATTAGGAAATGCTCCACATGCCAAAGTCGCCTAGACAAGGCTGCCCTCTGTGCCCCTTGCCCTCCTGTGGCTGAACATGCTGAGCCCATGGGGTTATTTTTCTGCACCTCAAGTCCTTCCTATCACAGATGATCGAATGCAAATACATTTCTGTAACAAGATTGCTTGGACCTTGCTCAAGATTGACCTCTGACCTTCCTTTATGAGAAATGGACATGCTTGACTGCTCCACGCTGACGGGGAGTGTGTTCAATTAATGCGCACATTATAAAGAATGTGCAAGCAATGCTGGCAAAATTAAATCCTTTTTGCGATCTGTCCGCGTCGGAGCGTTCATAAATTGAAGCAAGCTTGAAAGAGCTGTCCTCAATCAATTTCAGCTCCCGCCCCTGACCTGATTAGGCTCTGTGTATCAGTATACATTCCCGGAATTAAATCTGGTTGGGTGAGCATTAACGGTATTAATGAGAGAGGGACCCGGGGCCTCTTGTTGCTTCCCATCACGTTGTTGGGGAAACAACAAGGAGATTGATGAAAGCAGCTTCGGCAGGAAGGCAGCAGCCACATTATCATAATTATCTCCACACCGCACGGATTCAAAGCGAGACTAAAAGTGTCACCAGCTTTCTCCACAATCTCCCAAAAATGTAATGCTTACAGAAGGAGGCCACAGCCAGTGTGCTCCCATCTTGGTTTCTTCCACTCTCAGATTATTCTGACATGGTTGCCTTCAAATATTTCCCAGAACTCCCTTGAGGCCATGCAAAGTTGGTCTGTAAGAATCAGATTTCCTATGCAAAATGTGTAAGTTGTTTCTCAGGTAGAGACATTCTAGTCTTCTCTCCTCTCCCCTCTCCCTTTCCTTCCCCTCCCCTCCTCTTCCCCTCCCCTCCCCTTCTTTCCCTCCCGTTTCTCCTCTCCTCTCCTCTCCTCTCCTCTCCTCTCCTCTCCTCTCCTCTCCTCTCCTCTCCTCTCCTCTCCTCTCCTCTCCTCTCCTCTCCTCTCCTCTCCTCTCCTGTCCTCTCCTTTCTTTTTTCCCTCCCTTCCTCCCTCCCAGGCTTCAGGGTGGAGTTTGTGCATCATGGTCAGGAATGGAAGGATGCACTCCCTCGCCTACAAGAACAGTCAGGAAGAGAGGGCAATGAGGAGCTTGGTGCCCATGCTTCCCTTGAGATGAGAACAGTGGGCACCGGCCAAGCATGTCTGCAGGAAGCTTCGTGAGTTTATCTTGGTGAGCTGAAAGAATCAGGCCACTACCATTTGTGGTGAGAATCAAGATATCACACGAGATGGTGCAGCCCTGGGCTTCTGTTAATATTTATTTCATGGGCACATGTGTGGGAGTTGCATGTGTGTATACATATGTTTGCACGTCATGTGTGCTGATATCAGTCATCATCTTTAACTGTTATTCCATATTATTCTTTGGACAAAGGATCTCTTATCTAAACCAGAATTCACAATAATGCTGGTCTGACTAGTCAGCTTATTGTGGGGGTTCCCTGTCTCCACCGTAGTCTTTCATCAGCTTCCCTGGGGTCTGGTATCTAAACTCTATGGCAGGCACTTTAGCTGCTGGTCATCTCCCTCGCCTGCTGCCATAGTCTTGACCCAATCTCACATTCACACAGTATTACTTCAGCATCTGCTGAGGGTTCCCGTGAATCATAAGCCCATATTCATGGAGAAAGGACAGAGATAAGCCAGTCTCTCAAGGGTCCAAGGGGCCACACTCCCAGTCGCACTGGAGAATTGCTCGTGGGATTTGTTCTTGGCTGTTTTGGAAAAGACAATCTTCTTTACAAAGCGACACCCCAGAATGAATCAGCTTGTTACACATGTTTTCACTGCGATCACTGTCGTAGGGGCTGAACTCGCCCTTTGGAGGCTTGGAATTGATGCTCGGAATTAAATTGGATTCAGCAGGGCTGCGTCTGCTGCCGGCAGTGGAATGCCTCTCAGTGTCTATTATCGTCCCCAGTTCCACACTGGAGAGAGCCCCTGCTCTGGAGTGAAACCATTTATAAAAGAGAAAGCTGGTCAAGCAGTATTCAAGTTGAAGTGCCTGCTCCAGCCCTTAAAGGGGAGGTTGAGGGAAGTGGGTTTGGGGAAACCTTTGAAGATGACGGTACATGGACACAGGCCTTGTCAAGTCATTTGCTAAAACCGTGAAGACTGTTCTTGTCTTGCAAAATGGAAGTCAGGACTCTATCTTGTGATTGCCGGGGACACTTGGGACTTGCATCATCTGTTTCAGAGTCCGTGATAGAAGCTGAGAAGCCAAACCCTGGAGCAGCATAAATCTGGGAAATATTTTTCCTTTTGTTTTTGATTTTGCTATTTCTTTTTCTAAGACAGGTTCTCGCGTGAACAAAGCTGTCATGAAACTCACTATGATCCCTGTCTCCACTTGCCAAGGGCAGAGTCCAAGAGATCTTCAAGAAGATCGTCTTGGAGTTCCCTTCAATCAGCTGGAGAGTCCCCAGCACACCATCACTCGTCTGGACGTCCTGTGCTGGCTGTGTGCTCTCATGTCTGATTCGCTCTTGTAATTTTCTTACAAGATACATTAGTGCTCACCGCGTGCAGGATAGATGAACTAAAATCTAGGCTGATGGGAAATAGTGAGGAAGTAAGAGTCCATACAGGCATCTAGTACCACGCCTCAAAATCAGGCTGGTTGTCTTTATAGTTTTCTCATAGACCAAAGTGAAACATTCACTCTCTTTGAGCAGAAGAAAACATGATCATCATTGCTTCAGTTATTACAGCACGTCATCGGTGCTAGGAGAAATCCGGAGAACAGAGAGACGGCCTGACGGAGATCAGCAAATTCAGTGTCTAGTGAGGCCTGTTTCGGCTGTGCTTCTGCTGTGCTCTCCCTGAATGACCAGAGGAGGAGAAGGAGTGGCTTGGAAACCTTCTTCCTTCATAAGGGACTGTCCCCACTTGTGGGGCTCTAGCATGGTGACCTCATCATTTCCCTGGGGTCCCCAGATCTTTGTGCCTCACGCTGTCGAGTACTCCACTCCGGGAAAGAGCCCACGGATGATACAATTGTGTTTCCTATTTCTTCAAATAAGTAAAAGTCGGTGAGGAAAGGGTGCGGGCCGGCTAGCGCCGAAAGCCGAGGATGATTACCCAGGACTATGAAACGAAGCCCCACAGCTCTGGTCGGCACTTCTGCATCGCTTCTGTTGACAGGGTGGAGAGCTGGGTCAGACATCGGGGGAGCCTGCAATAGATGCCCCCACCATAGCAGAAGCAATACTGAGTGTCCCTATTGGCGTCCAGGCAGCTCACACAAAACAACTTTGCTCGGCCTTCTGGCAAGTGAGACGCCTGCAAGCATAATTGTCTTTGGATTTTGCTTGTCGGCTTGGGACACACGGAGGAGCTCAACATTTGTTTGTGTGAGAACCCCAGGGTTCCTCTCTGCCCCTAGACCACGGTGTTTTCTTCACAGAGGGCACAGGGTGGTCGTCTGAGTCTGCTCGGGAGACACTGGGTATTCTCTCTTGGTGTCTAAGGACTGCTTGAGGGCAGCACTATGTGTGATGTGAGTTGGGGTCCGTTGTGGCCACAGTGGACAGGAGTCGGGAGCTCCCTGGGACTCCTTCCTGGTGGGCGTGTCTAGCTCCACAACCAGTGCTTGGAATCAGAGGAAAAAGAACAGCGAGGTCCTTTTAACTTGTGTCCTGAGCATTGCCAGCTCTGACAGTGTCGTTGATGTGCAGCCCAAGCAGAGGGCGGACTCGGATGCGAGGGGCGTGGTGGGGAAGGAAGTCCTCGTGCCCTGAGCCTTTCTACTAACATCCCGGGGCTGGGAGCTTCACTTCCATCTCTGAACCGCCTCCCTGTGCAACCTTCTGGGAAGACCATGAGTCTCCTAAATCTGTTGTGTAAGCCCCCCACCCCACCCCCAGTTAGCACCCAAGCTGTGAGGACATGTTCATTACAATTCCAAACGTTAATATGCAAAGTAGCTTGAACTGAAACTGCTAAACATTCCCACATCTCCTCAGCCCAGCTGTGTACACCCCGCATTCCTGGCGCACGCAGGCTGCATGTTTCATGTTTAAAGTTACCTCTTTCTTCCAAGTTTTCCACATGAACAACCTTAGCAGTGCACGTGTCTACATCTTCACTTGACCTAAAACACAGTAAAAAAAAAATGTAGGTACAGATTCTGAGAGAATTAACAAATGCCTCATAATGTCTTTTAGCAGGGCAAGGATTATTAGCACGGTATAATTTTAAAATTGCAATGCATAGGGAATATAAAAAGAAATGCAACTTTAGTTATTTAGAACCATAAATATTAATTATAACAATCTCTACTTTGAATATTTCCAACATTTATTAACACACTGCCTGAGGATGTTGTGTTTGCTGTTCATTTTCCTGCATAGGATTCAGTTCAGTAAGATTTTAGCATTCTGAACATTAAGTCTCTGTGCGCAACATTGCAAGTATAATATTATGCAGAGTATTTATTCTGCTCTGGCACAATTAAGGCTCATGGAGATAGTAATTTTCATCACAATCACCGAGACAGTACACTAAGTAAGGAGAGCTGAGATCTGCTGAGCATGCTGATCGCTGAGACGCACCAGAAGGTCGAGAATGGTTGGATTTGGCTCTCAGTTTTCTAACGTCTGTTCTGTCTTGCATTCTTTGTGAAGCAACTGCTCAACTTTTTGCAGAAGTTTTCAAGGTTTTCCTTTGTACTTGGTACCGCCTTTAGCTCCCAGCGCTGGCGTGCAGAGTTCAGGTGAACCTCCCTTCACAACTTGTATCAGAATTTGGGAAGCCCCGGATTCTTAAACGCAGGGTTTTTCTCTTCCTCCAGATCTGCCAGGCTGAAACAAAATGACCTCATTCTCTCACTTCTCACACCAGGAAGGTAGGAACAAAGAAGGCTTGTGGGAACGTCCCCATCAAGGTGGCTGAACGTGTTGACACTTTTCCCAGGTTTCCGGGTTCTTTCTGGAATCTCTGTGCAAGTGACCTTTTGCTCTGATCTTTTCTGCCAATATTTTAATTCTGCTTCCAAGTATATATTTAGTATATATTTAGAAAGGATGAGTTCTTATTTTATGGAAACAGGAACACACATTTACTTATTTATTTATTTATTTACTTATTTATTTATTTATTTTATTGTGGGGGGGTCTGTTGTGTGTGGGCGTGATGGCTGAGTGAGGGAGAGGCGGGCTGTGAGGTGGGCTGTGGAGGAGCAGGGACGCTCCTCTAGCTCTCCGGTCAGACGCTCTGTGGGAAGGCCGAGGTGGCTCATGAGCGCCCGGCTGATCCACGCTGAACATGCTCCTCTCTCCTCATTCCCTCGAAGTGCTGCTGATCAGCCCCGGGTTCCATTCCTGATCCTGGTCCTAACCTCACCTTTAGTTTCTGTATCTGAGAGGTGCAGATTCTCTGGCCCTTCCCTTGAAGCAGAACTCAGAAGCACAGCACGTTGGAGACCTCAGCTCCTGCAGTCACTTAGGATCAACACCATGCATAAAGTGTCTCGGAATTTCCCGTGCTCATGGAGTGGAAGGAAGCTATACACTTTGTATTTAGCCACCATGCCAGCAGGCTCAATTTACATGAAGAAAGACGAATTTACTTAAGACTTGTCAGTGGAAAAATCCAAGGGCCAGTCCCTCCATGTAGCCGGCTCCTTCCTCCCCACCCCCCCTTGTCAGCCACTAGCTTGTCACTGGCCATTCTCTGCTTTATGAGAGACCTCGAAATTTTCATTTATTTCCCTGTCTGTGCTCAGATTTCAAATCATTTTTTCATTGATTGCCTGTGAGTGATAGAGTGGCCCTGCCCCTTGATTCAGTTACAAAACCCTCCCACCCCATAGGATGGAGCAAGGCACTGGGGGATGGGGGTGGGGGTGGGGAAACACTGCATGCTGAACCCTTGCTCCATCTCAGCCATTCCCGGGTGTGTAGGCTTCTGCCAAGGACCATATCCTCTGGCCTTCACATCCCAAGTGCAGGGATCCCAAGTGAGGGACTATTCAGTTTATGTGGTATGGAGGATGGAGCCCAGATCTTCCTATGTGCTAGGCAAGTACTCTACAAATGAGCAGCGCCCCATCCAATGGCAAGATTTGTGCCAGTTCCCCCCACTAGAGGCTATTTTAAAGAACTGTCTACTTTTGATAGGTGCAAACACTTCTATTCTTGATATCTGCAGCTCTATAAAGAAAACTGAAAATAACACAATCCAGTGGGTCTGAGATTCCTTGTTATTCCGGGTACTAAATGAGAGTCAGGAGTTTGAATTGTAACCACAGGCTCGCTGCACCCCCCTCAAGCTTCAAAACAGAAGCTCAGCACGACCAAGTGATGAGCAGGGAACCCACAGCACCACCAGCCAGCGCACTCATCTGCACCCCACACAGCTTCTCCTTCCCCTCACTCCCTGGCTTCTTCCCCCTGAGTGAAGAAAGGCCCCACCCTTCGCTTGCGCCCCACCCTATCTCTGTCCCCCTAGGGGCTCTTGTGCTTCCAACACTGTCATTGTGAGTTTCTGCATCTCTGTGAAATCTAACCATGGCTTATGCTCTGGGATCCCTTATTTTTTTAATTTTTTTATTATTTATTCAATTGTGCATGTGTGTGAATGTATGTGTGTGTGTGTGTGTGTGTGTGTGTGTGTGTGTGTGTGTGTGTAGAACCACAGACGAATTTGGGAACCACTATGGACACCTCCACCTTCTCCTTGTTCACTCTGCCCCTGGATTCACAGGCTCCGCCCTATCAGGACCAGAAGCGCAGGCCGCCCCCCCCCCCCCCCCCCGCTTCCGCCTGGCATCTATACGTGGGGTCTAGGATCCTAACTCAGGACCTTCCGCCTGCAAGGCAGAGGCTTAACCCTTGAGCCACCTCTCCAGCCTCTGGGATCCCTTCTTTTTTGGGGGGGAGATCCCTTCTTGAAGACAATCTTTCCTTGCTCGCCCAAACTCACACCCAGCACATGTATCTCTGTTCTTTCTTACAACGGAAATCAAAAATGCTTGTGTGTTTGTTTGTATACCTGTGGTTATGTGTGTATTTGTATGTCTACTCTGTGTCTGTGAGTGTCTTTGTGTACTTTGTGTATGTGTGTATGCACATACTCTGTACATGTGTTTGTGTGGATATCCTGTGTTCATACGACTGTGTGTGTGTATCCTATATGTGTGTAAAAATAAGTGTGTGTACCCCGTGTGTGTGAATATACTCTGTGTATGTGTATACCTATTTTGAGTATGTGTATGTATACCCTATATATGTGCGTACACCCTAAGTGCATGTGTGTGTGAGTATACCTGTATATGTGTGTGTATGTATACCCTGTGTGAGTGTGTGAGTGTACTCTGTGTGAGTTGTATATGTATACCCTGTGTATGTATGTATATACTGTGTATGTGAGTATTCTCTGTTTCTATGTGAATGTGTATGTGTGTGTATACCCTGTGTGTAAGTATACTCTTGTGTATGAGTGTACTCTATGTGTAACTCCAAGTGTGTGAAAGCACACAGACACCAGAGATGAACCTCCAGTGCTGTTCCTTAGGACCACCCACCTTGTTTTCTGAGACTGGGTCCCTTGTTGGCCTGGACCTCAGAAGCTAGGTTTGTCTGGCTGGCCAGCATACCGCAGGCCTTTGCGTGTCTGGCCTCCCCAGCCTGGGGTCACAGGGACCCAACACCATGTCTGGCTTCTCATGTGCGTTGTGGAGCCTAAACTTGCAAGGATAACTTTACCAACCAAGCCTTCTCCTCAGACCCCAAACATGCACACACACTTATAAAAATAAGTGTATAAAGTACATATTTTCCTGTGGATCCAGACACATTGACACCTACTGTTGGAGACTAGAAAGACCTTTTAAAATACCCAAGCGAGATTCTCAATATTGTGAATACTAATTTTTGAAAAGTGTGCAAACACAGATATATGTAGCAATTACTAGCAAGCTAATTAGCACTTCCTGCAGGAGGATTTGTTCCTGCTCCTGGTTGAGACAAGGTCTCCCTGCGACCCAGGCAGAAGTCAAGCTGGTGAGTCTCCTGCCTCAGCCTCAGGAAGGCTGGCTTACAGGTGTGTGTCATAGGCCTGGCCAAGCTCGGTTTAATCTGCCTCCTGGGACATCACTATCACACCACTTAAGGAAAATCTTCCTACCTTTGCAATTCTATTTTTACTTTCCCTTTAATCCTCTACAAAGTCAAATGTCACTGAAATAGTTTCATTTTTAACCTGAGGAACCTATTTTTAGGTAATTAAGTAATGAATGCAACATTACATTGAATTTCCTCAGAATTTTTTTTCCGGCTTAACTGGCCCTGAGTAATAGGAACTGTCAGCGCCTTTTTCTCTGATTATATTAATTAGCTCGCTCACCTTGCAGATTCAGTGGATAACAAGAATTTTATCCAAACTTGAAAAATTGACTAGAGGTTCAAAAGTTATATAACTTTAATAAAAACAAGAGTAACTAAATTAGCCTTCCCATTTCTCACCAAGAAGGTTAATTCTGTAGCATTCTCCATATCTCATTTCTATCTCCACAGAAAGGACGGCAGGATAGACACCATTTCTATCATTTTAGCCAAGTAGTAGAGGCCTTCAAGTCTGGACTTGCACAGGAACCTGGGAATTGGAAGAGTGCCGTGTGCAGGAATCAGAGGAGTGCCGTGTGCAGAAGCTGCAAAAGTGAGATGTTGCTCCTGGCTTCCGCACACTGCTACTTCCTGGTAAAAGTGACTTCCGGGCCCCCTCAGCCTGCAGTCAGTTGGCTCTTCCAGTGGAACCCAGCAGAGGGTGGGCTGAATAATCCCCTGCAGGGAAGACTCAGGTGTCCCCACCCACTGACCCCTGGGTGATGCACCTTCCTGGCTGGCACCCAGGGGACCTGGGGATGGCCCCTGGCCTTGCTTCTGCATATGCTATAGAGTTCTACAGTCCTCCCCCCCCCCCAGAGAAGAGGACATCATTAGCCCTGTAGCTTAGGGGAGTCACGTAAAAGAGCTGCCAATGTTAGCCAGCCGCTGGCAGATTGATGGAACAGACCGACATGTCCAGCAGCGTGTGAACTTCAGGTCCAATGTGATCAACTTCCCAGGGAGACAGAAAGTTCTAGCTCAAGAGGAAGAGAGGCAGGAGCCTGAGAGGTAAGAACAAGCACTGGACAGGCAGGGGTAAGGACTCGTAATCATGAGGATCTGAATTCAGGTCCCCAGCACACATATAAATGCTGTGTTTTTGTCTTTGTAACCCCAGTGCTAGGAGGCAGAGACAAGAAGAAGGCTGGACTCACCGACCAGCAGCTTGGACAGAGTAGAGAGCTTTGGGTCCCTGGGAGACCTTGGCTGAAAAGACAAGTGGCACATCACAGAGGAAATCATTGCTGCTGATCTCTGACTTCTGCTTGTGTATGCAGAGGCCGACGCACCTTGCACACACAGCACACAAATACACAGGAACTGCGTTTGTACTTGAAGGCAGTGACTTCATTTAACTGGTGATGCATGTTACTGGCTCCCCAGCTTTTCATCTTGGATCCTGTCTGGGTTCTCCAGAGGAACAGAACCCTAAGAATGGATAAGCAAATATATCCATTACATGTCTGTGTGTGTGTGTCTATGTGTGTATATGTCTATGTCTCTGAGTTTGAGTGTGTGTGCCTGTGTATGTGTGTGTGTATGTGATCTATTAGACTGACTTGAAAGATAGAATCTGAATAATGCAACAGAAGCTGCCTGTATCTGCTTATTTTTTGAGCCATCTCGGCAATCCAGTCTGGTACTGAAGACACAAGGATCCTTGGGAAGTTTCCCAGCAATTCCAGGTAGTTGCCAAAGGTCAGATGATCCCTGCAGAGTTCTAGAACCTCCACTATGCTGGAAAGCAAAGAGACTAAGCTTTGACGCCACAAAGAATGTCAGTAGCAGCTAAGAGAGGGGACGGAAGACCTGCAGAGAACTCCACAAAAGTCCACAGTGAAAGGTGAGGGTAAGTCACCTCTCCCCTGCACTTCCTTTTATGGGGTTCGCCGATGGAAAGCACCTCCCACTATGGGGTGGGTCTTTCTCATGAATTAGACAATCTCCTGCAGGTTTGCTTAAGGACTTGCCTTAACTATCAATTCTTTACCGCTGTGCCCAAAGCTCAGCCTGCAACTGTCAGGTTGACAGGGGTATCAACTATAACAGATCCCAACCCTGCCTGCCTCTCAAGGCTCTGTGGCTCCCAATTCCTCTAATTTCCCACTGAATCTTAGCACAGCTCCCAGGCCACACTCATCCTTCACTCCCCAGTCATTCATAGGGTTTGTAACCAAATAAAAGTCCACATCCTTAAGTAAATACTGCCCCCTGGGGGTGAGGTAGACTCTTGCACATAATATTTTGAGTCTCCATTTTGTTAAGAAAAATATGAATAAGAACTATTACAATTAATTGCAAGTTGTAAAAATACACATCCGTCTATTTGAGGAAATATGGAAAGTAGAAACCATCAAAGCTAAAGAGAGGAATAAGTGGAAAACCAGAGTTCATAGAATCCCATTCCCCACACCTAACCTCTGTCCACCCTCCTGACACTCTGGCCTTGGGGTTCAGAAACACCAGCCAATTGGCTGATGATAGAGCAGGAATATTGGGATGGGGGAATTATATGTCTTGTTTCCCTAGAGAGTTATAACGTCCACCCTCCACAGCAGCACCCAGTGAACTATAAAGAGAGTGCAGCTTGACACTTTGGGAACCTACCTTTTGTTCTCCTGTACCCCAAAGGTGACTATGGAGTCAGGAATTATTCATAGGCCATTAGATCGAATGTGCTTGTCTAAATGTGGGCTGACTGATTTGGATCAGTTTCTCCACTATCCCCTCTCATTCCTTTCAGAGTGGAAGTACAAATCCTGTGTCTAACCCACCCTCGGAGTTTCAAATCAATAGATTGTTCCACCTCATGGTTCACCCGGGTCATTTGCCTCAGAAGAGATCACACCTGAGCTTTGCTCTTACCCTAGTTCACTGCCGTGCCACATGATTGTCTATAATCCACACCTACTGTCTTTAAGCAACTGTCACTGTGCTAACCATGCTACTCAGGATCTGACTTGCCAATGATTGGAGTTTAAAGACCCAAAGGTTGGTAGTGTAACATGTGTACAGCACAACTCTTCACTGTGAAGACTAAGAAAATATAGCTGATAAATAAACTTGATATTTGTTTTCAGTATTTCATGGGGTGCTTTTCTTAAAGCAAAGATGTTCAATCATTACATAAAAATGTGTCAACCTTAAACTATCAAAAACTGCATCCAGATTTCTGGGGTCACACCTCAGTGTTCATGAGTTAAGGAGAACTAGTATTTAGAATGGTGACTTCTGTCTCCTTAGATCTCTCATGCCTATTTACTGACTGTGTTTGCAATGTGCTTTAACTCATAAAATAAGAGCAAAAAGTCAGACATTCTCTTACATGTTCTTGAGATCAGGGGTGTTTTTCATCAACAAGTAAGTCCCGAGCAGCCATCTAACCACTCAGTAGAGACTGCATGCCGGACAGGGACAGATGCCTCCCGGGAAGTGTGGCTGACATCTCTCTGAATCTTCCACACACGAGCGATTCATGCCTTCTTACCGAGGGCCATGTGTTCCTCACTGTCCACGCACCTGGCATGATGACAGGGTGCTGGACACTGGCTGGGGTAAGAGACCAAGCTTGTGGGAAAGCAGGCAAGGCAAGGGAGGGGTGAGGCGTGAGGGGTGAGGGGTGAGTCTATCCCACAGCGAGTCATCTCCCTGGGAGCTGGTCAAGCAGCTATTGAGCTTCATAATCAAAGGGACCCCAGGGAAAGCCTCTTTCAGCATTTGCCTGGTAGGGACATGATCGAGTATGGAGAACTCAGCCCGTTCCAAGCGTTATCGTTAGAGGAGTCTAGTGCCTGAAGATGGTTTATAACAAGTCAGGAAAACTACCAGTTGTTTTTTTAGAATCCAGGCAAACAGAACCCTATTTGTTATTTCTAATATGAGTCTGGCTGTGCAAAAGCCCCAATAAGTATTCTAAGGTGCAGTGTTCCCAACACAAGTCATTTATGTGACTTACAGCCCCTTGCTCTTGCTTGTATGGTGTATCTTAATTTTACTATGCCATTCAGTACTGTACCTCATCGTATCTCATGTAACAAATGAGATTACATGCATCCGAGGTGCCGAAAGAGCATGCACACCAAAACAGGAAATGTATAACTTGATGGGCCATTCTTACTTGGCAAGAGGCAGCGTACACAGTGGGCTTTCTGTCCTTGAAATACTTTCCAGTTTTGGCCAATCTTGGAACACAATAAGAATATGCCATTTTGTTAGAGAGAGCTTTAACAGGCGCTGGAATGCAATGTGGAGATAGATACATTGACCAAGGAGAACAGTCGTCCCATATATTAAGACAAAATGTAATACGCTCTGTGTTTCAAAAACCAAAACGAAACTCTTTTTTGATTAGGCTTTAAGCGCAGAGCTGAAAGTGATTCTAAGATGACAGCTGAACCTCACATGCAGAATAATGTTGTTACAATGCCTAGGGACACCTGCCAGGGAGGGTCAGTGCAGAGTGTACTCTTGCCTGCTTCCCTTGGCCACACTAGGGTTTCTAGGGTGTCTGGTTCAGCTGGAAGGGGGAATGATTTGAATGCCAGAGGCCTTTCGGGTCCCAGTGGATGTGAGTGTACATGATGTATGGAGGGTACTTATAAGCACTATGGCAGTCAGGTGACATTTCCTGCATGGGCTGTAGCGGGACCAAGGGGGAGCACCAGAACGCATCTTCTTACACTGAACTGCCTTTCACGAGTGGGGCCTTTGGGAGCTCCAGCTTGAGGTTCACCAGTCACTTTAAACCATAGGGAATGTGGTTTCCTTGGCTGGATGGAGGAATCAGCCACAGCTTGTGTCTGGCTGTGTTCCTTTCGTTCAGCTTCCAACCCTGGCTTTTCCCATGACCCTCACACCTCTGGACTTAACCAGTCTGCTGCTCTTAGTGTCTACAGCTGTGTGAGTAAAGCCACTTTTATCTGCCCACGGAAGCAGAGCATGTATGTCACTGATGGAAACACCAGCCTTCACTGTGGAGTGGACCCTCACCACTTTGGTACTTTATTTTCAAAGCTCAGTTGGGCACAGATATGCAGGTCTGTGTCAGAGCCTGGTCCTACTTCATGGCTCCATGTGGCCTTGCTGCCTGCCTTGTGTGTCCTTGTGTGGCCATGTCAGATCCCACACAGCTCTATAGACAGATCCTGGAATTCAAATAGTGCAAACTGTCCAAACTTCTTAGCCAGTTTCACAAATGCTTTGGGCTTCTTTCCATTTTCCTTCATGCGTTTTTTTTGAAAGAAGTTTAGAAAGGAACTTTCTAAGCTTTAAGAAACATTCATTAGGAGTAAAGAAAATAAATGGAAATTTAAACTATAAAAATGGCATATATTTACATTTCTTCAGGATTTTTTACATTTTTTTTAGCAGGTTCAAATTTCAGGATAGAGATTCTATGAATTTCCATTAACATTTTGTGTTTTGAAAAAAACAGTAATTTTTAAATAGTTGATTTTCTAAGGAATTGTGTTCATTGTGGCTTCTTACAGCTATGCCAAGTTTACTTATTAGTTATGACAGCTTGTTTTGTGTATTAATCAAATTGTTCTGCATATAAGAATATATTGCCACAAAAAACCTTTTTCCTCCTTTATAATTATTTCTATTTTTCTTTGTTGCTGATCTATAACTTTGATACAAGTTATCCAATCTGACATAGTAGTAGTTATCTTTTACTCAGAGAATGTTCTCTTGTAGTCCTAATTTACTAGAACTTTAATATGAATAAACATCAAGTTAATCAAGTTATTAGATAGCATTATATATATATTATATTATTATTATATTAGCATTATATATATTATTATTATATAAAAGTGTCATAAGGCATGGTTCTGAATGACTTAGTAAAATGTAGAGGCATAGTACAAAGGTGTCTGTGTGCAAAACTGGCAACCTGAGTTTAATCCCCAAAAACCATAATACATGTTCGAAGGAGATAACTGACTTCTGAAAGTTGTTCTCTCATCTCCACACATGCACCATAGTACCTGTGAATGTGCATCCTCTCTCTCTCTCTCTCTCTCGTTCTCTCTCTCTCTTTCATTCTCCATTTCTCTTACCCTCTCCCTTTCCTCCTTTCATTTCTCCATTCCTTAAAATGAAAGAAAGAAATCACGTGATTTGCCCTTGACTGAATGAATCTGGGTACGTCACTGATGTTTTCATTGCACAAAGTTGTGTAAAATCCTTTTACTGTGTAGGTAGGATTCATTTGCTCCTTTTTGGGGGAACATTTAGACAAGGTCTCACTTTGTACTCTAGAGAACCTTGTCTCTGTCTCTCAAGTGCTGGGATTACAGTGTGTATCACCATACCTGATTGTGAGCTTCTGCCTTGCTAAACACGTTTGCTTTCTTGTACTGAAAACACAGATGTGGTTTTCTTTGCATATTTGTGTCAAGGCTTCAGGGGAGCTCCTGCCTCAGAAATTCATCTCTTTTCCAAAATTTGTCTCTAGAACTGGCTCTGTTTCTAGCAATTCTTGAAAGAAATGAACACTCAAGTCCTGAAGATTTATTTTGTTTTCTTTTTCTTTCTTTCTTTCCTTTCTTTGTTTCTTTCTTTCTTTCCTTTCTTTGTTTCTTTCTTTCTTTCCTTTCTTTGTTTCTTTCTTTCTTTCCTTTCTTTGTTTCTTTCTTTCTCTTTCTTTCTTTCTTTCTTTCTTTCTTTCTTTCTTTCTTTCTTTCTTTTTCTTTCTTCTTTCTTATTTCCTTCTTTCTTCTTCCTTCCTTTCTTTCTTTCTTTCTTTCTTTCTCTCTCTCTTTCTCTCTCTCTTACGCTCTCTCTCTCTCTCTCTCTCTCCTTCATTCCTTCCTTCCTTTCATTTTAAGGAGTGGAGAAATGAAAGGAGGAAAGAGAGAGGGTGAGAAAAATGGAGAATGAAAGAGAGAGAGAGAGAAGAGAGAGAGAGAGAGAGAGGATGCACATGGACAGGTACCATGGTACATGTGTGGAGATGAGAGAACACCTTTCAGAAGTCAGTTATCTCCTTCGAACATGTGTTATGGTTTTTGGGGATTAAACTCAGGTTGCCAGTTTTGCACACAGACACCTTTGTACTATGCCTCTACATTTTACTAAGTCATTCAGAACCATGCCTTATGACACCTTTATATAATAAATGCTATCCAAGGTACCAAAATAGCTCTGCAAACTAATATGTGAAAATGTGTAGTTACACCTCCTCCTGTATTCAAACCTATAGATATATCTATCTTTTCCTGTAATCTTTAGGTGAATCTGTATTTGGAGCATTGCACATTAGTGCCAGAGTGATGGTTATACAAATTTTAAATGGCAAAAGTTAAATATTTTATGGAGGAAATAAAAAATTCGAACCTGGATGATAAATCTATTGATATTGTTTGACATATTGGTAACATCCTTTGTAGAGGAAAGAGAGTTAACAAGTCATTCTGGGAAAGAATAATGATGACACATGGAGGCAAACACTATTAATGCTGGATGGAAGCAAGCAGATGTTAATGGATCCCATAGTTCCTGTGTTTTGTTGCTTAGCTCAAAGCCAAGGCTCCAATTGCATGGATGTTTCCAGTGCTTGTTTCCAAGCAAAAGCAAATCCCTCATGTTCAGTTTATTTGCTGATGATGTGAGGCATCGTTGATGCAGATGCAATGCTGAGAAAGAAGCTCAGGTGAGCATTCGAACACCTAACACCAAGATGCTGAACTTCCTCCTTCACCGAGAGCTGCCGGAAGCACGCACACTGTCCTGTGTTCAGTGCTGAGCGAAGCGTGACCTGAAAATGATTTCTTTATGCACCTTTTATACTGAGCTACAAAAGTCTGTGCTGTGTTTCTGGAAATGCAGGCTTTATTGGACCAGCATACGGCACTCTCTCTGCTGGACCGGCCCACTACAGTCTGTCCACTGGACCTGCTCACTGCAGCCTCTCTATCTTGCTCTCTTGCCCTCCACACTGATGCGGAGGAGCCTGGACATGCGGCTGCCTGATTGGACTCCATAGATCGCATTCATTTTGACAAGAAATAAGAACTATTGTGCTCAAGCTGTCCTGACACCTTTCTCAAACTGTCGTGTTCCTCACTTTCCTCCACACATCATTCTTGGCAAATGCATCATGTACGCCCTCCTGTGAGCATCTGGCATGGTGTCTAGAAGAGATGCAGTGCGCTAATTCTTGACAACTGGGACTTCCTAGTGGGCACAGCACATAAGTGCATGGGTGGTGACAGGGGCAGACGAGGTCATCTCTGCCTGTTCTCCACAAATCACAGGAAGTCCCACATTCATATTTTCTTCCCAAATGTGTTCTTATTTTGGAACAGTGTGGAAGGCCTGTCTGGAGCATCTGTCTCCAATGAATGAACTATTTTAAAGTATTTTCCTGCCTTTGATTGTCCTCACAGCAAAATAAATTCTGGAATCTAGATGAACTAAGGGTGTTTACATGACCCCGGTCAGATCTCCATGTAGAACACAGCATTTCCCCAAACTTAGCGAGTCACCAGACTTAGAGCAAAACCCTTAGGGATGGAGGGCACATCTGTTGCAGAATTTACTAAGTGTTATGGTTGCATTTCGATGTCAACTTGACGGTTGCAGACAGTTTGGGGGCAGCTGTGGAAGGTTAAGGGTTAGAATGGCCCCCGAACAAGCCTGTAGATACTTGACTGATTTCTGTGGAGAACCCAGCCCACAGTGGGTGGTACTTTCCAGTGGTGGACCGGATAATAGGAGGTGCAAGAAGGAGGGACTTGCTCTTCCCTGATCCGGTATCAACTTGCTGTTGAGTCCACTCTGCATGCATATTGTTCGCCTTAGACCGTCCTTGGCTGACTTGGAGCTTCCTCTTTTTCACCTCGTTGTTGTTGTTCCCGCTGCCTTTGGAGCCTGGTCTCTGGGCTTTGGTGCTGTTTGCTGTTCATCGCCAACGTGGGAGCCCAGTTGTTTTTCACCGACGTCGGAACCCAGTGTCTTCGACCCTGCAGAGGAGCAAAGGCTTGAGACCTTCTTGGGATCTTTGGGCTTTGTGGGACATTCCAGCCAGGAGGAGGCTGCTGCGGGTGGCTACCTTGAAGGACACTATTTTTACTTTGAGTTATTTTTTAATAAACTTGTATACACACACACACACACACACACACACACACACTACATTCTATAGATTCTGTTTCTTCAGAGAACTCTGACTAATACACTAAGAGATTGCTCATTACAGAATTTGTGAAGTCCCCCTCACCATCTTGCAAAAACAGGGGCTGCAATGGCACTAGAAACTTGATTTTGGCAGGATGAATATATTCCCAAAGGTGTTAGCTTCAATAGATTGTTGACTAGTGAACCTATAGTCTATGCTCTTAGCAGTGCAAGTGAATTTAAAATTATAAAGGCATACATCATTTCTGTTTTCTTCTATGTGTACAACATGTGTGCATGTCAATAGGCATGTGTATTTGTGTGTGAATGCAGGAACACTTCTGTCACTGCATGTGTGTGGAGGTCAGAGGACATCCTTCTCTGACAGTCCTTGTCCTCTGTCTTGTTTCCTTGTTCTGCTATGCAAGCTGTTGCCATCTGCACATCCTGCAGCAACATTGGGATCACAGACAAGTCCCTACTGCCTCGGGTTTACTAGGGACTCTGGGGATTTGAACTCAGCTGCTCACACTTGCATGGCAAATGCTTTTACCCAACGAGCCCTCTCTCTGATCCTGGAGGAGCATTTTGAATTTGAATCTCCAATGCATATGTACTCTGAACGAGAGATCACATATAGGGATAGTGATTTGATACAGCCTTATATCAATCATAGCACCTTAGTAATGACTGGTACAGAAGCCCATCTGCAAAAGGTAACTACAAAGGAGGGACGATCAATGGTCAGCACAGTGAACTCACATTCCTAGGATCACATCATTCATCTTGAGAATCTTCTAAACCAATGGTGACATTTGCATAATCAAGACCCAAGCTGGCTCTTAAGAAAAGGAAATAAAGAGGCTGATAACCACCATCCTTCTGGAATTCACCTCAAATACTGTTTCTCTCACACCCTCTTGGAGAATCCATTGCAAACATCCCCCAACCTCTTGCTTCCACTGTCCTGCGCCCAGCACTCGAAATATGAGTGGTTCTTTAAATTCATGTGTTGATATGTTTTTGGGTATTTAAAGCTATTCAATTGAAAAAGATATTCAAAAGTGGCAGGAGAAAGAGAGGGCATAAAAAGAAGCTAACTGAGGGGGGTGTCATGAGGGATACATGTCAAGAGTTAGGGAAAGAAATGCGGGAGAAACACAAGACAAAAAGATTTGTAAAGGAAAACGTGACATATTCTTGTGAGCTGCGTCCAGAAATGTTTTGAAGTAAAACAGAAAAGCATCATTAAAATCTCCAACAGCATACTAGCCATTGACGCCCAAAGATTGCCTGGAGCAGGGTGACCCCCTCCCATTCACGGGCCTGGGGGTGTGCACACTTCTGTGACGCTCCTTCCTGGCAGGACAAGCGCTTGTCATTTCTCTGCTATTATTTAAACTTCTCATTTCTGTTTCTGTAAGCTCTCGATATTCCACATTACTTGCATAATAACAGTTTATTTTCAAATGCCGCTAGAGCTGAAATGTGCCGCCCAAGAAGTCACCTTGGCAATCACTGAATTACGAAACACACATCATCACACCTCTCTGAAGCACCACTGAATACCATAAAGTACATTGGAGGGATCGGAAAGTGACAGGTGCTCACTCAGAGGCAAGACACGCTTGCTTCGAGAGCCCACAAGTGCATGGTAATTACTTACAAACACGAGAGCATTGTTATCCCAAGGTACTGCAGAAATCCTCTGGTGTTAACCTGGTGGTTATGGACTGATGTTTATGTGCAATAAAAACCATCTACACTTGACAACTGTACATTCATCAGAATATATGTATGGACACAGTAAAGGAGGAGTAACTTGATTACAGAATGTCACGGAAATTTCTCTGGTGTCCTGTCTGCCTCGAGGTCTTCCTTGATGACTAAGGAGTCTTCTGAGACTGTCACCTAACTTAGGTGCCTGGAAGGGCTTGCCAACTGCCTGCCTGAGCTATCTCAGGATGAAGCTCTACATGGTATGTACAGCCTGATGGGCAATGACCCCAGGGGACCCTGTGCTATTTCTACAGTTTCCCCAAGCAATGACCCCCCCAAAGGGACCGCATGACATTTCTTAGAGTGGCTGTCATGGTTATATCAGTTCTAACAGACTTTCTCCCCAGTTAGATAAGAAGCAACAGGAACTGATGATTAAGGGAACTAGTTTAGGAACCAGCTAATATGAATTCCATTTCCAGCACCAATTGCAAGAACTTGGGTTAGTCATCATTCCTTGTGTTAGCATCCACTTCAAAAATATTATGGTGAAATTATACTAAAAGTGACAGAAATGTGGTTCTTCCTGATAAAATGTTGGTCAGAGAGGTCTTAAAGGTCCCTAGATATTATAAGTGTTTGCCATTGCTCTTGGTTTCTCTCCAAAAACTGTCAGTAAGACCTTATTACTGAAGATGCAACACAAATTGATTATAGTACATGGGCAAAATATATCAACTGGAACTGGTCTGAGGACTTTGAATAGCTTACACAGTATCAAGGAATACTGTAGAAGCTACTGGGGGGAGAAACAACTACAAGTCCCATCAACAGCATGAGATCTGTAAGTTGCAATATAAATCACCATGGCAACAGGTGACCACCAGTGTGATAGTGGCATGAATGTCAAGGAGACAACCAACAGCTTTCTGATTGGATTCAAGCCCACTTGTCAGAAGGGTACACATCCCTGTTACTGTAAACTAGAACAAGAATCTAAAAAACGGGGAAGGAAATAAATTAATAGGGAAGACAGCCAATAAACCTATAGGTAGCAAGACAGTACATCAAACTGCTCTGTAGGCAGCTGTTATTATACCCATAGAATAGGAACTCACAGTGGAAACCTTTGAGTCTAAAGCTGGATGAATGAAGGGAAATGCACATATAAGTGGGGTAGCCTGAAGAGAGGTAACTTGAATATCACAGAGGCCTGAGCTCCCACAGGAGTAGACAAGCCAGAGTGAACCCTGAGGTCCATAGAAGCACACAGATGGAAGGATGGAAGGGTGTGAGAGGGAATGGTGAAAGGAAGGGAGGGGATGAGAGGAAGGGAGGAGAGAGGAAAGCTGGGATAAATACCCAATATGCTTGTAAACGTAGAAAAAAATAATTAAAAATTAAGGACAAGAGTCTGTTTTTAAAGAGAAGGTCAAGAGAAAAAGTCATAGCTCTTGTAAAGATCACAAAAAATACCATGATAAATTATTTTAGCCTCAAACATTCATTTTCCATATGGCCATTGCTGAATGTCATGTATCCAATGTTAATAAGAAATTGGAATAGTCATATAAACAATTAAATACACTTCAAATGTTCAGTGTTTAGAATACAATAAAGCCAACTTTCTGAAGGTGATCAGCTTTTAAAGCTATTACGTGTTAAAATTTACATGCTTTAAGTTGTAACTATGATTTACTTATATGAGTAATAATAACTAATACATCCCTTAAAAACTAATTATTTCTACTGTAACTTGTTAGAACTCCCTGACAACTATATAATTATTGGACAAAAGTGTTTTTTAATGATTGATTTAGAATAATTGTTGTTCCAGGAAGACTATGTCACTTTTCTTCTTACTATTTAAAGAATAACAATAAAATACCAATCTGAAACCACTATTTGAGAGAAATATTTTTTTGGAGAAAATACTTGAAATTTTTCAACATTGTCCACATCAAAGAGACAGCTTTCAAATATCCTTTGTTTTACTTTCTTAATTTCCTCAAAAGTAAAATGGTGGGGGTCCAGTTAATCCATGTTTTTATTTTTAACAACTGATGTATGTTTAACTTGGAATTCCCTTTTGGAATCCAAGTTTGTGTTGACAGACTTTCTCATGGTGGTCTCACTCATACTTAGTTTTTTTTTTTTCAATCCATTCTGCCAATCTCTTGTCTTACATTTAGACCACTGAAATTTATTACATTTCTTTTTATTATTATTATTATTATTTATTCAACTGTGCGCATGTGCGTGTGTATGTGTATGTGTGTGTGTGTGTGCGTGTGTGTGTGTGTGTGTGTGTATATGTAGAACCACAGACGAATTCGCGAACCACCATGGACGCCTCCACCTCCTCCGCCCCGGGATTCACTGGGCTCCGTCCTACCAGGACCAGAAGCGCAGGCCGCCCCCGCTTCCGCCTGGCGTCTATACGTGGGATCTGGGATCCGAACTCAGGACCCTCCGCCTGCAAGGCGGAGGCTTAACCCCTGAGCCACCTCTCCAGCTCTCATACTTAGTTTTGACTGATTCTCCCTACTGGCCTCCTCACCAGCCTTCCTGCCTTTCTTCTGCAACCTCAGTTTACCTTTCCACCTTTATATCTCATGTGTTCTACCTGATGATTTCTCTTGATGTCATGAATTTCTACACATCCTTCATCAAAGGTGTCTAATCAGCATAGGTGAAGTCCAGCAGGTAACACAACTGTAATGTATATAGATAGACAAGGCCTGAAAGAAGCCATTGGTCCATGGTATACCAGTCAAAGATCTCCAGCAAAGCAAAATATGCATGTCCATGTGTGTGTATCTATGTATATTATATAAGCATAGATATACATGTATATAGAACACGTATATATGACACATCTTCCATATATGTGATCATGATACAAACATGAGACCTTTATCTGTCATCATGACAGCTTCAAACTAGAGTCCTAGGAAAGTCTCTGCTGGGTGTCATTTTCTAAGCAACAGAAGATCCTTGATGAGAGACAGAACAGAAAGGGTGGGATTCCTCTTTCATCCAGTATTTAGTTCCATTCGATCTTTATTAACTTGGACACTACTGCCCACAAGACCACCGCATAAATATTCGTCTCATCCAAGAACACTGCCACACACTCATGAGATACTCATCAGATCCCATATGACCACCACCAAGCTGACAAATGACCCCAAACTTCCTAATCCCTCAACAAACCCCCCCATCTTGGCCCTGATACGCATTTCCCTACAGGACCTCAAACTTCAAACCAAATCTATAATATGGTGCTGTGGTCATACTTCTTCAGTCTTGCATCTTAGGTGGGAAAATTTTGTCACACAAAGAGATACACTAACTATTTACTCAATGGGGGGTGAAGTCCTGAGTGTGCTTGCACCACTGGATGACGCTCAGCTGAAATGCAGCTAGTGTGTAAAAATAACCATACTTAAATACCATGATATAAAGCCAATGTGTCTATATCTCATGCAAACAAATGTATCCATGTTGACAAATGTATTCATGTCCACAAATGTATTCATATAGACAAGTGAATTCATGTGGATAAATGAGTTCATGTAACAGATGTATCTATGTAGACAAATATATTCATGTAGGCAAGTGAATTCATAGTGGACATAGATCTCATGGGTACTTTTTTCACTCATGCACCTGCTCACAGTCACGTTGAGCTTCCTCCCCTCTTTCTATTGCTCTGTGTGTTCAAAGGCAGCAGCTGCTTGTCAGTCTTTACCTGCTGATATGATGCTTCTAATTTCAAAGGGTCTGAGTCTTTTGTTATAAGACCCAAACTGAGCTACTGTTTGCCTCAACTGACACTAACCATAGATGTGACGAAAAGACACTGAAAAGGAATCGCCTATATGCCAGGTACACTCTGCTTTACTTTAGCTTTGGCACGTGAATTGAATTTCCCTTTGATAGTCAAGGAAAATCACCTCCATCACACAGTAACTCCCTTCCAAACCTGATGATGTGGAGCTATGTGGAACACAAAGTGGTTGTGTGGCAGATGGAACTTACAGCTGGGAGGAATCAATGTTCTCCAAGAGTTAAGGCAGCCGCAGCAAATGCTGTGGGAACAGGAAGTGAAAACATCACAAGTGGGTCACCAGGGTAACAGTGAGTGTCTCCCACATTTCCATCCCTAGATCCCTGAACTCGTGAAGCTTGGCCATCACAGAACAGGCTTCCTCTCTCTCTCTCTCTCTCTCTCTCTCTCTCTCTCACACACACACACACACACACACATACACACACACACTGACCAGCGGAGCAGTGGAACCTCCATTGGTCACCTGACCAATCTTTTGGGCTCTGACTCTGACTCACAGTGACACTGACACGGATGTGAGAGTTCAGCGAGAGTCCTTGTCCTTGACGCATCTGATGAGTTCTCTCTTCCAGTGTGTCACTATTCTGTTGAAAGTGTTGTGGGAAATTCCCTATTCCCAAATGGAGAGGCAGAGTCCGCTCAGGGGTAGTAGAGGAGGTTTATTAAAGGAACAATACAGGTGCATGTGGGACAGACTCCAGGAAATCTCCGATTAGTCTGACCCCCATTTCTGAGTTACATTCTACTATATAGGGAACCTTAAGTCCAGCAAGAGAAGAGAAGGGGGGGGGTGAGTTAACAGTTGACATTTAATTTATTGACAGTCAAAGTCAGTGTAGTTATTACGAGTCTCCAGATGTCGCCTCCCTCTGATCTTGCAGCTGCTAGGAGGATCCAGACATCTTGGCACCAGTGGGGGGAAGGGGGAACTGACTTCCCTCACTTGCCATTTCTTGTCAGTTCAACCCCCTCCTACATCCAAAGCCTTTGCTGAAGACTGGAGGAAAGATAAGTCTGGGTTTGAGGAAGCTGTTGTAGACTACCTTGTATTACGGTGCCCTCCAGTCACACTCAGCATGCCACACCCCACCCTCCATCACACTCAGCATGCCACACCCCACCCTCCGTCACACTCAGCATGCCACACCCCACCCTCCATCACACTCAGCATGCCACACCCCACCCTCCATCACACTCAGCATGCCACACCCCACCCTCCGTCACACTCAGCACACCATGCACACTCAGCACACCACTCCAGCATACTCACCACATCCCATCATGATCACCATACTTATGACAATCTTCACCCTCACTGTCAAGTGGGTTAGCATGCTTCACACGTCTCTTTTTAATAATAATTCTTGACTAGAAATGATGAAAAATAATTAATCAAGATATCCATGTATATATATACATCTATCCTTAAATCATAAGTTACAGGGTAGCGTAATCTCAGATGAAGACTGAGTTCATAAAACAGGACCATATTTTCCAAGATATCCTCAGGAAGGATCACTTGCATAGGCAGAGTTCAGATCAGGAGTGCGACTGATCCAAATCCTCTTAAGTGAACCAATCACAGCAAATACAGATTTCCTCATCCTCAGCCTGTCATTTTCTTTGAAGATCTGACTTTTCTTCTCTACATCACTGAAACATGTTATTTCATGCACTGGTGACCCATTCCACAGGTTTAAGCGTGAGGAATACTTGAAATTTAGTGTGATAGATTACAGTCTTTATTTTCTGTTCATGTCATTTGTGTTTGTTATTTGAAAGGTAGTATTAACTAGTGCAGAAAACAAATGTTTGAATTTCAACTGTATGATGGCCATGAGCAACAGAATTCCACCAGGAACAACAGAATTCCCCATGCTCTGAATCTGAATAGCCAAGTGAAAAATGGCTTCCTTCTAGGACCACCACATGAGGTAACAAATTGCACAAAATGTCTTATGCAAATTGCACCTCACAGGGATGCTCCTGCTAGGAGACCTTGTGTGACTCTCAGTAGCTTGTATGTGGTTTTGTTTGCACTGCATTATGGGACAACAGATGCATTTCATAATTGTCCAGTGCCTCTGTGTAGTAATATCATGGAGTAGCTGGCCCTCTTGGGTCCCTGTCGGAGGTAATGGTTTATGGCAAATGTTGACCATTAGCTCAGAAACATTCAAGAATACCTCCCAATAGGTCAGTTATCTACTTGTTCACACAGGGAGAAATTTATGTATATATATATATATATATATATATATATATATATATATATATACATACATACATACAGAGAGAGAGAGAGAAAGAGAGAGACAGTTTACATACCTAAAGAGGCATAGAAGATTACTAGGAGGCCACTTTGCAGTACATAATTGATAATTAAGACTAAACAAGTAAATAAGATTAATTTTTTGCTACGTTATCTAGAAATAAGATGACTTTAAAAATGCCACCACCTCTGTACCAACAGTAAGAAACTGGGCAGCCTTTAGCAAAGGAAATCCACAGTAGAGCAGACATGAAGCACTTGCATCATGGAGTTTGTGTCTTAAGTGACATTTGGTGTGTTGTGAAGTGTTCATCAGTTTCAGCACGCTAGCACTGTCCATATTTGCGCTGTGCTGTGAGCTGTGCTGACCATATGGACTAAGGCACAGCTCTGAAATCTAAGAGACAGGATACCCTGTCCCAACAATCCTTAGGAGACACTGAAGGATGAATTCTGAGTCCCAGCAGGGCTTCATGCCACCAGGCAGCAATGGCAAGCAAGTTTTGTGAATGAGGAATTAAATCTCCTAGTCTTTGTTGTAACCTAAAACCATGTCATTTGTGAAGCCCCCCCATACTTTCTCAACTGGGCTTCAGAAGGATGCAGGAAGCTAGGTTGCAGGCATCAGGGGATGCTGAGGCTAGCAACCTGAAGCTGTCTTGATTTTGATTGGTGACTCGACATTGCCATCTGCAAAGTGCTCTCATACTCTCACTCCCCAGGGTAAGGAGACTTGGCCAGTGGAGGCCTTGGCCAGTGGGAAGCTGATGGATATCCCCTGAGATCTGTTCTCTTCCCTATCATCTCCACTCCACAAGACTTCTATCTGCTCTGGGCTGAAGCAGGCAGCTTGAATATGAAGCAGGAAATTTGCACAATTTAGCAGCTCTACAACTCTGAAGAAAGTCGGGGCAGGTACATTCTATTTCCTCATGTTAGACATACAGAGGAGTTTTCCATTCTGAAGAAATCCTTTGTACTGACTACCACCAAGACCAGCTACTTACTATCTCATTACTTATCATGCTAACTTTATCTTTAATTTAATTACAAATCGATTAGTAAAAACACTCATATTATATCCTTGTTTTCCTTGCATTAAAATATATTAACAATGGAAGGCACAGTTCTTTCCAAAGTATTTGCCTTGTGTAAATTAAGCAATAAAATTGGATTTCTTAATAGCAAGGCAATGAACCCGGACTGTTCTTATAATCTTCCAAGTATGCTTATGTGTAATATTGCATATGATTCATGTGCTGACCATGTGGGATACATCTGGATTGAGATCTATAAATATAGATGAAAGGGACAGGAACTGCCACATTGAGTTTCTAAACTACTGGTATATCCAAGACTAGAACCTATTTTAAGATTCATAATGAAGAAGACTTTGCCCTTAGGGTTGATATATATAGCTATCATGTTGGTAATGATGTCATGTGAGTATGTGTGCACACATATGTGCAGTATGTGTAGTGTGGCATGTGGCCCCGTTTATGTGGATACATGTACATGAGCATGTGGGGGTATTGTGAGGGCTGTTGGTCAATATAGGGTGTCTTTTCAGTTACTCTCCCCCTTATTTGAGACAGGATCTCTTACTGACCTTGGAACTCATGGATACAGCTAGACTGGCCAATGAGATCAGGGATCTCACTGTCTTCCTTCTTTCCAGCACTTATGCTGGGAACCTGAACTCAGGTTCTTGTGCTCGACCGGCACATCCTCTGTGCCCAGCATCGCTGTCTGAAGGAAAGTGCTTGTTGGTGTTAGATGGATGTGATTTTCTAGACCTGACACTCCTGTGAATGGATCCCAGGTGCTCCAAAGGTCAGATTCCAGACAGTTCCACCACAGGGTCCTGCTGCCCCAGTATCTGGCTACCCATGACCACAGTCTGGCCATAAGATCTGACCCCAGCCCTGTGGAGACAAGATCTTCCTGTGTGCTTTGTGTCAGGCAGGTGGTTGCTGCATTCCTAGCCCCTTCCTGACTCTTGCCTGGTAACACAGTCATTCTATCTTTTGATCCGTGATTCTTTATACTAGACTGCCCATGTTCAAATTATCAGAAGGTAACTGTCTGTGGTCTGGATTACCCTGCCCCCACAACTGCAGAAGGAACCCTGGGGAGTCCTGGGGAGCTCTAGGAGACTATCTTGCAGAGAAAGTCCTCAGAAACAATGTCTCAGAAGTAGTGTGATCAGCTTCTCAGGTTGGGTTACAGTGGGATTTGGGGAACAGCAGCCTTGCTGGCTTGTACACTGTGGCAAAGTGGGAGCTGCAACTCCTGGCAGGACCCACAGCAACATGCCCCGCACTCCTGCAGCACGATGATCACAATTATGGGATGGATTCTTCAGAGCGAACTTGAGTGAGCACATGAAGATGCACTTGGAAGCCAAAGCCACGGTCCAAGCACACAGCCCTGGAAGACATCTCATATTTAGTTAATATTGCTAATTAACTGAAGTGTGTGGATGGCCAAAAGGTGATGTCAGCTATATTCCTTGCCAACTTTCTGCAGTGAGCCACAGGGCACCCTTCGGTCTTGAGGTATTTGAACCTTGATGAAACAACTGTTGGGGTCCCTTTCTGCATCTTCCTCGTGGAGGAAACAGCTCTGTCTCAGAATGCCATCATGATCTCCCCAGGTGGATGACTCAAGGGGTGCTCACCTGCGACATGGCACCTGGTCAGGATGCAACAGAGGGTCCGTGACCCAATAGGACAGACCCTAAAGTGGAGACCAGGGGAGAGGAAGTTTCTGGCTGATTCACTGACACAGGCGTGCGTGCAATAGGTTTTGCACTTGGCCTCTTGGTTCAGTTGTTAGCAGGAGTCTGTAGCAGCATTGATTCACTGAGACTTGAACCCTGTCTGGCACAGCTTACACCTAATGAGGCTAAATAGACAGAGGGTCCCAGGTATGCAGCGGCAGAGGGACCTGAGGGCGATGGTGCTCCCCACTAGATTCACCAAGTGAGAGCTCACCCTAAGAAGCAAGACTTAAATACGAAGACAGAAAGAGGCAAAGCATTGTAAGACACTGTGGAAATATCAAGAGAGATGTTTATTTTAGAGATATCACTGCAAACAAGTCAAAAGTGTGCCTGGTGGACATCACATATGACTTTAAAGGAAGAAGCCTGCTATTGGCAGAACGATCGACAGCCCGATGAAGCAGTTCACTGGATCTATAGACTTCTTTTTTTATTTATTTATTCAATTATGTGCGTGTGTGTATGTATATGTGTGTATGTATGTGTGTGTGTATAGAACCACAGGCGAATTCGGGAACCACCACGGACCGCCTCCATCTCCTCCTTGTTTACTCTGCCCTGGGATTCACAGGCTCTGCCCTACCAGGACCAGAAACACAGGCCGCCCCCGCTTCCACCCGGCGTCTATACATGGAGTCTAGGATCGGAACCCAGAAGCTTCCACCTGGACAGCAGAGGCTTATAGACTTCTAACACTACTTTAAAATGTACCAAGAGGAAAACACCACAATTCACAGCAAAATATTTGAATTTGTTTCTTTCTGTATTGATATAATTAGTAGACAGGGACTAGTACATATCTTGTGTAGCGGTCTTGGGGGGCCCACGGAGACCCTTGGGGGCAGGGATAAGCAGGCGCGGAGTCAACAGCACAGACCCCAGAAGTCAGGGCAGTGGCAAAGCAGGCTCTCAGGCTTGCAGGATTGTTTATTGTAAATATCGGGCTGCTTATATACCCCACCCAACATCCCATAAGAGATTTTTTGCTGTGTTGACCTGTCTGGGTTGGTCCTCTCAGTCAGGCAGTTTGATGTCAGCACCAGGCACGACAGCAGGTTCTAGCTAGGGAAGTTGCATTCGTGCATGTTACCCATACAGACAATACAGGCCTGCCTGGTCCGTTCCTCCTATAATCTTGAAGATTTAAAAACCAGGTTTAACACTCAATCCTAGTGAGACTGTGCAAGCTGTGGCCTAGAACTCAAGAACTCAAACCCCTTACAAGAACACATGGATATTTTCCAAAACTGGCTGGGTGTTGGGCTCTAAAATCCACAGAACTAGTGACTGTCATGAATTTTTGGAAGCAGAGCCCTGTAGTAGTCTTGGGGTCCCACGGAGACCCTTGGGGGTGGGGATAAGCAGGCGCAAAGTCAACGACACAGACTCCGGGAGTCAGGTGAGTGGCAACAACAGGCTCACAGGCTTGCAGGCTTCCAGGCTCCTCTATTCCAAGTATCAGGCTGCTTATATACCCCACCCGACATCCCATAAGTCCCAGCATGAGTCTTTGCTGAGTTGTCCTGTCCGGATTGGTCCTCTCAGCCAGGTGGTTTAACAGCACCAACTGTCTTTGCTCTGGAGAAGGCGTAGTCTCGCGAGATTTGTATGCTTAGTGGGAGGGAGGAGTCCAAGGAGCCTCTCCATATGGGGGATGGAAGCCTCTGTGGCACAATCATTGTCCGTTCCTCCTACAGGGCCCTGCCATCTGACCCAGGATATTCTCCGACCCCCCAGTTCTATCTCCTGGACCTCTGAGGTGCTCAGAAACAGGTGTTATTGGACACCCACGTCCAATAATCTCCAAGGAACCAAAATTAGTAAAAACGATCAGAAAACTACTCTTGTAAAAGGAAAAGACGAAACAGTAAAAACCTAAAAATATTTATTGAAACAGGATGTGCCCTGGCCTTAGTGTGATTTCAAGTCATGCACCTTCCACTGGGGTGCACTTTTGGTAGAGGGGAGCAGGCAGCTTCAGGTCAGGGAAGAAAGGAAATTTTAGCTGCCAGTGTGTCCTGCCTGGACTGAAGATATTTTGCACAAAAAAAAGTCACAGAAAGCTGAAATATTTTGAGGAGGTTCAATTTGAGTCAGGGATGACTGAAATATAACTTGAACTTGCTTGCACAACTCCCTCTCTCTGGCCAGAGACATGGTTTAGGGGTTAAGAATCTGCTTTACAAACAAAAGGACCTGAGTTTGGATTCCTAAAACCCACATAAAAATTCCCAAGAGCAGAAATGGCAGTGGTCTGCACTTCTGGTCCTGGAAAGTGGAACCTGGGAAGCCTCAAAGCAAAGCAAAAAGGAAGTAAAGCAATCCTAGATGTTTCCTGAAGACACCTTGGGTCTCAACAGACACACATAGTGCCCTCTTGTACACACACACACACACACACACAGCATACTCAAAAAAAAAGAAAGAAAAAAACTCCCTCTCAAGGCCAACTTCCACGCCACAAAAGTGAATTATGTGAGCATAATAATGGAGGAAAGAATGTCAGCAAAGTTACATCAGCTCTGAGGAAATAGAGATTTTAAAGTAATTAAATAATGAAGACTAAGACACAAATATAAATACCACTGGTTAGAGAATGGATGAAGGAAAACTATTAGCTAGATATTTACCATTTATATTGTGATATGACAAACATGAATTAAAGTGAACACGAACTTTATTATGCTTATGAAAGAAAGTAGAGAAAAAAAACTGAGGAAGGAGAAGTAAGACCCACATACACTTTGAGGAGAAAAATGGTAGCCACACAGGAAGCTTACACAGTGCACCCTGCCCTATGTGCTGAGAGCAAGGTTTCTTCCTCTACCTGTGGTACTATGATGGGCAAGAGATTGTAAAATAAAATTTTTAAATATTGGGTTAAAAATTGCAGGGCTGGGGCTGGAGAGGTGGCTCAGGGGTTAAGCCTCTGCCTGGCAGGCGGAAGGTCCTGAGTTCGGATCCTAGACCCCACGTATAGACGCCGGGCGGAAGCGGGGGCGGCCTGAGTTTCTGGTCCTGGTAGGGCGGAGCCTGTGAATCCCAGGACAGAGTAAAGAAGGAGGTGGAGGCGTCCATGGTGGTTCCTGAATTCGTCCGTGGTTCTACACACACATACATACACACATGAGCACACACACACACACACACACACACACACACACAATTGAATAAATAATAAACAATAAAAAAATTAAAAAAAAATTGCAGGGCTGCACCCGATTCATCCATCAATAGCATGTCTTGCATTCTCAAGTCAAATACCAAGGACACTCAGAATTAACTCTCTCCAGAGTAGCAGCTATAACAGAAGCAATGTGGGTGAGATGAATTGCTGGGACCCAGCGAAAGTGGACAGGAGAGTACACAGGAGGCTTCATCTGCTCTAGGAGATTGCAGTGATTGAAAATAATGTCAAGTTCCCCACAGTGCTCCAATCTGCTCACAGGGACAATGGCATGCCCAACAGCCTTCACAGCAGCTTAATTCAAAACAGCACAGAATGGAAAATCTCAAATATCTCTCCAAAGGAAACTTTATAAGCAAGTATAGTGGGACTCCAGTCAGCAATACAACAAGATAAATGTGTGATGCACACAACTGAGAGCCTTCAATGCCTGTGGAGAGTGGTATGTGGGGAATATTCTGGACCACTGCATGGGTTCCGTGTGTTGCTGTGGGTGGTGGAAATATGAACTTGTCTGTAAGCAAATATCAACTCCCAAACTCAAGTCTAATGCATTCTCCTTCCTATAGGTTGTGCTTTAATGAATGGACAGTGGGACTATGCCTTGTACTCTGTATGCCGACAGAGGAACAGAAAAAAACACTCAATGAGTCACTAACATGATGGACACAAATGTATTAGTCAGGGTTCTCTAGAGGACAGAGACCAACTAACAAATAAAGCAGCGTCCTCCGAGTGGGCACCCATAGCTGTTTTGTTCTTGAGTTGAATGTCTTACAAAACCAAAGGATCCCAGAAAAGTCTTGAGTCTCAATCACGCTGGAGGGTTGAAAAGGCTGGGCACCAATGTCAGGGATGAATGGCAGCCAGGCTGAAGATGTTGGACTCCAATGTTGGCAATAAATGGGGTAGGGGGCAAGGGAAGGGTCCAAAATCAGCAATGAACAGTGATAAGGCCCAGGAGACCAGGCTCTGAGGGCAGTAAGAACAGCGGCAAGGTTGAAAGTGCTGGGCTGTGACATCAGCCAAGCACAGAGGCAGCAGCGGCGGCGGCAATGAAGAAGACAATGGCACACCAGCAGCGGACTCACATAGCAAGCTGACACAGACTAAGGGAAGAGAAGGTCCCACCTTCACTTCCTGTTATCTGGTCCATCCCTGGAAAGCACCACCCACTATTTAGGCTGGGTCATTTGTCAATTACCAATCAGCTAGTTACCTGAAGGCTTATTCTACAGCCTGCTCCAACCATTGATTCTTTGCAACTGTGTGCCAAACGGCATGGAACTATCAAGTTGACACCTGAATGTAACCATCATACTAATGATCTCTTACAAAGTCTAGGCCCGATGAAGAATTTCATATAATTGGTGCATCTGCAAAGTTCCATCTGCCCATTCAGAGAAAGTGTTTCTTGCAGCCATGTTGGTCACTGGTAGAACATGAGGTCATAATCAGCTTATCCACTTTCACATCACCAGCAATGTCTGGAGCAATCAAAGGGTCATTTTATTCTTTCTCTCAGAGCCTGCCGTATCATGGCTACAAAAGGGCTGCCTGAGCTCCAGACATTGCTTTTGTATTTATGAAGAAAAGATTTGTGAAGATCTATCCCTTTTATTAGACAAATGAAAATCATTCCCTACTCTCCTACAGCAGATGACTTCTGAAAGGAATGTATAATTTAATGTAGCCAAAGCAGTCAGACTTTTCTGCCTCTGTGTTCTGAGCCCTTTGGAGCCACATAGATAGTCTTGTAGTGTTCCTGATAAATATCTAAAGCATTTTAAGAGCATTTATATTTTAGCTAACAGAAGTTTGATACTGTACATGATGACAAGAGGCCTAACAACTTTTGACACTGTGAGCCCCAAATGCACCCAACTGACTGGAACACAACTTTTACCCTAGTGTGAGAATCTGATTCACAATGTATCTTTGAAGTTACTGGCCAATAATTTGAGCCCATACAGCCAGCATCATTATGCTTGAATTTTGCATCTCCCCTGAACCTGTACAAAAGTGCTTTCAGTTGGAGAAAGGGTTTCTTGAACCATAAACTGATATTTCAACCAAAAGTCATCTTTATTATGGGTCATCTCATTGACAGGTGTCATAGTTAGGCACAGGTGTCAACTTGATATTTGATGGTTTGAGCGCTGGACACATTTGTGGAGAATTAATGGTTGAGTTGTGCCCAGAGCGAACCTGCAGGAGATTGTCTGGCTGATGGGGATGGCCCAGGTGGGTGGGATTAGGCCCTGGAATAAAACAGAGCTGGTTGACAGAGTTGGCATCCTTGTGTACACTTGGCCAGACATGATGGTCTGGCAAGTAAGGATCGTCCCTCTCTCAGCCATTATGTAGAGATGATGTGGCTACTTCCCTTGACCTGGTGTTAGTACACGCTGTCCAGTCAAGCTGTATATAGATTGTAACCAGAATATTAGTGTGGGGGTTGTCAGGCCCAAAGCCTGCTCTCTGGATGATACATTAGCATCTGAAACAGGTTGTTGCTAGGGACTCCTTCCCCGGGAGGGGGGGGGTTGAGTTTGCCTCTTGTCTGCAAGACAATGGCAGGCCTAACTCCTCCCCTTGGGAATAGAGATCACCTCCAGCTCTATTCTTGGATAGCTTGTGTTTCTCTTAGAAATCGGCTGGGCTGTTCCTCCCCCAACAGTTCCTCCTGCTTATCTGAGATATGCTTATGCACTGACCAGGTAACTCTGTTTTGAGGCATACATTGTCCATTTCCTTCTAGCAACAAAGTGCCATGCCTGTTTTACTCTACCTGACATTCATGTCTGGTCCCACAGCAAGTAGATGTCACTCCTGCCTTTTCTTTGTTAATTGGAATGTATACATTTTACATAATCCTGTAAAGAATTTGGTCCTGCGCTTCTTTGATGTTTTCCTGAATTTGGCTCTGCTCTTTTGATTCCTATAAGTACTCATGTATGCTATAATAAAGTCAGCTTGGATGATAAGAGGACATCCAAGGCCCCCTGTGACCCAAAGCCTAGACTTTTATTTCTTTCCACTCCCACTTCAGTTTCTTGGGTTTCAGGTTTGGGTTCATGCTGGTTCGTGGGCCCTTGTTCCTTTAAGCCATTTGATAGTCATTTATCAGCAACCATGCAGATGAACTGCAACAACAGGCTTGCATTGCATACCTTAGAAAGTCAGCACACACAGATCTGCGACTTCTCAGCCTCCCTTTCAGACTTAGTCTTGGAAGTCCAGGTACATGTAGGACACAGGATCGCTGGGGTCAGCGGTTTTCACCAGAACAGTTTGACAAGCTGTGGCTGTCCATCATAAGAAAAGAGACAGAGATTTAGAATTCCTATGGCATTTCCCACCGAGATCTAAGTTAACCTTTACCTTGCATAGATGTAGCTATTATCCCTGAAGAGTTACAAGGCAGTGTTGCCTCTCTCCCTGCCTGGGAACCGTGTAGCCTCACACAGTGCCATTGTGTATGGAGACTGACCCACAGTGGTTCTTCCACAGGGTTATTACTTTTAATGCCAGATCAGTTTCCCAAAAGCAAACTGCAATATAGAAACAAATAAAAGCATTTACTCATTGCTCTTGTTTAAATTCATGTCCCTATATTTCCATTAGAGTTAAAGATGAGAACATTTTCCTATGCACAGGGAGGAACAGTATGGATGAACCAGAAATGTCCCTTCAGGCACATGATTGTGTTCAACTTGGGGGCGAAGTTAGAAACAATTCTATTTACTCTTCTTGGGTTTAAAAAATAGCCATGTGTTAGCTAGAAATGAAAACTGTTTATTTAAGACATTTTTGAAATCCATTTTCATCTCCCTTCAGTTTAGTCAAATATTAGGCCAAAAAATTTAAACAGAGTCTGTGTACCAACATCAAGATATTGTTTATTCAAACATGAACAAGACGTGCTCCTGGCCCCTGAGAGTTTCCCAAAGCCCTTTCCTCACAGATGGCTCATCATCCACAGCCAATGGTAGAACACTGCGTGCTCCAACCTCAAACCACCTGGATGTGAAGTCACGTCTTGTTCTATCTTGTTCTCTAACTCAAGTTCACTCTTGTTCATGTTGCCGTGCTTGCTGCATTGAATCTCTCCCAACATGTCACCTATGTCTCCAGATGTACTGCAGGTTTTTGGTCCACCTAGGTCATGGTTTGAATGTGAACTTCCTCCACAGGCTGATGTGCTTGCATCCTTAGCTGAAGTTCATGTTTGGGAAGTTGTGGTAACTTTGAAAAATGGAGACTTGCTGAAGGAAGACATGTCACAGACACAAGCCTTTAGGTGTGGTAGCTTAACCATGCTTCCTCACAGTGCTTTTGCTTACTTTACCTTCTTGTGATAATTGCCATGACTTGAACCAGACTCCTGCTTCTGCTAACAGTCATCCTATGTGATTTCTGCCACAGTGGAATATATCCCTTCTGGGGCCATAAGCCAAATAAATCCTTCTTTCTTCATTAGGACAGTTGAGTCTGAGTATTGTCTCACAGCAAAACAAAAGTAATTGTGACATGGTTATTTCTATGACAAAATTGGTGTGCCTTTAGAACTTATATTGTGGGAGTGAAGAACTTTGGAACTTTGGACTGGGAAAGCTCATGAGTCTTGGGGATAGAACTTAAAGGGTCAGTCTACTGACATTTATAATACTGAGAGACAAGCTAAGAAGACCAAATAATGCTGTTCCAAAAGGGAAGAAAAACCATATTGGGAACTGGACCAGAGGCAATTTGAGTGGTGCTTTGGTGGAGAGTTGGCTGTGCTTTGCCCTAGTCCTGAAAACTTGCCAGAAACTGGATTAAAATGTAAAGGACTGGTGTGTTTGGAAGATAATAAAGAGGCATTGAAGAGGCAAAATTGAGGAGGCTATGGACTCTTCCTGAGCAGTTTCAGAGAGTTGTCAAGACCAGCAGTGTGGCAGGATCAGAGAACCTGCAAAGAGGCCCTGGGAAAACATTGTATGATATGAAGCTGAACCTGTATTGTCATTGAGACATGCAGATATTGGAGATGCCAGGGCCAATGTAGGAAACCTGACAAGGATATATCATACATGTATATATACATATATACATACATACATACACACATACACACACATATATATACACATATACATACACACATGAGATCTATTTTTTTTAAATTTATTATTAATTTTAATTGTGCATGTGTGTGCGTATGTATGTGCGTGTGTGTGTGCGTGCATGTGTGTGTATGTATGTGTGTGTGTGTGTGTGTGTGTGTGTGTGTGTGTATGTAGAACCTCGGGCGAATTCGGGAACCACCATATACGCCTCCACCTCCTCCTTGTTTACTCTGTCCTGGGATTCACAGGCTCTGCCCTACCAGGACCAGAAACGCAGGCCACCCCCGCTTCCAGCTGGCATCTATACATGGAGTCTAGGATCCGAACTCAGGACCTTGCACCTGCAAGGCAGAGGCTTAACCCCTGAGCCACCTCTCCAGCCCCATGAGATATATTTTTTAATAGGAGGAGCCATCCCCCATCTATTAATACTTCCAGGAACTTCTTGAGACCAGTGAGCTGTTTACTTCAGGACAATGTTTTATGTTGTTACACATTGTACTTAGGTTAGAACAGGGCAAAATCCAACATGGCATCATACTATATTGGAGGAAAAATACCATACAACAGATATCTGAAGTGAAGTGTTGGTGGCATACTGAGTGTAGACAATGTGTTACAGTCCACTTTATTCTCTGGGTCTCCACAGTAGAATCATCTTCATACTGGAGACTGAGGGTGAGCAGCAACATGAGTGATTTTGCTCTTTCCACTTTGCATTCCGTGTTTCTACTGTCCTTAGAAAATAAGCTGAGGGTCATCTAGCTGACACAACAGGTAAAGGTGTCTGAGCACAAACCTGACTACTGAGTTCCATCCCCAGAGCCCACATGGTGGAAGAAGAGAATCAATTTCTGTAAATTGTCCTGAGATCTCCACATATGTAGTTGCCCACCTACCTGTCTTTCTCTTCCTATTTCTTGAACAAATAAATCAAACTGAAAGAAAAAACAAATAAGCCAAGGCCTTGTCTGGTCACCCTAGGCATTACTTGGCACCAGCAGACAAGGTGTGCTTTCCTCCACTCTCCAATCTCAGTCTCTTCCCTGATGTGTTGCTACCTACCTGTAACAGTTACTCTTAACTATTGCTGTGAGAGAGCACTCAAAGTCAATCAACTTAAGGGAGAAAGGGAGGTTTATTCAGCTTACGGTTCCAGAGGGAAGGTACAGGCTCTCAAAGCAGAGGCGGCATGGCTGGCTGGCCAAAGCTGGAGGAGGCTAAGTCACCGCAGACATCTTGAAAGCCGAGAGCTGCAGACTGCTTGCGGCAAAGGCAGATTTCTCCTGGAGGTAGGGTGGGACTAATCCACCTCAGGGCCCACCCCTTGTGACTGCCTTCCTCCAGCAAGGCTCCACCTCTCAAGGTGCCATGACCTTACCCAACACATGAGACTGTTGGGGACACATTTCAAACCATGACACTACCAAACACTTCCTGCATCTCCAACAGTCCTTCTTCCTCCTTTCCTGTGTCCTCATGGGTGGAGCAACACCGTGCTCCATATCTGAGTTCCTTTGTACCCTCTCTCTTCAAAGAAGCTCTCTCTGTGTGACCTGCAGAGCATTGGGATGCTTACTCAACCTTCATCCCTACTTCTTATCGCTTTTAAGCAGTCATGGTGCAGTAAGTCTCTTTGGGGCTTAGTTCTCGCTTACTTTTTTCTGTCCTTGATTTCTGTGAGCTGCCACTCCAGGACAAAATGAAGGAAATCATGATTCACCGGCCTCACTCACCATCAATATCGTAGTCACTGATCCCACAAGAGGGATGGCTTCTAAGAGATGCTCAGTAAAGATTTGCTGACAGTGTGGGCGGAGCACATGTGGTCAGCACTCTGGGTGAGTAAGCTTTCCTAGAGGATTTGGCATGAAAAAACTGCCAAAATCCTGCTGCCTTCTCTGTGTTTGCTGATTCAGGCTGTGGTCCAAGCTCTGTGAGCTGGTGTCAAGCAGATCTGTGCCTCTCTGTACCCAGAGTTCTCGTCTTTGTCTCTCAGGAAGGACAGGAGCATCATTCTTCCTTGAGACACACGTGCCTGTCTCTCTTAAACCTGGAATCCCCCCATAACAGGCCTCACTCACCTGCCCAGCAGCAGAGTGGGCACCACCCTGGCCCAGCACTGAATCCACAGCCAGAACATTTCTCTTCCCTGCACTGTTCTTACAAGTGCGTCCTCATGATGGCACGGGACATTATCTAACGAAGCTCAGCAGGGAGCCTGCGACCCGGAGGCTCATCTCATCTGAGAGCATGTCTTGGTTCTTTCCTGTAACTGCAGAGTAACACCGCCATTCATCTCCCACCTGTAGAAAGTGCCAGATTATTTTCTCAGATCAGACCCATTGAGCATCCTGGAAATTGCCTGTGTGTCTGATCCATTCCCATCTGCCTCCTGGACTGCATTCCTTGCAGCTAGAATTGGTGCAGATAAACTCTCACAGTTCAGAAAATATGGCTCAAATAAAGCATCTCCGGCTGCCGCCCACCAGCAAAGGGCGTTCCGCACTTCCAGGCGGAGCGCTTTGTAAATTGGAAGCTATCAGTGACAATTATCGAGGAACGGTTTTCAAAATGTGGTCCTTTCGACAGAGCCCGGCAATCCTTCTTTCAGAAAGACATTAACCAAGAGCAATGCTTCGAAAATGTCACTTGGAGCACGCAATTGAATTAATTTATTTGTTTTATGATATTTTACAGTTAGTCATGTGAGAGACTTTCACTTTATTTTTTTCGTCTGTTCATTTAGATAATGTTTTAACTGCCATAAATCCCAGGGAGGGCGATAACGAGACTGCAGGAGAATACCAATGTCTTCTAAATATAGCCTGCTAATAGCAGCCTGGCCAGCTGCACAGTGCAGCTCACATCTGAGCCCCTGGATTCCACTCCAAAGGTGAAGCCTTCCCCTTCTGGAAGAACTAGCATTGAGCAATTAATTTGTAGATGAGAAGATAAATGACAGCCCGTTATATACTTGAAAAGAGACCGCATGTAAGCCGCTTCTCCATGCAACTCATTGAGAGCTAGCAAGTGGATGTCTCTTTGCAGCTAGTCTCTTTAGCAGCACCACTTGATGGTAGTGAGTAGGTGGAAGTACTACAGGCCCCATTCTCAGTGCCTTGGTTCTGGAGTCAAGGAGAATGTGAATGCAGCTTTAACAGTCCCCTTTACTTTATGTAATAAGACGTTTTCCTCGGCAGTGGAACCTCGCCAAAGCCAGGGGGCTGTAACACTTGGCATTCATGATTGGATGAGTGACTTCAAGATATTCATCTGAATGATATAGCTTGACTGCTATGTAGTGATACTTGAAGCTGCTTTAGTAATTGTTTCCCTGCAAAATAACAACATTGAATGGAGGTTGCCTATAGAATAGTCCAGTCTTTTTCTCCTCTCTGACCCCAGTTCACTGATTACGCACATCCAGGACTTGACTCTACAGATGGAGGTGCCCATGAGTTCTTCTTAAATTTATATCCAAGTTTAGAGACTCTTTTCCATGGGAACAGTCACTTTTCTGCCTTAACAGAGTTCTCATTTGTCTGCCTATCATGGCTGAGTGTGAACAGCAATCCACGCACCCTGACTCAGCCCTGTCCATCATCCCCAAAACCTTTCCGCAAGTTCAGTCCTAGATATCGCATCACCTCTCCCCCATTCCCTGGACTTCCTTTTGACCCTGTCTTTTGATATTGAATTTCCCATTTAAGTTTCAAAATAAACTCTTTTGAGTTTCTGAAAAATAAATCTGGCTAAAATTCTAATTAAGATATTATTGAATTCATAAACTAATTTGAAGGAAATTGATATTGTGTTATATACCATCCCACTGATTTATTTAAGATTCATTGAGATTTATTCATAAGATCTTTTATGCTTTTATGCATATTCACCAGTTATGATACATTTTATTATGTACTCTTTTCAATTATTCATCTAACAGCCTAGTATTTCACTGTAGATATATACTTTCTTTTATAAAATAAATGATATTTCTTTTATGTTTATCTTAGAACTGCATGTGTGTGACTTTTGAATAATAATTTTCCTTCATAAAAATCAATGGATAAAGTTTTACATATTTTCAAACTTTCATAAACATAATCAAAAGAGTTTCCAATAAGCATGCCACTTCAATGGTTTCTCAGTTTGTGGGTGTTATAGTTCTGACTAGCTTTTGTTTTATTTTGAGTAAGAGCGAGCATTCATTTGTGCTTGGCATGTGCTTCTTTCCTATGAAGGGGCCACACATAGAATTAGTTGATTCCAATGAGTGACTTACTTTCTCATTTTGATATGTATGAGCGTGTGTCTATTTGCTAATATTGTGGGAAATTTAGCCCTTGCCACCTCATTAGGCTGAGAGCTATATTCTTAGCTTGTCATTAAGCATGCGAATTATCACATTCCTTTTCAGTTCATTAACCTTTAATATTTATAGAATCAAATCATCAATTCCCCTGCTTTATCATTTAATTTTTGTTTATGCTTCTCTACAGTATAGAAAAATTGGCACTTCCTTCTTCAACTGTTAAGGCTTTACTTTTTACATTTCAACTTTTGATCAAACTGGAATTCTGTGTAAGTAATGAAGTACAGGCCTAGTTTTACAGTTTCCAGACCCTTTAGCAAAAGAGTCCAAGCGTGTCTGGTTATGAATGAGCTGTGTTTACTCACACAGAAGTCCTGTGCCCATGTGATCACCTGTGCATTCTGCATGAAAGACTCAACTGCTTATCTCTTCTTCAAAGAAATAGTGGGTTTGGGTGTTTATGTGTTTTTATAATCGTTTGTGCAAGTGTTTCCCTCTCCACTGAGCTCGGGGGTCTCACATTTGCAGAGGAGGCTGCCCACTCTGAGAAGTTTTGTTCTCCATGCTTTGATGGGCTTTGTTCAATGCGGTGCAACACTGTTTAAACATTCTGACCCCTGTGATCCTGGGATGAAGGCCGATGTGGCTGAGTGATACTGACTTGGATGCTTGGAGCAGAGCAGGTTCTGAGATGTCAGATCTGTTGATGGATGTTTCCTGTGATATGGGCGACACCATGAGAACCAGTGAGGGGCATCTGTTGAAGTGTATGGGAACATGTTTTGGCATCTGTAATTCATTATTTATTTTGTATTCTTGGGTATTTCATAGATGAATGCAATGAATTTATGTTATCTTTCACCCCATTTTGCCCAATTCCTTGCCCCTTCTTTGTTTTGCACTGAAAACCTTCTTTGTGGCCATTCTCCTTCCAATTTTCATGTCTTTGTACCTGTGTGACCCTGAGTTTCATCTGAGTTCCTATACTGGCAAGGGCTTGAGTACTTGCTGGAGCATGATTGACGTGCGCCACCAAGAACAGAATTCATTCTTGTTACATTGTGCCAGCTTATGAGCAGAGATACTTTGGCACATTGCTTTTACATATGGTTATTACTCTCAATGCTCTATGTATTTGCGTCAATACTCTTTGTATGTTTCTCTATGCTAAACTGAACCCTCCAAGTAATTATAAAGTGAAAATAGTCAATCATGCTAATAAAACATGTTTAATTATCCAGATAAAGACTTTCATACATAGAGCTAATGAAATGGCAGATTTGTCACCATTGTCGATGATGATGGGGTAGTGATATCTTTGAAAGTAGGAAGATATGGCTTCCGCTTAAGATTTGTAAGCACAATGTAAAATTACCTTCTATTTCATTTCTGCATATTTTGCTTGCTTTAATATACTTGTTTTAAAAGTATTTCTGTGTAAATTTACCCAGGCCCCCAATCAAGAGAAGTTAGTTGGCAAGATTTTAAGTCAAGTCTTAATGATGAAATCGTTTAAAGTACTGGCTGGTCACCTCAGATGTGCAGTTGCTAAAATTGAGACAAAATGTTTCTAAACTTCACAACAGATGAAACCATTCTGAAATTTATTTAACTCTCTCTTCAGGGGTCAAAAATATCTCCAAAACTTAAGTTAAAACCATTTTGAAAAATTTACTTGCATTGTTATCTCTAAGGTGGGCATTGATTTATTTCTTAGGAATAAATTTCAAACATCTGAAAATGTCTGATTGTATGAATACTACCCATTATTCCAGAGATTTCTCCTTTGGTTTCCTAGTGCTCTGGTTTTTCTGTGACCTTTTAAAGAGTCAATAGATTTTAAAGGACAAACATTAGCTAATTCTGCATTCATTACTTTTAGATACTAGTAGAGTTTTGATGACTGTTAAGTCTTAAAATCACTGAAAACTGACCCAGCGCTGAATAAAAAACAAAACAGAACAAAACTAATGAAGAAGCCAAAAAAGAGAAAAGAAAACAACCCAGATGTAATTTAACTGCTCCATGTGGCCAGAGATCCAATTTTATAAGCATTGGTCAGTATTTGCGTTTCTCATGTGCACATTATTTTTCTCAGTTTTTTTTTTTTTTTTTTTTGAGACTGAGTCTCAGGTATCCCAGGCTGGCCTTGCACTTGCTCTGTGGTTGGTCTCGGCCTCTTGAGCCTCCTACATCACTTCCCAAGTGCTGGACTCACAGACATGCACCACCACACCTGTGCTAATGTATACTTCAGGCATATAATGTACACTTCAGATAATGCATACACGGGTGCTCAGATGCACTAAATTATCTTGGGAAGGTTCAGTCGGTCTAATTTGCTGTCACACTTCTTCATGAGATAAGCATGTTTTATCACATCTCCGTACACAGCTCTTAACTAACCTTTTAACATGAAGAATATGATGTTTTTCAAATCACCTGCCAGAGTCAGAGAGATAGCTCAAGAATTAAAACTCTGCTTCGCAAGCAGAAGATCCTGAGTTCAGATCCCAGGTCCCATGTAAAAATGCCAGTTGGAAAGGGCAGTGGCCTGAACTTTCTGTCCTAGTGGGTGGAGCCTAGGAAATCCCAGATCAAAGCAAAAGGAGGTAGAAGCAATCCAGGATGATTCCACCAGGTCACAAAGTGACACATGCATGAGTGCGTGTACATATATGCATGTGCGCGTGTGTACATGTGCGTGCGCGCGCGCGCGCACGCACACACACACACACACACACACACAATCACTAAAGTTCAAATCAGCTGCCAAGCTCCACACTGGCAAACATTCTGAAACAACTTGGTTTCTTTTAATAACTGCACTGCAAGATTTTTAATGTTTCCTGAGCAATTCAAAAAAACTGCTGTGATAACTATTCAGTGGTAGTAATGGTTATTTTCTAGGTAAGATTAAATTTTTAATCGACATGCAATCCATCATGCAAGTGCCCTAGAATCAAGGGCCGCACATGTCTGAAGTCCACTAAGGAGCAGAGAGGACCCTCTGGTTACACAGCTCAGGAGCAGAAGTCTACTTTAGACAAAACGATGTGTGAAGACAGCAGAGTAGCTTGTGTCAGGATAACAGAGGGATCTCATGTGAGGACAGCAGAGGGATCTCATGTGAGGACAGCAGAGGGATCTCATGTGAGGACAGCAGAGGGATCTCATGTGAGGACAGCAGAGGGATCTCATTTGAAGGACAGCAGAGGGATTTAGTGTCGGGGACAGTAGAGGGATCTTCTGTGTGCATTTTCTTTCCCTCTAAGCAGCTGGCATCAATTTGCCCATCTTCAACAGCCTCAGCTCTTCAGGGCATAGTGGAAGAGGGATCCTCCCAGCCTGCCACTGGCCTACCTGTCCAGGATAAAGAAAGGCCAGAGGACTGATTCATCAGCAGTGAAAGTCGGAGGTAAGGTGAGGACCCGCTTATACAGCACCACAGAGAGTTCCTTTTTCAAGAAAGGCAAAATTCTTGGAGACTCACCACCTTTGAAAAAGCAAAAAAGACCTTGCTTTGTTTTTTTCTTTTTTCTTCCTTTAAATATAATCCTTAGTGACTCAGAAGTAAGCAGAGTGCCATCATTAGTTGCAAAGTTGCGATGCCTACAGACTCTCAGCAGCAGGAAAGGACTCATGGTGAGAGCGCAGGCCAGAAACTGACTCATGGCGTATGCAGAAACACAAAGAGCTACTATGCAGGTCACTTCTCAGAAGAAACCGTGTGAGATTTGTTCTCTGTACCTGGTACACATCAGATTCAAAACCTTTCCACGAAATATGGATAATCACCCCCATTTGGATGGCAAAGAAATGATCCTAAACTGGATGGACCGAGCAACTTGCTTCCACTTGCATGGATGACACATGCCAATTCTAGACAGTCAGTGCATTTCCGGGGCTCCCAAGCCTCGTCCATCCCATGTTCTAACATCATGGAGGCTGAGAGAGCAAACTACTACCTTCAAGAGCAGCAGACTCCTCTTGGAAACAGGGTGGGGGTACCTGACTTCAAGGCCCACCCCTCCCCACCCCTGTGAGGTACCTTCCTCCAGCAAGGCTCCACCTCCCAAAGTTGCCATGAGCTCCCCAAAGAGCAGCTAAGCATGCAAACACAAGAGCCCGTGGGGGGCTCACATTCCAACCATGACACAGACTACAGATATCACAGCGCCCCAGTGCAAACAAGTTCAAATGGCACCTCCCAAGGGAGGTGACTCAAGTTGGCTGTGCATCTCCTGCTCTTAGCCTCTGCCACGACAAAGACAAAGAATATAGCTCAATAAGTTACTTGGAGGCTTCACAAATGAGCAACATCTGTGCATGCATATTGCTATATCGATATTGCTATATAATTCTGATTTTTTTCTATTTTATTATGATTTTAAATTTCTTGTTGCCTAATTTATAAGTTAATCAAAGACAGGTACTTAACAGAGAATAAGAACTTCTGATTTGTAGGATTTGTGCTATCTGCAATTACAGGCATCTGGTACAGGCTTGGAGTTTAACCCCATGGATAAGAGAGCAAGAGAAAGTACTAGAAACCCGCTGTGTCTGGGATTGCATGGTAGTTGCAACACCCACACAGCTCAGTCTGCAGAGGTGCTGAGGGACCAGCAAGTTATGGTATATTTATCAGGACTGTCTTTGGGGTGCAAATGAGTACATCCGTTTCTGATGTAACATTTAATTAGCCACATCACAAAGGATGCTATTCAATTTACAAGACCATTATTCTCATTAATGTCCCCAATGCAAAAGTTCTTCAAATCATTTGCCCGCATGACTTCCTTTGGTGTGTTTGAACATTGTTCATTTTCCACCTACATGATATGATTTCCTATATCTGCTTATAATTAATTTTTATTAATTAAATTTGTTCTCTGGTGCATTCTAATTACTCCCCCCCCCCCCACAGACCCTCATGCTCTCTTATCTAGCTCCCACCTGGTCAATTCCCTGAACTCCCTCTAAATTTCTTTCCCACATGCAAGTATTCGGTTGTGTCTTGTGACCCACCAAGTTTATCCATGGCTGCCTGTGTGACTGTGATAGTTAATCTTGGGGATCAAGTTGACACACCTGACATTAATTAAGATCAGCTGAGACCACCTGAAGAATTTATCCAGGTCAACACATTTACAATACAAAGACTAGCCCTAGAACCAATTGGAACCTCCTTAGATCTCATTGGAATCTCCCAGTAGCTGACCAGATAAAAGGAACCAAAGAACAGAAGACTGGGAAAAAGAGAGACTCTCCAGGAATCCTCCAGTCTTCGGCTGTCACCCACTAGCCTACTGGATGTTTGCAGTGACTTAGCCTGCCTCCAGCTTCAGCCACCAGCCATGTTGTCTCTGCCATGAAAGGCTGTTTCTCCCCTCTGGAACCTTAAGATGAATAAATTTCCTTTTCTCCCTTATTACTTGGCCTTGGGTGCTCTCTCACAGCAATAGTTAAGAGTAACATAACAGTGACTTGGGTTCAGAACACCCCTGGCAAGCTCCCAGGTAGGATCTCAGCTGGACACAAGGACCCTGATCCTTTGACCTTCACTGGAGCGAAACAGATGTGTGAGTGGTCTGGAGTCACGTGGACTCAGAACTGTGCAGAATCTACCTCGGAAGGGTCAGAGGCCATGTGATCTGGGTCATTACTGCATGGGCGGCACTGGTGACCCTTCAGAGCCATTTCTAACCCCAGTCATCTCACTGTGCCCTGCGTGAATTGGGCAGACAGTTTCTGATTTTAAGTTCAGCTCTCTGTTCTCCCGAGCGGCCTTGCCCTTGGCCTTCATGAGGTCTGTGTTACCTTTATTTCCTCTGGGAAATGAGCAGCTGTCACCAACAAGATTCAGAAAAGAAGCTGCTCCGAGACACCCCCAGGCAGGGCTGGAGCACACACATGATGAGCACTAAACCCACTGGCAGTAGCGAGTGCAGTGCCACCTTTATTGCTAGGACTTCTCTTGAGATGCCAACATTTCGCCAATTTGTTCCTTCTCTTGAAAATTTTCTCATTATTTCTTTAAACTGTTCATCTTGGGGGTTAGAAGTACTTGTGCTCTTCTTTACTTTCATATGATCAAAGTATTTTTTATTATATGTGTCAGTAGGCATCATATCCAATGACCCTCTGGTCTTTGGTCTCTGACCATCCTGGCTTGTATTTGTACACAGTAACCCACAGCCCTGTCCCTGTGCATACATGTGAATGCCACATGTTTACTCACATACGCATGTATCTACATGTTCATGTATGTGTGTATCCTCATGTGTACACATATAATAGGTGCATGCTGTATGCATGCATTTGGGGCCTGTGTTCCGGTGGACTACCTGCACAGCAGTCACCCTCAGGTGTCACTCCCCAAGGTGGCTCACGTCATTTGGTTATTGTTTGAAAGAGGGGCTTTCAGACATGGAACTCATCTAGCCAGCCTCAGGGAGCTTCCTGTCTCCAGCTCCCTGGTACAGGATTACCAGAATGTGCTGCTACTCCTGGCTTGCGGTTAGGGTTCTAAGAATGGAGCTATCATTCCTGCTCTGCAGATCTTTCTGAGTGAGAACAGCCTGCAATACTGTGTCTGAGCACATTCTCCTGTGAGTAGAAGCAAAACCTTCTGCATTTTATAATTATTACCTCCCACCGAGGAGAGAAGCCCCCACCATCACCAATCTCCATGGCATAGCTATCCATAGCCTCGTCTTGAGAGTAAAGACAAAGGGAATTATCTGTTAGGATTTTCTCTTGAACCGTGGATAATAACACCTGGCTTGCTAACTCTTCACACCTGTGCTAAGTCTGACACCAGGTCAGTAAGACAGTTTTCCATCTATCCATGTGATGATCTACCCCATTGCTGCTACAAAATGCTGATTATAAATGTGTGTGTGTGTGTGTGTGTGTGTGTGTGTGTGTGTGTGTGTGTGTGTGTGTGAGAGAGAGAGATAGATTTCACCCAGGCTATTGCTATTGCCTCCTCTTTTGCTCAGATCTCTTTCTGGTGGAAGAAAAACTCTTTGCCTTGGAGTCTTCATCAGGGTTAGGGGTAAGATTAAGGTTAGAGGTTAGGGCGAGGAACAGGGTTAGGGTTAGGATTACAACTACAGTTAGGGTTAGGGTTAGAGGTTAGAGGTCCCAGTTAGGGTGAGGAATTGAGGTAGTGTTAGTGTTGGCATTAGGGTTAGTTTTCACACTAGTCTTAGATCTAGTCCTTGGGCTAAGGCTATGGTTTGTGTTTAGCCTTAGGACTGGTTATAAGGTTAGAGCTATGTCTTGAGCTAAGGTATGGTTTATTTATTTATTTATTTATTTGGCTTTTTGTGGGGCTATGCTTTTGTCTTTCCCTAGGGTTATGTCTCAGGTTCATGCTGTTGCTATATTTGAATGTGGGATTAAGTCTAGGCCTAGGTTAGGGCTAGATTTAGTCCTTATTAGTCCTTAACTTTGTATTGGGTTTAGTACTAGCACTAGTATTGGTAGTAGAGTTATTATTTCCATTTGGACTAGAGGTCGTTCTATGTCTAAGATTAGGTTTAGTCTTGCATGAAGAGCTATCAACTAGGTTTTGCATTTGTTCCCATTACTATATATGGTGTTGTGAGACAACCCACTCAAACTCAAGCAACTTAGAGAGAAAGGCAGGATTTATTCTGCTTACTTTTCCAGAGGGGAGATATAGTTTAGTAGGGTGGCATGATTGTCTTCCATATGCTAGGGGCTGCCTAACTACATCCATCAAGGAGGCTTAGAGCTGTAAACTGCCAACTGGAGAACAGAGTTACTAACTGAAACAGTGTGGCAGTAACCAATCTCAAGGCCTGCCTCCTGTGGCATGCTCCCTCCAACAAAGCTTCACCTCCTAAAGGTTCCTTGTTCTTCCCAAACACCTAAAGATTTAACTGTATGAGCCTGTGAAGATAGCTCATATTTGAAACCATGACTGCATCCCTGACCCCCACAGGATCACTGCCATCTCATTATGCAAACCATACTCAGTCAAATTTTAAAAGTACCATAGACCACATCAGTATTCCCAAGAGAATCCAAAATTCCAATGTCCAAAGCCTTTTGCAAAATCAAAATACAAGTTACATACATCCAACATACATTGGCATAGAATAAACATTCCCATTCCTAAAAGAATGAATGGGGGCATATCCAGGAAAGAGCAGTCCATAACAAGTCTGAAAATCAGCAGGACAATCTCCAAATTCTGTAGTTTTAAGTCTATCCCCTCTTGTTGAAGCATCACAATTCTAAAGGGCTTTGGTTTCACCTCTCTAGCACAGATACCAACAGAACTCATTATTCTCTTGGACTGACTTTTCCCACAATGTATAGCCTTTCTTGGAAGATGTCCCACATTGGTTCTGGCATCACTAACATCATCACTTCTCAATGGCAAACAAGGCTTTAACTCCCCAGCACAAAATTTTTTCCTTGGGCCTCTTGGCACACTTTCTAATCCTGCCCCATATTGCCTGACTTCTGCCATTCTTTGAGACCTTGGAGGAATGATACATGACATCCTCTTTCTTGAATCAGTGACACCTCTAAAGCCAGGACCATAGAACGTGACTTTGTCAAGTTCTACTATAACCTCCAGGTGGATTTTGGCTCCCTAAATCACAGCAGGTTTAGCTTCTGTGTACTGACTCTGTGCACTGTCTCTATCTCTCTTGGGCAGTTGCTTCAGAGGAGGAGAAGACCTTTCCTTTGTAACTCTGCCCTTCAGCTCTTCCCTTCGAAACAATATTGTGGGAGCCTTTCCTGAGGACTTTGTCCAATGGATAGTGCCTTTTAGATTATCCACATTGAGAGAAGGCTTTGGTTCTTTAATTGAGCTAATCTCTTCAATAATAGTTGTCATTTTGCTGTCTGCATTCTCTTTAAACTTGCCTTTCCATTTTTCTTCATCAGACCTCTTTCTGCCTGATTTATTTCTTTATTTCTGCCTGATTCCTTGATTTTTTCCTCACTTATCTGAACAAGAGCACTAAAAAGCAGTCATGCCACACTGTCAAGACTACATTACCTTGAAACTTCCTCAACCAAACACTTGAATTCAATTTCAACTCTCAAGACTAGGGCAAAACTTTCTACCAAAACATCACTTTATTTGCCCCTCATCCAGTGCCCACTACAGTCTCTTTCCCCTCTAGACCATCACAACCCGGGTTTCCACCTTCTGCATCTGTAGAAGCATTGGTATTTTCCAAGTTCTCCCTTGAATGGTCCTTTTAGTCTCCAAGGTACAAAAGCTTTCCCAGTACAAAGTCCCCAAATTCTCCATATTTCTCCCAACAAATATTTCCAAAGGCACACTAACCACATCTCAACAATGATTATACTTCTTTACTTCTTAATATCAACTTCTCTCAGCTTCACAAAAACTTTCTGGTACTTGGTTGACAATCTCTTTTCTGATACCAATTTCTGCACCATTTACTCTGTGTGCTGCTGGGTAACACTCAAACTCAAGCAACTTAAAAAAAGAAAAGGGGAGATTTATTCTTCTTACTATTCCATATGGGAGATATTAGTTCATTTATGGTAGAAAAGGCATGACTGGCTGATAGAAGCTGGGGGCGACCTAAGTCATGTACAACAAGAAGATTCAGAGCTGCCAACTTCTAATTTGAGAGCAGACTAACTACCTAAAGCAGGGCAGAACTAACCAACCTCAAGGTCAGCCCCCGTGACATGTTTCCCCTGACAAGTCTCCACTGTCTAAAGGTGCCATGATCTTCCCAAATGACTAAAGATTCAAACACCTGAGTGTGTGGAGGACAAGTCACATTTAAAAGCATGATGTGCTAGGCCAGGGCTAGGTTTAGGGCTAGTGCTAGAGTTGGGCTAGTTTTAGGAATAAGGTTAGGACTAGTTTTAGTGTTTGGATAAGGTTAGTGTTAAAATTCAGATTAGGGCTTCAGCTAAGGTTATTGCCAGGATTAGGGCTAGAGTTAGGTTTAAGATTAGGGTTAGGTTTAGGATCAGGGTTAAGGCCACAGTTAAGGTAGATCTATAGTTAGGGCCATTGTTAGGACTTTTGTTAGAGTTATGACTAGGGTTAGGGGTTGGTTTATAATTAGGTCTAAGGCTAGTGTTAAGGTGGGGTTATGATTATGGTTAGTGTTAGGGCTAATTGCAGGTTTAGGACTAGGGCCTGGGTTAATGCTATGGCTAGGTTTAAGCCTAGGACTTGTGCAAGAGGTAGATTCATGGTTAATTCTAGGTCTAGGGCTGGAACCAGAGTACGATTTTGGTTGATATTATGGTTAGGTGTAGAGTTAGTACTAAGAATAGAGTTAGTTTTACCATTAGGTTTAGGGCTTGCTCTAGAGTTATGTTTACAGTTAGGTGTTATGCTTTTGCCTTATGGTTAGTTGGAAGATTTCATTTTCTGCAGTTCCATTTCTCTTCCCTTCCTTCCAGAATATTATCTTCATGCCATTAATGCAATGGACAGCACTGGAGGCCTCTTTCTGAGGATCTTTATACTCTAGATTTTTATCCTTATCTCAATGTGATAGTCATAGCTACACTTCTTAATTTGCCAATTGAAGATGGGTCTCTAGATACATTTTAAGAATTAGTGGTTGAGTTAAACCCTGAATGAGCCTGCAGGGGAATGTTTAATTAATGGGGAAGACCCACTCTAGATAGTGGGATCAGTTCCTGTACAGCTGCGTAAAATGGAGGGATCTGTTTAAAGAAGTTGGCATATCCTGTGGATATGGTGTGGGCATTTCCCAAGGGCCTGGAACTGGTAAGCTCTCCTGCAAAGCTGGCCTGAGAATTGCAACCAGAGTCATAAAAAAGAATAAAGGCTCTTGTTTCTATATCTGTTCTGTGGTGAATTTTTTGGCACCATGCAGATTAACTGTGGCACTCAAGCTCTATCAATTAGCACCTCACAGGACAGTCAGCAATCAGCATCCTCTGGTTGCTAAGATGAGCCTTGAGCCCCATTTTTGTGCTTGACATCAATTGTTCAAAATTCAATCAAATCCAGGTTGCTTTAAACCTGGTTAGAATCCCCAGACATGTGGTACTTTGCTATACAGTTTCTTATTCTTATTCCACTGACCCAACCTATATTTCAGCTGGGGACCACAGTAGCACAGAACATCTATGCCAAAGTCACACAAGGCCTTTCTCTGTTCACTTATGTTCTCCTTTAGCTTGCCCATTGTAAATTCCTACAGGAAATTCCAAGGTGTGGGTAATAGCATCAGGTCATAAATCAAGAGACCATTGCTCAAAGGGGGGAGATTTTACTCTTGATCAAGAAGGTGCTTGGCGACCAAAGATTGGAATGAAGAAGTACATGGGGTCAAGAGGTCAGGGCCTTCTGTCCCTAACACAAGAACCTCAACCACACAGTGTGAGAATTGACTGGCTAACAGGGAAGGAGAGGGACAGGGCAAAGGAGGGTGTGGCTGCTTCACTGTTTGGGGAAGTTGAGATGGTAAGTCAGGGTTTTAGATCTGTGGACACTGACCTTTCTAATTAAAGTGGGGTAGGGGGAGAAGATGAATAGAAACAGGTATGTGCTGCTGAGTTGGGTGGGTCCTGTGTGTGAGTGTCCACCACTAAAGCAAGAAGGTAAAGACAGAGTTAGCTAGGCTTGGCAGAAAAGACGGTCACTGCATGCTTGTTACAGCAGTGCCGTGACCTTAACAAAGCCACAGTTCCCTAGGGTCTCTCTCTCTCTCTCTCTCTCTCTCTCTCTCTCTCTCTCTCTCACTCTCCATCCACTGATCCATGGATGGAACTCACTGCCTCCCCCAGACTCAGCTCTGTTTTCTCACCAGTGTCTCAGCCTCTCTGTGAACTGTGAGCAACAGCTATACTGAGCTCCATCTGAGCTCTCAAAGAGAGAGAGAGAGAGAGAGAGAGAGAGAGAGAACAAACCATCAGAGAAATTTAAAAGAAGCATCATATCCCCTCAGCAGCCACCCTCATAGTGAGGAGAGTCGTGGGTGGGAGCTAAAGAACTCCGGAGGCTCCATGCTTAAATTCCCATCAGTCTCTTCCCTGAGACTGACTCAAGAATTCTCTTAGCTGCAGATCTCACTGCAGCGAAACATGGGTCAGGCTGGGCCAGTTGGCAGGGCACCAGGCGCATGATGCCAACACTCTTCTGGGAATAACCAACTTATTCCCGCAGGACTTTAAATTACCCTTGCTGAACTTCCTCCTTGCTCATTGCTCACTGGGCGATGTGTCTTTCCCATTCTCTTCTGCTCTCCTGTGATTTATCATCAAGGACTGTGGCTCTGGGCTAATTCTCAAAGGCTCTTTGTGCAAATCTTCTGAGTAACAATGCATAAAATAAAGGAGGACCACGTGTAGACTAAGGAGATGTACTTTATGACCTATGAGTAATTGTGAGTGAGACCTCTTCCTGTAACTAGTAAACTCAGAATACACTTCACTATACATTGCAGAGATGTGTAACATGTACATAATTCTCTCTGTTCTGCTTGTATTGCTTTTGCATCTTTGAAATGCTTTTTTTACTTTTACTTTTTGCAAATCCCTTTACTTGAGTGAAGGGATTTGGTGTTTTAATCTTAATGTCACATCAGTGAGTGGCAGTGAATAAAAGTTAATAGACTTTTCTTCCTGATTATTTTTGTCACCTCTAGGCAAGCAATTCTCTTTTGTAAATCAAGCCATATTGGAGAAAGTTGATGTGCAATATTACATGAAGAGACAGACATATATGCTAAGGTGCAAACTTGAATTCCAGCTCAACATGGGAATACTAGACATCCCTTCACATGGAAGTATTGTTGCTGTGGTAGAGTGATAGCTACTGTCTTGAATGGGGTGTCACTGGAAACACCCACCATGGTGGACAGCAAGGCACCGTCAAGTAAACATCATCCAAAGTGCTGTGGTGGTAATGATTCTAAGAGATATCTTCCGGACTCCCAGTACGCCTGCTGAGAATGCACGCTCCTCTGGGAAGCAGCTGACCAACTGGACTCTTCACGTCATGATTAGTGAAGGTGTCGAGTGGCCCCTCCTTTCCAAGACTCCGTACTGTCTTTTAGCTGTCTGTAGAAGGCGCTGCACACAATACGTATTTGCCTGTGAGGCCCGTACCACCCTGCTTTCCTCAATACCTCAGGGGGCCCTGGAAACCACATCAGGCACTGGGGACCCCATCTCTGCCTGCTGAACCTGGTCTCCTGGCAATTCAGAGAGCCTAGGAAGTAGACTCTTCTCCACTAGTCTGCAGTGCTCCCCTCTGTTGGCCACTGCTTAGGTGAATGGAAGCTGTAGTCCAGCCATACATAGTACATCCCACCTCTTTTCATCGCACACTGGCCCATGCTTTCCAGAAAAATGTTTTTTTTTAATTTTTTTATTATTTATTCAATTGTGCATGTATGCATGTGTGTGCGTGTGTGCATGTATGTGTGTGCGTGTAGAACCACGGACGAATTTGGGAACCACCACGGACCACCTCCACCTCCACCTCCTCCTTGTTTACTCTGCCCCGGGATTCACAGGCTCCGCCCTACCAGGATCAGAAACGCAGGCCGCCCCCGCCTCTGCCTGGCATCTATACGTGGGGTCTAGGATCCGAACTCAGGACCTTCCACCTGCAAGGCAGAAGCTTAACCCCTGAGCCACCTCTCCAGCCCCCAGAAAAATATTTTGTAGAACACAGATATAAGCAAACTCCTTCGCACCATGTTTAACCGACAATATGCTTAACCTGAATGAGGAAAGATTTTCAGAAGTTTTAGGCATGATCCTTAATTGACATGTGTGCGCCACGCCTTTTGGACAGCACTGTAACTTCCTCATGATCAGAAAGCTCCTGAGCACACAGGCAAGCCAGATTGAGCTCCACCCTTCTGCAAAGGCAGGAGCAGCTGCCATGTCTCCCAAGCCTGGGTCTGCAGCGTGTAAGCATGTGCAGCTGTTTAAAAAATGCTTTGTCCTTTCCAAAAGATGTTTTTCAATTTTGAGACTTCACAAGGGTTTGAGTCGTGATCTCATCATTTTATTGTCTTTTAGGTTCCACAGGTCAGCTGAGCTAATGGGAGCAGGTTTTATCTGGAGAGCAAGGTGATGAATATTCAAATGGTCTCTCTGCACAGGGAGCTCTGCTCTCATTAACCATATCTAAGTGTGGCATGAAAATGTATTTAACAACCTTGGTGGCCACTGCAGTAGGCCCTGACCCAGAATTGTGAGATTCTTCACCTAGTAAAGTGGAGTGTTTTCAATTCTAAATTTTATTCATCTCTGTATTTAGCACAGATCAACAGCAAGTGTACAATTCTGCATGGGGGTTTTTGTCTCCAGAAGAGCAGAGAGCCATGGCCAGAAGAAGAGGATTAAGCGAGTGGAGGAGACAGAGATAAGGAGGAGGGAGAAGGGTAGAGGAGGCAGGGGGGAGCAGGAGACAAGGAAGAGGAGAGAAGGAGGAGGAAAAGGAGGAGGAAAAGAAGGAAGAGGAGGAGGAGGAAGAGGAGAAAGAGGAAGAGCAAGCAGAAGAGAAGGAAGAGGAGGAGGAGGAAGAGGAAGAGAAAGAGGAAGAAGAGGAGAAAGAGGAGGAGGAGGAGGAGGGAGGAAGAGGAAAAGAAAGAGGAAGAGAAGGAAGCACCTTAGAGATGTGTGGCTTGAATAATATTGATTTTTCTCTTTTCATTCTTACGCACTTTCAAGTTTTAGAAATGAATGCCCTTAATTTTCTTCTTATGCTTAAAACTTTTAATAGCAGTATAAAACAGGGAATATTTCCAATACAGCGTGGAGACAGTTTGGCAGGAGCATTTTAAAGCACTTTCATTTTTCAAACTAAAATGCGGTGAAGCTGGGTGGGAGAGAGGAAAAGCTCTGTGTTGACAGATGCTTAGAAACAAGAAAAGACAGTCACAAACCAGACAGGAGCCACCTACCTGCCAGCGGCACCCTGGTCTGTTAGAGATGATCCCCCAGAACTCCTCATCTCTCTTTTCATTAGACATGAGTATGTCAGGTGAAACACCTTCCTAGCAAAACATTCCAGGATATTTTCTCCAACTTCCTGAAAGAAGCAAAGCTATTGTCTTGTGGCAAGCAAGCCTGATTCCACCTCTGGCATTTGCTTCCTGAACCCCCAGGGGGCTTGTGCTAAGTCCTGCTGAACTCCAGGGGCTGAATGAGCTTGTAGATGAGGTGCTGAGAGAAGAGCCAGGCAGGGAGTTCTTGGGGGACATCTATAGCAACAGCCATGATGATGGCAGAGGTGGGGCAGATCCTTTGAAGGGTCTGAGTTGATGATCAAAATGTTATCAGTTGTTTATCTATAGTTGCTTCTTCTAAGGTTGTGATTAGTGCTTTCATGTAATGAACAGGAAGAAGACTAACTTAGAGGCTAACAGTCTATCCAATCAGGGACCAATGAACCCTATTATAGTTTCCTTCTATTCGTTTACTTTGAAAATTAATAAGCTTTGCAATGGAGTTTCTTTTACAATATATGACTAATACTTGTGAAGTTCTTACTAAGAGTGCCAGACCCTGTTCTTATTCTAAGTGATGTATGTATGTCTGTGTGTTTCCTTTTTTAATATTTTAACAGTTTCATATATGTACACAATGGATTTAAATAAATTTCATCTGTATTGTTGGGTCCTATCCTCTCTTCTATCACTGAAAACTTTCTTCTTCCAAGAAGTCTCCTTCCTACTTTAGTACATGCATGTTGTGTTGTGGGGTGTGTGTGTGTGTGTGTGTGTGTGTGTGTGAGAGAGAGAGAGAGAGAGAGAGAGAGAGGAGAGAGAGAGAGAGAGAGAAAAGCCTGCTGGGTTTAATGTGAGTTTCCTGTTTTAGCATGTGCCTGGACACTTGGTGGAGCAGGAGCACCACTGAAGAAAGCCGCTCCCTTCCCCACCCAGCATCCACCCAATGGTCCCCCAGGGAGGGGCAGGACTTCATGGACTTTTCCCTTTCATGATGTAATGTTGACAGCCCAGTCCTGCTGTGGGCCTTGTAGAGATAACACAGCTGTGGTGGGCTTCTGTTCGGCCTTCTCTTCCGTGATGTTCCTCAAGGTAGAGAAGTGATTGGATATCCCTCTTAGGGCCAAGCACATCAGTCACTTAAGGTATATGGAGTATGTTGTGGGGAGTAACCCAGATAGAATGAAGATGGAGAGCGTGATGAGAGCACATTTGGTTTTTCTTGCACCAGCTGAACTAAGACTTTCTTTAATTCAGAACTCTCATCTCCAAGTATGCCTGCCTTGTGAGTCCTCAATTCTCTTTTCATGTAAGGAATGATACGCTGGGCACAACAGCTGCTTCCTCTCCTTCTACATGCACCCACCCCCAAAGGCCACAGCAGAAGAAAGTTATGAGAGCAGAGCCCCAGAGCAAATGGGGGCCTCACATAGCACCAGGGTCATCAGAGGAGGCGTGGGTGAAATTCAGGGTCAGCACGGTGACAGGATACAGATGGGAGAGGTCTACGGTGGCTTTAGTGCATAAAAAAGCCTGGGCAGCTAAGTGCAGGAAGTCCACCGCTAACGTGGGTCGCAGTGTGTGTCGGTGGCAGAGGCTCCTTGGCAGTTCCAGGGACCCCGACTTTGAGTCCCCAGAAGGCACTTCTCATGGAGGTCAGAACAGTACAGACATCATTATTCATATTTCCTTCTTTTTAATTTCTTTCTTCTTGTCCAATTTTCTCTAATGACAAGTTGCGAGATTTGTATTCATCCTTGGATAAGGATCCTTCCGGTGTGTTAGTGCAGTGTGAGGAATGAATCAACGGGGTGTGAGTGATTTACAAAAGTAATTTCTTTCCCCATGGAATTAGAGTAGTAGCCGACACACAGAAAGTACCCACTCTACAGGGTGAGTGCTTGGCTTAATGAGTATTGTCACACAGCAAACTCTACAGAGTCAGTGCTGTGCTCAGTGACCATTGCCATGCACAAGTACCTAACCTTGTTACAGAGCCAAGTAGCAACTGAAAGCTTGGGACTGTACGCATGCGAGTCTGAGAGTGTGGATATATGTGTTTGTTTAGTGAGTGTATGTTAGAGTGAATGAGCAGATGGTGTGCACGTGTGCGCGTGTGTGTGCATGCGTGGCTTCTGTGAGGCTCTAGGAAAGATGCATGGTAGAAAGACAGAGGAAGACGGTACACAGAGAGGTGTCACTCATCTAGGGAAGCTCTCCGGCTCTTTTCCTATTATACAATATGGCCTTTACTTTGTCATTTGAACTAATGAGCTGGGTGACAGACTTGGTCTCAGAGGGGCAAGGCCCAAGGTCCTTAATCTGCCTTTCATAGGGTCTGGCTGGACCTTCTACTCAGACCTGCAGGGATGACATAAAAATTCTCTCCTACAATTCCTGGATCTCTTCACCAGCATTCTATTGGAGGAATTCCTATCTGAGATGGGGTGTGGAGAGCCGCTTCCTGTGGGCTGTCTGTGTGAGATGGGCCTCTGCCTGTGGAGACCCCTCACTCCACCAGCAGACGATGACAAATCTGCTCAATTTCTTCCCAAAATCTTTTATCTGTTTGGATGGGCTCTGGGGACTTGATCACCCCATCTAGACAATTTTCATATTACAAATTCGCCTGACTTGAGACTTTACTCACACCTGCCTGAAGGTCCTGTAGAAGCACCTCCATCAGTGTCTGCTTGGCTGACAGGAAGTCAGAGCGCTGGGCTGAGTGCTTTCAAGACAGGCTTGGGATCCTGCGCCTTCAGAGAACCTCCCTTCCCTCTCCCCCAGTCAGTTCACGTGCTACTTAGTCCCAGATCTCATTGTAGAGGCAAACGTGATAACCACTACACTACAGAAACCACACGTTGCGTTGCAGATCTCATTGTCTACCAGTTCCTGGATTTTCTCTCCCTCGGGTCTCTTTTCCTTGCCACCCCGAGCCTTCTTTTCTCTTATCTGAAATGACTTCATATCTAAGCACCAGAATAAGCTTCCAGTGTCTTCCTCAGCATTTTAAACTTATTTAGAGTGTGTGTGTGTGTGTGTGTGTGTGTGTGTGTGTGTGTGTGTGTGTGTGTCAGAGGGCACTGTGTGTCCCTGTGGAGGACCAAGGGTGGACTTGGCAATCATCCTGATTGCTTCTATCTCCTTTTTGCTTCATCCTGGGATTTCTTGGGCTCTGCCCCCCAGGGCTGGAAAGTGCAGGCTGCTGCCATTTCTGCCTGGCATTTTTACATGGGACCTGGGATCTGAACTCAGGGCCTTCTGTTTGTGAGGCAGAATCTTAGCCCTTGAGCCATCTCTACAGCCCCCTCAGCCTTTTTTATGAGTGAGAAATGTCAGTTTGTCCCAGGACTCCTGGATATTCTTAATTTCCCCAGGACTCTTTTCAAGTACTTGTGGCATCTGAGGACTTACTGCATAGAAGACAAAGCACCTGCCTGGGGCCCTAAGATGCTGCTGTGTAACAGCTTGTTGTTCACACACACGTTCAGCTTGAGAGGGTCAAAGGGCTTTCCTGAACAAACACTTCAAGCATTTTCCCTGTCCATCCACAATAAAGGTCTGAAAGGCCCCAGTCACTAGAAAATGCCTTATTTTCAGGTTTGTGAATATTTTAGGGACTCTCGTACTCTTACGCGCCTCACTAAGCTTTAGGGTATGATGCTGTAAGAAGCACAAAGAAGACACTGCGCTCACTGCACCCCAGTTAGATTCAAAACACGTCAACACGACGCCAACAGCTTAACAGAAACGTGGACGTGTTCCTTACATGGCATCTCTAGCTAGTCGGCTCCGCAGCTGTGAAACTATTCCTGCTGGGCAGATACCGCCTTATTAATGGTCAAAATGGGGCTCAAAGAACCTATTCCAGTTCCTTTATTTAGTTTCTTAATATTTTATTTATTTATGAGAGAAACAAAAAGAGAAAGAGAGAGAGCAGTGTTGCACAGCATAATTTGAAGTCAGAGGACAACTCTCAGAAGTCGGATCTCTCCTTCTACCCTGTGGTCTCTGGGCATGGAGTCTCAAGTGGCCAGATGTGTTCAAAGGACCCTTATGCGCTGTCATGGTTTAAAATGTGTCCCTCACAGTCTCACGTGTTTGGCAAGGTCATGGCACCTTGAGAGGTGGAGCCTTGCTGGAGGAGGCAGTCACAAGGGGTGGGCCTTGAGGTGGATTAGTCCCACCCTACCTCCAGGAGAAGTCTGCCTTTGCAGCAAGCAGTCTGGCAGCTCTCAGCTTCCAAGATGTCTGCAGTGACTTAGCCTCCTCCAGCTTTGGCCAGCCAGCCATGCCGCCTCTGCTATGAGAAACGTGCCTCCTCTCTGGAACCATAAGCTGAATAAACCTCCCTTTCTCCCTTCAGTTGCGTGACTTTGGGTGCTCTCTCGCAGCAATAGTTAAAAGTGACCATTACGCACGCTGAGCCTTCCCTCTGGCCCTTGCTCCCAAGTGGATTTGACTTTGTTGACTTTGCAGCTGGTGCCCCTGTTTGTCACTTCACTCACTGTTGGTTTTTTCTCATCTAAAAAATAATTGCTAATGATCCCCCACACGCACAAGTGTTGTGAGTATTCATTGGCGGGCGTCAGCCCTAGAGACACGCAGCGATCGTCACACAGTGCTTGTCAGAGCCGATCTGTCATGTCTCCTTGTGGTGCACATTTGCCTAGGAGACCAGCATCCAAAGTCCCCATTAATGAGGATGCAGTGGTGGCCAGGCAGCCGACTATGACACATTTCATCGTGATAGCTCTGTCTGCAATATTTCATGGGGGATGTTACTTGGGTGCTTCTCAGAGTTATTGGAAAGGCCTGATGGGACTATCAACGCTTAAGTCTCTTCATTAACTGGAAGATGAAAGCCTGCTGCAGGGTTCCATCTATCGTAAGGAATTACTCAGACGGGCAGGGTCACTTGGCCTTGTCTCCATCACCCGGTGTTTCCTCCCAGAGGGTGTGTCTGTGCCACTCATCAAGTCCAAAGACTCACTGAAACAAACCAGCCCAGCAGTGAAGTAAAGCAATAAATAAATAAAGCTCATCCTTTGCTGGAAAGTCAGTGGCTTGCTCCGGAGACACCCGGAGTCGTCCTGCCACAATGGCTTGCTGGATGTTAACTCGATGATCTTCTTCCTGAACTGGTTCCTTCTGCATTTGCTGTCATAGCTAATAGAGCTCACCATCTACCCACCCAGGACATTTATGAGGGCTATTTGTTTCTGTCACCTCTCCCTTAGGGCAATATTGAACCCACCCACTTCATGCTCTCAGTAAATCTCATTAGTTGGCTTTCTACCCCTACAATGCCCCTCTCCAATTAAGGACCTATTGTTCTCCACAGGTGACTATAAGAACTTCTTGTGGATTGCTGTTTCTTGTGATTGGCACCTACACCAAGTCTCCACTTGCATGCCATGCTCTCAGAGTGAAGCTCCTGGACATCAAGGATCGCAGCTCTGGCTCCTCAGCGGAGCTCCCAGTGCGTAAAGAAGATCTGCACAATAGGGGATTGACTGGGCTGAAAGCTGTAAGTGGAAGATGCTTCATCTGGGTGGACTTTTAAAACTCAGCTTGGTGATGACAAGACATTGTTCCTGAACTTCAAAGTCCATTCAAGCATGGGATCGGGACCTCCTCGTATTGTTCTTTTATGGTGCAGCTGCGCTAATGATATGACGGCCAAGAAGCTACGGATATTTCAGTTAAGAGAAAACTGAAAACTGATGTCCATCCCCAGCCACCAACTTCATTATGGTCTGATTCTGAGATATTATTTATCGTAGGCTTGCAGTGCATTTTATATTCATAGGGAAATAGCACACGTGTTAATTCATTTGTAGGGTTCATTTTACAGCTGTTGAAACATAGGCCCTGGCACATTTAGTGAGTTCATCCCCAGTATTATTGCAAAGAATTAGTAGACCTAGACCTGCTTCCTAAAGGTAGGGGTATCAGATCACAGCAGCCTGCATGCCTGTTGCATGAGTGTGGCAGCAGCCTGCATGCCTGTTGCATGAGTGTGGCAGCAGCCTGCATGCCTGGCTGCATGAGTGTGGCAGCAGCCTGCATGCCTGCTACATGGGTATTACATATGTTGACCTCTGCGCCAACTTGCTGCATGTGGAGAGCCTGCTCTATTTCTGGTAGTGTGCAGGTGTGTGCCAGGAAACACAGGCCCTTCTGGACTCAATCAGAAGAACGGAAAAGTATGACTAAATATAAGACAATTTGTCACATGTCAAAATAAATGTGTGACCAAGAGGTTGTAGCACACAGACAGGAGCCAGTGTGGATGGGAAGTGAATACGTGGATGGATTGAGCCCTGCTGCACACCTGCTGTAGGGTCCACAGAGCCCACCCTCCCAGCTCATCGCTCATTAGCCAGCGCTCTGTGAGTTAAGGGGCCAGGAGATTGGGAACAGGGATTTCAAAGTTTCCTAGAGCCAAGAAGGATGAACTGTGGGCTTCTTAGGTGAGCAGAATGACCACAGTTGCAGTATCTCCATGTTCTTCAAAACAGCCAAAAAAGCACATTTCAAAGCCTTTCCACAAAAAATTATAGGCTATCAAGATGACAGATATGCTAATTAGCATGATTTAATCATTCTGTTTTGCACACATATATCAAAACATAACATTGCACCCCATGATGTAAATAATTATGATTTGTCAAGAAAATAATACAGTTGTCTTAGTACTCAAAGGAAATTGATTTCAGGAGTTCCTCTATGTACCAAAATCTGTAACTGCTCAAGGCTGCTCTATAAAATGGAACTGAATTTGACAGCATCCACACAAGTGTTTCTATGCTACTGATGACACTTTCACAAAGTGCTGTGTGACTAGCTCTTGTCGTATTATTTAAGAACTGAAGGCACATAGGTCGTGTCTGTGCATGCACGCTATTTGTAGAAAACACTTTTGATCTTGGATGGTTCAATCCATGGTACAGAATCCATGGCTGTGGAGGGATAGTGATGTTCAGAACCGGTGAGAGACACGGAGGAACTGCCAGCCAGCCCCAGAGGACGGGCCAAGGAAGCAGAAGAGACAGCAAAATGTGGTACAGTGACTGCTCAGCACAGGAGTCAGGATGGTGGAAACGGAGTCTTAGGTTGCAGCTTTAGGTGGTGCCTTGAGCATGCTGGATGCTGCAGGGTCCGAGCAAGTTCACACATCAGACCTCCACAGATTGATAAGAGGAGGAAAGGGCACCATAGTGGTAAGCTTCTGTTATTTTTCTTTTTTAAATTGAGAGAGAAAGCAGACAAGAAAATCCATATACTTGGGGCAATTAATGATGCAGAGAAGGTGAAGAGCAAGCCCAAAGGGCGACCTTCAGCGGGCTGGAGAAACCTTTTGGACTAAGGGACCAGGAGAATACCTTCAAAGACAGGAAGCCCCACTTCCTGCTGGCAAGTGTATGGGCAGAAAAGGCACAGCCTGGGGTCCTGGAAAAGGTGGAAAAGTCTCTCTCTTCTCCTGCTGGTGTTTTCAGTTGGGAGGGGAATGCATCAGCTGAGACTCAAGACAGTACTTTGGTACTAAGCTTTGAGGAACTGGGAGGGCGAAGGAGCCTGAAAAGCCACCATCCAGACGAGTTTGATGTGGACACTAGTCTGGATCCAGACCCCTTCAGTCATTGCCTGTTGGTTCTGTCCCCTCCCTAGCTCAGTACCCTTGCCAGCACAGAGACGGGCAGACAGGGCCTGTGCCTGGGGTCAGATGCCCTAGGAGAGTGTGGTGTCATTTCCTGGCGACCAGTCTCTGATAAAATATGGAGTCTTCCAGCCTGCCTATTATCACGCTGATGAAAGAGTTCGGGGCACAAACCTGCACTGCGAGCTTTGAAAGGCAGGAAACACGGCCCCTGGTGGCTTGCACTTCACCAACCCTTTGCTGATGTCAGAATCTGCGGAGATGATGGGCCGTGTAGAGTGATGGATGAGAGCACCAAGCAGGAAGCCGCGGAGGCAGGAGCTCGTTGTCTGGACTTTTACAATCCATTGATTTAAAATTAAAATTATATGAGCTACTTCCCAGTGAAAAGGCATGTAAACGGCCACATGCTAAGAGACTACCTAAGCCTTTCCAAACAAAGTAGGCAATGAATAAAAATTCTGTCACAAAAGGGGTTGATTATTGACACACTTGAAAGCAATAAGGGCCAAACATGCTTTTTCATGTGAATTTCTATCTTCATTGATATTCTGCTTAAAACATAAGTGACTGATTCTTACTCTCTTTCTATCTTACTATCAGGTCACCTTATAAACGACAATCCAATTATTTAAATGTTGTAATGTGGGCTAAGAAATGGCTCAGGGGGTTTAACCCCCTGCCTCACAGGAGAAGGTCTTGAGAGTTCAGATCCTGGACTGCATGTAAAAACGCCAGGCAGAAATGCCCCCAGAAACTCCAGAGCAAAGCAAAGCGGAGTAGTAGCAATCCAGAATGATTCCTGAAGTCACCCTTGGGCCTCACAGGTACATACAGTGCTCTCTGATGCACACAGATGCACACAGAAACACAGATACAGACACACATGCAAAACATAAAATTAAAAAATAAAAATAAATGGTGTGATGTGTTTTCATGATTACTAATAATTATTAGTTTCATCTTCCTGAGTGAATACAGGAGCCAAACAAACTTTAGGGGAGTTAGGGTCTACTTTGGGCTTATGATTCTTGGTTGTAGCTCATTAGTATAGCAGAAGAGTTCAAACTAGCAGCAGGAACCAAGGAAAGTGGGCGCACCACATCCGCGGCTGAGAAGCGGCCTCGCTTTCTCACTTATTGGTCTGGATTCGTCTGCCAATCTGCCAAAATGCTGAATTAGCTCTCTCCATCTTATCCGTCTGTGCAGGGAACAGGCCCACCCGCAATGGGCTGGGCTGTCTCACATCAACTGGATAACTCCCACAGAATTGTTGGGGGCTTGTCTTGACCGAACAACCTCTCCACAGTCATGCCGGAAGGCTCAGTCTTCAGATGTCAACTAACTGTCACATGTACCAGCCACGATGGCAAATAGTGGGTTTGTCCTGGAAAGGTTACTTGAGGGAAATTTCAGCCTTTTGCACATGCATACAAACCAGTTTTGGGCAGATTGTTTTCCCTATTCTTTATACCCGGATGCGCTGAGAGTACATTTGAGTAGAAACTGTATAGATTTGATGCTCACCAAGGGAAGAGAAACCTATTCCACTGTTTGCAGAGAGGGGTGTATCTATGGCTCAGTGTGGATAGAGGTCCGGGGTTGCATTATTCAGAAGGGGCATGGAGCTCAGCGTGCTGAGGTAAAGGACCTAAGTTGCCAAATGCAACTCCAGAGGAGGGGGCTGGTGCTTAACCAGAACCAGGTGGGGGTTCTTCTTTCCTAAGCTGTTCCCCATGCTTTCCTGCCTCATATGCCTATTGACCATGCAGACATCTCCCTGCAACCATGCAGAGTCGGTGCACATGGGTTACAGAGCTGCTGCCTGCCTAAATGAGCTTCCACACTGATTTCACTGATTACAAATGGAGACCATTTTATGACGGGCTCTAAGTGCTCCAGTTCACCAGGAACCCAGCTTGTATTTAGGAGCCTGTGATGTGTACATGGGTCTCCATTACCTTCTGCTCCCCCTTGTGGCATGCTTGTGTGCCCACTGCATGTGTGGAACTAACCCAGATTAGCATGGTCGAGAAGAGAGAGCAGTCAGGATATGCAGCGGCTAGGAAAGGCAGAGACAAATGTTCCTTAAAGCTGACGTTCCTGGCGATTTCTCTTTCTGACTGCCTGTGCACAAGAGAAATAAGGCCTTTAATCACAACTTCAGCCAGCTCTGTTGCTGTTAATCAACTGAATTAAAGAAACGCAGGAAAGAGGCTGACAAACAGGCATTCATGAACACTCCGAGCAGCCTTTCCTCCCACCAGCAATCCCTGCCTCTGTGGGCTGTGTAAGGTTCCCCCAGAGTGTGAGTGATCTGGGTATAACCCAGGCAAGGCTGGGCCCTGCCCGTAGCCCCCACTTCCGCAGTGGCAAGTCAAGATCTGCGGATGAACAAGCCACGCTTCGTGTGTTCACATGAACAGCAGGGAGAGATTCTCGCTTCCTGTGACTGATTTATGTCAGAGAAAGGCACCCGCCCGGGTGGCGGCGTCTATTTCCACAGCTCCCACGGGACAAGGATCTTGTCACATAATTCAGGAGCGAAAGGGAATGTCTGAGGAAGGCTAAGGTGGGAGAGCTGTGCACCCCGGGAGCTGCAGCTTGCAGAAGGCGCTTTTCTAAAGAGCCCTGCATCCATTCAAGACCCAGAATGGGTGGCAGTTGCAATTTTTAACAACCAGACCCTTAAAGAGAAGCTGAGTCAGACTCAGGAGAGAGAAGGGGTAAATTTTGGCTGCAAATGAAGTCTAGTTGCTGCAGTCGGGAGATGGCATTAAGATAACGGAATCTGCAGAGGATGCTCGATGGGCCATTTCAGCTGCCCTCTGCCCTGAGTAAGCGCCCCATGTCAGAGAAGGAGGTGTCCTAGTGTTCTTTCTGGGTTCATATTGCTAAGACTAGGCTTAGTGTTTTCACAAAACAGGTCTTCAGGAGCTTGAAGCGAGCCAGAGGCTGCTGCCCGGAAGAGGAAGGGCAGCCATGCCCCTGCAAGCTGGCCAACCTTGCTGAGCATTTGTTCCTCTGAGCGCCTCCTCCCCTGCCCTTGGATCACAGAACAGCTGGAGTTGCCAGGTCAGGGTCAGAAACACAAGAAGCAAGACGCGTCTTCACAGCAAAGCAAACCAGGAGGAGGACGGGAAAGAGATTTGCTGCCTCTGAAGCTGGCTGAGGGAACCCGTCCCCCGGCGAGCTATTATTTAGTAGCCATAAAGGTAATAATACCAGGATGTCCTCTTACTATATTCTTAGATAAGAAGATGCCAGCACATGACACCAACATGCAACCTATTGCAATGGAAGAAAAGTGAAGCAGAAAATCACACTGACCAGAGTGCACATATGGGTGACCACAAGTTGTTCAGTCTTAATCAGACCATCCAAATCTCTTCCCACCCTAAGGTTCAGGGAACCTTGCAGAAGAAGAAGTGGCAAGAATATAAGAGCCTGAAGATGGGAGTGTCCACTACAGACCAGGTCACCCCATCACCACAGGGCTGCTGCACCCAGAAGCTCACTGCAATGAGATCTAACCCTATCAGATCTACTCAATGGCTGACATATTCCCCCCGGAACCAGCCAAGATCTCAGGAGAAATAACTACACGCAGTAGGAATTGGGGCAGGTGATAGATAAGTGAAGGGGAGTCCCCACCTGTGGGTTTACCCACTGAGGGACTACTTTACTATCACAGAAGCCTGCTGCCCCAGTAGTGCAGACAACCCAAAGGGAGCCCTGGTCCCCACAAGTAGAGAGTCATGAGAGCAAGGAGGACAGGGATGGATTGGGAAGGGAGGGGAAGGTGGGATAGGAGAAGAGAAGGTGGGAGCAGACATGGACAAACATTTTGTGTGTAAAAACAATTTTAAAAATCTTAATTAATAAAGGTAATAACAGGGTATTCTCAGCCAAACCTCTACAGAAGGAAAATAGAAAACCAAACCAGTTCTTTCCAGATCTCATAAGAAACAAGGTCAAGCAGGCCTGGATTCATGTTCACGTAATTGGCTATAATCAAAGAATAATTCAATATAATAGTACATGTTATCAACAAAGACCAAAGCTGGAAGAAAACCAGAGATCACAATGAGTTTGTTAGAGATTGGTCAGACAGCTATGAGGCGCCTCTTACCCATTGGGTCCAAATGGACAGTTTTAAGTCATGGGACCCATCTCGGGTAGTTCAGGTGCTCCAGCAGAGCCTGTGTCAAAGCCCTGGGTGACCCAGAGATCATCACTCGGCGGGTGACACAGGACAGCATGAGGCTGCCTGGTTGCAACTCACTGACCCAGAAAGCAGAGCGAAGGGACTATAGACACTCCAGGGACTTCCTCCTCCCTCCTCTGTGCCCAGCCAGGACCCCAGTTAACAGAAGAGGAGTCTAAATTTGATATGGGTCTTCTCAGCCAGTCCTCCATGGAAGCATCCCACAGCCACGCCTGCCCTCCAACCTGCTCTCCATGCCATGATGCACAGAACCCACAAAGCCCGACACCAAATACATCCTTTCTCCCTTAAACTGCCTTTCATCAACATTTGGCCAGAGCGACAAGAAGATCTATTCATACACATGCTATGCACCAAGGACCAGAGGCAAAGGCGAGGCCCCGCCCTAGAAGAGAAAGACCCATGGAAGGCAGTGAACAACTCGGGTGACTGCACCTAAAATATTCTTAGCCCAATAAAACTGACACGGAAAATGAAGCAGCTCACCAGGTGTGGAGCCGGGATGGACACCAGTGTGGAAAAGCCTTCTCAGCTTGCTCTTGCATCTGGTGCTCCAGACTGAAGCCTTCGCTGCTTCTCTTCTGTGCTTATGCCTACTTGAGTCTGTTCCGCATAAGGACACTTGTGATTAGCCAGCTATTCCAGAATAATCTGACCACATCTCGTTTGCAAGAATTTAGCCACATAAAGTAATGGCCATAGACTGTAAAGAAAGAATGATATCCTGGGAGGCACTAATCAGGTTTATCTGAGAGTTGTTTGTGTATTAATATTTTCCTTTTCTTTGTTTTTATGCTATTTATAAAGATTACTGAAAGGAAGTATACAAACAACATTATATATCAGACATATAGTTGATTAAATGTAATCATGAAATGGCCTGTGTCTCCTGGTGTGCATGTACAATCCAACTGCCAACTTATCCAAGCTCTTAATACAGAATTCATTATTTCTTGGTATCCATTTTTTGAGTTCTTTGTAGATTCTGGACATTAGTCCTCCATCAGATGCACAGATAAAGAGACTCTCTTCCACTCAGCAAGCTTCTATTCCCTGTCCTGGTTCCCTTGTGAGGCAAATGGTGTTCGGATTCATGCCTCCCCCATTCTCTCAGTAAATGCACAAATGTTCAGACCCTTACCAAAAGAAAAAAATACAAATGGCAAATGGATATGTAAAAACAAGTCAATACCTTAGCCATACATGTACATGAAGAGCACAGATACCACAGACTTTATAGATAAAAATCAATTTAGTTCCTTCATATTTTTCTGCCCTGTAGTTAACACAGTCTCTAAGCGCAAATTATTAGGCTATTTTTCTCCCTAATCTTAAAACTATTCATTCACTTAAAATGGAAAATACAATATTGTATAATAATAATTACATACATTTTTTATCTACAAGAAAATCTTTATTGATCTGCAGGTAATGGTGTGGCAAGATTACTTCTTGGTGAGACGCCCTCTGATAGCACAGTTGATACTGGAGAGGGAGGCGTCGCGGTGGGACCAGAATATAGCTGGCTGGTGTCATAGGTTTCTCTCTGAGTTCTTGTCTGTCCTCATTCTCGTTTCAGCTGTTCCGGGAGTGTCTTCCATCAGTGGTGAGTAAGAGCTATTCTCTATAACTTGTGACACTTTCCCAACATGAAACTACCCTGGAAAGAGCCATTTCCACCCACTCACCATGACCCACAGCCCTGTGTGTTTTATTCATGGAATTAGTCAAATCTCCCATCCTGCCAGATCCATCATATCTATATTTCCAACTGTTAAGAATATGACAAATTTTCTGTTTTCACAACAGTACATTCCAGAATCACTCATGTGGCTGGAGAGATGACTCAGGGGTTAAGACTGTCTCACAAGCAGAAGGTCCTGAGTTCAGATCCCAGGTCCCATGTAAAAATGCTGGGCAGAAAAGGTAATGGCCTATACTTCCAGCCCTCGTGGGTGAAATGGATCCGAGAAGCGAGAAGGAGGTAGAAAGTAATCCAGGATGATTCCCGAAGTCACCTTTGGTCATCCACAGGAAACACACAGTGTCCTTTGATACACATGCACACACACACACACACACACACACACACACACACTGCAAAATAAATAAATAAAGAATTTTTTAAAAGAGAATTACTCATATTTGAGTATTCCCCAAAAGGATGCCCTAATACTGTATGTACCTATCAAAGAGAAGATTGGGCAATACGTATTAAACTATAAAGATGAATATATTCTCTGGCCCATAATCTCATTTTGGTGTTTATGCCAGAGATATGGTTGACTAGTGGCCAAGCACAGAGCCTGAAGCTGGACTCTGTGGGATAGTCCAGTTGGATGCATGATACCATGTAAGAGGACCATACATCTTAGCACCTTAGAAGTGATATGGTTATCCTGTGCTTCTACCTGAGCGCTGCAGATATACTGAGAACATTACATCCAGGACCCAAACCCCCTATATCCATGGAAGGAGGAAAAACAGCCCTAGGGGCTGGAGACTAGAAGGTATTTTCTCAAAAAGACTGATGACCTTTCCACTTCCGGGAGTCATTGCACCAGACAATGAAATTCTACCCTGGATACTTGAATGTGGGAGAGTCATAAAATACCCAATCAGTAATTTCACTGGCTACTGTCATTATTCATGGAGTTTTTTTCATTATGCAAAAGAAATAATGACAGTTATAGACTAGTTATCAGCAAGGGCTAGGATATGTGTTATCTATATCCAGACCCTATAGTGTCTGAGGTGAGTTCTGTCAAAACCCATAAATGGTTTCTAAATGCCTCTGGAGAATGAAGCAGTGCTGGGTGTATACAGCATCTAGGTTCACTGAATTAGATTCACAATTACTAATGCATAAGGCACAGGAATAACCATGAAAGAAGCCAGGCTTGGCAGTTGGATAAGAATGTTGATTACTTTTATTGAGTGCTTCTAAAATATGATCTTTTCTTTAAAAAATGTCTTTTATTTTGTGAGTGCCTACCACATACTGACCTGGATCTGACGGCCATTAATTCTCACTTTATTACCATATGTTCTTTGCATAACTATGGAAACCCATTAACCTTGCACACATTTTTGGTCTATTTGTTTTGTCATCTATCATTATTTTAGTAGACCTTTCTATTGATTTATTTGTGCAAAAGAACTTATTATTCAGAGTGCGTGATCCTGCCTTACCTGTCTCTCCTTGTGCTTTCTAACTGAGATAATTTGGGCTTAGTTAAGGTAGGTGATTAATACTTGGGGTGGAGCAGCGATGGATGTTTGGTTAATCCCCTCACTCTAAACAATGTATGCCATAAGATACACGCATGACACAATGGTTTTCCTCGCTGCACATAGGCAGTGTAAGTCCCAGAAACAAGGACAATCTCATGTTAAGCTTCCCCCTCCCTCAGCACAGGCCTGAAGACTCCCTCCCAGGGTAGTGCCTTGAATGGGCCTTGCCTGGCATCCCACAGTGGTGCAAGGCAGCTCCGGCCTGGAGAGGAGTCCCAGCAGAGAACCACACATTATCCCCTGAGATCTGGGTTAGGCACATGCAGAGACGGACCAGAGGCTTTGTCAGAGTTGGCTGCTTAGCTGGGGATGTCACAACCCCGTGGAGTTCAGAGAGGACCTCACCGGCCTGGGAGGCATCAAAGCTCTCGTTCACATATGATCAGCTGAGGATCCGCGGGGGTCTCATTTGGGAACAAGGACCACAGACTAGTGTAAATCCATGAGCATCAAGCTTAACCTTATGGAGGAGCGAGACAAAGTATGGACACTCTGATGAACAGACGCTGGGAACATGGTAGATCTTCCATAGGTTCTCCTCAGTAAAGTGTACAAGGAAGTCTTTCCAAGGTCAAGAGGGCAAGGTGCTCGGTATGTAACTCACCGGCCTGCCAACGTAAACCAATACAGGAAAGGGAACAAATCCCAAGTGTCTGGAATGTCACGTAGAATGAAAACAGACAGTAAGTCCTACATACTGCTGCCCGTGCACATGGAAAGATGTCCTCAAGGAGGGTAGCAGGAAGAAAGTAAGCACGATGAGATTACTTCAGTGTTGGTTCATTAAACAAATCTATAAAACCACTATTATGCACATTTTAAAATAATTGAAGGAAGATATGGTTTTAAGGAGTAAACAAAAGCATCTCATTAGGAAAATGGAAATTTTTTAAAGAAGCAAATGGCATTGCTAGAAGCCTCTAGAAAGACACTAACTAGGAGGTTTTTAACACCAGATTAGATATGGCCTGAAAAGTGTTCTTGTTGAATCTGCACAAATCCATAGGAAACTTTAAAGCTGTGGGAGAAAGGGGGCTGAAGAAAACTGGACAGAGTGTGAGGCTTGTGAGATCCTCTGGCTTGTAAAGAGCCTAAAGTCCTTAGGTTAAGTTGCTCTGATATGTGGAGGGTCCATTTTCATATTTCAGCCCCTGAATGGGAAGAACAGGGGAAGCTCTAAGGATTCCGAGACCCTAGGACTCTGCGTAGATGGGAGAAAGAGGCATTCTGCTACACTGTGCCTGCTGGTGGGCTATTGTTAAACCGATTAACAAACATGACTCACTTTTCTGAAGGATTCAGAAGGAACATCTCTATTCTACCCTCATGCTCCCCTCTTTTGTTGTATTTTAGCTACATTTTCACTTCCTGTTACCATTAAAGCTTTCACTTTTGTGTTTTCATTCCTCTTGTTTGTTGCACTTACCATATTTGGTTTTTTTCTTTCTATTTTCACTTCCCCAAAATTCTTGCAGCTCACAGGATACTCTTGTGTTATTTGTGACTTTCTGTGTTTATGGGTAGTATAGTGCTTGGCTTTAATTTTAAGCTTTTCTACATCATGTTTGTTTCGATGATGTCAATGTTAAAGCAGCTTGTTCTCAGTGGTATTAGGGATCGAGTACTCATGAATAGGTTGCTCACTAAGAAGAAACCCAAACAAAACCGGACAAGTTAAGCCAATAGATACACATTACAGCACAGGGTTACAAGAAGCATGAATGGGCAAAGCAATGCCACGTCTCAAGATAATAACTTCTCAGCTGTTGAATCCAAAAATACTACACTGGATGACATGATCAAGATTTAAGTTTGTGTCTAAGGATAATCACTGAAAAATGGATAGGTGAAGTAAAGAAATGAGCTCAGTACATGGAAGAGGATGAGCTCAAGAGATACAACACCTTCCTGAGACACTATTGATGATTAATACCAGACCGGAGAGGAGAGCTATTCTACCCACTGGTAAGTCATCCATGCTCAGCAAGTACACTTGTTAGTACAGGCAGCCCAGAAGAAACCCAGTGGGCACATGTGCAAATAGGCCATGTGGATGTAGGAGAGAGACTGGAAAGGAGAAACTATGAAGTGGGACAAGAGCAGGGGTGGTATTGAGTAGTCAGGAATGGAAAGGACCTAAATTTATTGTATCCCTGTGTGAAAGTATCACAGAATAAAAGAAATTAAAAATAAACTGTAGAGTACAGGCTAGGTGAAAAGGGAAGTGGGTCAGTGCATGGTTAACAACATTTATAACAGGGTGAGATGGTAAGAAGTGCTGATGGGAAACCCAGCTGTGAAATGGAGACCCTATAAATTCCAAATTGTTAAAAATGAAAACTCAGAACTCAGAATCACAAAGGAAAGCATCATATCAGACTAGATACTGTCAAGAAAAGAATATCAGGAATGGAAAGGTACAGATGAGGAAATAGTTCATTCAGACATGAGAAACAATGCAGTATCACATGTGTAAGATCTCAGAGTGTGACTAAGCATCTCAACTTTAAAATCCACTGGATAGAAGGAACTGAGATAAAAATTTAAGGTATAGAGAAATCTACCCAATGCATTGGCAGAAAAAAAAATTCCTAAGGTTATAAAAAGTAAATGGATATGGGTTCTCTGAACTTTTTCTGTGAAGATAAGCAATGTCTATTTGCTCCAGGTGGGTCAAGACAGATTAAAGGAGCAATTGTGGTAAGAGGGACTCCTCAGAGGTGGAGTTGCCTGTAAAGTGTCCGTGTTCACTTAAGTAACCCCTTCCACACTTCCGTAAGAAACACCAAGCCAACTCACTGGCTCACAGCCTAGACCCAGCTGAAGCTGTTCATTCAGTGGTGTTATGCCATTAGTCATGTCCCAAGACAACCTGTGAACACACAGAACATGGGTTCTCCTACTATGCGTGATTACAGGAGATCTCCATTGCACATAGCAGTCAAAACTGAGAAACAAAGAAATGATATTAAAAACTACACAATCAAAATTGTAATAGAAAATTACCAGCTCATATCCAAAGACAACCCCATCAAAGTAACATCAGTTCTTTCTCCAGAAAGCCTGGAAAACATGGAATTTTTCAAGCCATGAAATTAATAACTGCTTGTGAAATTACAGTATTTAGTGAAACTCCCTTCAAAGTTAACAAATAAAGTCATTTCAAGACAGAAAGGCCAAATTCAAACAACCAACAAGATAGTACTGTCAAAGATACACCAAGTAAACTTACACGAAGAACACCTGACTCATAAGAGCACAGGAAGGAGTAACTTTTAAGAAGGAATAGAAAAAAAATACAGGTAGAAAGAACAAACAATTCCATCTCAGTAGCCAGCAAACTTTTAACAGGAGTAGGAAAAATAAATATCAAGAACTAGTTCAACCAGACTGGAAATGGCAAACAAATTTACAGGGACCAGTGAACACTTCTGTATTTGTTGCTTTCTAGTCTCTGTGACCACATATCTGACAAGAAGCAACTCAGCAAAGGAAAACATATTGTGGCTTGCAGTTGGGGGGTCCAGTCCATCCTCAGGAAAGGGGCAATGTCAAGGGTGACCCAGCCGTGGTCCAGCAGGAGCACGAGGTAGCCACAGTGCACCTGCCTCAGAACGCAGAGATGAATGCTGATGCCCAGCTGCCTTCTTGCTTTGTCCATGTTCAGCCTGGAGACGTAGGGTGATGACACCCACATTTAGGGCCAAGTCTTCCCTTGGAGGAGAGTCTCCAAGGCTATTCCAAATCATTGATAAGCTGCAGTGCTCTCTAAGTCATTGATAAAGTAATGTGAAATCTCTAAACTCTGATAAGTAAGAGTGATATCTAAGTCATTGATAGGCAGGAGTGTTCTCTAAGCCCTTGGTAAGTAGGAGGAGTCATTGATAAAGTGTTCTCTAAGGCACTAATCAAGAGTGCCCAGTACAGTCTCCTGAGTTCCGTCACTCTGTGTCCAAGAGCTTCAGGCTCTGCTGTGTTTCTAGGGCAGAGAGTCCTACAGCATAACGGTCTCTTGGTGCTCACTCTCTGCCTCTCTTCTTCATCAAGCTCCTCGCCCAGCTCGTTGCTCCTTCCTTTTATCCACTATCAACTTTTCTGTGAAACTTGGTTATCTGGTAAAAATCAAAAATGCTTGTTTCCTGGAAGCCACACTCTGTCTCATTTTGTCTCAGCATGAGAGGGGCCCTTACTAGGGGAAAGCTGCAGCCTGCTCCCTCTTCTCACATCCCATTTCTACCTCATCAGCCCAGGTCACCTTTGAATTCAATCCATTTACCACCCTGGACCATGCCAACACGTCTTTCTCCTGGACTGTTGTGAGAGCTGGCAATAATAGTATTTTGGCTTCTGTCTCTCCGTGTACAATCTATATTTCACACAGCAAAACTGCAGTGGTCCAGATGCAGAGTTATAATATTGTATTTCTCCTTTGCTCAAAGCCCTCCAGTGACTTTAGCCTTCCTGGAATGCCAGGCTTGGAGGCTTCCGCCTCGCTTCTCTGTCACTCACTCAAAGTCTGCCCCAGGTCTGCAACTTAATTCTCAATCTGTTCTCCTTCCTGTTGCTCCTCCTACTCATCTGTGAGCCACCAGTTTTCTGGTCCCTTCCTGGTTTCCCTATCTTGAACTTTCCTTCCAGACGTTTCCATGCTTTGGAAACTGTCTCGACCTGACTAGGCGAGCTCAGACAAAGCACCACACACTGAATGTCCAAAGAGCAGAATTAATTTAGCTACATCTGTGAGCAGACTAATGCCCTAAGTCTCAGGAGCATGGCCTGAGAGAATTGCAGACTTTATATGGATTTCTGGGACAGAAACAGGCAAAGACAAAGAAGCTATCAAATCTTACTTTTTCGCAGTCCAGGAAGTCAGTTCAGAACCACATAGACTTTGAGGTGAGGGGCTATTGTACAAAACGGGACGGGAAGTGCTTGTGCTTTTCTTGCTAGGACACATGAATTACAGCCTCAGCTCTCATAGCTCTGGGTGGTCTGTTTGGGGATTCGACCTATGCATCCAGTCTCTTGAGACAGGATGAATTCACAGTCCACACTGAGTTGTGGGATTGTCTTGAAAGAGGCAGGAATTCCTTAAAAGTACCAGGCTACATTTCTAATTAGGTGAACATATATTAAATTCTGATTGCACGACTATTGCAGAAGCCTGCCTGGCAAGTCATCTGCCCTAGGAAGGTGCTTTTCCTTTCCTTTCTCTAGTGCTGTCAACTGAAGGAGGAGAAGTAGCCATCATCCTTACCAGTCCAGCAGCTGAGAACGGCCCCACAATCCTTGCACCCCTCTTCCAAACCCAGAAGAGGGGCCTATGGTAGATTGGCAGCGATTCCCACACTAGCTGATTGGCTGAGTATAGCAGCAGATGCTTGCTTTCTGTTTATTTAGCAGATGATGCTTTGTGCTTTTAGGTGATGAAACGCGAATGTTTAAGGAGAAACAAGGTTGAGGGCTTCAGGATATAAAAGCTTTCTGCCTTAATAAGGAGCCTGCAAATTGATGGTGTTCCAGGGGCGAGAGAGAAAGAGAGCAAGAGTGAGCTGACAAGGGCAGAGAGGAGGGTCAAGCAGCATAATGGAGCCCAGGAAGCGAGCCAGCACAGAAAAGACATGGAATCTTAAGGACCAGAATGCTTGGTATGCATTTCAGTGGATTTCATTGTGCTTATAAGACCTCAGATTCTCTCCACCGTAGAAACCCAAAGGAGCAGGCGTGCCCTCTTCACCTGGACAAGAGCTTCAATGTGTGTTTATGCTGGAACCAAGGAAAGTGCCAGTTTTGTAAATACATATCCTAATCTTCTGAGACTAGAAAGCGGATTCAGAGTGCCCAGAAAGCTGGGGGACCTGGGAGTCACTGGGCACAATTGTGGATTCTGTCTGAGCCTCGGGTGGCCCAGTGGGCATCTTTCCTAGGAAAGTACACAACCTTTCACTACAAAGGGACCAGAAGCCACAGGTCAGGCTGCTGCCTTCAGACCTGTCACACTCTTCTGTCCTAATTATAAGGTGTAGAATGTTCTCACGCTCCTGACAAACACTGTAAGGGTACCCAGCACTCCTGACAGTTCACCACGGGCAACTGTCCAACAGTGACAAGAACATTCATAGTTAGGCCTGGATGTCAACTTGACAGTTGAGGGTTTGAGCTCTGGGCACATTTGTAGAGAATTAATGATTGAGTTAGGCCTAGAGCAAACCTGCAGGAGATTGTCTAGGCCCAACCTATGGTGGGTAGGAATAGGCCCTGAAGAGATGAATAAAAATACTGAGAGCCGATTGAGGAAGTTGGTATCCTTGTGTACACTTGGCCAGACATGCTAGTCTGGAAAGTGAGGATTGTCCCTCTCTCAGCCATTATGTAGAGATGGTGTGGCCAGTTCCCTTGGCACTGGTATTGATACATGCTCTCCCATCAATCTGGACTGAGAACTGTAATCAGAAAGTCATAAGAGAGAATAAACCCCTTATTCCCTTAAGCCATTTGATGGTGATTTATCAACAACCATACAGGCGAACTGCAATAAGGACAATGCACTTTGATACTTTAAAATACATATCAAAAATCATATCTGAGGATTTTGGGTAATTTTAGTCAGTACATTTTTCAACAGTGAAGATAAAAACTGATTTGAATTGTAAATGAAGCCCATAGACACCTTTTTTCTAATCGTTTGAATGCTAATGATGCTAATGCTACAACTCCTTCAGAGAGAGAAAATTCAACTCTATGGGAATCACAAAGCACATTTTAATTATTCATAAGCTGCGTTTATTTATATTGTTAGACTGCACACATTTTCTCCCTCAAATCTGTTATTTTAAATGCCTTTTTTGTTATATCAATATTTTAGTTAAAAGTTAAAAAACATATTTTTTCAAAAAAATGTGAGATGGTCTTTACCCAAAAATATTACCCACATCTGCTCCCCAAGTTCCTTCACATATTCTAGTCTCCTGTCTAGTTCCACAAAGACAGGCAAGATCACAGAGGACATGTTTTGCCTGCTGTGGAGAAAGGATTGTATAATCTGCATTGAAAGCTTACACAAAACATGGCTAAGGCCCCCCAGCCTTCCTGGGGCACCAGGATGATGAGATAGATTATATTGCTATAAAAATCTGTTTTCCTCTTTTGTAGTAGCAAGCACGGGTGGGCAACGGTGTTTGGGGCTTCACAAAATGAGGATTTAGAAATAGAAAACGGAAGTGGTTTTGAATGGAATGGTTGGTGAGACTGAGCTTAATACCATCTAGTTACAGTGTGGAGATACTCTCGAAGATACTCTCGAAGAACATACTTGGCATACTTAAGTCATTAGCTCTTCTTCATTTCTGCACAACTTTGTGAACTATTCTGTCCAGGCATAAGAGTCACTACTTTAAAGACAGGTGATTAACCTAAGTGAAGTCTGGGGGCCAGAGGAAGTTTTACCACAGTTGAAGCCTTCAAAGTGGAAACTGACTAGGGATGACCAGGTGACGAGGACTCCCCACGTGATGCTGGTAATGACCTCACTGCTTGACCCTTACGTCTGACATCATGGTGGGAGGCACACAGCTGATTTATCATGGCAGGCATGAGACTCTTGACCTAGCGCGTAAGAACGGGACTCTCATTCACACACCAGTATAAGAAAAGACGCCAAGTGGATCATGACAAGATGCTGAGTGGCCATTAGTGAGTGTCCTGATGGAAATCTGGTCACGGAAGCACGACTGGATTTGACCATTAAAGCAGTTACCAAAGGACAGCTGTTTTCACCTGTGGGTAGAAGTGCACTGTCCCCTCCTGGGAGAACACAGTGGACGAGAACCTGGACCACAGAACAGAGCTTCCCACAGCTCGAGTCCAGGGAAGCAATGAGGCGATTTTCTGTCACTTGTTTGCACAATAGGATTTTTAAATGCTGCGCTGTAAATCCTTCCCCGTGCTCCCCGCAGTACTTCCTCTGCCAACAGGGCAAAATGGATTAGTCAAATCAATTCCCCACAGTCCTGCGGCATGTAATAACGCGGGATGATAAAAATGAGTAATTAGCAAACAGTTTCTTCATTCTTTTTTCCCCTCTCTGCCAAGGTGAGGAAGGCTGCCAACAGCAAGCCGGAGGACGCTGAACGTCTTCCAAGCCAATCTGAAGGTAATCGGTGCCCTCTAATTCCGAAGCTCGCAGTTACATTAAAGGAACTTAGCAGCAGCAGCAGACAATTCTCTATCATTAAACGTCTAATTAATTATACCATTTGAAACCACTGGGGCCCACTGGTTTCCTTTGGGAAGCCTGCCCCTCGCAGTCTCCTGTCAGCTTCACACCTACAGGGAGGAAGGTTTATAATTGGAATATTGCGTCTTCTGGGAGAAGTTCCCTTAGCAGTCAGGTGGTGAAAGAGACATTTTTGGCTGGAGTCCTGAGGGGCCGGGGTAGTACACGAATGTCCAGGGAGCCTGGGGTCACCTGCCCAAGGGTGGCAAGAGTGCCAGGCACAATATAGCCACTCTAGTCATGCCAGGAAAGCACTTGGAGCCAAGGGCATCGAAAACAAGCGAAACGAAGCCTGACAGCAGACGCGGGAGAAGCCCAGCGCCCAGCACCCTTCTGATGTCTACTGTTCAGGGTGGCAGCAGTCTGCCCTCTTCATTGTGTGTCTTCCTGCAAATGTGCCCACAAGAAGCTTCTGGGCAATTCTAATGGAGCAGCTGCTGCTTCGCAGATACCTTGGGCTCACTTACTTTCTCCTGCCAAGAAGCAAGCTCTCTCCTCAACTCCTTAAAACAAAGCTGAACAGGGTGGTTTTTATGTTGATAGCTCCTCTGCATGGTTGGGTCTAGGTTGTGTTGCCAAACTGCCAGCCATGTTTAGCTGGAAAAGTTCCTTTCCCTTAGGTCTTTACACATATGACACTTCTTCTTCCTGATATGCTGAGAAGCAGCATTAGGTCCTGTACGCTCAAGAGAAGCATTAAGTCCTGCATGCTCAGCAGAAGCATAAGGTCCTGCATGCCCAGAAAGCATTAGCTCCTTCTCACTCAGGAGAAGAAATATGCCTAATGTATTCTTCATAATTTATAACTTCTTTTACCTAGACTTGCCTCAAATAAATATGAATCAGAGTTGGTTTTTTTTTCCTATCCAGTCTGTATACTGCCACTCCCATTTATCAGCTATAGCACTGAATAACATCTTCAATGCAAGGTGGAATAAATATCCAAACATCCTGACTTATCCTTAACTTTGGGTCATGGATTCATCCTTTTACCAGGAAATCTTTGACTTTAGCTAAAGTTTTATAACACCTTTTGGCATGCCCTTGATCGGGTTTAGGAATTTGCCTTTAATTTCTAGTTTTCTTAGAGTTGAATTTTATCAAATGCTTCTGTATTGTTATTGAGAGAATGTGTTTGTTTTCTAGGTTATTGACATGGTGAATTACATGGCATGTTTGGAAATACAGTTGAAAAATTTACCGTGTGATTTCCTTTCTATCCTGAAGTCTAGAACTTTAGCTGTTAGAGCCAATCACTAATCCAAAAGCCTGAGGATTCCCACCTAATCCACTGATAAAGTCAGAATTTACTAGACCACTGAGACATAGTGGAAACTGTAGAAAGTGGGGGCTGACTGGAGGACATGGGCTGCTGGGGTATCCTTGGAGGGTGTCGACTCCTGGTCTATTTCCCCTCTCTCTGCTCCTGTGTCAAAATGCTCTGCCAATCATGGATTGAATCTGCTGAAACTGTGTGTGCAAAGAACTCATTGTTTTCTTTTATTGACTTTCTTGGTTATTTTTCACTGCCCAATCCTCTCGCGGGACAAAGGCTATTTCGTCATAATACAATGTGCTTTGCAGAACTTCTGGGTTTTATTGCAACTGAGGAAGCTTGACCACGTTCATAAGGGATGGTGTTCAGCTATTTTTATAACCTCTCTACATCTGATACCAGAATAATTCCAGTTTCTAAAAATATATTGGAAAATTTTAGTTCTTTTTCTATTTTCCACGAGAGTGGAGGTGAAAGGAGAGAGATTTCTCCCTTAAAGACCAGCAGACTCCACATGTGGTGGCATCTGGCTCTGAAGTGCATGCTCATCGCTTGCTGTCAGCTTTTCTTTTGTGAGATACTTTGATACCCTTCAAAGCAGTTGTTTCCTAGACTGCCTTTTACTTTCTATTTAATGCTGACTAGGGCCGACCTCCCAGGGGTCTCTGCTTGCTTTGTTCCAGTCTCATATTTCAGCCAATGAGCTGACCTTCCTTAATGACTTATCCATCCCTCATGGCAGTCGTCTGCATCTGGCGGTATCGGGGACCCTGGATAAGTTGATCCTCTTCCAGCAGCAGCCACGTTGTTCCTTAGGACAGAATTCTAGGCAGAGTTTTGGCTCCCAGGCTTTCTAGAGCATCCCAGTGGGGACCCACTGAAAAGACCCTAAGAGTGAATCAGCTTCTATGAAGTCCTTTGGGGTCTACATTCCTGCACTCGCCCATTCTTGACTCTTCCGAACTCTGTAAGCGTTCATTCCCTTCAGCTGAATTCCCCTTGTCTGCTGGTCTGGATTCCCTTAGCCCAGGCTTGCCGTAAGCAACAGACAGTCCCATTTCTCCTCTGTGACAAATGGAATCTCTGCATTGCATTTCTTTTCCTTGGAAGGCATGGAGCACATGGGCTGCATTTGCAGTTCACAAATATTTATGCCTTTGTAGTTTTTATCTTTATGTTAGGCAGACATTCACTCCAGCTTCAATAGTCCTTGAAACAAACCCAGAATCTCACTCTATCTTGTCTAAGACAAATGTGGGGAACAGGCGTGAGTCTGACAGCTGATTTCACCTTAATTATATTTAAATAAGTACACAGATGGTGTATAATCTTGCCATCCGTTTTAGACTATCAACATCTGACTCTACTTCCCACTGTAGTACCTAGCAACAAACCCATAAAAATTAAATGAAGAATAAATTAGAAACTCCTAGAAAAAAATAATGTCAATACCAGGACTAAAATTGTCAAATTTGGGTTTTGTTAGAATTGTATCCCTGTCTCTCTCGTTTGTATGAAAAGCATTACAGGTAGGAGTACATGTGTGTTTTAAGTAGAAGCTGTAGAAGTTTCCAGAACTTGATCTTTGAGCCACGGTCTCCAGGTTTGTGTCCCCTGTCTTTGCTGAACCTCCTCTGATCGTGTCCTTTATTTTCATTCCTCATTTGTCTCAGATAAGCTCTTTCCCACGCATGATTTAATTTTGGAAATTCGTGTTTCTCCTTGCTGGTGATTTTGTTGTCATTTAAATGAGGCTGATGCAGAAACTCTTTGGTCAGCATTTTCCCTGCCGAAAGGGGAGGGGAGACCACACAGCTGGTTAGGAAAGAGCTTGCAGCCCTCCATTGTTAGAGTCTAAAATTTCCTTCTACTTGAAACACCCCATTGACACTTACACTCTGGAAATAGACACAGTGGTGCCAGGCACCAGAGGGATTAATTGCTAACTTCTTTCTCACACATGCAACCAAGTAGCAGAAGTACATTGATTCCCCTGGGAATTCAGGCGCCTGCCTGAAGCTACTAGTATATTACTCTTGGGTGAGGTGAACCCATGTGGGAGTCTCCAGAACAGCTCATGGAGAAAAAATTACCATTTTCTATTTATTACTTTGGCTAGCTGAAGCGCCCTAGGAATACTCTCTAATGCATTGAGGAGCAATTCCCCCAACAATTTGATTCTGTTGCTTGGAAAGCTATTTTTAGGGACCATCTCAGTGGGCTGATAAAGACGTGTGCCATTCTGTCTTTCAAGATTATCTTAATGCTTCATCTAAATGACATAAATGACAGATACTCTCTCCACAGATTAGAGAAAATATGGGCTAATCTCTGCTGAAATTTCTCTGGATGCAGAATCCTATAGTGGATGCTAATCTTGTAGGTTAGCTTTGCCTAGTTGCATAATCAGATAATGGGATTCTCTTAAAGCCACAAGTTGGAATATAACATTCACTTATCTTTGGTAGAGTTCTGCAGAACAGGCAAATTTTGTACCCTACACACCCACCTGCCAGTTAGCTACCTTCAGGAGGGCACAGTCATGTCACATGTGAGAATATGACAAACCCCTCATCTTTACCTTCCGTGGACATGCTATGCACAACTAAAATGTCCACTCCACACACGGATATGTCAAGTGTTCAACTGGCCAAAGCAGCGACAGCTATGATTGGTTGTTGTGACCCATAATGCATCCCAGAACAGATCCACGAAAGGCAGTTTACATTTTGAGTCCACAGGGGAAGCTTCAGAATGGAGCAGGGTCCACTGTGGTCAGCAGAGAATGTGCTGCCCTTGGGAAAACTAACCATCGCAGCTACCCCTGGGTTGCTTCTCTCTGTGAGCCATGGGGCTGAAGCCAAGCAAAGTGGGAGGTTCTCTTCCAATTTTTCTCATCCTTGGAAGATGTGTGGCCTTTTAAAACTGTGTTCAGATAAATATATTCACTAGAGCAAGGAATTAATGTGGTTTTGGAAAGCCGCCTTGGTGATTAATCCTCCGCTCTTTCTGAGAATAAATGGTCTGAATTTTTAATATTGCTCATTAATCTAGAACTATTATATATGCTGCTGTGTGTTGTTTACTGTCCTCTCCAAATCACTGCGCCTTAAAAGGTGACTTTTGTAAAACATGCCAGATTAGGAAAATCAGCTATTATTCAATTACTACACAAGTTTGAGCTGGCTTGGGGGAAACTGTTACAGAGACTCCACTTCTTCCTATCAATTAAGAAATTAAGCATATTTTAGCTAATGATGGCAAACTGTCATAGTCTAAACTGAGTTGCCCCCCTACAGCTCATGAGTCTGGGAAGATTGGTGGCAGCTTTGGGAGGTGGAGCCTTGCAAAAGAAATGCACGTGACAGGGGGTGGTCCTTGAGGTTTGGTAGCCCAGCCCCACCTGCTCCTAGTGTGGTTGCTTCATCTGCCTCCATGAGAACAGCAGTGACCTGAACCAGCTTCCAGCTTCTACCTCAAGCCTGCCTTCTGCTATGCAATTCCAGCCATCAAGGAAGACACCTCTTACGAAACCGTAAGCCAAATAGACCCCTCTTTCTCTAAGCTGAGCATGAGTATTGTCTCACAGCATCAGAAAGAAAGGAACTTCAGTGTTCAAAAACACTGTTCCCAGATAAATTGTGGATGATTAAGACTGAACGTTTGAATGTGAATATTTTCTTTAACTATCAGCATAATTGGAAGCATTAACAAAGAGACTGATATGTATGACAAAAACATTTTACTTTTTTGTTGAATAGATTTGAAAATACTTCTTAAAGATTTTTATGTGATATGTATCTCCTTACCAGATAATAATATATATTAAATTAAATAAGTAAAATTAATAGATAATTAAATTGTATTTAATCAAATAAACATTAGTATAATAAATTAACAATCAAAAATATATTACTAATAAATGCCACAGGTCAAAGGAGTTTCATAGACCCTATCTCTCCTCCAAGATATATGATCATCTGAGGGGTATTTATTCTAAATAAATGTACATTCTAAAAGTTGGTGGAAAGATAAGATATAAGTAAATTCACAAATATATAAAAACAAGCAAATGAATAAGTAAATCTGATGAGTCCAGTTTTGGTCAGGAGCTTAAAGTGATGGAAGAGGAGTCAGGTGAACTGCTGGTGAGACGTAACCACGGCAACACAACACATGGGTTCAGTTCACGTTTTAATTTATTCTAACAGGAATGAACACAGGAGGTTCACCAACAGATGTACAAAGATAAGTCATGAATGAAAGTGATACACTAGTAATTTATAATCAGAGGTTTCTAAGTGTCCAAACAATTACCAGTGAAGTTTCTAAGCCCAGTGGGTATCACATATGCAGCCCTTAATAAAGTCAGCTGGACATCACATCAAATTCAGGTTGCTTCCCTCTCATTATTCTGCTCTAAGCTAGAATGTGACAGCCCCCTGACCTCCCATTGAGAGGTTCTAGTTATGAGAGTAGCTGCCATCATTCTCTGGTCCATGGTGAGCAAAGATAAGGAGTCATATTTTCCCAAGGAACTGTTTCCATTAACAAATCCATCAAGCCGGGTTCTCTGGTCTGCAGCACACCGTCACTTTGCATTTGGTTAAATGCAGTCACAAAGACCCTTGATCTTCTCTGGGCAACTCTGCTGTCTTTTTTGGCCATTTTCTATCACAAAGTTATGAAAATATGAAAACCCCTTAGTTCCCAAACCCACCAGCTACAGACTTGAATCTGTTTAGCCAGTTCATCCACATTTTTCTCTTGCCCTGGCTCTTTTTCTAACCTACCCCATCTCTATGCACAAGATGTGCCTTCCCAGTAAGGTTCAGTGATGACGAGCGTGACAGACGTGAAGGACACCTTCTTGGTTTTAGGCTGCCATGCCAGGGCACTACATCCGTGCTCACTTGAAAGGAAGTTATTTCCCACAACTCTGCCATATGGGACCCAACACCAAGGTGCTAGCCTTTGCGATGGCCACATCTCACTGCACCATGGTATGGGGGAGGGTGCCTCATGGCCAGAGAAGGCAATGTTGCGATGTAATCTTCCTATTAGGAAAAGCTAACTTATAGTTATAAGTTCTTCCTTTTCTTTAGAATTGCAGAGTTATTGTGTGCAAGCAATGCTTGGGCAAAAGGAATAGTTAGAAAATAAACACACTATATTATTTCAGTATTGGCCTCAAATCCATATGTCTATAAATGCATTTGTGTGTGTATGTGATATCTTTTGAATAACTGCCTTTTAGATATTCAGAGTAGCAGCGATTTAGGGAAAGCTCTTAACATGGAATTCCTAGATTCTTTACACAGGCTGTGGCTGACTAATTCAACTCCTCAGCTCGCGGGTCCCTGAGATTTCCATGGCAAGAGTGGTGAGAGTTCATTACCAGCGCATGGATAAGAGTGAGAGAAGGCTCTGGCCGGAGGGACCACTGAGTCAGCCAACATTTTGGTAGGCTTCAGCCTTTCCTTACAGTTATGGAAGGGATGGCTTCCGTATGGCATTTTCCTACCCAGCAGACAGACAGGCCCATTTGGACTAACTCTGAAGAGGGGATAATGGTCTATTTTTCTTTCTTACCAGAAAGCCTCTGGCTGGGCAGTGACTGGCCTTGTGGCCTTGTGGGAAGTTGGAAATGTCCTGTCTCTATCCAGGACCAAAGGAACAACTCTCATCTGTTCTTTTCTCCTAGTTTCAGCTTTTGGCTTAGAAACTGATGAAGAACTAATGCCACGGGGTCGGTGTCCAATGACCTTTAAGCCTGCTGATGTCTGAGCAGCTTCCTAACAGACACAGGCCTTCCTGCTCCCCTGGGGTCCCTTCTTCCATGTCCTGCCCATCAGCAGGCCTGACACTGAAGTTGTCCTTAGTGGGCTGCCCACCTCTCTCCCCTGACTTCCTGTTTCCTCTTATTCCATGGGCTTCTCATCTTTCTCCAAGCCATGGGACCCCACAGCCCTGCACCATTCATTCTGAGGTGATAGTAATTAGTTCCACGAGATATCCCAGCCATGGGAGAAGGAACAAAGAGATGCATGCTGCTCAGGCAGGCCCGCCTTACACCTCTAGACCCCAGTACTTCCGCAGCCCTGGGAACGTGGCCATTTGGGGACATTCCCATTATGATTTGGTGATTAGACAGGAATACACTCTGGGGCACAGGGTTTATTTCTAAATAGTCCGTGAAGATGTAACTTATGCCCTCCAACCTCCATTGCCTGGTGAGGTCACCCTTCCCTCCCTATGCTATCGAACATCCTTTATCTTGACTTCTAAACATCGGCCTATGAACTCCACATGTATGCTGTGATATGCACAAGCTTTCTCTCTCTCTCAAATAAATAAGTAAATAGAAAAGTTTTTGAAAGTGCATGGAAGTTTAAAACTACAGCAATCATCTCCTAAGCTAGAAAAACAAGCACAAACCTACATGCTACATTTCAGACTTAGAATTCTCTAGTTCTTCTAGTCCAATAACTCAAAGGACAATGAAGGGAAGAACATGGAGCTCTTCTCAAGAGAGGCAGTTTGGCAATGCTTCTAAAGAGACACAAAGAACCAGCATGCAGGTAGCTGTGAGCTTGATCCACAGATCACTGAACAAACCCTAGGTCCATTCCTAGAGGATTTGTGGTTTTACAATGTTGCTCTGGTCTGTGAGGCCTGGGAAATCGTAAAGACAGACAGTCGACTAAGACCTCTGCTAGGGGTTTCCTGGTTTTTGTCTTCAGAAAAAAATGAAATTCAGAGAGCAGAAAAAGTCAGGGTTTAAGAAAGTTTGTGAGGGCCAAAGTGCACAGCAAGGGGCGAGTGTGGACATGCACAGGATGAGTCTATACATACAAAGGGCAAGTCTGCATGCACAGAGGTGAGTGTGCACACCCAAGTGGCAAGTGTGTGCACATGCAAGGGGGAGCGGGCATATACAAGGGTAAGTGTGGACTCAAGGGAGCAGTACAGCCGGACGCTGGACAGTGCTTAGTGAACTTGAAGCTGCAGACTTCAGTAGAGAGAAAGGCTCTTTGTGAGTTGGGTGATAAGGCAGAGAAGTCCGCATGGGCCGGGGAGCCCTGGACTGACTTCCTGGCTTGGCTTTAGGTATATTGTTGCTCAGGGGACATTATAGAGCACAGGATGCCGGCTGGTTTCCTTGGTCAGCCATGCTGTCCCAGATGGTTTGGGGTAGCGTCGAGTCTACTCTGTGAAAGGTCACGAGACACCCGGCTACGAGGAAGCGCAACAGAAGCATCACTCTCCAACCACAGTGAAGTTGGGATCTGAGAGCCCTAGAACGAATGGAGCTAAACCTGTGACCCCTAGCAGAAGTTAGGGACCAGGAGGTTTGTGCTCCAGTCGGGGTCACAGAACAACCCTGTCACCAAATTGTATGCTGATGTCAGGGAGCTAGCAGACCCAACTTCTCCTTTCCCTGGTAACAGTAAACTGCAGCCCCTATCAGCAGAGTCAGTCACCAGGATCTGATCCACCTGGGGGCCAAAGTGGTAGAGGTGTGGCTTCCCTGCCCAAAGCTTTCTCTCTTGGTCCTTCTCTTTCTCTCTCAGTAAGATATGAAGCAAGAAGCAGAAACTACTAAACAGCCAGCACGTGATCTGCAAGCCATGTGCTCTTTTCTCTTCTATGCTTTTTTTTAAATTTTTTAAATTTTTATTATTTATTCAATTGTGCGTGTGTATGTGTGTGTGTAGAACTACGGACGAATTCAGGAACCACCTCCTCCTTGTTTACTTTGCCCCGGGATTCACAGGCTCCGCCCTACCAGGACCAGAAATGAAGGCCGCCCCTACTTCCGCCTGGTGTCTATACGTGGGGTCTAGGATCCGAACTCAGAACCTTCTGCCTGCAAGGCAGAGGCTTAACCCCTGAGCCACCTCTCCAGCCCCTCTTCTATGCTTCTATATAAACTTCTAAACTCAAAATATACCATTCCTGATATTATGATATTCTTGCTACTTCTCTAAAGGTTCTAATTTCTTCTTCGTGTGACTGCTGGCCAGTCTCTACCCACAACTCTCCTAACAACTGCTTGTACCCACAGCGTCTGGTCCTACTGTTTTTCATCTTTAAAATAAGTGTACCTTTTTCAGCTCTTCTTCCACTTAATAATTCATTATTTTTCAGAGAAAACAAACCTAAAAGACCTTAGACCTGTGTCATGGATCCAACACAGCCCAAGGAAAATCAAGAGACCATGATCCTATGAGTCCCGAGGGCATTTGTGGGCATTAGCGCAGTCACATTGAGCAGTCAGAGCCCATTTTAAGCGTGTAAAATTTCTATCTCTCTTCTAGTTGAATAGAGTTCAAGAGAATTCCACAGAATATACTTTAGTATATCTGAAATTCTAGGAAACTTTCCTTTGCATGTATAACCATTCATTTTCTATTATTTTGTGGCTTTTTAAATATCAAAAAAGAGACAGCAGGGTAAGAGATAAAGGAGTAGTCAGAGCTGACCAGATCTCTCCAGGCAGAATACGGATGGAATATATCTTATGAGGTTTCCTTCCCCGACTTCCATATTAGAAGCACTATGAGCATCTAGAAGCTTAAATGGCAGCCACTCATAGATGCAGGAGCCTTCTGAAATACAGTCATTGTGAAAGCTCAGGAGTGCCAGGATACCCAAAGATGCCAGGACACAAAGATGCCCCCACGCCTTTCAATTAACTCCTAGAATTTTTCCTTCAGAATGGGCATTGCTTTAGGGGTCGCAGTTCCAAGTTGTTTTGTGCCCCTTGTTTATACCCTGTTCCTGGCTGTCTCATTTGGACATGAGGGAAACAATTAGGTTTAGAAAAGGGCAAGGAATGGGGCTGGAGAGGTGGCTCAGAGGTTAAGTCTCTGCCTTGCAGGCGGAAGGTCCTGAGTTCGGATCCTAGACCCCACGCCGGGCAGAAATGGGGAGAGCGGTGGCCTCCTGCATTTCTGGCCCTGGTAGGGTGGAACCTGTGAATCCTGGGGCAGAGTAAACAAGGAGGGGTGGAGGCGGTCCGTGTGGTTCCTGAATTCATCCGTGGTTCTACACACACATACATACATACATACACACACGCACAATTGAATAAAAAAAAAAAGAAAAGAGCAAGGAATATGTTCTCCCAGAATCAGGCCATCCTAATCTCTCCCCATCCTGAGGCTTGGGAAATCTTGTGGGAAAGGGAGTGATAAGATTGTAAGAACCTAAAGATGGGAAGGTCCACGTTGGACAAGACATTCCATTTGAGGCAGGGCTGCTGCATCCAGGAGCTCACAGCAGTGAGACTTGTCCTTACCAATCCTGCATAATGACTTATACACCAACATGCCCCCATAGACTACCTAGGAACTCAAGAGAGATTAGAACACAGAGTGGAAACCTTGGGGACTAGAACTGGATGAGTAAAGGGAAATTCCCCTATCATTGAGGGTGGCCAGAGGAAGGGCAACTTGGTATGCCCTGAACCCCCACAACAATAGACAAGCCAGAGGCAACCTTGGGGTCTGTAGAAGTGGCTAGGATGGGAGGGAGTGGGATGGATTGATGAAAGGAAAGGAAGGAAATGGGAGGGAGGAGGGATGGAGGAAAGCAGGGGTTAGTACTCAATATGCTTGTAAAACTAATACATACATACATACATACATACGTATGTACATACATACATGTTAAAAAGAAAAGAGCCAGGAGAGGTCTGGGGCATGAGGGGCTGCACCACCCTGGTTCTGAGTCACCCTGGAATTTGACACCCCCGGAGGGAGTGGGCTGAGATCTTACTGTCTAGTCTCTGGCAGGGGCAGGTGTTTACTTTTGATCCAAGTCTGCAGGTTTTAAGTCCAAAATATCAGCTCCAGAGCACAGCTAGGAACATTATCTTCCCTTGCTGAAGGTCGAGCGCAAAGAATCTGACAGCTCTTCAGAGGAGGAGCAGACCCCGTGGTCCCGCTGCTGAGATAAAGCCCAGGCTTTTCTGCCACCTTCCTTCTGTCTGTCAGGATTTTCCTTTTCCTGCCCGAAGTCTTCTTTCTGTTGCTGACTTGTGTGTTTGCCCAACTCATCTCCACAGCTGCGCTAGAGCCTCCCCCTGTTAGCCTGTTCCTTAGCCAAGACCACCGCATGCAACAACCTCAGTCTCACCCGTGATTGGCTGTGCTCTATCAAATCAGCCCTCCTTCCTAGCGCCCACAGTGTGCAGACGCTCTTTGGATCGTTATTCTAGTCCAGCTAAAGGACCCCTTAAGAGTTGCTATAGCCACTGTCCCTTAGACTGAAAAAAAAAAGATACACCATGAAAAGATGGCCAAATTACAGCTTTACAGAAACAGGAAAATACTCTAGAATTTTCTTGATTTCAACTGCTGAATAAATACTGCATCTGTTTTTATTTATTCATGCTAGCTTTTCCCTCATTTTTTCCTGTTTTACTTGCACCTATAATCTTTCTTGGGATATCTTTATTGCAGTTATATTGCAGGTATCTGAAACATAACACCTGGTCCTACTGTTTTGGTCTTTAAAATCAACGTATCTTTTTTCAGCTCTTCTCCCACTTAATAATTCATTATTCTGCAGAGAACACAAACCTAAAAGCCCTTAGACCTGTATCATGGACCCAACACAGCCCAAGGAAAATCAGCTTGTGGAGAAAGGATTCGATTGGCTCACGACTTCAGGGAGATTGAGTCTATCATGGTGGGAAACACATAGTGGCAGGCAGAGAAGTCTTGCAAATAAATAGTGAGCCAGTGAGATAGATATAGCAGGTAATGCACCTGCTCAAAAATGCCATCCTGAGTTTGGCCTCTGGAAGCCCACATGGCAGAGAGAGAGAGAGAGAGAGAGAGAGAGAGAGAGAGAGAGAGAGAGAGAGAGAGAGAGAACTGACTTCCAACATTATCCTCTGACCTCCACCTGTGTGCCGTGGCGAGCACGTGTGCGCCTTTTCGCCTCACTCAGAGATAAACAAATGATGTTCAAGGCCAGCTTTGCCATCACAGCCAAGGTCTGACCACCTTGTCTCAAAAAAAAAAAACATAACAAATAACAATAAAAATACAAGAAATATTTTGAACTGGGCCGGAGAGATGGTTCAGTAGTTAAGACTCTGCCTGCTTGAAAGTAGAAGAACTTGAGTTCAGATCCTGAACTCCACTTAAAAACGCCACGTGGCCTGCACTTCCAGCTCTGGAAGGCAGCACGTGGGTAACCCCAGAGCAAAGCAAAAGAGGTAAAACCAATCCAGAGTGGTTCCTGAAGTCACCCTTGGCCCTCTGCAAGCACACACATTGCCCTTACACACACACACACACACACACACACACACACATGTTGTTGCAGTTCACCTGCATGGTTGTTGATAAATCATCATTAAACAGCTTAAGAGAACAAGGGGTTTATTGTCTCTTACGATTATCTGGTTACAGTTCTCAGTCTAGCTTGGCAGAAGAGCATACACCAATACCAGGGCCGAGGCAACTGGCCACACCATCTCTACATAACGGCTCAGAGAGGGGTAAACCAACGTGTCTGGCCAAGTGTACACAAGGATGTCAACTTTCTCAACCAACTCTCTGTATTTTATTCCAGGGCCTAGTCTCACCTACCATGGGCTGGGTCTTCCCCATCAGCTAGACAATCTCCTGCAGGTTTGCTCTAGGCTTAACTCAACAACTAATTCTCTACAAATGTGCCCAGAGCTCAAACCCTCAACTGTCAAGTTGACACCTGTGCCTAACTATAACACACATAAACACACAAAGAGATATATTTAAAGCCATGAGCCTAATCTCTGTTTTCATATTAATAACTGAGCCCCTTGACCAAACTGACTGGAAGAAAGCCTTCATTGAGCTCACTTAGAAACTAACATTGATGCTCGAGCTTCACCCAAGGCTTCTGCTGAAGACTTTGCAAGTATCATTTCATGTAATTCTGACGGCACCTGGCAGGAAGTGGCCTGTGTCATTGGCTTCACAGATTGGACAAGAAATAGAAAAGTTGCCATGTAGTCAGCGAACGGCTCTCCACCATCACAGGTTGATTTACCAAAGTCAGCTACTACCCACTACCAGACAAGCCTCCAGCTTGGACCGTCCCCTTAATTTTAAAAGTCTCAACTGACTATGAATCCAGATGTCACCTTTTACAGAATGCAGGAGCTCTGAAGGGAACAGTCAAAGTTCATAGCCAACGTCACTCACCTTAGGAAGCTTCTTGTCCCTTCAGTCCTGCGCAAAATGTCTCCTTGCTTCTTTTGTTTGCCATACTCCTCGTAGCTATCAGTCAAAACTGGGGTTCAGTACACTGTCTCTCCAAAGCTGAAGCTGCCTTCGTAGATGATGTTTGGCCCCTGATGCAGGCCTTGAGCCAACCGGCACAGGTTAACCAGACACACCTGCGCACGTACAGAGGCACGAGTCCTGACCTACTGCAGCCAGAGAGACAGCACGTCACTGCGTGGCAGCGCCGCAGCGTAAGAACCCTGCGGTGCTACGGGGTTCTCCTTCATACCTGATTCTCCTTGTTCTCTCATGCAGAACGTCTCCAAGTGCTTAACATCACAGCCATTTCGGATCAACTGGAACTCGGTTCAAATGTGAACTGCTATACTAAAGAACTAGGGGGCTCGAGGGCATTTTGAATATGTAAATTTTAATGATCTCATCTCCAAAGTGGGAGTATAAACAATCTCCTCAAGTTGATGTAGTTGAGGGCGGTTGTTATTGTAAAATTGTTGTCAAACTTCCATCAGTTTCTGCCACGGAGCAGGTGTGATTAGTGAAGACAAATCACACTAACCCATCCTCAGCCTGAGAACTGGTCATGGGCATTAATGCGCCAGCCTGCGTCCCTGGGCATGGGCACGGCTATGTTAAGCAATCAGAGCCCAGTTCCACATGTGCTACAGTTCTGCCTCAAGCTTATTTGATTTCAGCCTACTGTCATTATCATTGCTGGTCCCTGGGTCTGTGAAGGCGAGGACTCTTGACTGGTTCATATTGGTCTGCGAGAACCAGAACAGACACAAGCGCTCTGGATTGCCCTGCTCTCAGTTCTCAACAGTCACACCCAGTAGAGCGGGTAGATATCCTGCGACACGAAAGCATTACTCACCGCCTTTTTCTTTTGAAACTCAAGAGGAATTTGTTTAGGGCCGAGGGCTAGTGGTCAAGGGTGCCATGGTTTAGCCTTAAGGTGGGAGAGCATCAGTACAGAAAAGAGCGCTTAAGGTCACAGAGGACAGCCAGGTGGAGGAGTGATCAGAGAGCTTGAGAGCCCCAGAAGAGAGACCACTGGCTTTTCAAACAGAAGGAAACGGCGTCTTATTCTGAACACTGGACCTCTCGGAGCCCATCCATGGGCTGCCCAGATCCGCTCTGTGTCTCCCGAGCAGTGCGATGATGTAGGGAAAGCCTCTGTGTCTGTAACTTGTTCCCATTTTCTGGGCGGAACTAGATAAGTCGACACAAAAGGAAGAGGGAATGAATGAAGTCACAGAATGCAGCCAGAGCGTGGCAAGACAAGCAAGAGAACCAACGCCGCTTTGCTCAAGGTGGATTGTCCTGTGTTGATGAGCCACGTTGATGTGGTGTTTTCTGTGTTACATGGAGTCAATTTTTCTGCTACTGATGAGGACACATTCCACTGCAGAGACAGGATGTGGGTGGGGGAAGTCCACTGGATCACATGGGTGTAGACACAGAGAAAGAACCAAGTGACTTTGGGGGAGTCCTTCAGAAGGAGCAGTGAGAGTCTAATCCTTGCGGGGTGAACAATGCGAGTGTGGCTCCCACATCTGTTCTTTTCAGCCACTTCCTCCTTTGATACTTGAAAACTCAATCATGAAAGACACCATTTCCTTCCCGAAAGGAAAAAATAACAAACACTCTATGGCACTGTGAATTCTGTGGGTTCTGTGGGTTCTGTGCATTCTGTGGGCTCCGTGGCTCCGTGGTACACCCAGCCCAGATCTCAGGGGCAGGTTTGGGCCTGGTTCACTTGCGGTGCCCTGCCAAGCTCTCAGGAATCTCTCTTCAGCCTACCAAGCACAGCCTCTCAGGAGAGTAGCCCAGCTGGGCTGCTTCTGCTCTGCCTACACAGGGACGTGCCCATGTGAAGGTGTACAAATCATTCCGGGGGAAAAAATAATAACCCGATGACACATTAAAAAGAATAACATTCTGTTTGTGGATGTTGTGTGAGTTTCTGTTTGATTACATCAAACTGAAGGTTTCATGCTCAGATCTACTTATGAGGGGGAACATATGGCATCTGTCTGTATCTGGGATGTTTCACTCAGTATAATCTCTTCCAGCTCTACCCATTTACTGGCAAATTTTATTAGTTTCAAGCCAGGGGGTGGAAGAAGATCCCAAAAGAATGGAAACAAAAGAACATGGGCAACCAGTCAAATAAGATTTTTATGGAAGGAAAGTCTTAAAGGGGAGGGAAGAACAGGAATAGGACCAGCCCCTAACCTCCTCCCCACCCCCAAAAAGTGACAGGAAACACACACCCAGTAATGTAAACCAGTCTAAACAGTGGAGGGGAAGAGAATTGACATTACACAGGATCTACCAAAGGTCTTAATTCTAACTATAAAGATCTGATAGTAAACCACCATCTAAACGCCTCTCATTACATATTTAGATAGAAAAGGTCTCAACACCCAAACAAGACAAGCAGTGAAAGAGACAGCAACAACCAACCGGAGTGCAGAGTATCGGTGAGCCTAGAAATAGCCTGGATCAAGCCAACTAAACCTCTCCCATCCTAAGGCTCAGAGAATTTTGCAGAAGAGGGGCCAAAAGACTGTCAAGAGCCTGAAGGTGGGAATCCATTGCTGGTCAGTCTCAACAGGGCTGCTACATCCAGGATCTCACTGCGATGAGACCACACCTGCCCAGTGGCTGACATATCAACATCCCTTCTACGGACCCCCAAGGAACTCAGGAGAAATAACTACATGCAGTGGGAACCTCAGGGACAAAGGCTGACAGGTGAAAGGGAGCACCCCTGTTTGTGGTCTACCCAAGGAGGGCCACTAAAGTGCCGCAGAGGCCTGATCCTTTACTACAGCAGACAACACGAAGGGATCCCAGTGGCCCAGACAAGCAGACAGTACAGGAGGTTGGGAAAGAGATGAACTAGTGGAGGGAGGGGCTGGAGATAGTGAGAAAAAGGGGAGAGAAAAGGGGGGAGGGACAACCACACATTATGTTTCTATAAAAGGAGAGTTCTTAATAATACAAATAAAAGAACAACATCATAAAAAAGATATTACTCATAAATATGGACATCCAGGGTAAGATTTTGCATCAGGAGCTTCCTGTACATGAATGAGTGAAGACAACAAAGAAAAATCTATATTCCAAAGGCAGGAAGGATAGAAGAAACAGGAATCTCAAGGAAGTGACAGGCCATCCAATCAGAATGTGGTGCTGAAACATCATTTAACTGTGGACGGCATCAGACCACGGCCCAGGGCCTGGACTCTATGAACACAAAGGGAGCGAGCTGAACACCAGCGTCCATCTCGCTCTGCTTGCTGACCGGGTATGTCACGTGCCCGGCCGCCTCGGGCTCCTGTTGCCCTGCCTTCCCGTCCATGAGCCACTGGAACTGGGAGCCAGAACGAACCTTTCTTCCCTTAAACTGTTTTGTGTTAGGAATTCTGACATAGCAGTGGGAGCAAGTAGCAAGCTCCCCCTCCAAAAAAACCCCAAAAAACAACAACAACAAAAAAACGCAGAATGGAAGGATAAACAGTGCCCACCTGAGATTTCCTGGCCTCCCAGGAGGGTCACTAGGTGGTCACTAAGCCGTGCCAAGCCACCTGACCTTATCAGCATGGGTTGAGTGGTTCCCTTGAAGTTAGGCCTACCCCCCATTTTTGCCATCATGCAGACTTCTAGTTCCTTTCTTTGTCCTTTTGGACTCAGTTTCTTAGTTCCCTCTCAGTTTTTCCAACATTCCCAATCAATCCAGACACCAGGATCAAACAGGCATTGGCCTGGTCTCCTCGATCCATCATGGCTGGAGACTCACGGGGCAGGAGCTTGAGTGAGCTAGTCACGTGGCATCCGCAGTGAAGATGGGGACTGCAAGGGATGGACGGATGAGACTGTTGAGTGACTCTTTGTCCTGGGAAGACACCATGTAAACGTGTCATCATCCCAGACAGGGATCCAACAACAGACCAAGGTCCAGCCTGGGGAAACCAATGAATACATTGGGGTTACCTGCAGGAGTGTGGGTGAGGGTTCTTACAGGAGTGGGAGTGACTTAGAGGCGTCCATATCCGCCAAACCCCAGCCCAGCCCATGTGATGACTCAGCAGTGGTGCTCCACCTGTGACTCACATATAGTCCAGCTCGCCAGCATGCTCCAGGATGCTTGGCTCTCAGGGACTCTCACTCCCTGGCAGTTGTTCAATACCTTCAGCACCTGGGGAGTCCCCCACCCACAAATTGTGCTGTTTTCAAGAACTTTTGGAGCTTCAAAGAGCCTCCCTTCAGGTAGAAGTTTTCACATTGCTATACGACAGAGACAGAGCCCAGCACCTGCAGTCTGCTTGGTCAGCACTCGAGGGCTGGTTCTGGCTTCCTGCTCTGCTCAGTTCTGGTTGCTATGGCTACTAGTGACAAATTCCAAAATAGCATCATAATATGCCCGGAGATAAAATGCCATAAGAATCTGTCTGTCTTGTTCTTTCTCCTTTTTATCCAGTCCAGACAAAAACCCAGAGATTGGTGCCTCCCGCAGTGGGGGAGGGGCCTTTCTGCCTCAAATTAACCAGAATAAAATAATCCCCCACCGGGATGAAGGAAAGGTACAGGATACTGGTGCCCTTGTGTAAGGCTGTGTAAGGAGCAGAGCTTAAAATTTGAAGCATAGGGAAGTGAGGCCGGAAATGGACGCAGGACTGAGAAGGAGCCGTGGAGAGTGAGAGAAGAAAAGTCTACTCATGAATTAGCAAGAGCGTCCCACCCGGGAAGGCACACTCGCCGACTAAGTGTTGTTCGCTGATCCACTGAGCGTTGTTTGCTGACTGACTGAAGGCAATCTTGAGTAAGGATGAAATAACATCATGAAAGGGGAACGGGGTGATCTCAGGAAGGAAGCCCCGACAGGGCAGGAAGGCACTGCTGGGGGGTTGCCTGGGCCCCTTGTCCTTTTAACTAGGAGAGCACAGCAGCTCCGGACCCAGGGAGACAGGCGGCTGAACCCTTCCCGTAGCTGCTATTCCTAAGCAAAATGATGAACTGTCAGGATGATGGTGACGCTGAGTCAAGTCTGGGATGTTGCGGGTGAGTGTGAAGCAGCCAAGTCAGAGAGCAGGACTGTAATTTAAGCAGAGAAATTACAGGACTGCCAAGCAGTGGAATGGGCCCCCCGGGAACTGTGGAGACAAATTAAGTAGAGCCTGTTGCCCCGTGACAGCCCCGCGCTGCCAGAGTAGGATTAGGGCTATTCTCCGTAAATGCTGAGCAGGAAATGACTGTAACTGGATGGTGGTGTCGACTGGAAAGTTCTCCGGTGATAAATATAGTTTGCAGAAGTGTACACCCATCCAAGAGTGTCTTTCAAAAGTCATGATTAGTTCCAGTTTCTTAATATTTCCAAGTCTTCCACACAAAAATATGTTTTCTTAGAAAGACTGACTCTTCATTTCAAGAACTCTGCATGAGTAATAATTTCATTTCTAGTCTCTATCATTGAAGAAATGACGACAGCCTGCACTGGAGTTAGGTGGATTCTGAGCTGATGCTTATTAGAGTATAAACTAAAATATGTTCCCCAAACTAATTCTACCCATAGCTTTATGAATAACATTAAAATGGCAAAGTGCGTTTTATGTGCATATTTCAATGGAGCATTCCAGCGAGTGTTCACAAATGGCACACGCGCCAAAAGAAGGAATGCAGGGATCTCATTAGCACAGAACTTTCTAGTAGCTGGAGTCAGAATCAAGGAAGCGACTAGAAACTGGACAAAACCGAAGAAGCTACTGCCTCCAGTTCCTGCAGTAAAGGAGAGAACTCAGTCTGAGAGAGGAGGTTGTTGATTCCATGTAGGAAGAGTGATTCTGTCTTTCCTTATTAACTAAAGGTCTTTCCCGGATCTTTTCACCAGCTGTGCATCACTTCAGTTCTGCGTATCTTGGCATCCTTGTGACCCGCTGCTCTCCCAGCACCAGCCCGTGCAGCTGGGGTGGGTTTTGATTTCTTTAGCAATCACCCATCTATTTGAGACTTTTTCTTTGGATTCCCCTGTTCTCCATCATTTTGAGATTAGCAACATTATAAAATGAAGCAGCCACTTGTTCAGGATGCTCTGGTGATTCTGGCTTCCCTTTGCCATGTGCGAGCACGTTAGTTTGAATCGTGGTTGGGTTAGAGATTGAATTTGAAGTCACACAAAGCCATCTGCCCTTTCTCCTGTGGCATTTTCCTATTCTTGATTATTGTGTGTGGCTTATGTAAACTAGCTTCAGAGTTGTCAAAATTCAGAAAATATTCATATTTTCTAAGTGAAACATATTGGTGTATAACTATTCATATTTGTAGAATCTATTTTTGTGTTTTCTTTGATTTAAAAATAAAGCTAAATCCTCCAGAGTTCATCATTAGTAAACTTGACAAATGTAATAATACATGACAACTTTTAATTTGAAATTCAGTATTTGCAATAAATAGTGCTAAGCACTGGAAATAATATAAAATAAGCCACTTTTGAGTGTTGAAGGGTTGCAAGATTGACATACCCACCCACCCATGATTATTCACATACACGCTCATACATGTGTACACATACACAGGCACATGCATACTTAGGTCTGACTAGAAGCAGGAAGAAGTATTAGGAGACTTCCTGAGATACCATCAAATAGCTTCAGCATGAAGAGTCACTATAGCAAACAGTTTGCCTTTGATCACCTGAAATTGACATGACATCTACCACAGCCATACAGCTGCTTTATGATCATAGCAAAATAAACTATCTGAGAATATCTCAGAGTCAGCAAGATGGTCCAGCTAGTAACAGCTCTTGTGTGCAAATCTGGCATGCTGAGTTTGAACCCACGGGGTGGAAGGAGAGAATCAACTTCTGAAGGTCACTTTCTGATAGCCACACACATGTCATGGACTTCTCTCTGCCTCTCTCTGCTTCTTTCTCTCTCTGAAATAAATACTTTTAAAAGAACTTTTTCACTTTAAGAAATAAATAATAGCTAGTTCTAGCCACTTAAACATGATGTTAAACAGTTCTGTGTGGGAGAAGTTGACTATAGACACTCTCCTAATTTTGAATTTGCAATGTCGAGTAATGAGACTAGCTTTGGAAGTTGTTCCTATTGCTCTAAGTGTGAAGTAAGTCCTTATCCACACATCTGCTAACAGATGGAAGGATTCTCTAGTGAGGGACTTGATGAGTTGTCATCAGCATTGATCATCAGAAGTCATAAGAAGGTTGATCAAGCAGGTGTCAGCTCTGGCTGCAAATGATTGGGTCAGCTTTAGGCCAGCATGTCTTGTCTTCACACTATGATTGGGTTGGTGCTAGTGCAGCATGTCTCTTCACTGTAGGAGCCTCGGGTTCCAGAATGATGGAGCAGACGCTTCTGATGTACAACAAAGAGAAAAAGTTCCTAGACAATGGAGATATGAAGGTCGACATTCCAGGGACCTCAGGACTCTGCCCAACCCTGAGTTCTGAGGACTTTCATTTTCTATCTCCTGAATCCCACAGTTGAAGATAAAGTCAGCAGATGAGACTCCTATGTACTCTAAGAATAAGACCGGGAGAGCTCTGTGTAACAAAACCCCACAAACCTAGGGAAGAGCTAAGTAATGATGGAAGAAAGTTTTTAATTCTCAGCTCTGCTGCAGATGGACAGGACAGAGAAAGCCGTGGCTCCAGAACCATCCATCAAGCACCAGGAAGAGCAAGGCCTGGGGCAGCTGTAGTTGGCATCACATGAGACACAGTAGCCATGAAACCATAGAAGAGCACACTGTGGAGAACTCCATAGGAACTCATCGACACACAGACAAATGCACCAAACACCCAAGAAACACAGACTTCACAATATAAAGCAGATTCATGTCACCTGGCCATTATAAGAGGACTGGCTCTGTCCTTCTAATGCAAATCTTGTAAATATAGATAAAAGTTACAGATAAAATGTTACCAAATATGACTCTACAGCATCCAAAAACTTTCACATTGAAGTTATACAATCAATGAACCAGATAGATGCAAGGTTGGTAAAAAAAATTAATAAAAATTCAATCAACATATTCCAAATTAGGCTGAGCATGAAAACCTAAATGATTAAGTTAATTTAAACTTAAATGACATAATAATTGATACAGAAAACTCAAGAGGCAAAATTCGACATAGGCTGTTGGCGAAGATTCCGATAAAGGAAAAGTGTTTTGGTTTATACAATATCTAAAAAATCGTATTTATCTTTTAATGTTTAATGCGTTCATCCCAACATAGAAAAGAAACCTAAGGGGTATATTCTCATCACGCATTGTGGATGCTAGAAGTTCAAACCAAGGAAATACATGGTGGGGTGGGGAATGAAAAGCTGGTTGGAAACCTAGCTTACCTGTAGGTGACATGACTATCTATTCAGAACACCTAAGGAATCTACAGAATAAAGACCTGGAGCTAATAAGGGAATTCAAGTATTTTAGAACACATGGTCTGTATTTCTATAAAATATCAAGAACATGTGTACATTAAAATGAAAAATACACTGATATTTATGATGACTCAAAATGTTGTACTAAGAGGTAAATTTTATCAAAGCATGTGCAGAACTTAATGCTGAAAGCTATATAATGCTAATAAAAGTGGAATCTTAAATACACTAAAAGACATACCATGGTCATGAATCACAAGACAACAAAAGATGTCAATTCTTCCAAAATTGATATATAGGTTCAACAAAACTCTTATCAAAGTTCCAGCAAACTTTTACTCATATAGGTAAGATTATTTTAAATGTACATGAAAAAAATCAAAGCACCCAGAATATCTAAAACAGTTTTGAAATGGAAAGGAAAGATATATGTCTATATAGTTATATAAACTAAGACTTTGTGAGGTTACAGAGGAAAGACCTTTGAAAACACTTCAAATTCTTGAACCAGTGAACTCAGCAGACCCTAGAAATATCCAAAGACTTGCATCATGGGCCTTGCTAAAGGGAGAAAGCAACTCAGAGGAAGAAAAGACAAGTGCACTTGAGTCATCAGGTGGACAGAAGCAAAACAGAAGAACCTGGGCACTGAAGAAAATGAGATCACACACTACAAAAAAGCAACCAAAATGATTATATTTTCAATGCAATAAACAAATCATGATTTTAGAGAAAAATATCACAGGATAAAAATCACAGGTTCCCACTTTGCAAAGATTTCTTAAACTTTCCACTAAAAGTCAAAACAAAACAGATACATCAAAACTATGTGTGTGGGGAAAGGGAGGCAGATGAGATGCTTGTGTGGATGGGAGAAACAGAACCATTCATATTCTCCTAGGCAATATGTAAGATTCTATAACCACTGTGTCTACTGGCTTGTTGGTTTCTTTAAAACATGCAAGAGCCATATAGCACAGACAATGAATTCTAAGTTCAACCCAAAGAACCAAGGACTTGTGATCGCTCAACAACTATACACAATGAATGGTTCAGTAGCTTTGTAACAATTCTGAACTGGAAGGAATTCAGGTGCTTTCAATATGCAAAGAAGCACAACCACCATGGTACAAGCATGTTGTGGAATTCTGCTCAGCCACAAAATTCAATTTGCTATCAAGAAACACAACTGGAATGAATTCCATTGAATTTGAGTTAGAAAAAGCTAATCTCAAGGGCTACCTATTATATAATCTTGGTTCTGTAATGTTTAGGAAATAGTACAGTTATACAATAGAGTATACATTAACAGTTGCCACAAAATAAGAGATAGATAGGAAGAAACAGACATGTCTGTGATGATAGAGTTACAGGATCAGATATTCACGGAGTGATGAACTGCTCTGGATCCCGACTATGCCCATGTCTACCCTAGTCACTATATTGCAAGATGATGACATTTGGAGGAAGTGTGTAGAAGATATTCAGTATTACCCTAGATTAGATCTCACATTTTATGTATATTTACTATTATATCAAAACAAAATTTCAAACTATAGATTATTCAGTTATGAGCAGGTGTTAAGGGAAGTCAATAAAACTAAATGGAGGCTGTAAAGTGAGAATATTTTCTAAGTTGAGAGATAGTGTGCTGGAATGGATGAAGGCTTAGATTTGGGTGTAGAATTTAACATGAATCTTGGATCTGCCGATTGTTAGGTATGTCAGCCATTGCTGTGTGTGTGTGTCTGTGTGTCTGTGTGTGTGTGTGTGTGTGTGTGTGTGTGTGTGTGTGTGTGTGTGTGTGTGTATCAGATGGCATTGTGTATGTGCCTGTGGAGGCCTAGGAATGACTTCAGGAATCAACTTGAATTGCTCAACCTCCTTTTTGCTTTTCTTTGCTCTGGGATTTCCCAGCCTCCATCTTCCAGAGCTGGAAGATCAGGTCACTGCCATTTCCACCTGGCGTTTTGACATGGGATCTAGGGATCCGAACTCAGGTCCTTCTGCTTGCAAGACAGAGTCCTAAACCCTGAGCCATCTCTCCAGCCCCAACCAACTTTGTGTGTGTGTGTGTGTGTGTGTGTGTGTGTGTGTGTGTGTGTGTCTTTGTGTATCAGATGGCATGTCCTTGCATATGCTTATGAGGGACTAAGAATGTTGTATGTATACTTACTTGCTCATTTTATATCTAACATTCTTTCAGTCTCATCCCTATGTTCCCCAAAGTTTCTGAAAGCCCGGTATCCATAAAGTACTGATGCAAGAATCATCATTCCTAGGTTAATAATAGAAAACTGTGATTAATAGACTGAAGAGTCAGCTCAGGCTAAGCCTTTGCCTCTCAAGCAAAGGACTGGATCCCATGTGAAAATGCTGGAAAGACATGCCAGCAGCCTGCCCGGTCCTAAAAGGTGAAGCCCCAGGTGGGAAACCCCAGAGCAAAGCAAAAAGGAGATAGAGCAATCCAGGGTGAATCTCTTAGTCCTCCACAGGCACACATAGTCCCCTCTTCCGTACCCATACACATACATATATAATCGTACCCACCCCGACCCATACACAGATAATTAAAAAAACAGTGATTACTAAAAGTACATCCAAGATGCTCAGAATCTACATGATCTAGATTTGATAGATTTATATAATGCACAAGAAAATATGGAAGAAAATCTGTCTCTCATTGCTGCTTCCACAAGCCCTCTTGATAAATGACATCTGATGACCTCACCATTCCAAAAACCCAGCGGCATACTTCGAGGCTAGGAGAAATAATGCACATCTAATAAAATGTGCCCCAAAGGTTTAAGTTTTTGAAAAGAAAGATCCCATAATGAGATACATGCATGATTCTGGTGTCCTGAGCCAATACACCATGCACACACATTCATGAGTTGTGTCCAATTTCACAGCATGTCAGTTTTAATATTATAGTTCATCCTAACTGGTGCCTTGAGTATTGGTTCAATATGAACTTCAGGAAGAATGCCATCTATTTAATCAATTACTTCATTAACCCAAGATACCATTAGGGCTGCCAAATCAAGTTGATGGAGATAAACAAGCCAAAATTAATAAGCAGCTTCAGCAAATGAATGTCTCTCTTTTAAAAAAGAAAAGTAAAACTTCCAGCAGAAGCACTCCAAGCCTCTCGCGCTTGCGACTCCTTGCTGGTCATACTGTAGTGCACCATTATAGCTTTGCCACACAATATGCACAGCTGCATTTATCTGAGGAGACTTTTACAGTGATTCTCTAAAATTGCATCTGGATGGAGATGTTCACTAGTTTCACAGGATTTGTTTCTTTTGTAAATGAATACACGAAACAAGAGACCGAAAATATTACACTTTCTTTTAGTAATATAACTTCATTGTTTGGTTGTTGTAGTTGTCTTTTACTGGTTATAAATATTGATTCATAAGCTAAAGGGCTAAAAAATGGTCAAGAACAAGATAGTACTCTTTGGCTTGTAAAACAAACTCTGCCATCTTCTGGTGCCTTATTGGACACTCTGTGAATCTTGACATGCAGGCAGTGTGCTTAGTTGTTCAGCCTGCATTGTAAATGCTGCCGTTAGGTACATTGGACCATGAAAGATATCAGTGTTCACTCATCTTCACTGTCTTTTGGCCGTTTTACCTAGAAAAGGGTTTGGGATTTGGATGGCTGAACTAAACGGTGTCACAGTTTGAAAGTGAAATGATCCCACAGGCTCTTACATTTGGCCATTTGGTCCCAGCTTGTGACACTGTTAGGAAGTTATGGAATGTTCAGGGAGCAGAGGCTTGTGAAGGGAAGTGAGTCCCTGGGGGAGGCTGGTGTCCCTAGGGGGAGAAAATGGTATGTGTGGGAGATAGTATGGGGGGAAGGTGGTATCCCTGGGAGGAGGGTAGTGTCCCTGGGGGAGGGTGGTACTGGGAACAGTTGGAGGGAGGGTGGTATCTGGGGGGTGAGGGGAGGGAGGTGGTGTCCCTGGAGAAGGGTGGGCCTTGAGGCTTGATAACCCAGCCCTGTTTCCTGCTCATAGTCATAAGCAATCGAGCACTTGAACAGCTCACCAAAATTTCAAAGCATTGGATATTTGTCCCAGTTCCATCCTCCCACTTGCTAAGTGAACACGGGGTCCAAGCTCCATAGGGGATCAAAGGGTTTATTCTTGCTTAATATTCTCAGTTACAATTTATAGTCCTTCTGGTGAGGAGAGTTCATGACAGCCTCAGGAGCTGAGGGGACTAGCAAGATGAGACCCACACAAGGAGCCCAGAGAGAGACATACTTTCTCCTTGCCAGAATGTTCGTGTGCCTACATGCCAAGTATTCCAAAATACCGGTCCAATTCTCTCCATTTTATCCACTCCCTCAGGAAATGGTCCCACCCACATGAGTCATTCCACATCAATTAGAAAATCTCCCACAGGATTCTCAGAGCCTCAGTTATGAATTCTGCACAGATGTGTCCAAATGTTTAATCTTTGGTTGTCAAATTGACACCTGTATCTAACTGGAACAGTATAGAATTCAAAAACTGTTGAAAAAACCACAAAAACAGAAAAAATAATAGGTCATCCATAGGTCAATGAAACCTTGGTATCAGCACTAAAAACAAGCTCAAACTTGGCTACCCCATTTCAAAGCAATGATTCAATAAAGAAGGTCCTTTCTACTGGACGCAAGGTGGTGACATCATATATCTTGGCCCAGAAGATGGCCAAGATGCAGGAGCAATTTACATATAGAGACAGATAGTCAGTTTGTTGATAACTTGTCTTCAAGCACACTTGAAATGCTGGGTAAAACAACATTTTGTAGAAAAACAGAAAGTGAGATTCTACTGGGATGTAAAAGGGAAGTGATCAGCTTCTGTGTAAGAAATGTAGCCGAGGGAGGTCAAGGGGAGACCAGGACTGTGTGTCTCACAGGAGAATTCTTCCAGAGCTTCCAGGAACATTCAACTGCTCAGCCCTTTACTGAGTAAATATAACATAGTCCTGCCAAAGATAACAGAAAAGAAAGCTGGAGAACCCTGAAGCCATGCATCACCAAGACTGAGTGTCCCCAGGAGTTCAAGAGTGATCCCACTCGTGGAAAACCTAATGAAAATGGGCAGTTTCCACGGATCACCTGACCCACAGAAAACCCAGTGAAATCTGGGCTATCTCATGGATCCAGAGACAGGAAGCTTATTTCCTTGTGACATAAAAATAATTTTAGTAAAACATATTTCTGAGAATAGAATTAAGTCTTTTTTTTTCTTTTTTTCTTTTAATACATTTTTTATTATTATTTCAGCTCATACAAACTTAATAGGTACACCAGTTCCCTCCCTCCCTCCTCCTCCCCCCCGAAACCCCTGCTCTCCCTCCCCTCACCCCTCCCACCCCATCCCCCCGTGCCTCCTGCCCCAATTCCCAGAGTCCTTTCTTGTGCATGCCTGACTCTCCTCTGGGACCTCCTCTCCGATGACGTACAAGGACCCAGTGGCATTTCCCCGAACACTTTCCTGTGTTCCCCTTAAGCATAGGAACACTACTGTGGCTGTCAATCCCTTGCCTCCAAGGATCTTGGTGCCTTTAGCAGATTCTAGACTTTGTGAGGTCAATAGTGTGTTGGACATTGTGCCGGGCATGCAATGTCCAATTATGATTGCTTCGGCCCTAACTTGTGTGGAGTATCTTGCAAATCATTGCTCCTCCCATCCTTTTGCTCTTACACTCTTACCGCCCCCTCTTCCACAAATGTCCTTGAGCTTCAGGATGGGGAGAGATTAGTCTGGCCTAGTTCTAGGTGGTTGATATAGAGTCTCTGAAGTTCTGGATAGTGGTTCGTTGATTTCCTTTGCAGTTTTTTTGCTCCTGCAATGCCCTTCACTCCATCGTGATGGGCACTGTATGTCACCCCCTGGCCAGAGACAGAAAGCTGTTAAACTGGAGTCTTATTATAAGAGCACATTCAAGGGTAGATGTAATACTTATACCCAAGAGTGGAATCGCAGGGTCATATGGCATTTGGCAATGGGAGGGATCAATCATCCATTTGCAAAATGGTTACTTTTTAATCTGCCGGAATATATGCCCTCCCCTTTTGGTGAGTTCATACCCCCTTAGTTGTAAATGATCAGGAACGAATTGTGAACTTAACTAGGTGTCACATTACTTTCTTGCAGTCCTTGATGGAGGCCTATTTTCTCTACTGTAACATGGTCACTTCTCTCCTTGTTTCTGGTGTGGCCCCCCTACCTCATCCCTCCTGTTCATAATCCTTGCAATTACTGTAGGTAATACATAGATTTACCTATGAGTGTCTCAAGATGGGCTGGGTGGGTTTGGTATTAGGAGCCACCTATTAGGGAGTACATACAGCGCTTAATTTTCTGGGTCTGGGATACTTCACTTAATATAATTGTTTCTAATGACATCCATTTCCCGGCAAATTCCAGTAATTCATCATTTTTGATGGCTGAGTAGTACTCCATTGTATAGATGTACCACTGTTTCCTTATCCACTCGTCAATTGTTAGACATTTGGGTTGATTCCATGTCTTTACTATTGTAAACAGTGCTGCTATGAACATGGTCATGCTTGTGCTATCGAGGTGAACCTCTGCTGTATGGGGGGTTATACCCAAAAGTCATATGGCATTTCAATCTTTAATTTCTTTAAGAATCTCCAGACGGCTCGCCAGAATGGCTGTATGAGCCTGCACTCCCACCAGCAATGTAGGAGAGTTCCCCTGTCTCCACATCCTCTCCAGAATTTGTTGTTGTTTGTATTGTGGATTTTTGCCATCCTGACCAGGGTGAGATGATATCTCAGGGAAGTTTTGATTTGCATTTCCCTGATGGCTAAGGAAGTGGAGCATTTTTTAAGATATTTGTTAGACATTTTAATTTCATCCCTGGTAAAATTTCTTTTAAGTTCTAGGGCCCATTTTTTAATTGGGCCATTGGTTTCCTTGGTGTTTAGTTTTCTAAGTTCTTTGTGCACTCTGGACAGTAGAGCTCTATCAGATATGTGGTTAGTGAAGATTTTCTCCCATTCTGTGGGTTGCCTTTGAGCTCGTGTGACAATCTCTTTATCTGAACAGAAGCTCTTTAATTTCACAAGATCCCAGCTGTTGAGAGTGGGTAGCAGTGACTGTGCCATTGGATGTCTGTTTAGGAAATGTTGGCCTAGCCCAATCAGCTCGAGGGAGTTCCCTATCCTTTCAACTATGGTTTTTATAGTCTCTGGCCTGATATCAAGGTCCTTGATCCATTTGGAATTAAGTCTTGTACATGGTGACAAGTATGGGTCCAGCTTTAATCTTATGCATGTGGAGATCCAGTTTTGCCAGCACCATTTGTTGAAGATGCTGTTCTTTTTCCATTGGATTCTTTGGGCCCCTTTGTCAAAGATCAAATGGCTGTAATTTTGTGGGCTTATATCTGGGTCTTCAATCCTTATCCATTGATCTGTGTGTCTATTTTGGAGCCAGTACCAGGCTGTTTTTATAACTATGGATTTGTAATATAGACTAAGGTTCAGTATGGTAATACCTCCAGCAGTGTTTTTGTTACTCAGGATTGTCTTTGCTATCCTGGGTCTTTTGTGCCTCCATATGAATTTTGAGATTGTTTGTTCAACTTCTTTGAAGAATTGCTTTGGGATTTTAATTGGTATAGCATTGAATTTGTATATTGCCTTTGGTAGGATGGTCATTTTTACAATGTTGATTCTGCCAATCCAGGAACATGGGAGGTCTTTCCACTTTCTGGTGTCTTCTGCAATTTCTTTCTTTAGGGTTTTAAAGTTTTCATTGTAAAGGTCTTTTACCTCCTTGGTTAGGTTTATACCAAGGTATTTCATTTTTTTAGGGGCTATAGTGAATGGGATGGTTTCTCTCAAGGCTTTTTCACTTCTTTCATTCTGGGCATATAGGAAGGCCTCTGATTTTTGCACATTTATTTTGTATCCTGCCACCCTGCTGAATTTCTCAATTAGTTCCAGGAGCTTCCTGGTGGAGTTTTTGGGATCACTCAGGTATAAGATCATGTCATCTGTAAATAGGGATAGCTTGACTTCTTCCTTGCCGATTTGAATCCCTCTTATGTCTCTTTCTTGTCTTATGGCTTCAGCTAAGACTTCAAGTACAATATTGAATAGAAGTGGTGAGAGTGGACAGCCTTGTCTAGTTCCTGATCGAAGTGGGAATGTTTCCAATTGTTCCCCATTGAGCATAATCCTTGCTGTGGGCTTGTTGTATACAGCTTTTATTATATCTATAAAGGTTCCTTCCATTCCTACTGTCTCTAGCGTTTTGATCATAAAAGGCTGTTGTATCTTGTCAAAAGCTTTTTCTGCATCTATCGAGAGTATCATGTGGTCTTGGACTTTGGACTGGTTTACATGATGAATTACATTTATTGATTTGCGTATGTTGAACCAACCTTGTGTGCCAGGGATGAAGCCTACTTGGTCCCCGTGAATAATCTTTTTAATACATTTTTGAATCCGATTTGCTAAAACTTTATTGAGAATCTTTGCGTCTGTGTTCATCAGAGAGATCGGCTGTAGTTTTCTTTTTTAAGTGAGCCTTTATTAGGTTTTGGGATTAAAACGATATTAGCTTCATAGAAGGAATTTGGTAGTGTTCCTTCCTTTCCTATTTGATGGAACAGTTTAAGGAGTATTGGTATTATTAACTCCTTAAATGTCTGGTAGAACTCTGTGCTGAATCCATCTGGTCCAGGACATTTTTTGGTGGGAAGATTCAAGATTACTTCCTCAATTTCCTTATATGTTATAGGACTATTTAAATAATTCACAACTTCCTGATTCAATTTAGGTAAGTTGTGTTTACTTAGAAATTTATCCATCTCTTTTGTGTTGTCAAACTTCATGGAGTATAAGTTTTTGAAATATGATGTTATAATTCTCTGGATTTCTTGGGTATCAGTAGTGATAACTCCATGTTCATTTCTGATTTTGTTAATTTGGGTTTTCTCTCTCTTGCTTTTGGTTAATTTAGCTAGGGGTGTATCAATCTTATTGATTTTTTCAAAGAACCAGCTTTTTGATTGGTTGATTTTTTTCTATCATTTTCTTAATCTCGATTTCAGATATTTCTCCCCTTATTTTGCTAATCTCCTCTCTTCTACTACTTTTGGGATCAGATTGCTCTAGTTTTTCTAAAGCTTTAAGCTGCATTGTTAAGTTGTTTATTTCTGATGTTTCCATCTTTTTGATGTAGGCATTAAGAGCTATGAACTTACCTCTTAGAACAGCTTTCATTGTGTCCCAGAGATTTTGGTAAGTTGTATTTTCGTTATCGTTCACTTTCAGGAAATCTTGAATTTCCTTTTTAATTTCTTCCTGAATCCAGTTCTCATTCAGCATCATATTGTCAAGTTTCCAGGAGTTAGTGTATTTTCTCTTGTTTGATGTGTTGTGGATGTCCAGCTTTAGGCTGTGGTGGTCTGATAGGGCACAGGTTAGAATTTCAACTTTTTTGTATATGTGTAGATTCGTTTTGTGGCCCAATATGTGATCTATTTTGGAGAAAGTTCCATGTGCTGCTGAGAAAAATGTGTATTCTTTGGTGTGTGGGTGAAAAGTTCGATAGAGATCTGTAAGGTCCATTTCTTTCAGGGTTTGATTAAGTTCCAAAGTGTCTCTGTTAATCTTTTGACCTGTTGATCTGTCCCATGTTGAGAGGGCGGTGTTGAAGTCCCCAAGAATTATCGTTTGGGGGTTGATTTCTTGCTTTAGACGCTGTAGGGTTTTCTTAATGAATGTGGAGGGGCCCGTATTGGGTGCATATATGTTCAGTATTGTGAAGTCTTCCTGGTGAATTGTACCTGTGACTAAAATGTAGTATCCATCCGTGTCTCTTAAAATTTTCTTTGGTTTGAAATCCACTTTGTCTGATAGCATAATGGCTACCCCTGCCTGTTTTCTGCTTCCATTTGCTTGTAGAATTGTTGACCAGCCTTTTATTTTTAGAGCATGCCTATCTTTTGTGGTGAGATGGGTTTCCTGCAGGCAGCAGATTGATGGATTGTGATTTTTAATCCAAGTTTGTAATCTGTGTCTCTTGATCGGTGAATTAATTCCATTAACATTTAGTGTTATAATGGAGAAACTATTTTTAATTCCAGACATTTATTATGTTTAGTAGCTTTTATAAGTATATTGCTTCACTTTTAATGGTGTTATACTTGCCTTCTGTTCTCCTGGATATGCCTGTTTTTTTCTTCATGCTTAGGTATCATTTCTAGCATTTTTTGAAGGCCTGGTTTGGTGGACATGTATCCCTTAAAGTTGTCTTTGTGCTGGAAGATTTTTCTTTCTCCCTCGATAATGACGGGTAGTTTTGCAGGATAAATTAGCCTGGGTTGACAATTTTGCTCATTCAATACTTGAAGTATGTCTCTCCAAGCTCTTCTTGCTTTTACTGTTTTGACTGAGAAGTCATTTGTTATTTTAATAGGTTTACCTTTAAAAGTGACTTGTTTTTTCTCCCTCGAAGCTCTCAGCACCAGTTCTTTATCTTGAATGTGGAGTGTTTTAAATTATTATTTGCCGTGGGGTGCTTCTATTTTGGTCGTATCTGTTTGGGGTGCGGAATGCCTCTTGTATATGGATGGGCCTCTCTTTTTTTACATGAGGAAAGTTTTCCTTGAGGATCGTTTGAAAAATTTCCTCAGGGGTGGTATTTTGAGATTCTTGCTCTGGTATTCCATGAATACGCATGTTAGGCTTCTTCAGGGTATCCCATATCTCTTGGATATTTCTCTCAAGTATGTTTTTGGCTTTAATAACCTCTTCCATTGAGCTGGTTAGTACTCCCACTTTATCTTCAAGGTCTGAAATTCTGTTTTCTGCTTCGTTAGTTCTGTTGATAAGACTCTGTGGAGTTCTGGGTTGAAGATAACTTGTCTTGTAGCTCAGTTTTAAACTCTGCTTGAGTCTGTTTTAACTGCTCTATGCCAGTTTTTGTTTCTTGCACTGTTTTTCTCAACTCCTCTAGATGTCTGTTGTGTTCCTCTTCAAAGCGATTGATTCGATTATGTAATTCCTCCCTGATTTCCTCTTTCATAGTATTGAACATGGTAATGATCATATTTTGAAAGTCGTTATCCTGGGTCAGGCTTTCTTGGCCTTTTTCCGTGGGTTTGTTCTGGTTGGAGTCTAACATTATGGGATTAATTTCTTCAGTGGGAAATTTGTTTACTTGAGTGTTGCTTCTCATGGATTTGCACTTTGACTTTGGCATTGTCGTTTTAACTCTTAAGATCTTTCAATTTCACTAAACTGAATTATTTGGCCTGGGGTTCTGGGGGTGGGCAGGGACGGAGCTTACCTAGGTCGCGGGTGAGGCCCGGCTGGACCGCGCGCGTCCCGGTGGAGCGGGGTGGGGAAGGGAGGATGGGGGCGTCGGCGTGGAGCTATTTAACCCGAGGGGAGCTGGGGCGGGGCCCGGGCGCAGGGGGAGGTCCTCCTCGTCCCTCGACCTGCGCGCGGCTCTGGCTGGATGGTGGGGTAGGAGCTGGGTCCCTTTGTGCTGACCTGGGGTTCTGGTGGGTGGGCGCGGGCGGAGCTTACCTAGGTCGCGGGTGCGTCCCGACCGGTGGAGCGGGGTGGGGAAAGGGAGCCAGAATTAAGTCTTATAATCAGTGGGGAAATATGTTAAAGCACAACTTTAAAATGAGAAATAACTCCAAGATATCCACTCAGGTATTTCCTATTTATCATACTCTTAAAAGTTATATTTAGCAAGTCACACATGCAAAAGAAGCAGCATATTAGGGTTCTTTAGAGGAATATATGGAATAGAATGAATGGATTCGATTGATTTACAGTAAACTCCAGGTAGTCCAACATGGCTGCCAGTAGCTGCCCGGCTCAAGAATTTAGTATTCAGAAATCCCAGTCTGTGGCTTAAGGCAGAGGACTCGGGAGTGACTCACAGAGCATCAGTGAACATCTCTGTCTTATGAGGTGCCACCCACATTTAGGGTTGGTTGGTCCTCTTAATGCAAATAATCTCTCCAGGTAGTCTACCTGCTAAACTGTTAGTTAATCTCAGGTGTATCGAATTGACAGCCAAGACTAACCATCACAGGTAGAATTTTTTTTAAAAAAAGCTGCTTTCTAATATTTAAAAAAAAAGGCTGAATTAAAGAAATCTGGGGAGTCTTGATAAGAATTATTTTAAATTTCAGGAGGGGAAGGAAAGCATGAGGCTACACTGTCTCTGCAGGTGGTGGTAAGGGTTGGTGGGTATATTTCTACCCAAGAGCTAGTGTCAGTAACCCCAAGAGGCTTTCCAGAAAAAAAAAAAAAACATTTTTCTGAGAGCATTAAAAATGAAACTGCATAAATTTTGGGAGAAAATGGATATATTAGACATATCATATTTTTAAAAGAACTATTCAATAGCCAAACCAAGGAACCCCAAATCAATTTTGTATAAGAAACTAACACAAAGATTTTAAAAATTCATGAAGCGGGAGAAAAGTTTATAACTGTTGCAGTCGGCAAAATTTAGTAAGCTTAATATAATGAGCACTTACCAGTCAATAGGAAGAAAAACTACCGGAAAGCAAAGTAGGAAAGGGAAATGGCCAGCACATCTGTTGATGAGGTGCGGGATGGCCGCCAGCTTGGCAGAGATGCCTTGGCCTCGCCCACAGCTGAGTAAAGGAAGAGCTACAGCTGCTGAGATTATAAGGACTTCTCGCAGTCTGTCAGAACACACTGGCTGTGGGGACTGTTTAAAATGATCCGAGACTGGAGAGATGGCTCACAGATCAAGCCTTTGCCCTGCAAGCAGAAGGAGCCAAGTCAGAGCCCGGATCCCATGTGAAAACGTGGGGCAGAAATGGCGGCAGTGACCTGCATGTCTAAGCCTGGAAAGCCTGGGAAGCCCCAGAGCAAAGCAAAAAGGAGCTAGAACAATCCAGAATGATTCCTGAAGTCACCCTTGGGCTTCCGCAGCATGCACATTCCCTCTGAGTCCCATTTCTGAGGGTTTGACCAACTGATATATGTGGATTTGGAGAGGAAACATGAATTTAAGAATGTTTACTGGTCAATACGATATTGGAAACTAGCTACAAAAGACCTTCAGTGCACTGTGGTATGTCCACAGTGAGCTTCTCAATGGATGCTGACCTGGTTCACCTGCAGGGGGCACTCTCCAAGATTCTATGTGGCTAACCCCATCCTCAGGGGCAGGGAATGCGCTCCAAGATGTTGTGTGATTAGCCAGAATCTGGGGAGTACTGAATTCTGTATACATTAGGGCATTTTCCTATGCTTACATATTTATGACAAATTTAACATATAAATTAGGCACAGAAAGAGATTAATAGCAAAAACTTTTTAAACAGAATTGAACAATATAATGTGAAAACAGTTATATGTCTGTCTTTTGCCTCTCTGTCTTACTCTCTCTTTCTCTCTCTTTCTTTCTCTGCAAAGTTCTTCACTATGTTGCATGTTTGTCCCATGCTTGACAATTATTGAGAATTTCAATGATAAAAAGCTAAGCCATCAGCAATGGGATCTACTGTACTATAGTAAGGAGAGGCCTCCTTGCTTTTCGAGCAGAACAATGAGCTACTGACTCTTTGTGCATCTCTCATTCTCCTCCAAAATTATCATTATAAATGATACCATGTCTAGAAAGTAGAGAAATTTATATTTGTCTGTTTTCTGAAAAAAAATACTAGAAATCTAAAAGTAAGTTGTTTGTAATTATTTTTGACATATGAACTACAGGACAAGCTTGGCAGATTCATGCCTATTTTACAAATAGATGCACTTATGACTGTTTCTGTATTAACACGAAGATTTACTAGAGGCTGAAAGGAAGCTTCCCACAGTACTTGGAGAATGGCGTTGCTGTGCACAGAATAGAGACCTGGAATTCAGAGTACTGCACCAGGGAGCTCGTCCTATGTTGTGGTCAGATGGGTTCCCACCACTTAAAACCTCTCAGCGGAGGAAACACAAATTAATTGGGCTGGGCTGCCTGCATTTGGGAGTCAGGTTAATCCCACAGAATAGGTGTGAGTACATCTGGGATTAGGGGCTGGGAGAAGTAGCACAGGCTCAAAGCGCCTCCTGCTGGTCCTAATCATCACCAAGACCTTCATGAAAAGCACTGGCCAAGAAAGGAGTCCTAGGCTTATTACCAGGGCAAGCCATAGGACAGTGTGACCCTCCGGGGCCATGTGGCTCAGCCCTGCCAACTCTTCATGCAAGCGAAGTGTGAAATGATGGCAGAGACTCGCCCACAGATAAGCTGATTGCGTGTTGTTAGAACGTCAACCTGACCCAGCTGAGGGACACACATATTATTTGTGTCACACAGCTATGATAAGGAAACAGTGGGGGAGAGGAGTCAATTTAACAAAGTGACATTAAATTATAAAAAAAAAACTTTCATTGTTTCATTTGTGTGGTAATTCAAACATCAAAGTTTTTAAACTGATAAATTAACAAATCCCTTGAGGAGTAATTTAATTGGTGAGCAGTTCTCCAAATTGAAAAGGTTTTTATGATCTGTGCACAACTTTGGTTTCAGCTAGTGAACAATACAAGGTCCCCCCCAATGCTGCATGTACTGACTTGCAAAATAAACAAGAGGCCGAGAAATCCCCTAAACAGAAAGGAAACCAAAGAAGTCTCTTTCATCCAAGAATGCGGTCCACCTAAGTAATCCTCAGAGTCTCCTTACAAGCTGATGAAACTGGAAAGGGTATGAGAACATTTTCTGGGAAAGGTCAACCCAAAATAATGTTTTTTGTAGCATCAATAAATAAGAAAGTATTAGGATAAAATATTTAATCACCTCTGTTTCTGAATATTAATTACCTGGAAAAAAATCTGAGATGGAGTGTGTGGCATTAATCATAAATTAATACTAAGGCCTCCACAGATCTAACATTCTGTGGTTACACAATGTGACCTAGAATGAGGTGCAATGTTGATTTTAAGTGGAAGATTCTAGAAACCTTTGCCCAGGTGATATCTGGGCTATCAGAGATTCCCGTCTTGCTCCCAAGTCCTGTTTTTTTCAAAGTGCCAGGCCGAGTGAACCCCAGGGCTCTGACTAGATTAAAGCTGAAGGGTCACTGTGCTTTAGAGACAGGTCACAGTGGGGTCCTGGGCCTGTACTTTCTGCCCCTCTCGTTCCCACTCAAGGTAAAGGCCAAGGCAGCAGCAGGTCAGGCTGATTGGATGGATTATTACAATCTTGCCACCAGCCCAGCCAGGGATCAATAGTGCATGTCACCATCCATTTTCCTCCAGCATAGGCACTAATGTCATTGTCCTGATGCATGCAAGATGGTAGAGACTGCACCTCCACCAGCCCCGTGCCTCTTCTTAAAGTGCTTACTGGAACTGGGACAGTCTGCCGGTCAGGATGCTTCAGCAGTTCCTGTCGAAGCCCATGAGGCCAGATGAGTGGAGTCCTCTCCTTCATGCCAGTGGCGTAAGAGAGTTTCACATTCATGTCTTTTTTTTTATAAAGGAGTTTTTTTTAAATTCGATTTTTTATAATTTATTATTTATTCAATTGTGCGTGTATGTGTGTGCGTGCGTGTGTGTATGTAGAACCACGGATGAATTCGGGAACCACCATGGACCACCTCCACCTCCTCCTTGTTTACTCTGCCCCGGGATTCACAGGCTCCACCCTACCAGGACCAGAAACGCAGGCTGCCCCTGTTTCTGTCCAGCATCTATACATGGGGTCTAGGATCTGAACTCAGGACCTTCCACCTGCAAGGCAGAGGCTTAACCCCTGAGCCACCTCTCCAGACCCCACATTTATGTCTTTAAGAAAAGCCAAACCCTCGCCCAGTTCTCCAGAGAACGAGAAGTTCTCTGGCAGATACACTGGAAACCTCTTGTCTTGAAATGCAGATGCTGGTCCATCATCATCACCACGAGCACCACCGTGACTGACATGTGTCTGTGGACAGCAGCTTCTCTGGTCACATATCCTGCAATCCCCGGCTCTGGGCAGATTAGTAATTCAGAGAAACATGAAAAATGGCAGAACTTTCTCAAAAGTGTGAAGCATTGAGTTCCTGTTGGATTGTCCAAGGTCCTACAGACAAGTTTGAAGGTCGATAACTCCATAGCATAGTTCACACATCTAAGATTCAACTGCTTCTCCGCAGCGCTGGATCTGCACACACCAATGTAGTCCTTTTCTCTTTTTTTCTTTCAAAACTTCATTATTTCAAAAGATTTAAAATAAGAGGACACTTTACTAAAAGTTGTGTAGGAAATAAAATTCCTAAACTGTAAGTAGAAATGTAACATTATAGGATATCTTATAAAATGCAAAGATAGAAATAAAAGTGATGTATGGCTGTCTGAAAACTTTGTCCTTTTCAAAGAAGACAAAAACCATCCATCTCTAAGAGGAGATAAATAAATGCATAAATACACCTGCTCACCTACCTGGTTAGTATGTGGTCCTGCATGGCTTAGCCTTGCTTGGGTTAGAGAGTTCATATCTCTCAAGAGTGGGATTATACAAAGTAGAGCATAGCATTTCATGTACTAACCTGTTCTCTACTGAGGAGAGAATGATGGCTGCCAAACATGCCAAGTGCAACATGTTATAAAGCACACTATAACACATTTCCCTTCAAAGCAGAATTTTAATTATGGTTATTTACACCAAAGAAAGCCTGCTGGATAAGCAAATATAAAATGTTGCTACTGGTAAATCATGTAGATATCTTAACACCAGAAAATACAGTTGACCTTCATGTAAAAATGGTCTTCGGATCTGAGAATGACTTTGGCATTCAACCTTAAGTGATGAACGAACGGCTTGCAACTGATGGATGAAATATCTTTGTTTCTGAGTGATTGTGACCTTCTGTTCCCAGGAGGAGTGGCTGACTCTTCTTTCTGTATTTTATAAACCTGGCACCTAGATCAGCAAATTTCAAATAAGTGAATGAATAAATGTGTGACTGAATCCCAGAAACAGAACATACACTAAAGAAAGCCCTTCTTCCTGCCATGACTAACTTTTCTAGAAAGATCCAGCATAAGATATAAAGTGCTAATCACTGCAAAACTTGGAAGAGGTCAGAAAAGAACAATTGAAGATATTTCTGGAAATGACAGTATCCCCAGTGATGGGGTATTACACACTTCCACATGAAGGAAAAAAATCAGAATATATTTCCACTACAGTGTCAAGGCTTGAAATGTGAGGTGTCCCCCACAGGTTGATATGTTTGAGTCTTTAGTTCTTGGGGAAGGTCATGGCACCTTTAGGAGGTAGAGCCTTGTTGGAAGAAGGCAATCACAGGAGTGACTATTAGTAGTCACAATCCAGAGTGATTCTCCATGTTGCCCTCGGGCCTCCACAGGCACATACTTAAGTGTCTTCTGGTATGTATATACATACATACATACATGTGCAAAAACAGTTACAAAACATTAGTAGTAGGTTGGTTAGCTCCACCTTCCATCAGTTAGTCTGTTCATGAGCTGGCAGCAGCTCTCACCCTCCATAATGTCTGCAGTGACCTAGGTCGCCTCCAGCTTCTGCTAGCCAGCCACGCCCTTCTGTTGTAATGGTCTATATCTCTCCTCTGGAACCATAAGCTGAATGAATCTCCCTTTCTCCCTTTGAGTTAGTTGAGCTTTTACCTCATAAGCAACATAGAAACAGAGAAGAGTAACTGGCACACATACCAAAAGAGGAAAACACTTGAGTTCATAAACACTACTTAAGCGTTTTCTTTACTTAAAAAAAATGGTTCTGGGGAAATGGAAGCTCGGTTTACAGGACAGAATGAGTCGATTCCTGAGAGGCCAGATGTTTGCAAACTAAGACTTCTGGAAATCTGAAGACTTCTTAAGCACTTGTCTGCCCTGAGAGGGTTTCCTGCTATCAAAGACAGATGAGGAGGCTTGAAAATTAGTGACAAGGGGCTTTGGAGGTGACCCAGGCTTAAAGTCTTTGCCCTATAAGCAAAAGAACCTGAGTTTAAATCCCCAAATCCCACGTAAAAATGCCAGGTGGAAATGGCAATGACCTGCACTTCCAGTCCTGGAAGGCGGAGCCTGGAAAATCTCAGAGCAAAGCAATAAGGATGTGGAACAATCCAGAGTGATTCTCCATGTTGCCCTCGGGCCTCCACAGGCACATACTTAAGTGTCTTCTGGTATATATACATACATACATACATACACATACATACATGTGCAAAAACAGTTACAAAACATTAGTAGAGAGTCTAATACTCTTTCCCTCCCAATGAACTTTGAATTTCTAATAATAAGAATAGGATATTCTTATTTTCTAGGCTGTGACACAAGTCAGTGTTAGCAGAATAATATTTACCAAAGGAAAAGCAGGTGAAGAAATACAGCAAGAAGTCCAGGCTGTGGCTTTGTCCTGCTTATGGTCACCTGTCTTATAGGCCCTGACCGCTGGGCATGTCATATGGTCACCTGTCTTATAGGCCCTGACTGCTGGGCATGTCGTATGGTCACGTGTCCTACAGGCCCTGACCGCTGGACACATCTCTGTGTTCATGCGCCTGAGCTTTTCTCTTTTGTTTTCAGAGATGAAGCTTCTTATCTACTTCTCAGTGCGAATCTGACGCACAGTCGGGACTGGCCAAAGAACTGAGAACACACTCTCTCCGGGACCTGCGGGGGGGGGGGGGGGTTCTGGGTTGTGTTTTTGAAAAGAAGCCCTGGCCTGTCAGTGGCTTTCATTATGCATGTCAGGGGGAAGCTTCGCTTCTGCCCACTCACAATTACCTCCCCTTTTTTTCCCAGGCATCTAATCCCAGTATTGACCAACATTTTGCTCTCCGATGGGGCTTGACAAGATCTGAGCCCGGAGCCTGTGGTTTCCAAGGCAGGCGAAAGAACTCTGATCTAATTAATCCACTGGCTCAGCTCTGGAAGCCGAGGAACAGTCTACAACTCTATTTCCACTGCACGCCTCACAGCTGCCTCACATTAATGCTGCCTGGGTTGTCTTAGTGAAGATGTTATCAGAAAGTAAAGACTATTTAAGATGGATTTTTAAACTTTTCTAGGAATTTCAGTGACTCCCACGAATAAGACAAGGACCCAAACTCAGTAAAACTGTTAGAAAATACACCATAGGCAGAAAGCCAAGTCAAGATGCAAATATCATGTAACAAACACCACAGTCGGTCATTTATTGTCTAACAAGAATGGCTTGAGTTTCTACCTGATAGGGTATTCCATCAAATATCTGTTAAAGGACCTCAGTATTTGGATCACCCAAGACAGCGGCGTTTATGAAGACACACTCTGAGAGTTCTAATATTCTCTGACTTACCTGTGTACATCCCTGGACAGAGCTTACCACTGTGAGGGAATGGAGATCCCGTCATTAATTCTCTTGAGATTCACATCGTCATGTAGTTTTAATTCAGTGTGATCTTTCTCTCTGCCACCACTGGGTATTTGCAGCCTTTTACCAGCAGAGAATATAATTAATGCTAGAACAATAAAGACACGAAGTAGAAGAGTCAGATGAGGGAAGGATGAAATAAAAGAAAACCAGCTATTCACTGCGTGACCCCACAAAGTGCAGGAGAAGGTCTGGAATGTGATGGGTACATGCTGCTTTCCACTTGTCATGATCATGAAAGCTTTAAAAACTTAAGGAACACAGTGCTTTTCCCCCAACTTTTAATTCTCCTGAATCCTTTCTTGAAATTATTTCAGAAATAATCATTTTGAAGCAAGGTGTTTACTACCCACCAGATTCACACCGCAACTTCCGACAGGAATCCTGCCCGTAACTGCTGAGAGCTCCTTTTCCAGTGCCATCGGGCACATGTCCAGATCCCAAGGAGCGTGTGGGCCAGTGTTAGGGCCCAGAGGTCAGCACTGTAAGTGCCCTTCCTCATGTTCAATGCTGTGCCATGACTCCTGTAATTTTTCCCTCAGAAGCCCAGATCAGAAAATTTACTGAAATATAAGCTGGGTAAGATTTAGAGTGATTAAACCACGGCCCTGTAATTTCTCAGGATCTGTTCCCTTTCGGCTATAGAAATGCTGAGAGAAACTCACTAGTGCTAGGAACTCAATTTCAGAAGCCAATGCTGTTTCCTGTAGGACAGAAGTGCTGTGTGTAATTGGAAAGCTTCTCCCCAGTGAGACATAAAATCTTCCTCTCTCTCTTCTCTATCTCTGGATTCCTTGCATTACTAGATCAGTTCCCACATAGGTTCAATTCTTTCTACCCCATTTGCTTAGGAAATTCTGCAAATACAATAGTTGGGCAATGCTGTGGTCTCCTGCTCAGCATTTCCTCAGGGAAGAGTATGACAGAGGAGTAATGTTTGAGACACGATGTGGTGCTGTGTGAACACTTTTCCTGGGGAGACACCACCACACAGCCATCCATACACCCCAGAGAGAGGCTCCATGACAGACCAAAGCAGATCAACCAACGCATTTATTGGGCTTAACTTACAGGCGCCGGGACAATCCCAGGCAGCTCCACAACATGACTGGTGGCTTCCCCGTACCTGCCTTCCTCAGCTTATATATTTCGGTGGGCACACCCCCCTCTCAGCCCTCTTGTGTGCAAGCACATGTGAGGGCACGTGGACATCATGTGTATTCTAGCCCATCCCAGCCCCTCCGTCTCTGAGGGGCATCAACAGTCCACAGGTGCAACCTTATTGCACAAAGGGAACCCTGGGGCCATAGAAAAATACAGGCAGGAGTATAGGAGGGAGTGGGAGGGATTAATGAAGGGATGGGAGGGAAGGACCATGGAGGAAAGCAGGGATAAGTACTCAATATGCTTGTAAAAGTAGAAAAATAATTTAAAAATGGTAGCCGTTTGCCTGAAGGAAAACGCCATAGGGCACTTAGTCAGCTAAAATACTGGGTTGCTGTGTCTCCCCATTGTTAGAAGTCTCCACAAAGTCAAATCAATGTGGCAATTGAAAGAATTCAGTCTTGACTTAAAATATAGTCAATTTCCCAAATAAAATGTTGCTCCCTTTAATGGCTCTTGAAAAGAATGGCTTAAGGCAATTGTGAAACAAACCAGAAATGCAATACAAAATGCACGAGGAAGGTGAAAGAGTTTTAAGATGCAGATGTGGTCCCTTAGATGTGGAGGCTCTGGGATTCTAATACTGAACTAGGACTCTCAGTCACTCTGCCTCTGGCTGACAGTGTGAGTTGCCACAGTGTCTGGCTAATAGCTATGATGATATTCTCCTTTGATGATTGTACAATGAATGACAGTTGCTGCAAGAAGAGATTGTGTATCATTGCTCCTCCACAAGGGCCGAAGCAATCATAACTGGACTTTGCATGCCCTGCGCAATGTCCAACACACTATTGATCCCACAAAGTCTAGCATTTGGCTAAAGGCACCAAGATCCTTGGAGGCAAGGGATTGACAGCCACAGTAGTGTTCCTATGCTTAAGGGGAACACAGGAAAGGGTTCAGGGAAATGCCACTGGGTCCTTGTACGTCATTGGAGAGGAGGGCCCAGATGAGAGTCTGGCATGCACATTAAAGGATTCTCCAGGGAATGGGGGGGAGGCACTGGGGGATGGGGAGGGAGGGGCGAGGGGAGAGGGAGCAGGGAGGTCAGGGGGAGGAGGAGGGAGGGAGGGAACCTATTAAGTTTGTATGAGCGAAAATAATAATAAAAAATGTTAAAAAAAAGAAAAAAAAAGAAGAGATTGTGGGTGAATGATCGGCTCTTGTGTACATACTTTTGTAGTAAATCAAGCATTTGGTCTCGCCACTTATTCAATTTTGCTTTGCTTCCCTTAATAAACATGGTAAAGTCAGTTATCAACTGAAACATAAATATATGAAAGATAAAGAAGTCTCCTAATTATTTGCAATTGTGATTCTTCTGAATAATAGCAAATAAACATTTTTAGATCCTCAGAACACATTTTAATAATGATAAAAATTATCATATCTTACAATGTATTTTATTATAGTAAAAATAATTGGGAAGATTAGCAAAATACAAAACAAATATTCCGGATGCTAATCCTGAATACAGCTCTTCGCCCTTAGTTGAGCCTAACCCTCAGGGATGTTGGGCCATGGAACTGAGACAGAGCCTGGAGCGATCTTAGAATCTGGAATGAAGCCAGAAGCCATGCAACAGCCACAGACATGCCAGAGGCGGGCGACATGGTTCAGCGCTCAAAACCTCCACATGGGTAATGCTCTCCTTACTCAGAGATCAGGGTTTGGCTCTACGGAGAATTTCAGTTGGCTGGCCAAGACCACAGAAGACATAGAGAGAAATCTGTTTTCTCAGTCTTCTGACTCCAAAATCAGAATCACCTACAAATCACTCAGAGAAACATCCAGAAGCTCATTTTGCCACACATCTGTGCCTATGACCCTGTCAAGTTGGCCCAAAAAGTGAAACATGTAGAACTAATGAAATTCAGTAAAGAAACATGTGCACAAAGAAAGAGACAGAGAGACAGACATGTACATAGAGAGACAGAGACATTGAGAGAGAGAGAGAGAGAGAGAGAGAGAGAGAGAGAGAGAGAGAGAGAGAGAGAGAGAGAGAGGAGAGAGAGGAGAATAAAACACCTAAACTTGGTTTATAAGCCAAAGAGTCAAAAGGGACTGGAAGCCAAAGATGTTGTCTTGTGCATCTGTGTTACTTGTGGAGGTCCCCGGGGATTGCAGCTCTGTTTTGCAGGCCGGTCCCACGGGTCCTCCACAAGGGGGATCGGGGAAAGATGAGTGCACTGTCCGCCCGCTCCCAGCCCTCCTTCCCGAGGACAATCAGACGCGGCAGGGAGTCTAGTCAAGCAGGAACTCCTTTATTGCAAGTCCATAACCCTCTTATAAAGGCAGAAACTGCAAGGGGAATTCTAGGGTGGGGAAACAGGCAACCAATCATCTTAAAGGTCAAGCCAGCTATGCCCCCCTATTGTCTTCCTCCTGAACTACGCCCCCTATTGTCTTCCTCCATCAAAACATCTTTGCCTAAGCTTGCCAGATCACCCAGGTCACCTAGACTGAGGCCCCCACATTACTGGCCTTGAAGACCCCATGAAATTCAAGATTCCTAGCACAGAGGAAAGAATAATGATAAAGTGATACTGTCAGGAGATGTAGGAGATTATAGACAGCTGAAATTCTTGGCATGAAGACAGACAAGACTTACATAAAGAGCAGAGGAATAAGCCTAGGGAGGTGTGGAAATTTTCATCTATAATTTAATGGTTTCATCTAATCAAAACTAAAAAGAGCAAGCGCAAATTTGAGATCATATTGGTGAAAAAAAACTAGTATTCCAGATAAAAGGAATATGCTTCCTTCTACAGAGAAAACATTTCAAACCAGCATCATATTTACATCCACCATGAGGAGAAGATCAAGGTACTGGAAAATTCTCTTCCATAATGGAAGAGCAGACTGTCATATGGTCTGGTGGAAAAGTTAGGTTGTAAATATGAATGCCTATGTATTTATCCAAATGACAAATAACAGAACTATCTAGAATATATAAGTGCTAAGTGATAGTTATATTACAAAGAAATTGAAGTAAACATTCCAATGTATTAAAGCATGTCAGGATGACTGACAGCTCAGTTAGATGGCTCAGCAAAACAGGTCTTGTCAGCATGCACATGACCCTGGGTTCAAATCCCCAGGAGTATAAAATATAAGGTCAGAAAAATCAAGTGGTCTTCAGAAGAAAATAAAGGTGGAATGCAGTTGTTTTAAATGTTTCAGCTGTGCAGGTTAACAGAAAGATATAAATGACATGAAGATATAAAATGGACACACACAATCAGGTGCCACCTGGCAGAGCTGCATTCTGGGACAGTGATCCTGACATTGTGACAATGTCACAGTGTACTCATACCAAGCTAGATATGGAGGTCATTCGGTTGTTCATGCATCAGAAGAGTTGGTGGACAGGCACATGAAGCTGCACCAGCTACTACTGCAAGGTGTATAGCTGTGAGCATGCTTGTGAGCAGTACACTCTAACTAATGATGAATGCCCAGAGTAGTAAATACATAAGCCAGTGAGAGAGTTGTTTGCTCCCATTGCTGGGTTGACACATTGCACATAATCCTGAGGCATTTCATGTGGCTGCCTGAAGCACCAGCTTCCTTTGTTGCAGCACCCCCAAAGCACACCAGTCGTGCCCTGATCGTGCCCAGGAGATGTTTGTGATGTCACTGGGCAATTGTTTGCCACCCATATATGAGCAGTGCAGTTGACCAAGAGCTGTGTGGTGACGACTGTGGGTGAACCAGGGTATCCAATAGAGACATGTGTCAGAGGGAGCAAGTCCATAGTAAAGAGAAAACAATTAAATAAGAATGGAAGAAATAACTAGGTGTCAGTCTGAACAGCCAGGGAGATGCCACCTTGGCCATGGCAGAAGTTGGGTAGCACAGAGTCAGGCTTGTATATCTCATCCAGCTCAGTAGAGGCAGAGGGCTGGGAGCCCCAGGGTAGGGGGAAGACGGGGAGGGTTTTCCTGGAATTGTGTGTGTGTGTGGGGGTCTTCTCTAGTCAGCCAACCAAGCTATGGAGCCACCCAGCTATGCACACTGAGAGAAAGCTGCTTATGGGGGGCGTAAGATCAACAAGAACAGAGGTGAGACGATACCAGAGGAGAAAATCAAGATCCAGGTCAGGAAAACGTAAACACACGAAGGTTCTTGCTGTGAAGTCACCACGCAGAACAGCAGAGGGTGGGCACGTGACGTCACAGGAGCAACCAAACCACGCCTCATGGGGAAGGTACACACAGTGGACACATGGAAATGAGAAGACAACCAAGAGGGGATTTAATTGCAAGAATTTTTTATTAGGAGTAAAATTAAAGAACTCAACTCATGAAACACAGGGGTCCCTAAAGAGGGAAAACTTCTAGGCAAAGAGGAGGTGACCCTCAAAACTGATACATGTTTTCAGTCTCTGACACCAGAACTGGAAAATAGAAACTGTATTTGGTGATATTGATATTAAGTAACAAACATGAAAATACCTCTAGATTAAAATCACCAGGTTTCAAAAACAGGTGACTATGTCCTGTATTTTGGCCAAAATGTTCTCAAAACAGCACTCCATTCCAATGAGAGTATTTAAAAGTTAATCATTGTCCTTCATATGTCCTTCATAGATACAGGGATGTGCACAGATACAAAGATATAGCTGTCCTTCCATTATTTAACAATGTATTACGGAGACCCACAAGTAAATATGCTCTTAATTTCTCCTTCACGGTCAGAGAAATAACAGTTCAAATCATTGCTCCTAGTAGCTCCAGGTCAAGCAGCAGCTATTGCGCTACTTGAGTTTAGCTGTGCATGTCGCTTCCCACATGCTTGAACACACATCAGGAGGTCAAACATGTGGGCGCCCCATGGAAGCCCCCACAAGCCCATTCCCAAGTGCGTGCTGCTCTGGCACGCTGTCCTGTGCGCTACATGTGTGCTTAGTGCAAGTCTCCATTCGCAGCCATTTGTTCCCCATTTTTGTGTCAAAACGGTCCTTGTCTCAACTTGATGCCTGCAGACTTTGAGGCTAAAATACAAAGAAAAATTGTGACGGCTGCGCCAATATCTTTAAATGTGCTAAAATCCTCAAAATTCTTGCAAGGTCAGCTCTGTGACCTTCGTCCATTCCATGCGCTGCTCTGCTCTCAGACAGGCCTGTCCGCAGACCCCGAGGTGTTTTGGGCTGCCCCACCTGACTCGCTGCTCATCTCCTGTCCAGGAAGTGCTCTGGTCTCTGTAGCTTTTTTATCCTCTGATGTGAAGTTGCAGGAACTGAGACTTGCATCAGATAAATCAACAGAGATACAAAAACAAAGCAATTCTCCAGTTTCCCAGCTTGTTCAATTGAGGTAAAAGTCACCAGTCATGAAATGCATTTTTTTTGACTGAAGGATTTAGTTTTGACAAATGACACACATTAGCATCATCCAAACGCAATGTAAGATTGCCAGTCCCCTGGGAGACTTCCCCCACGATTCTCTTCCTCAGAGCTTTTAGCCGGTTACATTTTATTAACACAGATTAATCTTGCCTGGCCTGCATTCCATAACAAATGTTCTGCTTTGGAACCGAGCATCCTTTTCACATGCACACACGTGACTCCTGAGGATGCTGCCCTGCCACACTCCATCTGTGTGTCTACTCTGTGCTGGCTTATCCTGTTCCTGCCTGCCATCTGGGGTCTTTGTGAATAGTTTGGTACAAGTCTTGTGGTAAACAGTTTCCCTTCTGCAGGACACAGACTTAGGGATGTAATGGCCGTATTCTGCAGGAGGTATAATTGGAATTTTTAAAGAAAATTGCAAATATTTCTCAGGTGGTTAATATATTTTACCCCCTTTTCATAACAGGTTTGAGCGTGCTTCGGGCTCATCCATGATTTTGGGCTGGTCATTTGACTTTGGCGGTTTGGGAGGATGCAAAGTCATTTCACACCGTTTTGTCTTTTGTGGATGCGCCTTCTAGGACCTTTCTCAATGTCATCAGACAGTTCCTTCATCGCACCCATAGAATTCAGTGACAGAGTTCAGCGATACAAGGTAAGTGTTTCACAGCCAGGTGGTCGGTTTTGCAAGTTGACACTGCAAATGGAAGAAGCAGCGAAGAGGACATTGCACTGGGAACTGTGTCGCGAGACTGGCTGACTCCAGCACAGTACCCAGAGCTGTCACACGCCACTGGGCAGCTTGGGACCCTGCAAAACAATTTGTGTTGTCTTCTTAAAAGTTAAAGTGACATCAGTATAAAAGAGAGAATTCAAATCATGCCATTTCCTCAAGACACAGAAGCTTCATATGTCTGCTGAAAGGTGCAGAACACAGTGGACACAGCTACTTTATGCATGTCCAGGGAAAGATTCAGACCACAGTGGACACAGCTACATTACTTCACAATAACTGTGAACTGGAACCAAACCAAATGTGTGTCAACAGTTGAGCACACACTCAAATCTCAGAGAATCTATAGGAAGAGATCTACTGAGCAGTGTCCATTTACAATGCTTTCCTATGACAGATATGTGCCAAATGTGATATTTCACAATGTATCATAGTGAGTTTTAATGCCAGCCAAATTAACTAGTGCTCTATGAATCTGATTTATTCTGAAACTATAAAAATCAAATGCCATCCACAGAGTTAAAAACAAAGCCAACCCACCAGATAGTATTTGGTTCCATGAAGCCAAGAAATAGACGAGGATTAACTGGCAAAACCCACCCCCTCAGGGAAGCCACAGTTTAGCTCACCGTGACTGAGGGTCATGGAGTGGCTACATTTATGGAGACCCAGGATCCAAGTGCGATGGGCTCTTTCCCAATAAAAGTAAAGATGAAAGATATTATTTAAGTTCCAACATTGGAGCCTGTCTCATCCTGCTTTCTGGAAAGAGAATTTAGAAAGCCAAGCTCCTTCTTCTCCTGTGCTGTGTCTGTCTCAGTCCAAACCAGCTCTAGGGTTTCTGCTTGGGACACTCACAGCCCTTTGAGTTCCCGTGAATGGATTGGGAACACTCAATGCTCCAGAGCGTCCATGAGGGCGTTCCTGAGAAAGGGCCTTGTGTGCTTGCGTCTTGATTGAGACAGCAGAACAGCACACAGGATTCTTTGCAGCCCTCTTGCCAAGGCTTTACTGGGTGATGCCCAAGGTCTTTGGTTCCTTAAAGGCATGTACCCTGGGACCACAGTCTGAAGTCCCCTCTTCCAAGTTGCCAAGACTCTGAGAGATGGTGTCCTCTTCCAGACGTCTGGCCGCGTTACCCTGCATCTTCTATAAAGTTTCACCAAGTTCTGCTTACAAACTGAACACCCCACAGAAAGGAATCTTCAGGCTACCATGGGATTCCCAGGAAGCAGCGCGTGAACTCAAGAAGGAACCCGAAGCACTCGGCTCTTGCCCCAGGTCCCGCTGCCCTGTGTGACTCTTCTAGCAAGAGGGACCCTCTCAGACTGTGGACAGAAGACATGGTTCTTCGCCATGACAATTTGGCTTTCCTCCAAGAGGGAGCCGGGGGCAGTTCACAGGGACAGGAAGGCAGTCAGAAGTGAGCTCCTTCCAATCTTCTGCCTCTGTTCCCCTGTTGGGGGGCTCTGGCCTTTTATCCTGATCCCTTCAGACAAGACTGGCCACCCCATCTCCTCCTACAAACTCTCATGCAAAAAGAAAGAAAAAGCAGAGATCTTTTATTCACAACAGGGAGCTGTCACTAAATGTCAGAAAAGGAAAAGCAGGGGTTCCAACATTCACAGTATTTTACACTGTCCAGCCTTATCTACTTTACCTGAGTTTTCAATGCATTTTTAAGCAGCCAGCCACACTGGAGGGGAGGAGAGATGAGCCCTGCACATTAGCTGGCTATGGTATGTGGACAGCTGTGTGGCCAGGAAAATGTCATAGCTTAGTGGATGAGCCGCCTCATGGTGAATGTTCTTGAAGGCGGCCATGATGAGCAGCCAATTAGCTCCCTGGCCTTCCCTCCGCTTCCACCTCTCCTCTGTCTGTGTTTCTCTCTCCTTTCCTTCTGCGCAGCGAGAAGGTCACCCGTGACATGATGGAAGAGCAGAAATCAATTGTGGCTGGCCCCTCCGTGATGGAGTCGATCCATCAGCCCGTCTGGTGGCAGTCACTCACCCCGCGCAGCCCCCACCCCTGGCCGCCAAATGTCACATTTGGAATTCGTTTGCATAGCTGGGGAGAACTCCCTGGGGAGTTACATCAGTCACTCTGCCGCTGTGACAGCTTGGAATGGAAAAGCTAAGGCAACTCTGCCTTGGCTTCCTGGGTGCCAAACGTGACCTGGGAATGCTTTGGCCTAGGAAGGATGAGGACCAGGACCAGAAATGTGTGACACCCTCAGTATTCTGTGCAGACAGCAGTGAGAATCTATACTTGCAATTCAACATGGCCACGTGCTAGCTAGCTTCTGAGTGGCTTCTGACTGTATGCGCCTGCCTCGCTGCATTAATTGAAGGAAAAGCTCCCTTGGGTTTAGTGCCTGACCCTCTTCCTTTGCCTGTGGGAACGTGGGTCTAGAGTCACTCTCTTGGAGTGTGACAGCACAATGTAAGTGTGCTCTACTCCCTAAAAACATTCCTGTTTTTTCATGATCTGGCTTCCCCTCGCTTTCTCTCTCTGCCCCTGTCCCCTTCCCTCTGTCTCCCTTTCCATATTTCCCCTTTCCTTTTCAGTCTTCTCTCTGTCACAAAAGACTGGCTGGGGTGCTTCTGCTCTGGCCAATTAGAAAGCGCAGGTTCTCGTGAGGCAGTTTGTCTGTGGCTGTACATTCCAGAGCTTCTAGATCCAGGGCTTATCGCTCTGAGTCTGGTGGTCCTGAGCTTTTGGAACGGAGGCTAACTGCTGCTGGTGACCGAGACAGGTGCTAGAGACCACAGCACCCACATCCAATAACTGGGTTACTGCTCCCAGATTTGGGTGCTGGGCTTCTCCAGGTAACTGGACTTGCTTGTCCTCAGAGACGAGGTTCCCATCTTCTGCCCTTAACGGCCTCCTTCTTCAAAGTCTTGGCTTCTCAATACTCCCATCTTCCATCTTTGCTTCTGGAGAATTCTGCTCTCAGTCATGCTTGGGAGACTTCTGTGCTTTCTACTGAGCCAGCTGCATCCATCAATAAGACTACAAATGGCAAAAGACCACTCTGGTGGAAAGAAGCCTTTTTTTGAGGAGTGGGAGTCTTATTTTGTGATATGTCTGTATAGAAGGTGAGAAGGTAGGGGCTAGAGAGGTGGCTCAGGGGTTAAGCCTCTGCCTTGCAGGCCAAAGGTCCTGAGTTCGGATCCTAGACCCCACGTATAGACGCCGGGCAGAAGCAGGGCCGGCCTGCGTTTCTGGTCCTGGAATCCCAGGGCAGAGTAAACAAGGAGGAGGTGGAGGCAGTCCATGGTGGTTCCCGAATTTGTCCGTGTTTCTACACACACACACACACACACACACACACACACACACACACATACACACGCGCACACATGCACACACGCACAATTGAATAAATAATAAATAATAAAAAAATTTAAAAAAACAATATGCATTAAAAAAAGAAGGTAAAAGGTTGGGAGTAATTGATTAATAACAAAAAAACCAACTAAAAGCAGCTGTTTTTACATCCAGAAGTGAGCTATGCTCACATATGCTGGACAGTAATTCCACAGTCAGGGCAGCTCTAGTTACACATGCTGGACAGTAATTCCACCCGTCAAAGCATGGACTAATCACAAGCCTTACACACAGCACAAACCCTTTTCTTTCAGCAATGGCCTTTCCTTTGTTTTGTTTTTGCTGAGTCCCCAGGAAAAGCTTCTCCTTCCTTATCTCCTTAAAGACCACTGTAAGCAGGTCCCTCTGGCCACAAGAGGCATTGGAGATTCACCCGAGTCTCATCTTAGTGAAAGGATGGGTGGGCTCTGGTTGACCTGGCTTGGGTCATCATGACTGGAGCGAGGTCTCCTGACCCTGGACTTCAGCATCAGCCATGGACTTCTCCACGGACCCAGGAGGTGGGGTGATCAAAGCCACGACAGCCACAGCCAGGCCAGCACACCAGCAGAACTGTTCACTGCTTGACAGCTAAGGGAAGAGTCAAGTGAATTCAGTTCCCCAAAGTTTAGCTTATTTGAAAGCAAAGGAAACATTAGAGGGTACTCACAAGACAAACCTACTGGGAACGTTCTTAGCAATAATTACTAATGCTGAGAACCTGTGTGAAAATACTAGGACTCTCTGACTTTTTGTGGTTCATCCTCATCTGTACACATACAACCAACCAGACACAATCATGGGGTAACACATTGGGAGACAGACTTGTGACTGATTCTCCTTGGGCAAGTTTTGGTCATGCAAAGAAGAGTAGCAAAGAGAGCTGGTTGTGTGTTCATGCACTTGCGTTAGAATCTACCTAAGAAAGGTTAGGCACATGCAGGGACAGACAGATCTGAAATCTGTCCAAGCTTGTCAAATGCAGACTCTCCCTCTTATTCATAACCTGTCAACAAAAGAGTGATTCTCTCCATCTGTCATGGATGTGAGTTGTCACCCACAGGCTCATGTGTTTGAATCCTTAGCTGATGTTTGGGAAGCTTGTGGTGTCTTTAGGGAGTCTTGCTGGAGAAAGGCATTTCACAGGAGGGTGGGCCTTGAGGTTCATTAGCCCCATCCTGCTTCTGGTAGAAGTCAGCTCTTGCAATTTGCAGCTCTCAGCCACCATGATGTCTGCAGTGACTTAAGCTTCTGCCATCAGCCATGCTTTTTCCACCATAATGGGCTGCATCTCTTCACTGAACTGTAAGCTGAATACATCTCTCTTTCTCCCCTTAAGGTGTTGAGCCTCAGTGGTGCCTCACAGCAGCACCAAGGGTAACTGATTCACCATCCTGGAAGCTTCCTTGTGATCTGTTTCCCAAGGCTACAGCCACTGTCCCGTGAGTGTTTCCCATAGGCGGAAGTTACACAGCAGGTATGTGGGGTTTTGTTTGCTTGTTTGTTTACCTGCCTGCATATGTTCTCTCAGAGCTGCCTACAGTGATCTGTGACCAATGAGTAGATTGTGGCTTAGGTCTCCTCATCCCAGTACTAGTTACTAGAGATCTCCTTAACCAGAAATTGGAATTGTCTTAACGCAATTGGAGTTGGGTTAAGAATCTACCCAACAAGAAGAGGTAATTTAAAATGAATTAAAATTTTGTTCATTTGTTTGCTTGACATATAGCAGCATTATGTTCTCCAGCTGTCCTTGAACTCCTGGGTTTGTGCTGTTGGCCTCCTCGGCCCCACAGTGCTCAGTGTTGCCTTGACCCTTGAATTCCCTGTTCAGGAGCTGTGGATAAGGGTGCAAAGCTCACTTTGATGCTCCCAATGTGCCCCATCACACACCAGACATCTCTGTGTATTATCTCAGCCCTCCGAACTGACTAGAGCCTGTTTTATTGCTCTTTACACAGCCCACCCAGAGGGGGGCTTCGCATTCGAGGGGAATGCACTCGGCAGTTGTGCAGGGGCGCGTTTTCTCTATTGATTATGTTGGTTCATTGAGATGCTGTTAATGTTGACTCTGTATGCATTGATTTTTTAGTCTGTTTCTCTAGATGTTGTTGAGGGGTACACTAAGGATGACAATGATGGTTATATATTCAAGCTTCTTTGATGTTCAAAAGACTACAAATATCTGGAAGCTTATTACTAGAGTCACATGTCCTCTTTGAGTCACCACGGGTGAGATGACCCATTTATAATTGTGTCCCAGCCTTCTGTAGCTCTGATGGTGCTTTTACCTGGAATTAGAAGTTGTCTGGCATTGGTTATACCTGGCGTAGAAACTTCAGATCTGAAACTCTAACGCTGACAATGTCATGCTTAAAGAAGTCTTCTTGTAAATCATACATATTCTAAGTTTACTTAGGTCTAGATTTTTAAGTTTTTTCTTATTTTCATAGGTATGTGTTTATGGGATACATGCTGCATGTGAAAAGATGTGAAAGCATGTATGTACAGGTGCATGTTCACATTAGTGCTGGTGTTGATGGGGGGGAGGGTGATGCTTTGAATCATCCTCAATTGCTCTTCCTCCTGTCTTTTCAGCCTGGGTCTTCAATCAAACACTGTGTAAGCCATTATAGCTTATCTGGCTAGACAACTTGCTCTGGGGATTCTGGAACTCCACCTTCCAGGGGCTGGAATTACAGGTGGGCCGCCACACCCACCAATGTTTTACATGGGATCTGAACTCCTGTCATAGCCAGTGCTTTACCCACTGAGCCAGCCTCAGCCCCAATGTTCCTATTCAACCCAAGTGAAAGCACCCGCAGGCCAATGGGCTTTACTGTAGCTGGTGCGTACAGTGCCTGTTCACCATATGAGGCCGGGTCCACCTGTCTGCTGGACTTACCGATTTTCCTGTGTTTCACTATTCTCTAATGGATTATAATATTTATCTTTTATTTATTATATTTTCCAAAAATTATAGCACGTAATTCATTTTTACCAAGTAGTTTTTGCTTTTATTGATGTGTTTTTAAATCATGCATACAGTTGGATCTTAGGATATATCACTATTTTTTGTTTAAAAAAATCAATGGGGGCTGGGGGCATGACTCAGGAGTTAAAGTCTTTGCCTTGCAAATAAAGAGACCCGAGTTTGGATTACAGATCCCATGCAAAGAAAAATGGTGTCATTCTATCATTCTGCCTTAGAGATGGAGCCTGAGACGTCCCAGAGCAAAGCAATGAGGAATCACAGTGTAGAAGATTCCAGATGTTACCCTTGGGCCTCCAGAGGCAGATGCACTCAAGTGCCTTCATGGACACACACATACACACTCAAGTGCCTTCATGGACACACACATCCACTCAAGTGCCTTCATGTACACACACATCCACTCAAGTGCCTTCATGTACACACACATCTACTCAAGTGCCTTCATGTACACACACATCCACTCAAGTGCCTTCATGTACACACACATCCACTCAAGTGCCTTCATGGACACACACATCCACTCAAGTGCTTTCATTTACACACACATACCCCCAAGTGCCTTCATATACACACACACCCACTCAATTGCCTTCATGTACACACACACACTCAAGTGCCTTCAGGTACACACACACACACTCAAGTGCCTTCAGGTACACACACACACATTCAAGTGTCTTCAGGTACACACACACACACTCAAGTGCCTTCAGGTACACACACACACACTCAAGTGCCTTCAGGTACACACACACACACTCAAGTGCCTTCAGGTACACACACATACTCAAGTGCCTTCAGGTACACACACATACTCAAGTACCTTCATGTGCACACACATACACACTCAAGTGCCTTCATGTACACACACATATACTCAAGTGCCTTCATGCGCACACACATATACTCAAGTGCCTTCATGTACACACACACACACTCAAGTGGTTCATGTGCACAAACATACACTCAAGTGTCTTCATGTGCACACACATACACACTCAAATGCCTTCATGTACACACACATCCACTCAAGTGCCTTCATGTACACACACATCCACTCAAGTGCCTTCATGTACACACACATCCACTCAAGTGCCTTCATGTACACACACATCCACTCAAGTGCCTTCATGTACACACACATCCACTCAAGTGCCTTCATGTACACACACATCCACTCAAGTGCCTTCATGTACACACACATCCACTCAAGTGCCTTCATGGACACACACATCCACTCAAGTGCTTTCATTTACACACACATACCCCCAAGTGCCTTCATATACACACACACCCACTCAATTGCCTTCATGTACACACACACACACTCAAGTGCCTTCAGGTACACACACACACACTCAAGTGCCTTCAGGTACACACACACACACTCAAGTGCCTTCAGGTACACACACATACACTCAAGTGCCTTCATGCACATACACATGCCTGCATACATACACACAGTACATACACATCTGTGATATGTACAAACACACACACTTATCTTCAGCTTAATATTTACTTAATACATATATATTTTGTCCTGTCCTGAGTTTTTTTGTTTGTTTATTTGGTGTGGCCCTTCCTAACCTATGGGATTCAGAAAACTGCTTCATCCTCATCTACTTTTTAAAGGAATCCTCATTTAGAATTCCAAGACAAGAGGAGGTGACTTTCTCTTGACTGGCTTCTTATTGTCTGTTTCTTTACATATAACTAACTAACTAAATTTTTCTCCCTAACCTACAGAACTCTATGGCTTTCTACAGTAACCACCCGGACTTAAGTGTTATCATGATCTATGTTTTAGTTTTATAATTCGATTCCACATGTTAAAATATCGTTATCTCTCTATATTCTCCTTATTTACATTATCAGTTTATTTTCTCTTGTTTTTCCACATCCTCACATACTTTTCCCAGGACCTTCTTTCTTCTTCTGCAGCAAAGCATCTGGCTGAGATCCAGACAGGAGCAACTGAGTCCAGTCCCAGGATACTCTCTCCCAGTGCTGATCTTTCCCTGGAGATGAATGTGCTGGACAAGCAAAACGTCTAGACTGACGACACATTTTCTCTGGCCACTGGGCCACTGGCCTCCTGTCCCACCATTCATGCATTGTGGATTGAGTTGTGGATGGCTTGGTGTTTGCCAACGAGGCCTCGTGATCTTGTGCTGCAGTCGACGTCCCACTATTTCCAAGGATGAGTTGACAGGCAGCAAGTTCCTTCTGCATAGTTCCCTCCCACACACAGACTCTTGCTTGTTTGTTTGTGTCGCTTGTGTTGTTTGCGTGGTTTGTGTTGTTGTGTTGAGACCTGCATCAAGCTGGACCAGATGGGGGTGTGCAGTCAAGATATTCTGTTTTCTACACTAAGTGTACCGTCCATCAGAAGTCTTGCTTTAAGATGCGCCTTCATTACTTTCTCAGCCTGTCTAGGAACTTGAATCTAATATTCTGTCCCTTGTTCTTGACTTCAAAGTACCAGCAATGGCAAGTGACCCTGGGGACACTGTCTTAGTGTTTGCTTGCTCTGTAGATTCACGAGTGAACGTGTATTCTTTGTTTCTGGCCAGGACAACATGTGAGAGCATCTTTGCTGTACAACTTAATTCACTAGAGGTGACTACGCCATCCCCCTTAATGTGCAACATGTTATCTGCGCTCACAGAATAGAAAACGTATCAGTGAGGATTCATCAAGTAGAATAGCTTTTGCACTTTATGTAAATATTTCAAGTTCACGACAATTGCAGGAGAATTTTATATTAGCATTTCTAGTTGCCAGATATTTCATAAAGACTTTAAGTGTTTTAAACACAGAAATGAAGCATGCATGTTTTAAATTATACTACCATGCCCCTGGGCTTAGTGACACAGGGCAGAACTAATAAACTGTACAAATATGAATATTTATATGCACATATAATCATACATATTTAATATGGTGCTTCTCCCGATTGTGGGAACGCTAAGCAATTTACAATACCTTCCCGTAATGAGAAACTCGCTTTCCTGGGCTGTGGGGAGCAGTCTCTCCACACCTTAGCGACATTCAGGAGAAACCTTCCTCTCAAGGGTTTTGCATCCATTCAAGCTGCACAGCCAGCACACTCAGCCCACACAGGTCATTTCTTCTCCACAGCATTGAAGACACCGCTGGGAAATAGGAAAGCAAGAAATAAAGTTTAAGGGGTGGCTTGGTGGTCGTGAAATGAAGACTCTGTCCAGCTGCCCGGTGCCAAGGCAGAAGCTCTGTGATGTCCTGTGTGGGCAGCTGCAGGCAGGCTTGCTCAGGGCTGCAGTGAGATCCAGGGCTGCTGAACTCCAGGGGTCCACAAGGGCAATGCCCAGGCTGCGGGTATAGGAACAGGTGAGGACTTCCCGTCAGCACTTCAGCCCTGTCTGTGTCCTCTCTGTGCCTCCACAGCCACACATGACCCACACAACCTACTCTCCTGACTCAGCCACTACTGCGGGCCACACTCCCATGTGACTCTGAGAACAGGAGAACATGGTGCTGTGAACATTTATGAGGGGAAGAAGGGAGGAAACGTGTTGATTCCCTGGAAGATGAGAAATGGTTTTCTGCTATAGAGATCTTGAAAGGAATTCAATGTGCTGGATGGTGAAATGCAAGGTGGTCCATTGTTAAAGCTTACATCTTCCTTTCCTGGAATCCTTTAGCCTGTGTATTCTAGCACACTAAGCCATAGGGGATCTTTCTTTGTCTGTTCAGCCTTGGACTTTGCTTTCCGATGGACAACGTCATGTCTAAGGAAGTTGGACTTCTCTTCCCCTGGAAGTTGGAAATATTGGTGTCCTTTCCTCCCAAGCTGTCTCATGGGAAACGCAGAAACTATGCTCCAGGATTCTCTACCTGGACATAATGACCCCATAATATGACTATCAGCTGTGACATCCAGGGGTGGGAGCCTATGCTTGCCTTGGTGAATCATGTTGGTGAATGACCAGTAAGTAGCTCCATGTCCAGTAGAGACCACAGGAGTGACCCTTCGGCACTGTTCTTTGCTCTGTCATCCTCAGATGCAGCAAGCACTTCATTGGCTCAGAATTATAAGAACTATTCCTGGGGGCTGTAGGAACCATCTGATGCCTTATCTGGTCTTCTTTGAGTGAATCTATTTGTGTTATATTTCTGTGACTAAAACAGACACTGTCTTATTTCAGTCCTCATTTGAAAAAAAATACACCTATGACAGCAACAAACCACCACCTGTATAGAGCTTGATTTTGGAGAATGGTTATGACTTTAATTCGTTTAGGGATAAAAATGCATCTCAGACACTTATGCCAAATATTTTACATGCATCACCTTACATAATTTCAGAATGTTCATATGAGGTGGGCACCACTATTGTGGACACAGAAGTGAAGATGGGCATAATGACCTGAGGCCTACCAAGGTCAGCAGTGGCAGGTTTCACTCGCGTCCCAGGATCACAACCCCTAGCATTCCATGTAGGCACAACCCACAACCAGGCCTTCAGAAATGACACTTTACCATAACTTCATCATAAACCATGGCGCCATCTTCATGGCTAATGATAAAAATACTAAATTAATGGAATCTTCTGACTGCTGTGCATTATGGAATTCACCGTGGTACAAGAATTGTATGCACCTGTATAATAATCCCGTTACTTCTCCATTCGAGGTCAGGAAAAGCAGTGCATTGCTTCAGGTCCCAAACATGCATCGCCTGTACCACTGGGCAGGCTCATAGGCCTGGCCTACCACTTGGAGGGATGAGGTAGCATCCACCCAATGCTGCAGCTGGATTCTGGCATGTGCTGTGTCTCCCCCCAAGCAATCTAAGCACCACCACTCCTCCCACTGTGCTGTGGGAATGTGTCTCATGGCTCCATCTTCAGTAATTAGCATATGTCAGTAAGAAAAAGAAATTAGACATATCGAATACGTTGATGGTATTTGGTGCTATAGTTTGAGGATTAAAAGGAATGAATTTGTTTGGGGCATTGTTGAGATGACTACCAGACACTTTAATTATGTGGGTAATTAAACACCATCTTTCAGTATGAGAGAAAGCAATTTTGTCAGTAACATCCAAGCCTGCTCTTCTAGCAAAGTGACTATGAATAAATGAGTCCCAGAGAAGTGGCTCCCCACTATCACCAACACATCTCAGATGTCAACCTTTCAATGGACACAAAGCAGACAGACTCTACATGCATTTCTTCTGGGTGATGAAACCAATTGCACAAACCTAGATTAAAACACCCATTTGCAGCCTTGCAGTTTCAGATGTCTGAACTCCATAGTGGACCTTACATAGCTACTGTCAAGGTGCAAGGTTGCATTCCTTAGAAAGTTCCAGAACTACTTGCCTGTATTATTTCAACTGTCAAAGGCAGTCATAATTCTTGACTTTGGCCTCTTTTTACTCCCAGGCCAGGAATACCCACCCTCTGGTCTCTGTTTCTGCTATCTTGCTTCCTAGCATCACAACTCAGAAATTAAATTTTTAGTTATTTATAATTGAGGGACAGAAACGTCCATACATAGTAGCTTAGAACACATGGCTAAGTGCCCATGTAATACAGAGGAAGCATGTTACTGAACAGTTGGTGATAGTTGTGCACATAGAAATATGAAGACAATAATTTGTAGTAGCATTTCTCATAATAATTGAAATATCAAAAATAATACAAATTTCCACCACGTAGTGAATGAACAAGGAAAAGCACAAGATTATAAAATGGAATTTTATTCCACAATCAAAAAGAATTAGACTATGAAAGGTGTTAATCTGGACTTTAACAGACTATGTTGAAGAAAAGAAGTCAGTCAGAAAAGAGAACATATTATATTACTCCATTCATATGGAATAGCTAGAACAGAAAAATCTAGAATGATAGAAACTAGAGTTTTGATAATCTTATTCTTTCCAGTCTTTGTGAGAGTGCATAGGAAAGCCACTGTGTATGGGCTAAGGATTCCTTTTTGGAGCAAATAAACATTTTAAACTTAGCATTCAAAGCTACGTGATTCTGTGAATGCCTAAAACTCTGTGCACTAAGCAGATGAAATGACAAGTAAATTACATCTCAGCGATGCTATTAAAAGTTTATATGCATTATTTAATGTCGATGAAATTCTTCCAGTGTGAAAATTACAATGGTGGAGAGAATCCTGTGTTTGACAAGGCTCAGGATTGGATTCTTGGACGCTGTCTCTCCCTGGAAATATCTAGCTTACAGTGTGCCATGGACTTGTCAGCACATCACGGGATGTAAATGTCAAATGTCCAGTTGGCAGCATCTAGCTTTGTAAGATGTTACTGTTGGAAGCTGGGTGAAAGGTGGGTAGGATATAGCGATTGCTGCACCTTCTGAATTTAAACCATTTCAAATGAAAAGCCCTGAGTCTGACTCCAGAAAGAGTCGCTTTATCTCTGAGAAGATTTGTGTGACAGGAAGCTGCGTTGCTTCAAGTCAACGCGTGCCCCTGCGGGTCTCTGTCGGTTACGCTTAGGTCTGCTTGCTTCAGCTGTGCCCACACATTGATCTGTTTGCTCCTCAAAGCTTCAGGGATCATTACTTCAACATCTAGAAAGGTTCTGTCAGAATCACTGCAGGTTAAGGGACAGGATGCCACTTTCAGTCACGTATTTTCTAGTTATTAAAAAAATGGAAAAACGACAACATAGTCTCCATAGGAAAAGACCAAGATTAGGTGGCATGAGCACACGCATGGAACAACCACCTGTCCCCTTGCATGTGCATCTTCCCCTCTTGCTTTCGTAAGTACAGAGCCTGGGAAGTCCACCCACGCGTTCACTCTCCAGAAACTTGTGTTGACTGGTGATGGTCCTTCACTGAGCCTGTTGATCACAGGGGATCGCACAAGCAGACAGACACTCAGCACCAGCTGTCTGGCTCCCAGGATGAGCTAGATGCTGGACCCAGTGCTGTGTGAGGGCAGCTATGACAGACAGTTGTGACTGACAGGTGGCTGTGACTGACAGGTGGATGTGACAAGTGACTATGACCGACAGGTGGGTGTGATGACAAACAGCTATGACGGGTGACTGTGACCGACAGGTGGCTGTGACAAGTGACCATGACTGCCAGGTAGCAGTGATTGACTGATGGTCAGCTGTGATTGACTGACAGGCAGCTGTGATGGGTGACTGTGACTGACAGGGAGCTGTTACTGACAGGTAGCTATGACTGACAGGTGGCTATGACTGAAAGGCACCTGTGACTGACAGTTGGCTGTGACTGACAGGTGGCTGTGACTGACAGGCAACTATGACTGACAGACAGCTGTGACAGGTCAAGCAAGCTTACCTAGCAGACATCACAGAGGTGTCTGGCCACTCACTCCAGTGACTGCTCTCTCTGCTTGTCAATGTGCTATGTGCAGCAACCTCAGACAGTCTTGGCTTCCTGGGAGCAGAAGCCTCCACAGAGTCTCCACCACACTTGGGATCAGCTGCTGTCCAGAACTGTAGACAGTCTGAGAGATCTGCTGGTAGCACAAGCAAAAGGGTGAGAGTTTGCATCCCCGGATCCCACATAAAAACCTGGTTACAGTGACTTCACTCATTCCAACCTCCAGAGGCAGAGCGGGGGACCCCACAGACCAAGCTACTCATCACTCTAGCCCCACAGGTGAGTTTTGGGTTTCATGCAGAATAATGAGGAGGAAGATCGATTTCCAGTATCAATCTCAGACCTCACACCTCACACACAAGTGCACACATACTGCCAACACACACCTACACATGTACACACATAACACACACACACACACACACCTATGCATGCAAAACACACAAGCACACTTCTCCCATATACACATAAAAAGAAAAAAGAGAAATTTGAAGAAGACATGAGTGACATTTATTTCCATGCATCTGTTGTGTCTGTCGCACACATAGTTGTATTCAACGTGCTAATGTCCCGAGTGTTTCTGTGCCTGTTCATGCAGCAAAGCTCAGAGTCACCTTTGTGCTCCATTCAGCTATAGCCCGAGTGTGAAGCTAGTGTCTTACAATGTTTCAGGTAAGTTTTCATTCCTCTTGTATTTTATAGACAATTTTGTAGAATTGCTGTTTCTTCTAACTATGTCGGATCAGTTAAAGTGTCTAGTCTGAGGAATTCTCTTGGTAGGAGGTGGTCCTTCTCTGGTAACACATCACTGTTAAAACCTGGTCCATCCCATCTCCCTTGTGAGTTCACAGAGAGAACTTTTAGCTTAGTTTCTTGTATAGTTACACACCTTTAAAGACCAGGAGGCCGTGAGGGTGAGCTCACACGGTGTGTCTGAGTGTCCTACTATATAATGACAGGATCTCGGCCCTAGAGAGTGCGTGTTGAATGATGACGTCATCATCCTTGTCCCTTTCCGAGGAGACCCTTTCCCTAGGAGACCCTTCCCCAAGGTCTGACAGCAGAGAGGTGCACCAGACCTATGCTGCAGGTAACTGGCTGCGCTACACACATGTGGTGAAATGACGGAAGAAACCACATCTGCGACCTGACTGGTCTGCATGACCTTAATGCAAATGCTGAAAAGCTGAAAAGCTTTTGCATTAAGAAATTCTTTTCCTTGAGGAAAGACCATATAAAAAATGGCCATTCTTCAACTCTTATCTACCTGTATTGGAAATGTGTGTATTTTAAGAAAATAAGAGAGGAAACACTAAAAAAAAATGGATTCCATCTTAATTTTTAAATAAGAATAAAATCACATTGTTCATGCACAGAGATACATATTCACAGACTAAGGCAAATGCTAAAAGAGGGGTTTTCTTTGCTTGGTTTTACTTTTAGTTTTTCAGAAAGGGTCTCATTCAGGAGCCCAGACTGGTCTGGAACTCGCAGTATATCACAGACTAGTGTTGAGGTGTAGGAGTGAGCCCCCCCCCCACACCTGCCCATAGACAAATGTGGACAACAAAAATGAGCAAATATGTTTTTTTAACATTTTTTTATTATCTCCGCTCATACAAACTTAATAGGTACACTGGTTCCCTCCCTCCTTCCTCCTCCCCCCTGCCCCCCTGCTCCCCCTCCCCTCACCCCTCCCTCCCCATCCCCCAGTGCCTTCCCCCATAATCCCCGGAGAATCCTTTAATGTGCATGCCTAACTCTCCTTTGGGTCCTCCTCTCCGATGACGTACAAGGACCCAGTGGCATTTCCCAGAACCCTTTCCTGTGTTCCCCTTAAGCATAGGAACACTGCTGTGGCTGTCAATCCCTTGCCTCCAAGGATCTTGGTGCCTTTAGCAAATGCTAGACTTTGTGGGGTCAATAATGTGTTGGACATTGTGCAGGGCATGCAAAGTCCAATTATGATTGCTTCTGCCCTAACTTGTGTGGAGTATCATATGCAAATATGGTTTTGACTCCATCTGTCCATGTGGGCTATAAGGCAGAGGGTTGAAGTCAGATTTGTGTGCCGATCTGAATTTTGAGTTCATTTTTATAAAAACAGCAGGATGTAGAGATGAGAGAAACAGGCTTTGGCTAGCCACAGTAAGTTTCAGAAGATTTTAAAGTAGATAGGTGATAAAATATAAGATACAGTTTCTTAGACTCCAGCAGCTCAAAAGGTGTGGAAAGAAGGTCCTGACTGCAGGTCAGCAGGGTCTATGAAGTAAGAACTTGTTGCAACTAAGCGAAAAGAATACAGGTAATGTGGAGTTCTATAGAGACAGATAGACAGATGATTGATAGATAGATAGATAGATCTGTCTTACCTTTAATTATTCAAAATCAGTGGAATAATTGACTTTATATTTAACAAAAAACAACATGCATGCATTCCATGTCAAGTCCAAGTATGTGTGTGTTCTCCGGTTAAGTGTAGAATAAGTACCAGCCACAGGCATATTGACCTAGACTTATTTCCCCCAGGATGGGCTCTCGCATACCACCATCATCCATGGCACATCGCTTTTGTTACCCTTAAGGTGCACCAGCAAGACAGAAGGTTTGAGGAGGAGGTACTAACTGTATTCTGGTGTCTTCTATCTGTAACTGAGAAGATGACTGACCACATGGGATGAAAACCTCCGCTAACACCCTCCTCATTAGCATCCAATCCTGGGCTAAGTGACTGACAAAAAGCTGCAGGGGATGCCTGCCAGCCACTGGCCCGACCAATGGGAATTTTTCAGAGCATAGCATCCTGGGAAAAATCAGGCAATGACGCAAGGGATGGGCCATCTCAGTGATACCAATTTATATACCAAGTTGATAAAATAGTTTCATCTTACCCAGAGGCCAAGCACTGACAGACACATAGTAAACACTCCACACACATAACCACGATGCAATCATCTCAGAACAACCGATTGCATGCAGAAGTTTCAAGCTTGCTTTTGACTCTTCCCTTGAAAGTAAAGGAGAAAGGGAAAGAATATTAGTGTGCTATCAGAAATGGTTACTTTCTGAACTTTAGAATGGTTCCTTTCCTACAGAGCATGTGATCATGTAAAAAAACATTGCATCCACCATATTGTCTCACGTGTGAATAACAAAAGTGAACATGGTAACCCAGCATACATTGCCTCCATCCTCTGTCAAATATTCAGTTGGTGATTCGGGTTAATAAAAGCTGAAGCAGACCTCCTGAGTACTGGCAGCATTATTGGTTACCCTCCAGCCACAGGAAAACTTTATAGAAGGAAGATTTGCTTATTAAGAATGATTTGAGAAGAAAATTAAAACAGGATAAGTTGCGTTATCATCTGGGTGACTTTATTTTGTCGTATTGATTCTATGCAGACTGTTTCTTAATATCAGGTCTGCAAATGAGAACAGTCTCAGTGATCTGAAATCCATGGTTTCAAGACTGACCAGTTAGAGTCATCAAAAATATTTTTCATATGTTTATCAGCAGTTTTCATTTCTTTCAATCACTGCCTGCTCATTCACATGCCCATTCAGCAACTGGATATTTCAATTTTGGTGTGCAAAATCTTGAGCTCTGCATATATTCCTCATGTTAATCTTCTGCGAGACACCAGGGCAAAGGTTTTCCTTCCATTCTGTGGGCTGGCTCTTTCCTTGTAATTATTTCCTGTTATGCACTTTTCATGGACAATCCTGCTACTGTTCTTCAGATATTGGAGTCATGTCCAGACAGTTCTTGCCTGTGCCTCCACAAAGCATTTGACCCAACTTTTCCTCTAGCAGTTTCAAAGTTTCAATCTTATATTAATGTCTTAGATTTTGTTGAAATCGATGTTTATTTTATACAGAGTAGGAGATAGGCATTTAATTCTCTTGTCTTACAGTGGGTCTCCAGTTTTCCCACACCATGTGTTGAAGACATTGTCTCCTCTATTGTATTTTTGGCCCTTCGGTTGAAAGTTTAGTGGGGGAAGCTTTAGTAGGGTGCTTTCCATCAGCTGCCCTACAGACCTAAGGTACATCATTACACACATTCCTGGTTTACAGCCTTTGCTAAAATCTCTTACTTGTGAGTCGGCCTCTGTGAATGACTTGGTATTTTGTTCTTTCATCATTTCACAGCTATTCTGTCAGCTCAACAGTTCCACTACAATGTCTCTGGTCATGTCTGCTTGGAATTCCAAATGCTCCTCAGTTTGGATATTCACTTGTTTCTCTAGGTTAAGGAAATTTCCTAATTTAATCATTCATTAATTCATTCATTCACTCATTCATTTATTCATTTGTGTGTGTGTATGTGTGTGTGTACGTGTGTCAGAGGCACTGAGTGTATCTATGGAGGCCCAAGGGTGTCTTCAGGAATCACTCTGGATTCTTCTACCTCCTCTTTGGTTTGCTCTGGAGTTTCCCAGGCTCTACTTTCCAGGGCCAGAAATGCAGAGCCCTGCCATTTTTGCCTGGCTTTTTTTTTTAATGTGGGATCCAGGATCCAAACTTAGGACCTTCTGCTTTTTTTTTTTTATTTCAGCTCATACAAACTTATTAGGTACACCAGTTCCCTCTCTCCCTCCTCCTCCCCCCGTACTCCCTGCTCCCCCTCCCCACCCCTCTCCCTCCCCATCCCCCAGTGCCTCCCACCCCAATTCCCAGAGAGTCCTTTCTTGTGCATGTCTGATTTTCCTCTGGGCCCTCCTCTCCGATGACGTACAAGGACCCAGTGGCCTTTCCCGAACCCTTTCCCGTGTTCCCCTTAGGTATAGGAACACTGCTGTGGCTGCCAATCCTTTGCCTCCAAGGATCTTGGTGCCTTTAGCAGATGCTAGACTTTGTGAGGTCAACAGTGTGTTGGACAATGCGCAGGGCATGCAAAGTCCAATTATGATTGCTTCAGCCCTAACTAGTATAGAGTATCTTACATATCATTGCTCCTCCCATCCTTATGCTCTTACACTCTTACCGCCCCCTCTTCCGCAAATTTCCCTGAGCTTCAAGATGGGGAGAGACTAAGCTGGCCTAGTTCTAGGTGGTTGATATAGAGTCTCTGAAGTTCTGGATTGTGGTTTGTTGATTTTCTTTTGCAGTTTTGCTGCTCCTGCAATGCCCTTCACTCCATCCTGGTGGGCATTGTATGTTACCCCCTGGCCAGAGACAAAAAGTTGTTAGAGTCTTGTGATAAAAGCACATTCAAAGGTAGATGTAATAAAAGTGGGAAACCACAGTGAGGGAGGGGTCTATCACCCATTTGCAAAATTGTTACTTTTTATCTGCCAGACTATATGCCCTCCTCTTCTGGTGAGATCACTCCCCCTCAGTAGTAAATGATCAGGAACAAAAGTCTGTGAACTTAATCAGATGTCTCATTACTTATTTGGGTCCTTGGTGTCCTTTTGAGACAGAGGTTTAGTCCTTGAGCAATCTCTCCAGCCCTCCCAAATTTCCTATGTTAAATTTCACTTGTTTATCCACATACACACTACACACACACACACACACACACACACACACACACACACACATGCACGCAATTTCCCAAAGTGCACAGTTAGGGCCCCTTTGATTTCCGTACTCTCTCTGAAGAGGTGCTCCATTCTGCTGCGAGAGTGCTTTTCTTGTCCTTCACGTTGGATTCCTCCCTCCAGACGACTGTCCTCTCTAGATGCTGGGACTCCTCCCTTTGTAGATGACTGTCCTCTCTAGACGCTGGGACTCCTCCCTCCAGACCACTGTCCTCTCTAGACGCTGGGCTCCTCCCTCTACATGACCACTCTCGTCTAGATGTTGTGCACAGGAGCATCATGCAGACTCACAGCTTTATCATATACCTCAATCATCCAGATATTATATTTTATGGGAAAGATTAACTTCATACCACAATCTGAAATGTTACAGTCTAGGTGTTATTTTTACAATCCATTTTTCCTCAGGCAATAAATCCAATCAAATATTGAACATACCAGGAACCAATTTTAATTTAGGAAATAAACTAAAAAGCACTTGAAAAGGAAAGAAATCAAATCACATTTCAGAGGAAAACAAGATATTCATACCTAGGGTTCATAGAAAAGGCATTTTCCTGCTACATCATTGTGCTGGCCTATAGTTCAACCACAGCCCAGTCGGCTTTATAAAGAATTTAGCCAGAGGGAAAGCAGATTGGCCATCATCCTGCTACTTATCATGAAGGAGCATTATTCCTGCCCTAATTCTTTTCCCAACTGTTGTCCTTAATTCATCATCTATCTTTGAATTTGCTGTCTCTGCTTTGAATCAATATTAATCACATGAAAAAATGTTAATTCCATTCATCTCTCCAAGGGTCATATTTCCCTTTGGTTCATCCCTTTTAAATAAACATTTGTGTCTGGGGGGAAATAGAGAGCATAGGTTATAAGAGCGAGAGGAAATGCTTTGGATTTGTGGATTATCTGTGAGCAGTGCTCAGCACTTCTGCCCTCTCCCACCCGTAAGACGTCTAAACCCTGCAATGTAGCGTCTGAGCATGCCAGCTGACTGGGCAGAGACTTGGCTATAGAGTTCTTATGATGTAGTATGAGGAGGCATGTCATGGCGAGCGGTTGCATGGCTCACATTAGAACATACGAGCCACTGCCACTAAAGTCAAGGCCACAGAGCCAGGCGCTTGCTGCCGGTGGGGTGATGCCCACCTTGCATGTCCATGACTGTGAGGAGAAATGCTTCCATTTGCCACTGAGTGTGAAGACCTGGGTGCAGGTTGATGGAGCAGCTGCTGGCTAAAAGCAGTAACCGCTTCGTGACTGCATGAACTGCTCTGGACATAGACTATCATACAGCAGTGGTCTCCAGGGAGCAGGGCTCTGAGACCTGGGCATTAGCCATGGTTAAATTCTTTTCCTGATCTGTCTTCTCGGATCTGGAGCAGGAAGAGGAAAGGGCAGAAGGAACACGCAACTTCCTGTTTGTTGGTTGTTCTTCTACTGAGTCCTGGCGAAGGAAGGGACGCCCGTGTGCTTAGGGAGAAACATCTGGCATTATGGGTGGGATGATTCTCAATGGCAGCATTGCTTGTGGTAGATCACCAGGATGATCCTCAGGTGATCCAGTGTGGTTGGCTCCACGCATCCGAGGCAGCAACTCCTCTGATAAAGGCTTTGTCATACTTAGGCACAGGCGTCAACCTGACAGTTGAGTGTTTGAGCCTTCTGGGCACATTTGTAGAGAATTAGCAGTTGAGTTAAGCCTAGAGCAAACCTGCAGGAGATTGTCTAATTGATGGGGAAGGCTGAGCCCATGGTGGGTGGGACTAGACCCTGGACAGGTGAATAAAATACAGGAAGCTGGTTGAGGAAGTTGGCATCCTTGCGTATAATTGGCCAGACATGCTGGTCTGGCAAGTAAGGATTGTCCCTCTCCCACCCATTATGTAAAGATAGTGTGGTCAATTCCCTCAGCCCTGGTGTTAGTGCATGCCCTCCCGTCAAGCTGGACTGAAAACTATAACTACATTATCGTAAGAGAGTAAACCCCCTTTTCCTGTAAGACTTTTGATGGTGATTTATCAGCGACCATGCAGGCCAGTGCATCAAGCATGGTTACAGGAGGGAGGCACAGGCATCTTTTGTCTTTCCATCCTTGCCTGCCCATCTCTTCTCTCCACCCGTCCCCTCCCTAGAGGTCAGGAAATCTGCCAAGGCCAGCTCTAGGTGCCCGTTAGGGTGGGCAGCAAGGATGTTCCATAGGAAATAACACATGAGCATGGAATGCCCTTAGTGGACTTCTGTTGATGGTTCTGAGAACTTCCCATAGTGAACAAAGCCTCCAACTGCTTAATTCTACATCCACATCAGCATCTTATGACAAAAACACTTGTTTGTGCCAGTAGCATTTTTTCAACAACCACCGAAACCTCTGAAACAATTTTTCTGAAGGGAAAACTAGAGAGAATTAAGACTTTCTCAGACTTATGTAAAGAATGCACAATTAACTTGAACTAGAGAAATACTGATTGTCTAGGACTTTTCTGAACAGTAATACATCATGAAGAATCCTTTCAAAAATTCATACATTACAAACACCAGGATCCAGTGGAGATCTCTAGACTACCCAAGTACAGAGACCCCCCTTCTTCACTCCCACGCGTGAATCGATCCTTAGCCACATCATGTTGTGCTTTCTGAAACAGATCCCAGGCAGCTGAGGGAGCTGATCTGCCGGTACCTCTCCCCTCAGAGAGAAGTCACATCAGAAATCAGTAACAAAAAGACAAAACACGACATCTACAAACAGACTTCTCAATCTACCACGGGTCAAAAGGTACACCTTAAAGACAGGAAGTCAAGGCACACAACTGAAGAAAATCAGCATCTATGAACAAGTATTTTTCTGTTTTATTTATTTTCGGAAGTTTAAGATCATCCGCTAGGAGCTCATAATTAAATTGTCATGAATAATAATCACACGATGCTTGAATATACTTGCTTCTCTCTGGCCATTGTCCTGGAATCTCATCTCCTACCTTATTTGGTAAATTGCTTTATCTTCTCGTCATCCCTGTGGTGCTCTCACTTGACTTTGGGCGCCTCTGTTTGCATCAGCCATCACATGTCCACCACAGCTCCTAACCAATGTTATCTACTCACCTCGGAAATGAAGGCTTGACAGAGTTGAAAAAGGATTTTTGTCACATTACTGGATGAAATGCAGATTCTAGAAAATAGTGTCTTTATTTTTATTACGGAGGCTGATTAGCACAAGTCAGTCTGTGTAAGGTGAACGGTGCATCTATGCAGTGAATCAGACACGTCCCTGAGCAGCTCTGCACACAGCCGCTCCCTGCACACAGAGAGCTGTCTGCACCAACAATTACAAACAGATGGGAGATGGCTCGGGTTAAACCTCTGCCTCACAAGCAGAAAGACATTAATTCAGATCTCAGATCCCACGGAAAAACACTAGGCAGAAATGATAGCAACTTGTATTTCCGGCCCTGGAAGGCAGAGCTTGGGAAACCTCAGAGCAAAGCAGTAAAGAGATAGAGCAATCCAGGATGATTCCCAAAGTCATCCTTGGGCCACCATAGGCACACACATACACACACACAATTACAAAATACATTCTAGAAAATGTATTAAATGCTACAAGAGAACTTTGATATGACTGTACAATCACGTAGCTAGTGCCTGGACCTGCTGTAAATTGTACCCACTGAGTGATAATAGGATGAATTCCTGAAGTCATAGGCAGCTTGCTGTTTCTCAGGAAAATGTCACATTTCCTGACTGCCAAAGCTTTCTGTTGATTAACCTGGTAAGCTTTCAGTTTCATTTCTGCTGCTTGGTATTTCTCTTCTTTGACTTTCTGAATCTAGGGAAAATCCCAGGAAATCTGTGATGATTTACCCACTGATATCTTTTAAGTTTCTAAAAATGATTTTGCATTTCACACTTTTCGTTGCTGCTGGTCTCAATGATGGACATGTTGCTGCTTTCTCATTACGAAGCACAGTCTCCGAGAGAGAGAGAGAGAGAGAGAGAGAGAGAGAGAGAGAGAGAGAGAGACCTGCCCTTCATCTCCTTTCTGAGTTAGCTATATGAACAAAGTCCCCTGAATGGACCACATTAATGGTGAAGGTTTTGGAGATTGATCAGAAATTCCAGATTGTAGAGATTTAAATACTGCAGATGGAGACCCCCAAATTAAAATTATCTTAATTTGTCTTTAGTTCTCTAAGTCACTGTTTATTATCAACCTCTGTATCTGACCTAACATCTTCATGACCATTAGGAAAACTTCTGATGTGGCTAAGTGAGCAGACAGCCACTCCTCTCTGCCGCAAAGCTAAGAATGGCAACAGCAGCGTGTGAGTGCAGCCGGACGTCCCTCCGCGTGCTAGCCGAGGTCTCTGCGGACCTGTTCGGTAGATGCCTCGATTCATGAACTCTTGCTCTGCAGTCATGACATATCCTCCTCCACAGTGGAGCATGGCGTTCCCAACCAGAATCTCTTCTCCAGGCCTGCTCTCCAAGCGCCGGCTCACAATAGACTCTTTTCTCCCTTTGGAACATTTCCAGTGGCTCAAGCCTCTCAAGGCACTGTTGTGCCTGCATATCGCTGTGCTCCTCAGTGACTGTGCTCCTCCGTGGCCATGTTCCTCCGTGGCCGTGCTCCTCCCTGACCTTGATCCTCCCTGACCATGCTCCTCCCTGACCTTGCTCCTCCCTGACCGTGCTCCTCCCTAACCTTGCTCCTCCCTGGCTGGGCTCCTCCCTGACCTTGATCCCCCCTGACTGTGCTCCTCCCTGACCTTGATCCTCCCTGACCGTGCTCCTCCCTGACCGTGCTCCTCCCTGACCTTGATCCTCCCTGACCATGCTCCTCCCTAACCTTGATCCTCCCTGACCTTGATCCTCCCTGACCGTGCTCCTCCCTGACCTTGATCCCCCCTGACTGTGCTCCTCCCTGACCTTGATCCTCCCTGACCGTGCTCCTCCCTGACCGTGCTCCTCCCTAACCTTGCTCCTCCCTGGCTGGGCTCCTCCCTGACCGTGCTCCTCCCTGGCTGGGCTCCTCCCTGACCGTGCTCCTCCCTGGCTGGACTCCTCCCTGGCTGGGCTCCTCCCTGGCTGGGCTCCTCCCTGGCTGGGCTCCTCCCTGGCTGGGCTCCTCCCTGGCTGGGCTCACACGTGATCTCCATTCCTGCTTATCTTATGTGACCTGAGGACCTTGAAACAATGGAGCAGGTCACCAACCATGCTCACTATGTGGAAATTTTTGTTCACTTCTGACATGATTCTGCAAGAAGGTTTGTTCCAGTTCCATATCTCACACTTTCGATGACTAATGACATGGCCTTAACTGAAATTGTCTTTATAGCTGACTTGAAATACAAAATACATACGCTAACGATTAAATAAATAGTCCGGGATTCCGGGATCAATCACGGTTAAGAGCCAGGATGACCTCACAGCGCCCCCATCTTCATTGTGGACACTGAGTTCCAAACCAGAATGCTTCTGTGAGCGGGGAAGAGACCTGTGTTTCCACTTACAAATTCTGTGTATAAACCTCAGAAGCTCCCTCAAGTAAACACCCAAGTAGCTTGGAGGGAAACACTGAATGCAGAAAAGGAGATGAACTAATTACACAATTATGAGAAATATTAAAGCAAACAGATAGGTCTGAAGGGAGCCAGCCCTCCACCGGGAGGAAGTTCTTAACGGATGCTGCGAAACAACAAGGGAGACTTTGCTCTGCTCCAGCAGGAAACTGAATATTCATGCCCCAACCCTGCTCTCATTTCCATATACTCTTCTGAAGACTTGTAACACTCTCTACAGTGGAAATAAGTTTCATGTCAGTTTGCAAAGTTTTTGACTATAACTAGGAGGCATGTATGTATTTCTCTCCATCAGAAAATGCACACAGAACTTAATGGTTGATCTGATTCATACTTAAGGAGCCCTTTTAGCTAGATGTGTCATAAATGTTAAACTCACTGTATTTCCATTAACGTGATGACTTGAGCAGGGTTATTAATGTTAAAATTTCACCCACGAAGGAGGCTGGCTTCCTTGGCTTCTGTAATTGCTCCCTCCTAGTAGGAATGGGGAGAATCGGCTGCTTGCATAGCACCTAAAGGTGTAGAATTGTGAACAAGGCTTTTGGAAAATGTGTGAAGTCTCCCACTGTGCTGAACAAGGACAGAGACCAATGCAGTGTGAGCATGGCTGAGGTAGTTGTAAACTCTGGAAGCACAAGGCCCCAGCTACGTCTAGGTGTTATGTACACAGGAGACTCAGGGGTTTGGGTATTTTTGAGTAAAGTTCTTGTTGTACTAAGGCAGTGATTAAATTTCCTTATTTTTTTATAAAATAACATATAATGTACTCAGTCACCGAAACCCCAACAGCCTTTGCAGACGAGCAGTGAATGCAATTATCATTGACTACACCTGGCAAGCAACTCTCACATTGTCAAGTTCCTGCTGTGACCTGGGGCTCCTGGATGTGACTCATCCTCAGGCTCTGTGTTTTCCGAGACTCACTTCTGTGGCACCCCAAACTATCTCCTGCTGGAGACACGTACTTTGATATCACGCTCAGCAGAGACAAAAAGCTTTTTCACGGATTCTCCTTGGCAGCTACTCAAACCCCAAGCTCATGCCTCTGTCTGGGTTGAGTTGCACACATGTTCCAACCACGTTCGACACTTGGGACTGTCCTTCCTTAGTCACTCGAGGCTCAGCCCTTCTCCTGCCTCGACACGTGTCACTTTGGATGCTCACAAGCGCCTTGTTTCCTGACTGCACAGGAATCCAGGAATTGCTTACCTGGAATTCAAGTGCTGCTCTGTCATCTGTGAGCACACACATTTCTGTCCATTTCTTAATGTCCAGGTGGGAGTTACAGACTTCCTTTTCCTGCTTCCTGAGAGTCGTGGACATGCCTGAGTGATAAGAGACCTTTTTAATCTACTAAATTCCAGGTACTTGAGTTATTGCTCTCCATTACCTTGAATGCTCCGGTTCATCTCTGCAACTGGTTAAGTACTGAAGGTGAGCCTGCTTTCTACGCCATTGCCTTAATGTTTTCAAGGAGAACTGCACACTGCAGACTGTGGACTCAACACATTGTTCCAAGCAAGCAAGTGGGCAAGGCTTTGCTCAATCACAGACTTTATTAGGGGTACTTTGTCAATCACACACAGACTGGAGAAAAGCACTGAGCGTGTGTGTTTGTGTGTGTGTGTGTGTGTCTGTGTGTGTGTGTGTACTGGTAACCACCTTGTAACTTACAGAAAACCTTGAATTCTCCCAAATCTTCAGCTATCAATCTTTTCAGAATCCACAGAGGGTGACTTGGACCACAGATGGATTTTATACAACAGGAAAGTTATGCTCTGGGAGCTTCTTACAAGATCGTTATTGAACATGGTTGCATTGCTTTGTTAAATTGTCTCATTGTGATTCATGGCAGTGAGAAATCACAGAGATAAGGCTCAGGGATGAATGAAGCCATGTGTGAGGAAAGGGCACATGTCTTTAGACCCAAGATGAGAAGACTCAGCCAAGTAGAACTGGGTGATCCCGGACACAGTCCAAATGTGAGGGGTAGTGTACAGCTGGAAAAGCTGTTAGTAGCTTTTAAACTAATTGGCCTTATGAATAATGCAAGGCATCTGGCTGAATGCCTAGTGATAGCAGAGCCCCTGGGGATGGTAGGTTTCCCGGCTGCATTTGTTAAAATAGACAATAATAATAGCAATAATGAATTTTGACTCTTTTTCCATTTTGCCTTTGCTTCAGAGATTTAGGTTATTGGATGCTGTAATTATTTTCTTTTAGGGGACAATTTCTAAACTTGTGCCAAATGTTTAGAGTTCAATCCCTCCCCAACAGAGCTCTCAGACTTGCCACTATGAATAGACACTCCTCCAGCGAAAGATGGAAATGTCTTTCTGAACCAGGGTTGGCTTGAATCCGTCTCCCTGTTTCTCCAGGTCAGCTGAAGGCCTTCTCCTGATGTGCCCCAGCCCCCAGTCCTCTCTTACTGACCATTACTTTTTAATTATGTCTTATTAATCTCATGAAACTTTGTAGCTTTATAGACTTCCCAGAGTCCTTATTCCCTAGCAACCTGAATCAACCCAATGGCTGGATTAACAAGAGAGAAAACCATGTTACAAAAATGTCAAGCCACTTCCTGGCAGTTCTCCAACCTTTCCCTATTCACCACATTTCCTCACTTTGAGGGATTGTTAGTTCTCAGTCCTCAGATTCTATTCCTTCCATCTCCCTTCACTCCCTATAGCCACCAATCAGCCAGCTCATCTTCTGCTGAGAGCAGAGCATTTAGCATTTAGCATTTAGTGCAACCACAACCACAGCGCTGTACACACCACAAATCCTTGTACCTCTTGTTAGGCGTGCTCACACCTGCTGAAGGAGAAGCTTGCACCCATCTGTGTGCACAATGAGGCTTTATCAGAGGCATTTCCAAGACATAGCTAAATCATGAGATGCTCAAATCCAAAGGGAGACTCAAGCTGAGCTTTGACATTCTCATGGAACCACTAACACAGAACCAAGATGTTGGGGGGACAGACTGTGCTGAGACATTTCAGGACACTCTCCCTTGCAACACAAGTCTGTAAAGTACAGCCCAAGGGTCCGAAACTCAGACACGATGGCCTCTGGACTTCTGCCGAAGTCTACAAGCTGAAGATATGGCACAGGAAAAGAGAGAACAGCAAGAGGAAGCATGCGGGGAAAGGGAATCACAAGAGTGCAGCATGCAGGAAATGGGAATCCCAAGAAGTATTGTGGAAAGGGGAAACCACAAGAGGAAATGTGTAGGAAATAGGAATCTTCAGGAATAAATATGCAGGAAATGGGAAGTAACAAGAGGAAATGTACAGGAATCAGAAGTCAAAGAGGAAACCTGCAGCCATTTGTAATGAGGTATTTGTGTGCATATAAATAAACAAGAACTCTGCAAGATCACAAAAGTTCATGTGTAAATTATGCAATGTTGCCGCACATCAATTCAACACAATACCGTTAACTAGTATTAAAATATCACATTCACACGATGAACAAAGTCAAATGTGCAAAGTAAGGCAATTACATTACTTTTGATAACATCACAAAAATCTACACAATTGCAAGTGATGTATGTGCATTAATCTGAAATTGAGAAACATAAACATTATGGAGAATAAGTGAATATTAAAATAAGGTACAATGCTGTAAGAGAAAATTATCTCCAAAATAATCTGCAGTTTTAAAGAAATCCCAAACTAAATTTCAGAAGAGATTTGGGGAGGAGTGTGGAAGTCAAAAACGGTACATGAATGTAAAGATCCAGGGACAGAAGAACAAGATGGAAGACTTATTCTCCTGGAAATGCACAACTACACCCTTGGTAAGAGCAGCACGTGAATATATGCCAAATGAGAAAGAACAGGGGAGAGAGAGGACTTGAAATGGTCACATGCCTCCTGGACACTTGACTGCCTGAAGTGAACACAGGTGGATGATCGTTCTTTGTTCCCTCGTGCAAAGTTGGAGGATGTGTACCTTGCAGCAAAGACAGAGAATCCCTTCACAGAAGAAGAGAATGAGAACAGATACTAACCCACTCAGCGTTATCATTGACCAGGGAAGACAGTTTCATCACGGGAGGGGTGTTAAACTTTCATGTCTACTCAAAAAGATACACTGGGACGAGACAGATCGCATCAAGTGTGCAGGGCGTGAATCATTGCTGAAGAAGGACATTAGGGGCTTGTTCAAATATTGATCAGCAACTCTATGCCTCCATCTTACTGGAGAAAACCTGAAAACATTGTCCACAAAAAGATGTTACATAATATCCAAGCATCTCTCTGCATAACAAAATGAATCCCAAAGTTACTCACTGTCTCTCAAAGTTGAATAGACGAATCAAATGTTTCATGCGGAGTGAAAAGAATTCTTCAGAAGCTGCAGCAGCTGCTTGCTTCTTTGCTGTGAGACAACAATCCCACAAGCAACCTAGAGGAGAAAGGCAGATTCCAGAGAGGATGTCGTCCATTCATGGCTGGGGTTCCACAGCAGAGGGTGTGGCTAGAAGCAGAGGCAGGAGGCTGGTTTCGGTCACCACAATCATCAGGAGGCAGAAAGAGCAGACAGAGGAAGCAGTGCGGGGCTATCCCACCCCAAGCTCATCCCCTGTGAGGTACCTTCCTCCAGCAAGACTCCACCTCCTAAAGGTGCCACAATATTCCCAAACATTAGCACCAACTAAGGATGCAAACACATGAGCCTGTGGGGTCAACCCGCACTCAAACCATGACAACAGCCATGCGAGGAAATGAATTGTATTTAAAGGCTGTGATACCAGAAGCTGCAAAGGAGTTTCACCAGTTTAAGACTGAATGGGAGGAGGGTCACGTGAAGCTCACGGACGTGTGAAATCAAGGGCTCTGCAAGCCACTTTCCCTTCCAAGGGGCACAGAGTGGGAGGCCAATGGAGGCACAACGGGTTTCCTGCTACCACGCGTGCCCTGAATGATGTGGAGGTCCTGCGAGCATAAGCCCATGGCCGCCTGCGCTCACCGGTGTACTATGTTAAGTGTAAAAGCACAACTCCCCCAACTCCCCTAAACAGTGTAAGCACCCAGTTCTCAAGTGTCCTCCTGGGACCGAGTCACTGTGAGTCCTTGAAGAGAGGGACATGCAGCGGTGTTACTTAGAGCTCCCTGACCTTCACTTCTCTGGGTCTCCTGCATTCCTACTGTTTGGCTTGTCTTTTCAGCTATATGTTTCAGGCAAAGACAGATCCTTCACCCCAGTGAGAAAGGCCACCGTCATGAAAATAGATGAGAACAAATGATGACCAAGGATGGGGAGGGGGACCCTGTCTGCTGTAGGAGGGAGCATAAACTGCTATCATCTCTATGGAAACCACTGAACTAGAGGTGGCACATGACCCTACCATGCCAAGCTGGACACACACCCAGAGGACTCCGTGTCCTGCACATTCACGTTCAAAGCCTTTCGTCTTCCTCTAGGTAGGAAACAGAGCTGCTTTCTTTATCATTAAATGTTCCCAGGTACTGCTAAACCAAATTTTTTCCTAATATTTATTGTATTGTTCAGTTCTATGGCATTGTATTTGTCCTTCACATGTGGCATGGTACATGCATGCCTGCACACACACACACACACACACACACACACACATACACACTGAAAAGAAAAAAGAAATTGTTGCATCCAAATCTATCTTGGTGATCCAGTGAGCTGAACTGGGGCTACTCACAGGAGCGTGGGAAACAAGGGTGAGCCGCCAATGCACCCACAGGGAGGGGAGGGGCCTCGTGTGCTTCCTCATGAGCCCTCTCCACACCTCACGTACTTGAAGATGGTCATTCATTAGAGTTTCTAAGTCTCCATAACGCCTAAGTGTAGGCAAATAGACAGAAACCACAGTTGCTGTAACTTTTAAATTGCATCAATTGTATGTTCGACATGATGTGACCTACGGGCACATTTCCTGTCATCTGTGACCAGCTTTTCTCCATGTGACAATAAGCTACACTCTACAATGTCTACAACCAGCCCCATCAAACATTGGTCTCCAGCCCTCCATAGGCCTTAGGCTTTGAAAAGTCAGAGAGGTCTGGCTGCTTTGAAGTCAGAGGTCAGTAAAGAGCTCTCCTGGTTCTCAACAGTCTGAGGAAAATTTAGCAAAACGTAAGTGGAACAAGTATAAATGTAAACATTCCACTTTCAAAAATGCTTGTATCTTTGAAATTTTCTTCCCCTTTTTGTCTCGTTTTGTTGTACTCCAGTCTTAAGAGCGCTCCAGAACTGTTCATTAATAAACCATGGTAGTTCCCTGCCAAGAAAAGTCCCTTGAGCGCTTCAAGGTACAAACCTTGTGGTTGAAGTTCCAAGTCCTTCACCTGCTTCCTGTCCTTCAAATGACAGCTAGGCCAGCATCAAAATGATTTACATGCACGAGACTGAGATGACAGGACTCAGTTACTGGATTGAATGTACGTTCTGCTTCTGGGTGGCCACAAAGTGGCCCCTAAATTCTTCTGCCCCATTATTTAATGTGTCCACATCCTCAGGAAACTCTGAAAGGACACGGGTTAGACAGCTTAGCTTCTCTTGTAAATAGCTCTAAAAATTCAATAACTCTCCAAAAATCCTACAGAGACTCCTTCCCAGGGTCTGGTCACCTCATCAGAACACATGCGTGCAGCACGCATCTTTCCAGCATGGGTGGCGGCCGAGGGTCAGTCAATGAACAATAGCAAGTGTGCGATTTCTTATGGTTACACTTGACCTGTCTGTTTTCATCTCTGAGGGACAACTCTTCTTTCGAGAGCTTCATTTCCCAAGAACAGAAATTTAAAAATTCTTCTGCTTCCCTGTCGTCAGTACAACCGCTCTGAGTTTGTCTTTTGTAGGATCACACAGGGCTTTCTTCTGGTCACTTTTCCTGCAGCAGATGTTCTCGATCTCGTCATAGATCGCTGTGACCAGAACACAGGGCAGGCCTATGAGCGTTATGTGACATCCTGGGCTCTGATGTCAGAGTGCTACAGTTTCCCACCACTAGACATGGGAGACACGTCTCCCTTTTGGTCTCAATTGTATCTTAGGAAAAATGACAGTTATAACAGCACCTGGGTGACTTATTGAAAGGAATCAATGACTTCGTTCATGCTGACTGTGTGGCAAAGTCCAGCTCATTGCAAACACTCGGCACAGGTCAACTGTTTGGAGCTACAATCCATCGAGCACCTGTTTTCTGCTGCATTTTTTAAAGTTTACATCCATTCTGGACACTGTGCGGGGTTGACATCGAATCCCTGATGTTTTGGCAACATCCTGATTAATGAAATGATCTACTGAAGCCCATTGAAGAGATAATTGCTGGATGTGGATATCAGCCCAGCCCATACTGGAAAACCTCACTTTACTCTCTGTAACCTTCTCCTTCCAAACAGAGATGCAAAACTGGACTTTAAGTTCTCCATGTACACTGATACTCGATATGTGGGGTCTTTCTGAGAAAGGCCAGTGAGATCATGGCCCAGGAGGAAGGTTATGAGAACGAGAAGTCAGTGATGGGTATTGGCCCCACATACCAGAACACAGTGAGCCCCAAGTCTCACTGGTCATGTCTGCCCCCCATGAGGAGGGCACTGCCCCCTCCCTCTTTCTTAGGTCACAGTACTTCTTCCCTGGGGAGAGAAAGGATGGAAGGCTCCCTTCTCACCTGTTAAGTCTTCACAGGTTGCCCCAGAGCAACCAAACTGCCAGAGGAGCATGAATTGGATTGTCAGCTTCATCCCTTCGTCCTCATCTTCAGCCCAGCTGGCCACGTGAGTTTCTTTCCTCTGAAATGACAGGAACAGCCAGGAAGGATTCCCAGAGGCCTCACCTAGTAGATACAGCACAGACTCACATTCATTACGTGGCTTCCAAAACTCTCACAGGTGCTGAACTCAAACACTGTAAGACAGGAAAGCGGAGCTGCAGGGAGGACAGGTGAGCAGGAGAGATGGTCAGGGCCACACCCTCAGCCCTGCCCCCCCTCCACTCCCAGTGTGGCCATGCGCCCAGGAGTCAGTGGTGTGCTAGGCAAAGCAAAAGACTGACTTCTAAGCCTCTGCTACAAACCACTGGAAAGCAAGTGTGTGGCTCCTTGGCAGAGTGATCCAGCTGCAAGTGATAGATGCATGATGGCAGCTGTGTGTGTGTGTGTGTGTGTGTGTGTGTATGTGTGTATGTGTGTGTGTTCACACGTGGACAGATGCCTGGTGTGTTTGCAAGATGGCAGCTGTGTGTGTGTGTGTGTATGTATGTGTCACACGTGTGGACGGATGCTTGCACGAAGGCAGCTCTGCATGTGTGTTCACACACGTGGCTCCTGTCTGAAGGACACACACCTCCCTGTGCATCTCCTCCCATTCTGCCTGGTTCTTAAACTCCCAACTTCACCACACCACACTCCTCCCATTCTGCCTGGTTCTTAAACTCCCAACTTCACCACACTCTGTCTGTCTGCAGACCTATGAACACATACTACCTACCATGCGAACATCAGGTCAGAGCGAGAAGGACTACCGTAGTCCTGTGGCTTTCAGATGGGAACGAGGAGTGGATCATCTGTGGCCAGAGAGAGTCGCTCAGCCCTCCTAAAGTAACAATGAGCAGCAGGTGTGTCCTGCATTGCTGGAGGAAGGTGGTCAACACAGTCCGTGAAGTGTCGGGGTGCAGGGAGCCCTGCTGTTCCACATGGACACGGTGACATCCATTTTGTGGGAATCTGACAAAGATTGCAGGTGGCATTCCATCTACAAGCCTGGAATGTTCTGGGTTTACTTCAGGACAGAGTTTTCCCTGTGGGGAACTCCAGTGATGTGAGCAGAGCTTATCTCCCCCTTTTAATTGATAACACATGGCCTCTATTATAGATGCTCCCGAATGTGTTTTTAAAATTCACATGTCTTTCTGCAGAAAAGCTAATGGTCTGTTGGGTCAGGAGAGCTGCATGCAATGTAGCTAGCCCAGATGTTACGGGCTAGCCCAGATGTTACAGACACAAACTGAAAGCACCACAATATTAGTATCTGTAAAACCTGCAGCACAGGGAGAAATCCTTTCTGACCCTGTGCAGAGATCAATCAAGTCTGCAAGCAAAAGGATCATTACTGCTGGTCAAGTTTCATATCAGTGTGTTTACAAATGCTGCATTACTTATAAATTAAGCTAGTGTGTCCCAAAAAGTCAGTACCTATTAACAGCTACTGCATGCTTCAATAGCCCTTAAATTCCCCCCTCCCCCACACTCTTACCATGCTAACAACATGCTAATCACCACCCAAACAAGATGACTAATGAGGTGTGTTGACATGACACTCTTGGACATAGAAATGAGGATATTAAAATACAATGACAAAGTGACTCATTTCAGAAAGTTGTCTGAGATCTTCCAATAATGAGAATCCTGGGATGTTTGGGGAAGGTGCTAATAAGTTTACAGTATGGAAGACGCAGAAGTGGACTGTGTTTCTCACAGTAGCACCTACAGTGTCTGAAAAGGAAGCAGGATGTACTGGCCAAGGATTCACAAGATAGAGTAATAAGCTTGGCCTCTCTACACCTGTGGAAACTAGTTTTATGGAATATATTTGTGAGAAAACGGTTATAAATATGTGGGACAGGACACAGCCTATATGAATGGTGTGTCTGTCTGCAGACCTATGAACACATACTACCTGCACATGGATACTTACCTACGCGGGGATTGCCATAAACTGAGCAAATTCTCTCTGGGTTTGGGGAGATTATGCATCTTGGCCTCTTTTTAGTTTTTCTTTGCCTGTAAAAGAAGATGTAATAATGTCATGGTCTGAGAAACACAGGCTATTCTACAAAAAAAAAAAAAGAGAGAAAAAATCCCAGCACCACAGTTGCTCACAACAAAGCTCTTTCTAAAGCTCTTCGACATCTCTCTTTAACTTCACTGAGACAGCCTAGAATTTTCCAAGAGATTTTGAACAAACTCAAAGAGAGTGAAGAAAGGGGGAAACAGCAAAGGGAAACAGCCCGACTTTTAAAGTACAGGTTCCAGTGCCCGTAACCACCACTGTCCAGCTCACAGAGGTGGAGGCTCTAGTCTGCATCCTGCTGTCCAGACCGCAGAAGCTGCTGCTACCTTCTCTCGGGGTGAGCTGTGAGCTGACAGCAGAACTTCATTTTAAATTTCAAAGGCACCGAAAGTGTTCTTGCAGCTCAGTTCCCCCCCATCCCATACATAATTATTCAATTAAGCAATGGACTGTTTCTTCTGATTTTGTCTTTGAAGGATATCAATCAGTCGTATCCAATCGGGAAGCCATTTTTGCTTTTTTGTTGTGTGTGAGTACATGTGTGTGCAGGTGTGTGTACAAGAGAGCACTTGAGTGTGTGTGCCTGTGGAAACCCAAGAGTGACATCGGGAATCAGTCTGGATTGTTCTACCTTCTTACTGCTTTGCTCTGGGTTTCCTAGGCTCTGTCTTCCGGGGGCAGAATTTCAGGCACTGCTGTATCTACCCTCCATTGTTATGTGTGATCTGGAGATCCAAACTCAAGTCATTTTGTCCTCAGGGCAAAGACTTGAACCCCTGAGCCATTTCACCAGTCTTTTCTTTTTTTTTTTTTTTCTTGCTATATTTTTAATTATTCTATTTCTCTTTCTGTGTGTGTGTGTGTGTGTGTGTGTGTGTGTGTGTGTGTGTGTGTGTGTGTATGATGCCTGTGTGGAGGTCAGAGGACAGCTTTCAGGAATCTATTCTGTCTTCCACCTGGTATGCTTTGGGGAGCAAACTCAAGTCACTGGGATTTCATGGCCTATGCTTTTCCCACCTGAGCCCTTCGGAACACTTTGTGACTGAAAAAGATAAATGAATTTGTGATTCAAACAAATACATGCTTCGTATTTTCCAAACCTCACTCTGTCATCACTGTTGAAACTGCAGGAAAGAAATGAGCTGCCCACGCCCACCACCATGGCTTCCATGTCTCCACACACCACATTTTGAGTTCATGGTGCCTTAGAAGTAGGAGAAACACAGCAGGAGACGCAGGGAGGTGTGCCTTTTCAAGGCTGTTTCCTTCTCCTTCAACAAACAGCCTGACCTCGCCAGACCTCCTGCTCCAACCACTGTGAGAAGCTTTTCTGTTCAGTCCAGATGTGTGCCCCTTGTCACATCGGCCCGCAGAAATCACATGGAAGCCAGAAAAAATGCGAGTAGAATCTAGGACACTATTTTATCCCTAAAGTATCCACAGCACAGCTAGAAATGTACCCAGCAAGTGGTGCTGGCAGTAGGACCTGGCAGCCGTGTAAGGAGGGAAAACTGTTCACTACAGTTTGATGATCTGCTACTTTCATGCAATTGTGGGAATCAGAGCAGATTGAAGCAGGAATGGAGTAAGAGGCTATCTCCGGGCTCCTGTCACATGTTCTTGGGAATTCAGGCTGTGGACAAGTAGCTTTCTTTCCTCCCCATCCTGTCCTCTGCGCACACCACGCCACAGCCTTATCTGTGGGAACAGGACCCCTGTGAACTAATCCATGAACACATGTTTACCTGCACAGCGCTGGTCGCATTGATGGTGGTCACTTAACAGAGCACCTTAGGGGCATGGTGACTTCACCCTGTAAGGATGGTTTCCCAGTTCAGTGGGAATCACCAGTCTATCAATGCTCCCCATGGACTTGGAACATCTCTTTGCATCAGGATCCTTCTCCGACTCAGCTTCATTTTAGTTTTATTTGGTTTGTCTTCTTGTTTTGTTAGTAGCAGGATATGAGAATAATGGATTTAGACAAAAGAAGGAAAAATAATTCATTGGAAGGATGCTCATCTTTCCATGAATCCTAAAAAAGATTAAAGACTGTGGATTGTAAAGGATAGAACCCAGAGACACCAGGTTTGGAGACCACTGTGCCCCGGGCATGATTTGAAAATCATATGGTATTGCCTTGAGGATTGGCCCCAAATTCTAAAGTTCTTCATATTTCTCCCACCAAAAAGTTCCAAAAGCACATAAGCCACAGTAATGAACATGCTTCTTGGTACCAAATTCTTTCTGTTTCATAGCAACAACTTACTTTCTGGTACCAAATTCTCCTAGTCTCACATCAACACCCCACTGCTGGTACCAATATCTGCTGCAATTGCTGTTTCTACTGTGAGACACGCTCAGCCACAGCTGGACTTGGAGCTGCAGGAGCTGAAATTCAGGCTTGTTATGGACCAATATTTCCTTGCTATGCCCCCATTCCTTCCTTTTTGAGTGGGAATGTTTTCTCTGTGTCATATGTTGGAAATACCTAGCTTTTTTAAAAAAAAATTTCGAGGAGGACACAATTAAGAGACTGCCTTGAGTTTAAAAGAAACTTTGGACATTCAAAATGTGTTGGAACTTCCTTAGTCTGGGGGGACTTTTAAAGTTGGACTAGCAATCCCTATGGAGACCAAGGAGTAGAATGTTGTAATTTGAATGCTGGTTGATCCTCACAGGCTCATGTGTTTGAATCTGTCTTATGCTAATGTCTGGTAGGGTTGTGGCACCTTTAGGAGGTGGAGCCTTGCTGAGGGAAGGCACATCATAGGGGGTGGTCTTTGCGGTCTGGTGGGCCAGCCCTTTTTCTCTAAGTTTGTTTTTGTTTTCCTTGCCTTGGCGATGGCTTCAGTGATCTGAACTGCCTCCTCCTCCTCCTGCCTCTGATTATCCTTCTCTGTGATTGCCTCCATAATGATCCCTTTTCTACTTAAGTTCTGTCTCACAGAAACATAATTAATAACTGCAACAGGGAAATAGCCTTGGAAAAGACAGAACTAGTCAGCATCAAGTTCATGTACTAATGATGAAAGACAGGTCACTGTTGTGATGGTTTCAGATGTCTTGGTAACAGACAAGAAATATACCAGTTCTGCCATCTCAGTGGAATCACCATGTCCAAAGCATGTCCTAGGGCAGGAACATGCAAACTCCAACAGCTTCTAAACTTAGAGCAAGACACCACGCCTCAGAATCGTGTTCTGAAGAAGCATAATGTAGTTAGACATGACACAACATCAGAAGTACATTTTCACAGCAATGCTTGGGCTTTGGCTGTTTAAGCAAGTCCTGTTTTTCTACCACAAACATCAATCAGAAACCTAATTTTATAACCATGGTCAGCTCCAAAAGACATTCTCATTTCTGTTGAACATGGTAAGAATAATATAACCCTGGAGGCATGAAGCAATTTCTTTAGTAAAGAAGAGAAATAAGTGAAATATTCTCAGTGAGCAGAATAGCCTTTTATATTTCTTTAGAATAAGTCTACTGGTTGGCTATAAAATGTTAATATTTTGAGTATCTCTTTGTTGGTTTTTCAATTTAAAATACTTAAAGGCTATGATTTATTAGTCTTACAGATTAGTAAGATATACTAGTCTTATATTTTCAATGAGCATTGCCATTTTGGGAAATATATTTTGAGAATATAAGTTTGCAGTTATCTGTGGTATAAGTAATTTGTAACTGTGTAGACAAATGGCACCTTCGTGTTTCAAAATATTTTCATAACTTTTGTAAGATTAATTAAGCTGTCACAAAATAAAAAAAAAACTAGTAATCATTTCATTCCAGGTAAAGACTAAATAACCCATCATCAAATAACCACCTGCCTTTAAAGGCAAACCAGGATCAGAAGTAAAGTAAAAATCAGCCAGATTGGCTCCCTGCTGCCTTTCCAATGTGATTATAAACCCGGGGTCAGGCTGGTTCCAACTTTTTTTTAAATTCTTCAAGGGCATTTGTGACTGTGCTGCCAGGGCCCGAGTCCTTCCCTGGACGTCCTCAGACAGAGGCCTCCCACTAGATGCCAGGGACTGGCGAGGTTGGAGGGGAGTCAGTGTTGATGTCTGCAGGACCCGGTCACCCACTGGTCAGCTGTGTAGATTCCTTGAGATTGTAGGCGTCGGGCCAAAGGAAAGTGCTGGGTTTGGCTTACTGTTGTCTTGTTCATGCTCCTAGATTTCGAACTTCCCATAACATTCATGTTTCAAGCTCACACTGTGTTCTGAGAGCCTCCACCCTCTACCACTCCCTCATGGTGAAGTCAGCGCACCTGTCCCCAGAGGAACTCCATCTTCCACAAGTTCTTCACAGCACTCGGGGGGCTTGTGTTGCTCCTCAACAGGAACCCCCTGTAACATCTCCCAGGAACTCACTCACGAGTGTCATGTGCAACATAAGCCAGGTGTCTGGAATTTGTTAAAAAACACAAACGATTGTTGCTTTTGTTTCAGCCCAGACCTTTCTGCTTCAGCTCAGTTTCTGGGGGGATGGTCTGTGACGGGTCCTCAGTGAGAGTCCCTCATTCTATGCTACCCTCAGCCATCTCAAAGGGTATGCAGTGAAGAGTTGTTAATAATGAGCAGCTTAAAAAGGAAAAAAATATATCTATCAAAAGTGTGTGTGTATGCGTATGTGTGTATGTGTATGTATATGTGTATGTGTGCAAGTATGTGTGTATGTGTGCAAGTATGTGTGCATGTGTGTATGTGTATGTGTGAGAGTGTGTATGTGTGTGTATGTGTGAGAGAGTGTAGTGTGTATGTATGTGTGTGTATGTGTGAGAGTGTGTATGTGTGTATGTATGTGTATGTGTGTGTGTCCGTGTGTGTGTGTGCGTGAATGTATATGTGTGCGTTGCATGTTTGCATGTGGCATTAGGATGTCAACAGGCATCTAGAACAGTGCTGTGGCCTCAGTGCCTTCATTCTGACACCCTCCCCTGGGTTTTCTGTCCCTGCAGAAAGACCCCCCTCAAAGGCCAGCCTTGCCCCCCTGGATCCCTCGTATAGCTAGGTCCTTCTTTGTTGTCAGAAGGAACCCAGGGACAATATTTGCTTCAAAGGAAGTCTATGAAACTTGGAATGACACTTGGCATCATTCAAAACACGAGAGAAAGAGGAAAAGCGCAAAATTCTGTGTGAGAAACAGATCAAAGCTGCACTGCTGGCGACCCTCCTTCCATAGCCCCCACTGAGCACTGAGATCAGAACAGACATCTGGTTAACCCTATCTGAATACACTGTGATCTCTGGTGGGGTGCAGTGAATAAGCAGACTCCTAGATGAGAATAGTAAGCGCAAATGAGTAACGCGCTGCTGAAAAGATTCACATCTGGCTTCTTCAACCAGGCAGTCAGACCTGCTTGGCGTGATGGAGAGCTTGCATGGTTACATGGGACCATGTTAATCCAACAAGCCATGTTTTGGACAGAAATAATCCCCTGAGCATGACTGCTGCCTTCCTCAATGTTCCCATTCCTCCTTATGCTTCAGATAACAACATCTAATGCAGGAGGGTCCAGACAGATGCAGAAAGCATGCAAAGAATTGCATGCATTGATGAAGCCAGGAAAAAGGACTCCCTCACCCATAATGCCCAGGACAGAAGACAAAGGTCAATCAATGACCATGCAGTGAAAGCATACTCTCTCTTATTCAATGTCCTGTGGCTACAAGCATGCAGTGAGTCTGACATATATTCATGGGGACTTTTTGAGATAAAGAAAATGCTGTAAGTTAGAGGTCCTCAAACAGAAAGTAATCAAGAATGTACATATCCTGACACCTCCAACTCCAGACAGAGCCACTGCCCAGTCCCTGGAGAGCAAGCAAAGCCCTGTGGATTTTTCCACTAAGCCCTTGGCACTCTTGAGGATTTACATTAGTGAGACAAATGGCTAATTTGCTGCAGCCAAATGTGGTACATTTCATGATTAAAGGCAAGCTTCCCTACTCTGGCTTCATTTATTTCCCCTGCAGTGAAACATGTGTGGGTTTTTACTTTTCTTTCCTACATGCATACAAGCAGTGTATAAAACATTGGAGGAGTGAGCCAAGTTAAATCTCCCATCTATGACTGTGAAAGGAGAAGAATGAGAGCTGCTGCCTGTGATTTCATGATGTCTGTTGACTTGTGTTGTTTAAAACACGAAATCAGTGCAGCTTAGTATGAACTCATGAGTTCGCCTGGAGTGAAATGCTTGGATTCTGTAAAGCAAGAGCATTGGAAACATTTTCATTATCAATCATTAGTACTGATCAAATCAACCAATGCATGTTGACACGGATGAGCTGAGACAATGACAAAGCTCTGGCTGCTTTAGTCTTATCAATGAACTGCATGTTCAGGGGTATCACTAGTTGGTTTATTTGCCCATTTTACCATCTGTCTACTATTGCAGCCCACTATTGAGAAATGCTATGGGAAATGACCAGGACTTTTGGTGACTCAGAACTGGCCGTGACCAGCAGCTACCATGGTGGCTCTTCCTTCCTTAGCACAGACTATTCCAGGGGACCTTCCCCAGCTTGGAGACAAAGATGAGACACACTTCTAAGCATGGCTCCCCTGGACACTGTGGTTTCTGTGTCTTATCTCGGTCTTACCTGTTTATGAGAAGATGCTGGTCTTGTTGAGTTGCCTGAGATAAGCCCCATGGGAAAAGCTGAGGTCACAGCAGAGGATGGTCTGGACATTTGAGATCCAATAGTCAATGACTGTACTTGAAGGCAAGAACTCTCAGGTGAGTGGACATACCAGCAACCTTGGCACATCTCAAAGACAACCTGTTGGAGATTCCAAGTCCAAGATTCTCAACTAAACTGCATACATATCCTTGCAGTCACTGTGAGGTCACTTGCTACTCAGCAAGAGATGATGTATATACCATCATGTCAGGGTAGAGCCTAACAGTGGATACCTTCACAACTGCATATCATGGTTCTGACTGGCAAACAAGGAAAAGTATCTTCGCCACACATTGTCTTCTGGAACCTTCATAAGAGTGTCCCCAGTGTCCAGACTGTAAGAAATTAATTTTGGCATAAGCTCTTTTATCTGGGATACTTCTGTGATGGCGGCCAAGTGACTTCCCCTCCCTTATACTAGAGCCTGTCCCTGTGGGTCTTGTTTCAATCATGGTCACTACATATAATACAGTATATGGTAAATACCCTGGAATATTCTACCATAGGAAAGCTAATCTTAGTGCTGACTTGAAGACAGGAGCTAGCCCAGGAGGGATAGGAGGTAGCCCAGGAAATGGGAACTAGTCTAGGAAATAGGAGCTAGTGCAGGAGATAAGAGCTAGCCCAGGGGATGGGAGCTAGCGCAGGAGACGGGAGCTAGCCCAGGGGATAGGAGCTAGTGCAGGGGACAGGAGCTAGCCCAGGGGACAGGAGCTAGCCCAGAGGACAGGAGCTAATCCAGAGTCTTCTTGTCAGATGCACAAACAACCTTGGTTCAAGATGTAGGTCAGATATTTATCTGAGGAACTTTCTAAGCCAAGTATCGAAGGAGCGTCCAGATATGTGAAAAGCAGAAAGGTACATTGTAGGATTGTGAAATGAAAAACAACCAGAACTTGAAGATTAGGAGAAGTCTTCAGCTGTCATTTGAAGACCCAGCACAGTGACCCAGGCATCACCTGCGGTATCTCATGCTTCACTGTTACCGAATAAAATGCATTCAATTCATTTCCTGACACAATGGTCAGCTTGGAGATGCAAGGAAAGTACAGCATGCTGGTCTGTCCCACTGATGGTCTCCGCCTGCGAAGCCTTCTTCATGAAGCCAGAGAAGGAAGCATCTTAGTCTTCAGGGTGTAACAACAGGAAATCATCCTTGGTGCTCAGGGTTGGACTGTGGGAATTGGTTAGTACTTTATTTCCAAAAACAAGTCTTCTGAGATTTTTCTTCCTCCTGCTTATGACAGAAGAGGAAAGAAAAAATTGAGCACATGTCCCTTCCTTTATCTCTATCTTCGCATAGATTTTTCTGGAAGAACAGTACCACTTAAAAAGCCCCTTTCCCACAGAAAACCCAGTTCTGTGCCAGGAAACAGAAACCATCAGAAAGAGTTGCTTAGATGGATTTATGTGACATTGGTATGATTTTTTTTCCTCTGCAAAATCAATGGAAAGTAAAGCTATAACACTTAGTCTGATAAGGAAACAAAGGAGAGGAAGCAGTAAGATTCAGATTACAGGCACAAGACACCTGTAGCACGTAACACAGAAAGGATCAGCTGCGGCAGTGTCAGGCGAGGACTGAACGTGTGAGCACAAGATGGTGGCAGCCCACGTGCCAGTGTCCTGGTCCACAGCTTCACAGTTGCTCTGTGAGTCCTGCCTCTGAGAGCGTTCTGGAGCTGAAGCTCAGCCCTTGTTCCACCCTGTGGTTCCATTTGCTTTTGTTTGTGCTGTAGATACCGTTTTCAGTGAAAGTCTAGATGTGTGTATTAGCGCTTCTCTGCATTTACAGGTCCGTCATAATATTGGGTAATTCCATCTCTTGGTTGTTTCACCTCTAAGTTAAGCACATCTTATTTTGATAAAGAAATGATCCAGAATATGGCAAGGTAGAGATAAATTCCTGGATGTCAAAAAGCCTGCTGAAGGTTTTCTATAATATGAATGTAGGGGAAAGAGCAACAGGGAGCAGCTGATGTGATCTGGAGGTTGTGATAAGGTCTGGATTGTTGTCACCTTCCAAGTGCCTATCCCCCCTAGACAGACCCCATCCAAGGACCCCAAGGACCAGGCATTATCTTTGGACTCTGTGTTGATGCATTTGCATGCATAGCTGTGACCCATTTGCAATAGGCCAGCAGAGGGTCAATCTGTGTCTCCTTGGTTACTCTCTCCATTTCTGTGATAAAATAACAAAAGCAACTCAGATAAGAAAGGGTCTATCTGGGGCCAGTATCCAAGGTTACAGTCATCATGATGAGGAAGTCAAGGCAGTAGGAGGCCAAGGCAGTTTATGCAAAATTTTATATTTGAATTTATTTTATGGGTCATTGTAGCAGAAGATTATTAATAAAGACAACCATGACCACCAAACATTGATCATCACCTTTTAGAAAGCCCCAAATAATCTTGTGTCAGTTCCTAATTGCTGCTGAAGTCCTGCAGCATTGCACACTAGAGTGTCCTCTTAGGGACAAGGTGAGACACAAACATGAATTACAGGAGGCTCCCCGCCCTGCAGCCCTCTAGTGAGAGCTGTTTGCAGAAACAGGTAGTTTCAGGTCATCCGTGTTTTTCAGATAAAGTGATTGTGCATGCAGATGCATGCATATGTGTGTACACACATGGATGTACTTGTATGCACATGTGGTTTTTCATGTGTGTGTGCATGAATGGTGTGCATGTGCTTACATGTTTGCATGTGTATGCTTGCATATGTGCACATGTGTACATGTGTGTGTGCATGTGTGCATGCTGAATGAAACCTTTCTAGTTGAGTGGAAACAGTTTCCTCCCTTTTCACTGTGTGCCTCACACAGCCACAGGGCAGCAAGCCTAGGAGGGAAGTCCCCTAAGGTCTGTGCTGACCCCCCCTCACCCTTCCCAGCCAAGGTGTGACACTTGGTGTCAGAGAGTCTACACCACAAGAGACAGGATGGCAGAAGCAGTGATAGCAGACAGACAATAGGCTCTGCATCCTGACATTCCCCCACTGCTCCATCCAAGCACTAGATTATGATGACAGGATGGTGCGCATGCATGTGCTAGGCTAGAGCAAGAAGATGGCGCTCATGTGGGCACAGTGACAGGATGGTGCTAGATTATAACAGCAAGATTGTGCAACATGTGCGCTAGAGTATAGTAGCAGAATGGTTCGATGTGTGTGTTAGATTACAATAGGATGGCGCACATGTGGGCATAGATTATAGCAATAGGATGGCACACATGTGAGTGCAGATTATAATAATGGATGGCACAAATGTGGGTGCTAAATTATAACAGTAGGATGGCACACATGTGGGCACTAGATAGATTATAACAAGATGGCACAATGTGTGGGCTAGATTTAGAACAGAAGATGGCACACATGTGGGTGTAGATTATAACAGCAGGATGGTGCACATGTGGGTGTATATTATAATAACAAGATGGCACACATGTGGGTGTAGATTATAACAGCAGGGTGGCACATGTGAGCATAGATTATAACAGCAAGATGGTGCACATGTGGGCATAGATTATAATAACAGGATGGTACATGTGTGGCACTAGGTTATAGTAACAGGATGGTGCACATGTGGGTATAGATTATAACAACAGGATGGCACACATGTGGTGCTAGTTTACAGTGAGTGCACGCTACTGATTGTCCAGGGAGGTCAGTGATTCCAGTCCCTGCTTTTTCCACCTTGTGAAGACTTCCACCTGAAGAAGCCCCATGGCAGTGGGGGTGGCACTACTCAGAGAGGAAGCCAGAAGCCATGCTGAACGGTGAGCACCAATCTGAGTGCTTTGTCTTCTGTGCAAACACTTCCAGGGTGAAGATCCTTGAGGTTCAGACCAAGGAAGAAAGTTATCAAAACCTGCAAATTCTCTACTGTGGGAAGCCACCAAGTTCTGAAATAAGTGAGAACTTAAAGCTCGCCATTTCCTTTAACAAGTAAATTAAACACAGAGACAAAACCAATTTTCAAACAATGAAAGTATTTGCAAAGAGTATTCGAATTGTGTAGTGGAATTCTCTTTCCACAGCATGTTCTCTCTCTTTCTTTTCCTCTCCCTTCTTCCTTCCTTCTTTCTTTCCCTCCCTTCCTCTTTTTCTTGTTGATTGGAGTACTATATTCTGCAGTTGCTGTCTTTGTGTGAAGCCAACTTGACAAGGTCTGTCTTTGAGTGTGCTGTCCACTCAGCCTGCCTCCAATGTTATTGCCCAGAACATGTCAAAGCCAACGCAATTCCTGATCAATTTTAATAACATTTTTACTTCATCTGATTATAAAATATGTTCAATGGCAGTTTTAAAATTAAACAAAAATTTCCCATGACATCTAAGCCTTCACTGGGTAATTGAAATAAATGGCTGTGTGAATCATGTTATGAGAGTTGAGATGTCAAAAAATTTTTGGCTTATAAAGAAATAAAATCTCCTCAGCTGTGGTCACATAGATGACTCTGGTGAGCTCAGTGAGTCTTGAGATAAAGCAGAAGATGTGATCATGGGAAAGGGATCTGAGGGAGGAGGAGGTGTAATAGGAGAGGAGGAAGAATAGAGAGGAGGGGCTCAATAATCAGAAAGCTCTGTACACTTGCATGTAGCTGTCAATGATAAATTCAATAAGTGATTAAGAAGGAAGTTATGGAATGTGGGTCAGAAGAATTATAGAGATGGAATCAAAGGAACATTAACAAACCACCTGGTAGGCCCATGGTATGCAAAAGAAACTTTAAGACAAAAAAAAAAAAACAGAGTTGATATTTCCTGTATGAATCTGGACCAACACTCCACATGAAGCAAGGATATGCACATATATACAGTTCTCTAGTTGAGGTAAAACATGGTGTTCAATGACAATATTGTTGCTCAAGATAGTCCACTTTCCAAAGTGGTGTTGTACACGAGAACTTTTTCTCTCATAAGAGCAGAAGCAGGCTGGCTGCATGTGTCCTGGTAGTGTGACACTGGAGTGTGCCACCCAGGGTCATCCCGAAGGGATTTCCTTATAAAAGCCTGAAACAGCCCTGTCAAAATTCTCAAAAATTGAATATGAATTCACACATTCATTAAACTTATGAAAAGTATATTCATTTATTTCATAAAATTAAGTTAATGTATCCCTACTGCTCTTTTCAAGATTAGATATCAAGATATTTGTTGCTCAGTTATGGTAAATTCAGTGCCTTCTCCACCTTCTCCTCTTCCTCCTTCTCTTACTCTTCCTGTTCCTCCTCATCCTCCTCTTCCTCTTCTTTGTTTTCTGTTCCTCCTCTTCCTCTTGTTGTGTCTGTTGGAATTCTTCATGTTCTATGTTATGAAATGTCTACTCAGGTTTTGTCTATCTTTCTGTTGGGTGGATTGTATATCTTAACATTTGTTAAATGCTCATTTGTTATATAGTTCTTTTTTTTTTTTTTTGTCAGAAGCAAATCTCCGCTTATTGGGGGAAACAAAGGAGCTTATATAGACAAAAGGCCACAAGGCGCCAAACAGGCACCCAATTGTGTCAAAGGTCAACACATCCTTCAGGTGCTAGTGTGTTATAGTTCTTTTTTGTTCGAGCTGTGGGTCCCTTGCTCATATCTTGTCTGTCAGAATGGTCTCTTCCATCTTCAACATACCAATCTTTTTTGATTGTATCTTTATATATGTCAATTTATTTTTATCCATGGCTAGCTCTTTTAAAAATATCTCTTTAAAACTTTTCCCCAACTTAAAGGTTGAATTAACATTTTCCTATATTTTCTGATAAAATACATTATTTTATATAAATATTAATTAGTATAGCTAGACTTTAATTTGTGTGGGAGACAGGGTCTCCACATGTATTTGCTTTATTATAGCACAGCTACAGTGAATTGTGTTAATTCATTTTCTCTTTGGAAGTCTTGATTCTTTAGACTGTTAATCCTCTAGAATTATTCTTTAATACCACTTCTGTTAAGTTTGTGCCTTGGAATCTGCACGATAGCTTTAGCTTAACTGTATTAATTTCTTCAAAGCACTTGCTTAAATTTTGCATTTCTGTTGTGATATTAATTCATTTCTAGCTCATTTTTCACAATGTGACATCTTCTAATCCATGAACACATTCATTTTTCAGTAGATTTCTTCCCATTTGATAGTGCTAATTCTATAGTAAATGATGACTTGCATTGGTAGGACTACTCCTGCTGGTGTATAAAATATAACTCATTTTCAAACCCACACATCGCAGATGTCTTCCTCTGTCCACTGGTATATATTCCACAACTTCCAGTTGCTATCTGAAACTCAGAAGACACTGAAGGCAACATTTACTAAGCTGCCTTTTGGAACACAGATACCTGTAATTAAGCTCAAAGACACAAATGTACAAATCAGGCACAAAGAGATATGAATAGCAAAGCTAATAATCGTATAACAAGGTATGCTACCTGCAACGCATCCTGTGAATGTGGGCTCTGTCCACAGGTCTGTGTGCACTGTACTAGCCGTTTTGTGATAACATGAGATAAGGTGACATGGAGACTCCACTGACCTACTATTGCCATGTCCAGGATACCACAAGAAAGGTCACTTGCAATAATGACCCCGAGTCACAGAACCATGATGGTGTCGATGGCTGGGAGCCTCACGGCGAGCTTTTGATTGGTTGGTTTGTTTCTGTCAAGACTTTTCAGAAGGACACTGAAACTGTGATGGTCTCTGCTGAATGCATCAAAGTCATGCCACCCAGGTACAGTCCTGCGTGAACACGTGGGGGATTCCCTTCAACAAGCCCCTCCACGTTTTCATCCAGCACCCTGGCCTCTACCACCTTGCTCTGATGTGAGTGATTCCCTTGCATCTCCACTCTGCCGTGGGAAGGTTTTGAGATCATTTGTGACTTTACTCCATCAGCTCCACCCACTGTTGCTTACATTCTTGGACTGCAACTCACCTCTCTAGGTCTTGATGATACTTAACCTTTCTATTTCCCCTTCCAGGCAAAAGTAAAGACATAAGAATAAATCACGGGGCTGGAAAGATGGTTCAGGGGTAGAAGCATTTGCCTCCCACGCAAAAGGATCTGCATTAGGATCCCTAAATCCCACATAAAAATGCCAAGTGGAAATGGTGGTGGCCCGCAAAATTCTGGGAAGATGGAGCCTGGGAAACTCCACAACAGAGCAATAAGGAGGTAGAGAAATCCAGGAAGATTCTCAATGTCACCCTTGGACCTCCACAGGCACACACTCAAGTGCTCTCATTTACACACACACACACACACGCACACACACAATAACTCAGCTATTACTGTAAACTTTATACTTTGCCACTTACAATCCCATCAGGGCCTACAGGAGTCCAGTTGAAGCTTTTCTAACCTGCAGTCTCCTTGCATTCCAGAGCGGACCACCTTCCAAGCAGACCACTCTCCCTAGGTAAGGCTGCACACGGCCTGACACATGAGTCATCTCCTGAGAACCAGCCCATGCCCTGGGGCACTAGGAAGTGCTTGCATCCTTTGCAGAAAGGGAGGCCATCATCAACCCCACCCACCTCCACCATAAGTATGTCCTCCATAAGCTACATGTGCCTTCCACTGTCCAGATTCTTACTCTGTCTCGACGCAGAGCTCAGTCAGGCCTGGGAGACAGAGACCCTCTGGACCTCTTTGTCCTCTTTCTGATGCATTGATTAAGGTCTTCACTGACACCCATCTTTTAGCATCTAGCCAATTAAATGCCAGAGCCCAGCATTTCCCCTAAAATATGGGTTACCATCTTCTATAACTGTTTATCTTTCTTTCAACCTGAGTAAATTATGCAAACTTTTTAAAAAGCAATGTAATTGATAGGCAGATTCCTCTTATTTTTTTAATACTACCTTTTGCTAAAAATGAAAAATTCAGTGATTCATCATAAGTTTTTGTGTAATTCAACCACTGAGAGATATTTGTACAATTTTAGCACTTACTTCATTTGAATATTCAAAATTACATCTCTGAGACATTGTCAGCTCTGGGTAATTTCCCTGTCATTTTTGGGGGAGGTGTCAGCACTGGGTTAATGCCCCAAATCATGATTCCCAGAGAAGAGTCATTATTCTATCTTTAGAAAGGGAAGAGTGCATATATATGGAATTTTTGTGCTTAAAGTTTCAGTTCCCCTCGGTGAGAAGGAAGAAATGAACCCCAGTACCGTGGGGAATAAACAGAAGTCCATCAACCTGCGGAGGCCAAGGGAAGGAGAGTGAAGTCAGTCTTGCTTATTCATCCTCTGAGTAAGTGGTCCAGTCTCTTCCGCATCCCTGTCACAACTCAAAAGCAATGCAGAAATACGTAATACAGATTCCAAGACAGATTCCAAGACAAACAGTGGCATATGAGTTCAACTTAAACCACTAACATAAGCCAAATTTGCAAACCAAAATCAGAAATTGCAAACCAAAATCAGAAATGTCAGAAAATTTTCTTGAGGGGTGTGTGTGTGTGTGTGTGTGTGTGTGTGTGTGTGTGTGTGTGTGTGTGCATGTATGTATGTGTGCATGTATGTAAAACAGCAATCCCCGAACATGACAGATATCTAAGTACAAGCTTGGATTCCTCATTGTCTTGCTGCAAACATTCTGGAAGTGCTTTCTAATTACCTGATGCTTTGAGGAAAGTAGCTTTGGACAGGTTTGCTTCCTTGCTTTACATGGAAACATCACAAATCTACTATTATCATTCCTTAATGGGATAATACTCACATTTGCATGCATCATATTAGATTTGGTTTTGGTTCTACATTGCCTCTGTGTCCTGGACCAGCATGTGTCCAGCTTCTGTCATGGGACGGTTGGGACTGGTGTGTCTATTTTGCTAAAACACTGATGGTCACAATACACTCTGCCTCTGTCCAATTTCTCCATCAATAGCTGAGTACTCAAAACACAGCACACACTCGCGATGAAGACACTGGTGCTTTCTTCTTTAATGATCCAACACAGTTCCACACGGTGGCCCATTCTGCAGCCCCAGAATTTGGAAGGAGAAGGCTGGAGGGTTCTGTTTCCAAGCCAGTCTCAGCTACACAGTGACATCCTGTCTCAAACAATCAGCACAACAAAATGTTGTAATCACTTAAAAAGAGAGTCCAGGGTGCTGGAGAGATGGCTCAGGGATTAATACTCTGTCTCACAAGCAGAAGGTCCTGAGTTTAGACCCCAGGTCCCATGTGAAAACACCAGTTGGAAATGGTGGTGGCCTGCACTTCTGGCCCTGGTGGGTGAAGGCTGGGAAATCCAGAATGAAACAAAAGGAGGTAGAAGCAATCCAGGATGATTCCCAAAATCACCCTTGGCCCTTCACAAGAACACATCGAGCCCTCTGATACACACACACACACACACACACACACACACACACACATACACACACACAATAGGTAGGTAGATAGATAGATAGATAGATAGATAGATAGATAGATAGAGAGAGAGAGAGAGAGATAAATTTTAAAAAGGAGAGTCCAAAGTGCCTAAGCTGACAGTTAATGGCTTTTGCTTCAGTGACTTGAGGAATTCCCAAACCCTGCCAACCACAGTAAGCATTACGAGTCTGTGGTTTTATGACCAGAGGAGTTCCCGATTGTTCCCAAGAAAAACATTCAATTCTAAGTAGTCTCTGATCATTTATAAAGGTTCTCTGTGAAGGAAGTCTCATTCTCTGGCCAACCATTTGCAAAGCTACATTTTTAAGAAAAATGGTAACCAAAGGCTTTTCAAGTATCAGTATTGCAGGTGTAATACTTAATTTTGTTATGGGCATTGTACTAGGCAAGCACATGCAATATCCAATTCATTATAAAAAAAAGAATAGACTGAGGATATGCTAGATTTTGATAAAAGTTGCAGGCTAAAAGACAGATTAATAACTTTTAACATTTCCAAATTATGAAAGCCCATAAAATGTTTTTCCTGGGATGTGTGTCAAGAGTGTTCCCCTAAGGATCTATCCGTGTGCAATGTTTCCCTTGGGTGTGTGCTTAGCCTGTGTCTGTGGTTGCATCCACATGTAATGTTTCCCCTAGGGTGTGTGCTGAGTATGTCTCTGTGGCTCTGCCCACGTGCAATGTTCCCCTCGGGTGTGTGTGAACGTGTATGATTGTTGCTTTATCCTTCAGCATCGAGGGAAGCTTCCAGTTTTTAGAATAATGCCGGGGTGCACGAGGCGGGGATGATCATCTTCCACTGCGTGAAACAGTCCTGTGAAAAGCATCTTGTCTGGACACCACGGTACGGGTCATAATTCCCATGTAGCCATCTCCTGTACTCTGCATAGAATTTGAGTGCATTGTAGCCATTTATCATATTCCTGAAAGAAAATGAAGATGTATTTGAAATTATCTTGCCTGGATTTGAGAGATTTCTGAACTAGAATCTCCCTATGATATCATTTTAGAATCATATCATATTTTGTTTGTATTTCCTACAGTTATCATAAAGTCAGATGAATGTCATTTTAGAATTTTGTGCTTACACTTAGCACTGAACTCACCACCCCATTATGCATACCATGCATTTTTTTCCTACTATAAATGGGAACTAGTGGCGCAAGCTGGAAGAAACTGTAACACGTGTCTACTTTGTCATATTACATCTGTCATGGAGCCACACCCTCTCAGCAGAACAAATGAGTGAACCACGTTACATTCATCTTGTAGCAAGGAAATTGGTTTATGAGTGTCTCTATTGAGACAGCCTCAATGCCCACCCAACCAGAGATAGACCCCTTGTGCCAACGGGCTTGGTTTGGCGTCAGTCCTGCGCCACAGCATAAGCAGGAAATAGGAAAGGGAAGGGGAAGAACTCAGCCTGAGCTTCTTCATGGGGGTTTGTGGGGTTACTACAGACGTGGGCAGAGAAGAAACAGAACACTTGGACAGCGTGGCACAAGCAGGTCTCTGGCTGGCAGGGAAGGAGGGAGAATCATGAAAGAGGGGCTCTAGGTGGTCTAAGCTCCAGGGAGCAGAAGGCAGACCAAGAACAAGCTGGAAGTGGCGAGAAAGGGATCACAGGTCCCTGGGGAGAGGAGTCGACGGACTCCAGGAGACCAATGAGGAGTCTCTTAGAGAAATACAAGTTACATTTGCACTGAGGGTCTGGTGGCCAAGGGGACCATACTTTAGTCTTAAGGTTGGAGAGCATTAACACAGAAGAGAGAGTTTAAAGAAAGAGAATAGGGAGAGAGAGAACAGCCTGGTGGGCGGAAGTCAGAACAAAACCCTTGCGTGTGGGGGGGGATCTGAAGACTCCCTCCTCCATCACAAATCTTTCATGGCCTTCTGACATTGCTAAGCAGTTGTTAAGAAAGCAGTGCAGTGCAGGGTATGGATTGAAAACTACCATGCAAAAGATGGACCTTTCTCAAGTCATTAGGTTGGGGAGGCCGGGATTTAGGAAGCTTGGCAGTTCCAGGAATCGCCACCTTCCAGCCAAGGCAGAGTCTTTACACAATGCAGTGACTGTGGCTGAGATCGAGCAGAAGGACAACTGGCCATGAAGCATTGAGGACACTTCAGGGTGTGGACTGCGAAGCCAAATCCCAGGGAAAAGGAGACCCCGTGCAATCGGAGAGGCCCCAGAAGTAAGGGCAGGAAGGGGCACTTGCAAAGGGGCATGAAGGAACTTGCAGGGTGGGCAAGCACGGGTTGCCCTGTGCTCCCAAGCACAGAGAAGCCAGTGGCTGCCACTGGCCGGCGGAACTCACCCCTTGAACACTACTTTCCCCCCGGGTGGCCTCTCTGTCACTTCTTGTGACAGAAATGCAGTATTTTTCTCCTCTCAATGTGCAGGAGACTGAGAGTCTGTCAGCCCCAAAGTGTGAGCTGGTTAAGAGCTGTTGCTGAGCCTCACACAGGGCCGGATGGCCGTGGGATGGAACCCTGGCAGGGAGATGCAGCAGCCTGCGGGGCCACCACTGCACATGGAGTGATCACCTTTGGGGTTCATTCTATGTGGCCAGCCCCGTGCTCCTGAAAGCTCCAAAGTCAAGTTTCCTTGGATGCCACCCTCTGAATATAAACTGTCAGCACTGGGAAATGCAGGGATGAAACTGATCAACTCTGACCGCAGACGCTGCTTCTGCAGCTGTCCAGATAACGCTGCTCTCGCCATCTTTCCTTCCTTTCCCCAAAATTCTCCCTCTCACTGCTGTCTGTCAGCACTGCGCTTTGCTCCCCGAAGGTGAACAGGCCAGCAGGTCCTCTCATTCAGCTCCAGGTGCCTTTTCCTCTTCATCGACATTAGCATTTGACAGAGACTCAGGAACTGGTTTGCAGCTGGCCGTCCAGAGTGAGGCCCGACGTATTTCTGTGTTATTTGTGCTTAATATATTGTTGGCAGACTCATCTGTTCGGTTCTTGGCAGTATTTGCTCTTTCTTCCCTTGGCACTGTTCCCCGGCTTTAGAACACTCAGGGAAATTTATTTAGGGAATTTTTAAAGAGTCCATTTTCAAACAAATGGAGGCAAAACTCACCAGCTAAATCTGTTTCATCGAGCAGCCCAGAAATGTGACCGTTTTTTGTAATTAATAACCGCTGGAGTGCAGGAGGATTTTGAGGCTGAGAAATAAAACACATTCGCAACTTGAATAACATCTCTGTAAAAATCTCCAGGAGGCCCTGTGTGAACTCGCAGGCTCTTATGTGAAATGCTCGTGACAGTCTGTGAGGAAGCAATCCTTTAACAAAATGCAAAATATATCAAAACGCAGGTTTTAGGAACAAGCAGCTATGAAAGTCAGCTCTCCTATTTGCTGGATTTTGCTTCTGCTCATTAGAAAGAAAGGATGTTGCAAATCAACTCAAGACAGCTGCGTGCCGCTAAGTGGGGTCCAGCCATCCAGCTGCTGGTCCAGATCTCCTCTCCTTGTGTTCTGCAGCACATTCAATCCACGTGCCATCACCTCACCTCTTCCTCTTCCTGGTGAAGCCTGAACCCAGCCGGTGCTGTGGGGCTGCATGAGAACAGATTCACCCTCAACTTAGCAGTTCTGCTTCTGAACTGCTCTGGCTCAAGACATATTTAATGGCAGAAATTTAGAGAAATACAGAAACTGGGGATGGAGGATACTAATCACTGATTATTTTATTACTGTTGAAATTTAGCTGGAAATTTAGTGGTAGTATCTAATAAAAGGCATCGAGTGCTGGGAGTGCACGTGGACCATGTCCACCTGACGTTCACATGGGTTTCAGGATCTGAACTCCAGTCCCACCTTATTGGGGGATAAGCAAGTGCTTATCCAATGAACTTTTCCCCTAGCCCGATGGCAGACTTTGAGAGAAGACAATCCAGAAAACTAGCAATTGGCAAATAGAAACAAATTGTGCTGTGAGATAGTAACATGGAAAATAATGTTTAAAATAAAAAAAGAAGTGTGCCTGCTTTCCGGCACCTTTCATTCTAGAAAGCACAAAGGTGGTCCTAGCATCTTTTTGGTAGAAATGGCTTACTCTGGCCTTGAGGAATCCTGGAGGACTGAGATGATGCACCCTGAGTGCTGAACACATCTGCAGGCTTTAGGCAAAACCTGAGCTGACATTGTATCTTGCTATGATTATGGCTGAGACTGAGAGAAAGGAGACCAGAAAAGAGCAAGCCATCACTACTCACCAAAGTCTAGTCCTCTCAACCTGCACGGGACAGTTCCACTCCTTTCTCCTCCTGAAGGCAGATGTGTGGGTTTGTCCTAGCAGACAGGAGGGGAGCGCCCTGAGCTTCTCATAGCTGTGCCACTCTTATCAATCAGTGTCCCTCTCTCCAGCTGTTCTTCCTTTACTTACTGAACCAAAGGGTCCATCTTGCCAGTTACCCGAGGGGACAGCTGCCTTCAGAACCCCTAGGGACCCAGCAGAGCTATCTCTGGGAAAACACTCTCAAATGTGGCTAATTCATGAGCTGACTGTTGTTAGGGAATAGCACAGACATTTTTCTCACACACCTTGTGTCTCTGTACAATTCTGCAGTTCATTACAACCAAGACTCCATTGTCTGAATCTCAGCTCTGGCTTTCCCAAGCTGTTTGTATTCTGCATATCCACAGTACATTCCGTACATGCAAGACCCAGCCCAGTGTGTCCTGTTCCCAGAGATGGATAAGCATGAGCAGGAAAGAGCAGGCTTTCTTCTTGCACTTTAGCAATTTCTGTACAACAGGGATAAATGCTGCTCGGCACTTAGTGTGCAGTGAAGTCAAAGTGAGTTGCACCGATAAATCTTCATCCATGGTGTGCCGTTCATGTTGAGCACACAGCTCAGAGTGAATATTGACAAATGTCTGGTTCTTCCCAGTCCTGATGGATAGAACAGGTTGTTGTCATAACAGATTGCTAACTTCTAGAACAGATTTCTGGAAAAACGATCAAGAGAGAGCAAGAGAATGATCCCTGGGGTTGGAATTCAAGATGACTGGAGATCAATACTGTTTATTCCAATGTAGCACATCCTGGTAATTCTTTCTATGGTCAGGCCATCTTAGCAACTACCAGAAGATGCACAGCAAGGGTGGTGCTTTCCCTGTTTTCCCATGAGTCTGTGTCCATGGGGGTTTCTAGAGACTTCCTCAGCAGTTACTCCAAGGGCTCCAGCAAGCGCTAAGCCTGTTCTCCAGTCCCGCCACTTTGTAGGCTCCCTCGTGGAGGGAGGCATCTGAGGTTGTTCTCCAACCCTGCGGGGCAAAGGTCAGTTCCCTGGAGGTGGCAACTGTGTGCTTTGCCCATTGAGTCCCAAAGAAAGAGCTGCTGCTGCTGCTGCTGCTGCTCTGAGTTGGGAATCTATAGTACGTCTGTCAGGTGCCCGCCTGAACTTAGCAGCTGTGTCACTGACCAAATCAATATCCATGTTTGTCAGAACTTCTCCACGTTTGGTCCATTTATATCTCTGCTCTCTTCTCCCTCTCCTTCTCCTCTCTCTCCCTCTCCCCCTTCCCTCTTTCTCTCCCCCTTTGTTTTGCATTCTTTCCTTTTTTATAGTTATAACTTATCTCCCTTTCTGGGACTTATTCCCCTTCAGAAAGTATTATTTTAACGTTATGTTTTCAACCTTTGTATTTTTTGTTGAATTTTGCTCAAAGACATAATAACTAAATTAGCTCTTTCCAAGCCACCATGGGAATCCTTGCCCTTTGATTGGATGATTCAGTGTGTTACATTCAATGTCTTCATTGATATGACTGTTTCCTATCCTTTATGAATTGCATCTCTTCTCATTTTTAGGATCTCATTTTATTTAGTCTATTTGTTTTTTAGCTATATTCTTCAAAATATTTTAGCATTTTATCAAATACAACACATTTTTGAACTATCACAATAAGCAACTATTCAATCTCTTTGGATAAATACAGGAAACCCTCAAGAAATCTATTTTATACTTACAGGTTCTTTTCATGTATGTACTTGATCTGTTTATATTACATTGAACAAATTACATTAAATAAGAATAATAACATTGTTTTAACTTTAAATAGTCACATATGATTAATTAGATATGAAGGTAAATACATAGATGATGGAAATATATAGATTGATGACAAAAGATTGATAGATAATTGATAGATATATAGATAGATAGATGATAGATGGATAGAATAGATAGATAAACAGAAAGAAGATGTTTTATTCATAATTCCCACAAATAATGTTTAAAGAAGCATCAGCAGTTTCAATAACAGGTTCAAACTACACAAGAATCAAGAAGACATTGTAACCAAAATTAAAAAAATACTTAAACCATAGACATGTATTCCCTGTGCCCTCTGTCACATGCATGGAATGTAGCAGCTCTCATCTAATTAAAGAAACAGATGCTGAGTTTTTTTTTTTTTAAAAAGACTTAAAACAGGGACTTATTGAAAATAATGCAACAGTCTTTCAAAAGGAACAACCAGAATTTGTACAAGTGAAAAGCTCTACCAAGAGGTGCACTTTAAAAAGTAGATGCAACAGAAGGAAAAATAAGGTGGGCAGGAAAATAGTTTGAAAGAGAGGTATGAAAAGAAGGTATGAAAGAGAAAATAAGGTGAAACATTGTCAATTTGAATTTCCAGGGAGAAATGGAAGACAGAACAGTCAAGAGATACAGATTTAGTCGATTATAGGGGAAGTATGTCTATGTGTCGGGAGACCTGCACTGCTTTATTGGAAGTGTGTAGGGGAGAAAGTATGGAATATGCACCAGGTGTTCATCTGCATATGTCTTTAAGTATAGGACTTTACGATCAGCGGTGCGACTGGATGAAATACACCACAGAAGGAAACACGCAGTTCGGCGTGGAACTTAACTGCAGAAGTCACCAAGACAGTCGGACACAATGATTCTATTTCTGCTTATGCTTTCCCCTCCATCATTAAAATACATAGTCATGTGGCTTGACTTAGCCAATGAAATAGGGATGCATTATTGAGTGTATCACAGAGATGGACACTTGTCCTTTCTCTTTCTGTGATGGTGAAAAGCCACATGTGTCTAGGAAGTGCATCTCCACACCCCTCAGAATAACTGCAACACACTTAAAGAATGAGCACCAGACACAGACATTCTGGGCTGCTCGAAGCTCACAGTACGTTAACCACCTGCACTGAAACATGAAATTAGAGAAATAAATCCAGGAAACAAAAGTGCATGCCATGTGCAGAAGCAACATCAGCTTGATTGAATCATAAATCAAGTGGTTCTTTAGAGAAAGGTGCGGCCACAGTTGCCTGCCTGGGTGGAAGGCAGACTCCGTGCTCGCCCCTATCTTATGCCCCATACTCAAATAAATGTTACAATGACGAAGGCTGATGAATGTTAGCAAGAGAAAAGAGATTACAGAACTCTGGAAGACTACAAAATTGGCTTGAAACCCAGACATGTTTAAAAGAAAAATTGTTATTCTGAATTACAGGAAAATGTAAACATTTCCTTAGCAAAAGCTACCATGAAAGTACCAATAGGCCAACAAAAAATTATTATAGAGGTGCAATATGAGTTACAAGTTTGGTGACTACTGTAAATTTAGAACAAGGAAAATACTACGAAGAAAGGGACATGGTGTTCGGCACACGTGCAGATTCTGAAGTAGACAGAAAGACCAGATCACTAGAAATTAGCACAGCATGAACAACAGGGCATGAACATCACTTTGGATCAGTCAGATTGCAATATATAAGGTATAAATCTACTCCTAGTGGATATGTGTGGGAAATAAATTTTCAAGCATTTTTGGTAAAAATGAAAAACAATTCTGTCATTTATAAAGAAAACAATCTGTTAACATATAACAAAAAACAATGAACAAAGTGTACATGACATAGGAATCCCATTCCACAATTTGACCCATTTAAATCAATGTCCTAGCACATATGGAGGGCCACACAGCTGCATTTGTGGTGAATGCAGCTAAAGAGCATGAGAATGTTTAAGCAGACAAAGAGATGGTGCATGACAAATAAACAGATGATAGATGATGGGCAGATGATAGAAGATGCAGTTATGGAGGTGGTAGATGGCGAGAGATTGATGATGGATAGATTAGAGATGATAAGATAGATAGATAGATAATGAATAGATGATGATAGAGATCAGATGATTGGTGTAGATATAGAGATGATTGATGATACATAGATATACATGATACCTAGATGGCAGATAAATAGATACATAGATAGATGATAGATGAAAGATAGATGATGGATAGTTAGATGATAATTGATAGATTAGATAGACATGATAGTTGATAGAAGATGAGTAGTGATAAATGACAGATGGAATATAGACACATTCATTTGCATATATCTTTACATACAATATTTATCTCTGGATCTATGTTTATGTAAAGAGAGAATGAGGAGCAATGAGAGTGATTCGTTCACAGGAATATTACAGCATAAATCTCTGTAAAGAGAGAGGAACGTGATGGAAATGGTCTCATGTCACATGGACCATCTGTGTAGAACACACCATGGCAGAAACAGAGTTCATGGAGCTGACAATTTACTTTAGCCAGACCCTTGGGGCTAGAACTAGGCAGGCTGTTCCTGTGGGTGTCTCCTCCCTAGCAGGAAAGTGAGGCAGGAGGAGACGCCTAGATGCAGACTGAAATATCATGAGCCATGTCTGCCCCAGGAGACCCTGGCTCTGCATCATTTACTCTTCCATAATGACAAACCTCAGACAGTTGGCTTCTAAGTGGGAAGTGCAGCCCAGTTCACGGCTGTGGGGGTTGAGTCTGTGATCCATCACTTTGAGGACTGTAGTGGCTGTGCATCATGGCAGGAGCACAGAGTGGAGTGAGCAGGCTGCCTACAGCTGCCAGAGAAGGAAGAAGGAAGAGGAGGACCCAAGGACCCAAGGTGTCCTGTAAGAACACACCTCCAGTGTCCAGAAGACCTCCCACCAGCCCCACATCTCAGGTGTCTACGACATCCACATGGCATCAAGGTATGGAATGACACTTAACCCCAACAGTCCTAAGGAGATGCTCCAGGTGCAGAAGAGAAGCATGCGCAGGACCCCTGAGAAGCAGATCGTTAGTCTCCAGAACTGACAGATGAAGCATGGCAGCCTCGGGGATTTTGTGATAGCCATAGAAAATGGACTGCTTCAAATGGTATACCATAATAAGGAAATGTGAGTCTAACTTCTGACCCAATGTTTTACATTTGTTTTGTTTTTACCAAGAGGTACAACTCTATAAGTTTGTACAGATGATTATGGTTTCCTGGATGTGAATATCCAGACACTGCAATGAATAGTAATTGTATATTCATGATGTCACATTATTGATGATGTAACATTAAACATTTACATCCTATGCACTGTCATGGATGTGCTCTTGATGTCTTAAATCCTTGCATTATACATTACCAAGGGTGGAGAAGGCCTTAATAGAATATTAGCAAGTTAGACTGAATCACAGTAATTTATGAATTGCTTGCTATGCTCTTCCAACACTTCTAATGGAGTCACGGTCCTGATTTCTTAAGGATCTTCGAATAACAAACACAGTAATCATTTGCCTGTCCTGTTATCAATACTCTTCCTACTTTGAAAGTTGTCTTTTATTCACATTGATAATTTTTTTAGCAATGGGCTTTGAGTTTAGTATCTGAATTCTGAGCACCACAGTAGGTCTTGGCAAGAAATACCAAAATTTAAAAAGTCTCCCAGAACCTCCTACGTAATTAATATATCAAAAACATTTCTTTTAAAAAACAAATAAGAATAGACAGTCCCCGTGCAGAGGAACATGGAAAGAGGAATACAGGACACAACAAAAAATGCCCTGGGGTGGTTCACCTAGAACCTAGTGACAGTTAAAACAGTGCTGGAAGTGACAGGTGTGTGAAACTTCCTGATGAGTTGTTGGTTAGAAAGGCTGTAAGGCCCTCTGCATTAATCAGGGTTCTCTGGAGAAACAGAACCAATAGAATTGATACACACACACAGATAGATAGATAGATAGATAGATAGATAGATAGATAGATAGATAGATAGATGTATATATATAGATATGCACATATATGTAGATATAGATATATATGCATATGGATGGATATATACATTCATATTCGTATGTATATGAAATTAACTCACAGATAAGACTAGTGTCCTCCAATAGCAGCTGCCCATAGCTGCTCAGCTCTTGAGCTGACAGTCCAGCAGACCAAAGGATCCCAGGAAAGTCTCAAGCCTCAAGCATGCTGGAGGGTTGAAGAGGTTGGACTCAGAAGGAGCAAGGCTCATGACACTCAGCTCCAATAGCACTGAGAACAGTGTGCAGACTAAGATGACTGAGCTCTGAGGTCAGTCACGAACAGCGGCAGTGACGGAGGGCAGAACCAGTAGTGAACTCAACGCACAAAATCCACATAGGCAAGGGAGGGAAAGTCCCTCCCCCTCATACTTCCTTTTATCCTGTTTACCCCTGGAAAGCATTATGGGCTGGCCTTCCATATCAATTAGACAATCACTTGCAATCAATTCTCCACAACTGCGCCCATGCTCAGTCTATGACTGTCAGATTCACACCTGAATCAACTATCATATGCCCCCCCCAAAGAAAACAGTATAGGATTTTCCCATTGTTCTTGATCGTCCTCCAAAAACTGTCATTAAGACCCTATTACTGAAGATGCAACAGATGTGAATCACAGGACGTGGACAAAAATCACCAGCTAGAACTGGTCTGGAAGGCTTCTTCTTGCTGGATACCTTACACAGTACCAAAGAGCATGACAGAAGCTAACAAAGAGAGAGAAGAAAACAATAAAGTCTCAACAATCTGTGAAAGCTGCAAGCTGCAATTACAATCACTCTGTCAAGAGGTGATCACTAGTGTAACAGTGGCATGAGCAGCAAGGGGAAACCAACAGCTTTCAGATTAAATTTAAGGCCCACTTTCCAGCAGATTTTCACATTCCTGGAACTGTAAACTAGAGCAAGAACTTATGAAAGGAAGGACATATGTCCCAGGGTAAGGGCAGACTATGACCATCTAACTAGGAAGATAATACACCAAATTGCTTTGTAAATACCTATTATCAACACATAGAATGGAAGAGCACTCAGCACTCAACTTAGAAGCCTTTTTCTATGACAGAAGGTATTTGTTATTAAAAAGCACAACCTGTCAAAATACATAAAATAAGTGACTTTGGACTGCTTATCCCTAAACAGGACATCTATGCCTCATTCAATTCTACCCCAAGGCTCAGAGAACATGTGGTAAAGAGGATGACATGATTGAAAGAGCCTGAACAAGAAAAACAAGAACAGCAGTGGGAAAGGCCTTATCTCATGGACATGACAGGGTTATGATATGCAAGATTTATATTGTTTATAATATGATTTAGTTGTTTCTAGAAAATTCTATTGTCCTGTCAATAGAAAGATCCAAAGTAACCCCTAAAGGTACTTGTATGTTTATGGAAAAATCAACAGCAGGGACAACATTACGTTTTCATTACTGTGGGAAGGGTGATTCTGTAAACCCCCAGCTCATGTGAGCTCTGGGCCATAACTGCAGTATATCATTTGCATATGCAAATCTAATGAGTAGCAGTTGCAAGTTTCTAACAAGATTTTTTGGAATGTATGAGCATTGTATTCTAAAATCTACAATGCAAATTATCAACTATTAACTGAAAATTCTAAAACGCACCATATGTAATCAACTATCTTGATTAGTCCATTGCTGCTCAGTTATTGACAAACATGTACTTTAAGTAGCTTTGTTCCATGAATGTCTAAGCAAAACTTCCTTAAGATCTTAGTTATCAGTGGAATGCTGATCATGTTGCTTGATCATGGCACTTTCTGTAAGAGTCCAGAGACCCTGTGTGTTGTGTTTGTGAGTCTTGATGGAGGGGCAAACCGTCCTCTGTTCTGGTCCAAAGCCAGCTTCCTTCTGGGAAATCTGCTTGTGGGCACTTTGGTGCCAGGCTGCTACACATAGCCTTGGCTACTCGGTAAGATTCAATGACCAAATGTCTTGTTCTTGGCCTCTAATGTGAGACGGCTACTCCTGGTTTGAGCATCCTATGCACACAGTAGGAGTCAGGAGAGCAGGCACAGCATAAGAAGCCAGAGAGCAATATCACTTGCCTTACCTGGACGAAAAACCCCACACAAAACTCAGAATCAGCTGAAGCTTAAGGAAACCATCAGGAGCAAGCCATGGGACCAGTGTTCTAATAAGTGAGAAGTAAAGGAATGCTTGAGCGTTCATGGAGCAAAGCTATGCTGAAATGCACTGCAGTGTAGTAACACCTTGCAGGCATCCATGACTTTCCTCACAGTAGCTGATTCTAAGGTGAGTGCTGTACTTCAAATGCCTCAGATTCTCTCGTCCGCCTTCTTGTCTGTTCCACCTCTGTCTGTCTCTGTTATTCACTGTGCGACCTGAAGCTGTAGGGTCATCTGATCTGCTGCTGTAACAGCCACAGGTGAGGTGGATCCCCAGCAGGGAGCATCCGTCCCTCACAGTTCAGGAGTCGGCAGCCAGATTCCACGCATGCTGCGTTGGGTGACAACCCTTTCTGCACAAGTGGTATCCTCTCTCTGAATCCCCAGGTGGTGGAAGGGGCAGACAAACTCCCGGGTTTCTTTTTGGAAGGGTGTTCAACTCTTCCTTTAAGGTCTAACACTTCCTTTGGAGGCAAAGGATGTAGGCCTGGGGAGATGGCTCAACGTAAACCCCTTGCTTCGTAGAATAGGCCTGAAGATCCTACTGTGTAAAAAGCTAGACGCTGGTTGGGCATCCCCACAATCCCAGCACTGTGGAAGGAGACATATTCTAATTGAACTAATGAGTTCTGCCTTCAGCAAGAGATCCAACCTCAAAAAATAAGGGGAGAGCAACTAAGGAAGATGCCCATAATCATCCTCTGGCTTCTACATGTGTGGGCACACATATGTGCATGTTCTTGCATGCACATATACATACATACATGGACAAACACGCTGAAAACGCCTTGTTTCTAAATTCCTATACATCAATGTGCATTAGACCTCAATAGAAAAAGTGGGGTTAGAATCATTCAGTCTTTAATAAGTTGCTGTGTTCAAGTAAAAGCTAAAAATGTTCTGTAAGCACATTAGAAAGCACCAGAGGAGATAAACAAGCAATCATGAAAGCAGTGCAGTGGCTTTTATTCCAAGAACAGAGTGAGGGCCAGGGACACGGCAGGGCACTCATGCAAGATGGTCACATCTCAGCCCCCATCTTAGCTCTGACATCACCTGCTTCCTAGGAGTTCTGCCCACCAGGGTAGTCTTTGCCAAGCTCTGTGTTACTCATCTGTGGAACTGTCTCTGTGCATGGATGATCAGCGTCCTGCGAACAGAACGAAGGTTAAGCGCCATCTTCCCATCGCCTCCACATGGAGCTTGGTCCTGAGACACGCTTGCTCCTCAGATGACATCAGTCTGCTGACTGAGGCTCCCTGTGGTTTATCTTCTGTGCTCTTGAGCATGTTCCTTCCAAACTTCCCTTCATAGAACTGCTGTACCTCTGACAGATATGAAGTGCAACATGTTCCCCAGGATGCCTGCCGTTGTTATCCGCAGCTCTTTACCACTGGAAATTATTATCCTCAGGGGCGTGCATTTGCTTTCAGTCTCTCATTGCGCTAACGTGCAAGACCTCGAATGAGGCTGGGATTCATCACGTGAAACAAGCGCACAGAGCCATGAGGGCCCTGTTCTTACTGGCTGCTGCGGCTGCTGCTGCATTAACCAACCCACTGCTCCAAATCAGTCTGGCAGAAATCTGGGGAGCCCTGCACCCCTCTGGAGGCTAAGAGTAAATCTATTATTTTCCTTCTGCTTTGAGAAGCTCTTGGTCCCCTTCCATCTTCAAAGCTCAGATGATTCAAGCCAAGGCCACATCAAACTCCACCATCTCACCAAGAGGTCATCCTCCCCCAACTTTTGCGTCTGCAATGGGTCAAGTAGAACAGGACTCCATCCTGGACAAGCCTCTCCGCACATTGGTTCATCCGCAGCTCTTGAGAGTCCCAGGCTGGGTCCCTGATGTGGACACAGATTCAGCGTGCTGCTCATGACCTGTGTCTGCTGCACCTGTAAAATGCCAGTGACACGATGCTGCCATGCTCACCCCTCAGCTGGTGCTCCCTTCCCATCCTGCTGGGAGCCAAGAGACAGCAAGCAAGCCTAATTCACACAAGAAAGACGGAGGCAGGCCTCCAAGGGCAGGAGTTGGTCATTTTCTTAAAATCAACCTGTTTTTCTCCAAGGGAAGGCACCAGGCTTGGAAAAGTCTGCAAGCTTGCGAATGGGTGTGTGCCTCACGCCCCCCTGCACACTCTTCTTCCATGACCCTTGGGTACCCCATGCCTAGAGCGTCCTGGCTTCTTTCAGCTCCTGCAGCTATCCTTTGTGTCCCCGTGGGGCTTCCTTTCTGTAGTCGGCTTTCCCCACCCCCACCACAGCTCTGCCATCAGAACAAGGGTGTCAGCACTTCATAACAGATGGCTGCTTTCAGCAGTGAACAAAGTTCCTTAATATATCATGTAGGCGTCAAGCACCGCCGGATACACATCTCAAAGGCAAGCTGGCTGCACCGTGAAATATGGGCAAGTTGAAAGCACTCACTGCCCATGGGACCCATGGCAGAGCCAAGCCAGATGCCCCAGACAGCCACCTGCACGGTGAGGGAACCCTCCTAAAAAACAGGGGCGGGCCGTGCTCTCATTGAGGTCTCCTCTTGTAGGGACTAGGTTTGAACCTTGATTGTGGTTACAAAACCCACAGCTAAGTGAGATCCCTTGCCCTGCTTCCCTCTTGGCTTGAGGAGATCCTCACACCTCTCCAAGCAGTATCTGAAGCCAACAGAGATGGTTGCTTGTAGTTTAGGGGAAGAGTGCTGGAATGTTCTTTGTTGGTTATAGAACAGCCAAATAAGTCAAATAAATTGTCGCTCTGGTAATTTTTTGTTTTCTAGGTAAATTAGTCTGAAGCTTGGTACAAATTAGCCAGTGTGATGCATATACATGTCAAACTTGTTCATACATGCCAAGCTGTCAGAACAAAGAAAAGTAGACCCTAGTGGTTGCTTTCTCTTGTAAATCTCAGTGGGTGCAAGCATGCAACTGTTGCAGCATTTCCTCTAATATGTCTCGCTGTTTCTTTAATATGTTGGTCCTCCTTCCTTTATACAAAGTGTATTTTATTTTATTATAAACTGTTTTAATTTTTTGATATCTTAAAATAGAATATTTTTAGTTAAGTGTACAAGTTATCTCATCCAAACAGTTTTAGAAGATTATAGTCCATAAAATACCATTATAGGCAAGTGCCAAATTAAAACACAAAAGTTTGCAAGTTTGCAGGGAGATCTGCTTTTGGAGTTTATTTCCATTTTGTGTTTGCCGATTCTTACTTGAGGGCCTATAAGAAGTGCTCTATTTGGAGGGTCAATACACTGATTTTTACAGGAGGGAAGTAAAAAGTCTAAACTTAGATATACAAACACCATCACACTGAAGCAAAATAAACCAGACTCCAAAAGACAAATGCTACATGTGTTGAGCATATAAACCAGATTTTGATAAAAAGACATGAAGTCATCTGGGGGATGAGTGACTAGGGGATAGAAGAGGGAATTTTGGGAGGAGGGCAGAGAGGGCAAGAGGGAATGCACAGGCAAGGAATGCATGGATGAAATGGCATCACAACCCTATTATATCATATATTTAATGCACAATAAGAAAATATTTCTCGAACAATATGAGAACTTTCTTATTCACCAAAATCAAACCTGGAGGTCTCAGGGCGAGGATGAGCAACAAACATCAAATGACGATGGTGTTCAGAGGTCAGAGTTCTATCCCAGCCTCACTCTCTGGTTCAGCAGGAGGTGTTGGTGCACTTGCTGCAGATGCCTCCATTGGATGCTCCTAGGTAAAAAGGTGTTGGTCACTCTTGTGGCGGTGTGATAAAGCTCCAATCTGGGAACAGTCCATGTTCAAACCACAGTAGTGGTTTATGACATTTTTACCGCCTGTTTTCTAGAGAGAAGAACCTTGCATGGGGCCCTGAACTCCAGTACAAAGCTCTTCAGGTAGCTGGCCCGTGATGCCTCTCTTGAGATTCTGCCCACTCAATGCCATGCATTTATTGTGGATCATGACAGTATTTCTTTCAAAAATATCATAATTCAGTGTTGCATAAAATGAACATGTATTAATCTCAATTTGATTTACTTCAGTAAATCAATGATAAACTTATGCTGCCCTATTAAAAAGTCATGACTGGGTTTAAGAATTCACAGAGGGCAAGAGGATTTCTGTAAAGTGTGCCCACCTGAGGGAAGGGTTAGGTGTCCTTTGATGATTTAGCTTTCCTTTTCAGCTCTCTTCCTCTGCAAGGGTGAGCACATAAAATGAGATTTTAGGCAGAATGCATCTTGCAGATGGCTGTTCTGTTGCTTTGGAGAGGAGCCATGTGATCAGAGAATCTAGTGCTGTCCTATCTGACAAAAGTCAGAGTGATGTCCAGGGGTCAAAGTTTGTAGAAAGGCAAAGGCTCCACTGGACAGGACTCAAGTCCTCCCTGCGGACGAGTTCTCAGTTCCTCCCAGAATCCACAGACAAGAGCCTTCCTGGAGGTAGGATTCATGATGACATCAGTTAATGATGTGGAGTGTCCAGGAATGGGATCTGAGACACCAGCCAACCTCATTCCTCCCTCCTATCCTATAGGTTGGTGGGAGGAGTTGCCGTCACTGAATGAGGGGCAGACTCTCTTCTCTGAGAAGCTGATCCTGATCTTTGCCTCCATTTCTGTTAACAAAACACCTGTTACTCATAATAACTTTGTAATTACTATGAATTACTTCGTTATTACTTTGTAAACACAGCCTGATCTCACAGCCTGACCTCATAGCCTGACCTCACAGCCTGACAGTGATTATATTTTGCATTTTTACATGAATGAGAGGCCCATGATTTAGCATGTGTGCATGTTCTCTAGCATCTGCAATTGGACAGAAAGTCCCTCACAGGTTTTATATCAGTTTCTTCTACTCATTTAAATTGCCTGCTGCTTTCTTCTCAGGGGAAGGTTAGTTCTAAGGAGAATCAAAAGTCATGTATTATTAATGCCTACTGGAAGATGAGAAGTCATTACTATTCAGTATTGCTTTAAGAATACATCCAGCCAATTAAACAGAAAAGTAAGTGCAAAGATTAGAACAGAATAGAAAAATGACAACCCCAGACCACCCAGGAAACTCAAGTGATCAGCTGAACTGCTGGCGTTTAGACCCGCCTGCTGGAAGATGTCCATATCTCGTGTGACAACACACCAGTTAGAAATGTATAGAGGCAAAAATATTAAAAGAGCAGAAGGCAGCATCTGAGAATCACATAAAGCTCAAGCATCCGTGAAGACAATGAGAAGCACAGGAAAGCGCAGGAAGCAGCGTGCCAGAGAGGCGAGCTGTGTGGATGAGACGCAACACGGAAGGGAGGAGATTTCAGGAGCACGCCGAGCACCACCCGGGCACGGCATGCTGCTGCACTGTGACAGGAGCACGTCAGGCACCATAGGCACTGCATGCTGCATTGCGGCAAGAGCATGCATGAAGTCCGCACAGGCTCAGGCGTGTTGCACTGCAGCAAGGTTTCTTACGGGAATTGAAGGAGCAACCTCGAGCTGCACAAGGTGGGATCCATGAAGAACAAGAGCATCTGAAATTATTGTGGAGATCAGCTTTGCTCAAGACTGCAAAGCACATGCATGTCATCATGGCACACAGGACTTTTGGTCAGTGGGTAGGAAGGAAAATGGAACAGAAGTAACAGTATAGAAATTAACACATATACCAACACATGTTCATATTTACACATGCATGTACACATATATACATATATACATATGTATATATGCATATACGTGCGTACATATGTACATGTACATGTGCATATAGAGATATATACACATTTACATGCATGTATATACAGGTTTATATATACATTCTATATAAATATGCATATATACATATATAGACATATGCATATAGACACATACAGATTCATATTCGTATATACATGTATAGTCAGTCATGAAGAGAAAAAAGAATGTTCTAGAGAAGTATTCAGAACCATGAAACCTTACATAGATGTGTGTTTTTTTTTAAATCAAAAGTAAATACCTGGGACTAGGGAGATAACTCTGTGAATAAAATCTTTACCTCTCAAGCGAAAGGACCTGAATTCAGATCCCAGGTCCCATGTAAAAATGCCAGGCATAAATATTGGTAGCTTGCACATCCAACCTTGAAAGGCAGAGTCTGGAAAACCCCAGAGCAAAGCAATAAGAAAGTAGAGCAATCCAGAATAATTCCCAGTGTCATCTTTGGACCTCCACAGGCACATCACTGAAGTGTCCTCTTGTATACACACACACACACACACACACACACACACACACACACAAATTAAGTATTTTATAAACATGAGCAAAGAGGATAGAATAAAAATACATTTCCTACATATAGAGCAAAGAAAGAATATTGGTAAACATTAATGAGAAGTATATTTTCTTTTAAATAACAAACCAACAAAATTAAGATATGAAAGAATAATGAAATGAGCAAAACACTTCAAAGTAAACAAGGCTTTTACCAACATTACATCATATGCAACTGAAATCATAGCTGATGTTTCTACCTGATAGGTTGGCAGGACTTATCATTTTGTAATGTAATCACTGATAAGACTGAGGAAAAGTGTGCCCTTCCCTCCTGGGTGACTGTCATTTTGTGCAGAGTGGGTTGTCAGCCCAGCACCCCTTCATTAAGTCAGATAGACTCTGTCACAAAAACACAGCCGGTTATGAATGACAGTCGTGTGTTAGCACAAATTATACTGGTTGGAGCTTATCTGAACCTAAGTACAAGTTAAAGCTATCCAATTCAAATTGACGTTAATTCTTGTCAATCTTAAATGTGATGTGGTTACCATGGAAACCGAGTTTTACAGCAGCTCTTTAGAAGAACACCTGTCAGTGAGCACGCATCCTGTGCAGGCACTTGTGACCTGATGCTCTTCCGCATCCTCTATGTTAATTTCTGTATTTCACCCAAGATGCAAAGATCAATAGCGCGCTCGTTACAGTTTGATTCAGGTGTCTCCAATTGAGGCACGGTTGCCGTTTTTCATGATTTTTCCAGGAAAGCAAAACATAGATTCACTGCAAGTACTTTGTGAAACACTTTTTTTTCTATGAATAGACAGGAAGATAGAGAAGAGTCTGTGGCTTGGAGGAACAAAGGAGGCTGCATGGGAGCCGTATTTTAGAAATGGGTAACATCCAAGTGGTATGGGCTGGAGAGATGGCTCAGGTATATGCTTCTGCCTTGAAAGCAGAAGGACCTGAGTTCAGATCCAGATCCCACGTGAAAACATCCAGCAGAAATGGCAGTGATCTGCACTTCCAGTCCTGGAAGGCAGAGCCTGGAAAACCTCATAGCAAAAGCAAAAAGGAGATAGAGCCGTCCAGGATGATTCCCAAAGTCACCCTTGGGCCTTCTCTCTATTACACACAGACATATACTCCTGCAAAAATAAAAAAGTCTACATGGCATTCAAATGTAAAATCATCCTCCTGCTCCCCTGAAGATCCTTCTGGAAGGAGAAGACAGCGATGTCACACATGCCATTTCTACAGCTAGACTGTTTGTCCAGCATAGCCTTCAGTAAGGCCAAACAAATGCAAGAACAAAACGTGAGGCTAGTGAGTGCTTAGTTCTGGCCAGCTGTAGTGACCCGTCACAATGACGCTGAACCAACACACTCACTGGACCCTCCATGGGCACCTGTGCCTCATGGTGGGGATCTTGGAAAAAAATGTGTGCAGAAATGAAGCTGGAAATTACTCTAACACTACTGGAGAGCGTGGCGACTGACCTCCCTCGGGCGTCAATGCGGCAGAGGTTTACCTGAGTCACCAGCCGGGCGAAGTGTAATTGGTGACTCAGGAGATTTGAACAGGTTTAGATAAAGGTGGGACTGCAATCAGGCAGGTGCTGACCCTCTCACAGTTTTCTGGTGATTTGAACCACATGTGCTAATTGAAAGCCTGTTGAGCCCAACTGAGTGCCATAGAACGATAGTGACGTCAGACATGAAAGGATCTTAAAATACAGTTCACATGTGCTGTACAGGGGATTTTCACATATGAACATTATGAGGTTGAAAGTCAAGATTTATTCTGACAGCTGGAATACCCCGAGGTCTGCTTGAAATACAGGCATGCTGTGTGTACGTGGTGTGGTATGCAGATGTACGTTGGTGCACACACACACAAATACACACTCGCACACATGTCAGGAAAGGTAATGTCCCTACCTCTTTTCTGCAAACCCCCCGACTTCACTGCTCACTCTTGAAGGGGCCAATTAAAGTTACTTAATTACATCTCTGAGTTGGGTTGAGTCAGATCAATGAGCGTTCTCTCGCTTTCTCCCTTCTCTCCTGCTAACTGCTGACAGAGAGCAGGGGACAGCATGGGACACAGCACCTGGCAGAAGCAAACCTTAATCTAAACCCTGCTACTGCTACGGCGCAGCACTGAGCGGCCAAACTCACCTCCAAACTGAGGGGCGTCCGTCTTCCAGCGAGGAGTCTGTGGGTTCCAAAGAGAGGGCCTTAAAGCTCCTTCAGCGCTTCTTGAATTCCTTCTCCGCAGCTTTTTCCAACGTGAAGGAAAAGGCTCATTTGCATATTCTGAATCCTGGCAATTGTCTGGGAGGCAAGCTTGGTAAGCTCATGTTTTATTCCTGGGAAATGAAGTGTGGAGGGGGAAGACGAGAGGGCACAGGACGTCTCCAGCAACAGAAGAGCCCACGGAAGGCCTAGAATGAGGAAGGAATTCTCTGAAAACCAAACCGGGACAGTAGTTCACATGGAAGCCACAGTGTGCGTCCGAAGAGCTTCAATCTTATATTAGCTATTGAGATGTGACTGTCACAAGAGGGAGATGCAGCTTGTCATGAGGGCAACCAAGAATCCAGGCACAGAGAGCTTGCTCGCCGCAGATGGGCATGCAGCCCCCATGTGCTGGACATGTGCTGGACGTGTGCGTCATGTGTGGTCTGCGCAGAGTTTGCGTCTTACGGAGGACCTTCCCCTGTATCTGCATTGCTTCACCTGATTATGGCCTCCCAGCTGGGTAAGGCCTGGACATCTGTCTGGGAATATACTCCTGGGTCACTACCCCTCCCCAGGAATCAACCTGCCAACTCCATGGCTTAGAATCTGGTTGTGCTTGCTACAGTGTAAAGTTTAAATGTTGAGAGATTGCTCAACATTCGGAGTGCAGTTGAAATAGAACTTTGTATAATTCAAGTCTGCAAAAGCTTATTCAGAGTTTCTGCTGTTACTTTTTTGTATTTTTCTATTTTTTTTGAAAATCCATGCTTTAGGTCTATATACACAAAAATAAAGCACTTCAAGATCATTTTTATTTTAAAAGTGGGAATTTTCTTAGGATTTCCAATTTCTTTTTTGAAAATAATTTTATTAGTATATTTTATTAATATTTTATAATATTAATACTGTCTCTCCCACTTCCCCAAGACATTTCCCTAGTATGTTCACCTCCTGCCTATATGTCCTAAGCTTTTACAATATAAAATAATATGTAAGCAACAAAAGAAAATACATTAAGGATGCAGATATTTATGATTGAGCTCCCAGTTCCACATGGTTAAGAACACGATAAAGCTGAAGAACAGCTTTCTATCTTCTATAAGACCAAGGTAGAGTTGTACATACGATGTGAGCACAGGGAGCCTCAGCCCACAGGAGGCTGTTGTCCACATTGTGTGCATATGGAGCCTATCCCGTGAGTGGCCTTCATGTTGTGCAGTACACAGACAAGAAATTCAGGGTTTTGGCAGGCAGTGTGATCTATCAGGCTATTAATCATTCATCTGTCCACAGGTCAGAACACTGAATGTAGAGAGTCTCATCTCCTCTCTGCCACTATCTGATGCACATGGGACACAGCAGCCACATGTGCAGAGCCTCTAGGGGCACTGGATTTCCAATTCCTTCAACATTGCATTTTGCAAGGTTGGATTTCACTTGCGATTACTGGTGTGCATAGATCTGAGTTTGTCTTTGTGGTCATGTGTTCCATGATCACTACCTAATGCCCCAGGGAGATCTTCCCCAACATGTTTCCATCCCCTGCCTGTTCACAGCACCCAAACTCTGCAAGTATCTCCTCGAGGAACAAATTCACTGCCCGTACCGCAAGCCATCTAGTTGTGTGTTGTTAAGGTCATAGGCTCTGCAGTTTAGCTGGTGCTTCCTACAGACCTAAGTTCTCTTTCACCTCTGACCTGGAGCAATGCTCTGAGCTGCCCGGGTCCTTTGGGACTTCAGACTCTGCTGGTTTGGAGCAGTATGTCCAGGCAGGGGACAGTCCTTCACAGACAGTCCTCTCCTCCTGCTGGCCTCACTAGCAGAACCTCTTAAGTCCCCTTAAGTCTCTCAGTCCCCTTAAGTCTCCCTATGAGCACTTGGTGTTGCCTCATGAGAAAGACCTGCCAGCAAGTGTACAGGTCCCAGTGTCCAGTCTGGGAGATGCACTGTCACCAAACAGATGCAGCCTTGAGCCAGCAGCTAAAGGCTGAGCCGACTTCCTTGCACACCAGTGTGGCTGCCACATCTTCTTCTAGGACTTGTACATACCAGCAGAGCCGACTTCCCTGTGCTCAAGTGTGACCTCAAGTGTGACATGTGACCATCTCTTGACGGGAGGAGCCACTTGCTCGTGCAGCCTGTGCTGTGGCCTGGGCTCAGCGAGGTGAATGCCCAGCGCTCTGTGCAGTCGGGATGTGGCACATCCTGCTGGCTTCGCACACTCACCTGTGTGCTTAGCAGCTTATCATCAGCTTATCAGCTGCCTGTGGCGATCTTGGCATCTCTGCAGGTGTCAGCAAGGAAACAAGTATAAACCGGCTGCTATAACTAATGGAACAAAAAGCCTGTTGGAAATTATGTTGCTTCAAATCCTGAGTGGAAGCCACACGCTGCAGTCTCCGCAGAGGCTGAGCTGTTGCCCCTTCTTAGAGATGACCAGGCTCTCTAGCGTGTCCCAGCCATGGCCAGTTAATGGCCCCAGGATTCCTAGTCACGAGAGCCTGGCAGCTGTGAGGAACTATGCTGCAAGTCTTGGATGTAGAGAAACAGATGAAGGTAGGTTCAAGAGGTGACATTTCCAAGTTGAGACAAAAGGAATTTGCTACCTTTCAGTGCAGTCCTTTTACTTACAGCATAACATATACATGTGCTTTATATATAAATGTTAATTTGATGATTAACAGACATACGCACACACTCATACACACGTACACACACACACACACACACACACACGCGCGCGCGCGCGCGCGCGCGCGCAAGACATTCAGGAGAGGGCTTCCAATCCCTCACTCCTATTTTCCTATTATCTGTTCTGATATTATTTCTCTGCAGTGTTTTAAATAATCCTAGGCACTCAAATTGGGTTGATCCATGGCGAACAATAAGTCCTTCTCTTCACAAGTCTCCTTTCCTTGCCTGTCATTCCTGACCTCTATCTGCAGGGTGATGGCCACGGTGACAAAGTCCATAGCCACTGCCCTGTCCACCAGCTGCGCACGCTGAGGCTGACGCGCCGTCCTTCGGCTTCCACAGCGACCGCAGCCAGCTCCTTTCCCTAGCCTGGGCGCTGCTACTGAACACTCGTATTTTCTCCTGGTAACTGCCAGCCACGGATTCACCTTGATGAATGTCAGTGCTTCTAAATAATGTGTGAAAGGTCTAAGGAATCCGTTAAATGGCACCCCGAGTGTTGTTTACAAGTCACTTCGCAGCTATTATGGGGGGGAATCGATAGCACGGCAACTACTTGCGAGGTTCCAGCTCTTCATCTTGCCGTGCAGCGAGGAAAGCAGGACGCCTACTGCGTGCCCCTGCCTGCTTGCACTCTCGGCTCAAAATCATTTCAGCCGGTCCATTCAAGACTAACTCGTAGAGAGGAATCTTGTTTAGATATTTTCCAGAGATTCAATCAAGACAACTGCCTTTTAACTTGCCAAGTGTTTGGTATATCACATGACCAGGAATTGTACCCTTAGCAACATGCCAAGAGCCCAGACCAAGTTCTCCCTGGGCCCTCAAATGGGGAAAGTGGGGAAGAAGAAGAGGTGAAAGGAGCCCTCCTGGACCTCTTTCACAGAGTACAAGTTACTTTTATGAGAACCCCACCTTATGACTTGACCACTTTCTACAGGCCATGCTGAGTAGGGCCACCCTATGAAAAGTCAGCCTATGAATTTGGGGAGAAGTATCCAGCCTGCGCTGACCACACAGAAATGGGCAGAACTTGGAGTGGTATTTCTGGTTTTTCAGTTCACTTAAAGGGAGAAAGGTCAGATGGGATTTGATCCATGGTATGGACATACCAGTAGTTTGGATAGATGGTTAGAAACTGGAAAGGCGCACAATTTAAAAATCAGTGAAAAGAAACTTTGGAGATAAGCATCGCTATGTGTATAGGCCTCTGTGAATTGGCAAAGAATATGAAGATAAACATCCCTTGTAAATGCAATATGGGAGTGACCACAATAGAGATGTTTCATTACAAGGAACACAGAATGACCCTCCCTGCCATTGCCAGCCAGCCTCATCTCCCAGCCACCAGTGCCATCCTCAGTGCCCATGCTGGTGGAAGGGGTGGGTGCTATGCATGGGCACAGGAGCAAGGACTTCCCTTCACCACAGCTGAGCTGGACAGCAGCACAGAGCCACCAGTACATCACCATTGTCTGCAGTCAGCCAACAGCATCCGGTGACATTGAGTCACTGACACCATGGAAGGAGTAGACTTTGTTTCTAGAGCAGACATTTACTCCCCTGTGACAGCTACTGGCAATCCACAACCTGTTTGACTCTGGAATGATCTAGAAGGTAAGCTTTTAAGCAGGTATGCTAGGGTGTTTCCAGGGAAGATTAACTAAGGGGGAAAGACCCTCTGCCAGGGTAGACAACACCAGTTTCAACTTAAACACCTTTCTTATTTTGTCTTATATTTGCTTTCTTCCCATCAGAAGAACATTTATCAAAACTCACTATGTTGCTTTCCAGGTGGATTTCTCTCATAATTCTGGAAATTGTCTTTCCCTAGTGATCATATCCATGCCATCCCTACCCTTTCCAGTTAACAGTGCTCAGAGAAGGCTTGCTATACTTCCTTACATTTGTCCTGGAAGATATGATGTCTCCAACAAGGCATTCAGATCACTGACTAGTTGTGAATAGAACAAATTGGCTAAGCAAGGTCATTCTTTGCCCATGCCTAAATTGAGGTGGGAAACTGAATTTCTTATGAGAAATATTTCAGTAGCATTGTCAAAATTAATCAGATACCGTTATCTGCAAAAAAATTGAGACAACCAATTTAAAGTCCATTTTTGATTTAACAGAGTATATCTGACCATTGCAAAAGTGACTAGCTAATAAAAAACTTCAAGAAGTGTATATATATATATATATATATATATATATATATGATTTCAGATATAATTGATGACTTGTCCTGAAAACTTACCAGTTTAAGTAAGAAACCATGATCTTCAGTACATACCAAATCTATCCTGAGTTTAAACAAATGGATATAATGTCTTTGGTTTGGGGAAGACAAAATAATATCCATTATGTCAGCTTGAATTATACCTTGGCCTTATAAAAACAAAAAGAGCTCATTAGAATATGTTGTAAATCTGCAGACATTTAAAGACTGTTGTGCTAGGCATGGTGATCCACACCTGAATTCCAGTACCCAAGAGATTGAGGCAGGAGGATTGTCATGAGTTCAAGTTCCCCCTGGGCTACATAATTTCCAGGCTGACTTGGACTTTTGTTTAAAAGAAAAGTGTGTAGGACATTTCTATGCATTGAAAAATAGCAAAGTAGTCTAGAATAGACTGCTTTTTGCTGGGGCTCTAGTATCTGAGTGATAGATAATCTCATAGGTTTACCAACAGTGGATGAATTAAAAACCATCCATCTTCAAAAATTCACCTATGAATCTCAGAACTTATTCTAATTTCTATCAAATAGATATGAATTTTAGTTTTACAATGTATTTGACAAGATGCTAGAAAAATAAATCCCAAAGAAGACATGCCTGTCACAATCCTGTCATGGGTGAATTTTCTAAAAGAATGTTGGATGCAACCAGATAGAAATCTCTTAAATTATCAATATGCCAAAAAACATTTTAGTCATAAAAAGGAACAAGAATGGACATTCCATGCATAGGGGAACACCAAGAGAGGAAAACAGGACAAAATAATGCTTTGGGGTGCTCTAATTAGAATACAGAGTACAATACTGGAATCAACAGAGGTGCAATACCTCCTGATAAGTTGCTGGTCAGAGAGGCCTTAAAGACCCCCCCAATAATTTAGGCTTTTGACATTGCCCTTAATTGCCTCCCCCCCAGATGGACAGTAAGACCCTATTACTGAATATGTAATACACTTGAGTAACAGAGCATAGATACAAACACCACCTGGAACAGGTTGGAAGCCTCCCCCTTGCTGGACAACCTTCACAGTACCAGAAAGTATATGCAAGCTACTAGAGGAGGAAAGCAATCAACAGTCTCATCAACCTGTGAAAGCTGCAGGCTGTGATAACAATCACCCTGGCAAATGATGATCATCAGTGTCATAGTGGCATGACTGGCAAAGGGGAAACCAATGGCTTTCTGACTAGATTTAAAGCCCATTCTTCACCAGAGATCTCATTCCCAGAACTGTGAACTAGAACAAGAACCTGTAAAAGAGAGAAAAATAGGCCCTGGGGGCGGGGAGTGAATGCTGTGAAGGATTAGCTAAAAAAAACAAACACTATATCAAACTGCCACCTAAATAACTGCTATTAAACCATAGATTGAGGAGTGGACAGGCTCATCATGGAGGCTTCTGACTGCAAAGGAAGGTGTTTATCAGAGAAAATCACAACTGGACAAAGTGCAGAAGTCAAGTGACTGTGGACTGTTCGGCCCTGAAAATAGGAGGGAGAAGGTCTGGCAGGGGAGAAGAGTTGTGATCAGAAGAGGAGGGGGTGAGACTTGGGGTGTGAAATATTACAAATTCAGCATATTCATATATGACAGAGCATCTAAGTCACCCTCATTCCCACCCCAAGTCTCAAGGATCAAGTCTCAAGGAGAAGAGTTTTGATGGCAAGAGGAGGATGAGATGTGAGGTATGAAATATTACAAATTCAGCATATATTTATATGACACATGAAAAGAATTAAATAAAAAAGCTTATCTATTCCCCCCAAAAAATAAATAAAAACAAGAATGTACTCAGACAGGGTTTGAGCCATCATGGTGAGGAAGTCAGGAGGAAGGAGCTGGACATGTGGTCTCTATAGGCTGGTTCAGGCCTTCCGGGGCCCCTTGAGTGAGCAGAAAGGCCAGCAGTTTGAGCTTCTTTTCCCTGCTTTTTGTCCCTTGGGAGGCCTTGTTTGCACTGTGGCCAGCCTCAGATGGGATGTGACACCAACCACCTCACTGTGTTCTCTCCTTGTGATTTATTAACTGGGAAGAGGCCCGAATGTTTTCAGAGTTGGGGTAAAAAAATGTCAACCTTGAAACTGCTGACTGTTTGAACACTAAGCTAATCGTAATAATTTAGTTTCCCATCAAATGCCCTCCTGTTATTTATTTCTTACTTCTTGTTTTTATAAAAGTATGCTATTCTTGCAGCTGTTGCTATTTTGAAGGGTTTTGGATGGTTGCTCAACTTTCCTGTATAAACCTGAGCCGATTAGAATAAACTCATCTCAGCCTCGGTCTTGCCGAGATCCCTCCGCCCTTGGCCTGGCTTAATTCCCACTGATCTCCCTTGTGGAGTTCACGTTGATCTGCACAGTGTGGGTATTCACTCGTCTCATTGTCCCCCATCAGGAGGTGGGGGGAGGGGCTGGTCATCAGCTCATTTTCCTCTTTTCCCTTTAACTCAGTGCAAGACACAAACCATAGGTGTTTCTGTTCATGTGCACATTGAGCGCAATGCTGGCTGCCAAGCGATGTCTTATGGAGCTGTAAACCCTACCAATGACAGTGCCAACCTACCTGGTCAGATACCCCCACTTGTGCAGTAGTAGCTCAAATGTTATAGCTACACATTCTTCTGCCACACCACCTGGAGCACCTGTCAAGAGCTGCTTAAAGTTGTTTTTTTTTTTTGTTTTTGTTTTTGTTTTTTTTTTTAAGTAGAAGCAATGCATTCTAAAGTAAGGCATAAAGTAAATCATAGTAAAGCATAAATCAGTAACACTCTGTCTAGATTGCTGTACCTATTAATAGTAGCTATGGAAAAATTTATCATAACACAGATAGGACCTCACAAGTTGTACCAAATAGTTGTGTGGTTGATGTTTGCTAATTTACGACTTTATGTCACCATTAGAGCTGGATGCATAGCTGAAGGCCCACATGGCAGAGGTGTGGCTTCCAACAAGACTATTTGAAGAAGGAAGACCAAGAGGAAGGTCCTCCCAAGGGGTTGTAGGTGAGCCTACTCCCTCTGTGCTTCAGGAAATGAGAGGGACCTTCAGCCACACACTCCTGCTGTGCAGTGCTGCCTTGACACAAGCCCACAGCAGTGCGACCAACAGATCACACTTGGGAACCTCTATGGCCATGAGCCCAAACAGACCTTTCAAAGCTGCCCATTTCCTGAATCTCAGCATCACCACAGGGCATCGTCCTGTCAAAATAACCCAAACCAGACTTGTTTTTTTCACAGGTAATTTGCCATCATCATTAGAGATTTATCCCAAGCAGGGGCAAAGGCTGTGACTAGAGAGGTGATCAACATGGACAGTCTTGCGAGAGAAAGGTCAAGAACTGATCTGAGGTAACAGAAAAGGAAAGAGGAAGGAAAGGAGAAAGGAAGAAAGAAAGGAAGGCAGTGGATAGGGAGAAACATAGATAGGTATGGGGAAGAGTGGGAGAGAAGGGGAAGGAACAGAGGGAAAAGGAGGAAGGAGAGGGAAAGGAGAAGGGGGAGGGGAAGGAACAGGAGAGACAAGGGCAGGAACCTCACATGATGAGGCAGTCCTGGCCATGGCCACTCACATTAGCTTCCTTCCTGTCCTGGTGTTGCACACTTGTTCTCTTCCTGTCTTGGTGCCACACTCTCTTGTTCTCTTCCTGTCCTGGTGGTGCTCTCTCTAGTTCCTCCCTGTCCTGGTGCAGCTCTCTAGTTCTCTTCCTGTCCTGGTGATGCTCTCTCTAGTTCCTTCCTGCCCTGGTGCAGCTCTCTCTTTCCTCCCTGTCCTGGTGCAGCTCTCTCTCGTTCCTTGCTGTCCTGGTGCAGCTCTCTCTAGTTCCTTCCTGTCCTGGTGCAGCTCTCTCTAGTTCCTTCCTGTCCTGGTGCAGCTCTCTCTAGTTCCTTCCTGTCCTGGTGCAGCTCTCTCTAGTTCCTTCCTGTCCTGGTGCAGCTCTCTCTCGTTCCTTGCTGTCCTGGTGCAGCTCTCTCTAGTTCCTTCCTGTCCTGGTGCAGCTCTCTCTAGTTCCTTCCTGTCCTGGTGCAGCTCTCTCTAGTTCTCTTCCTGTCCTGGTGCAGCTCTCTCTAGTTCCTTCCAGGCCTGGTGCAGCTCTCTCTAGTTCCTTCCTGTCCTGGTGGTGCTCTCTCTAGTTCCTTTCTGCCCTGGTGCAGCTCTCTCATTCCTCCCTGTCCTGGTGCAGCTCTCTCTCGTTCCCTTCCTGTCCTGACTGCACTCAGTGAGCTTCTCTGAGGAGAGGGATCATTTGAAATTGTACAGAAATGCCTCCCAGATGCCAACTCCCAGGAGGACACTTTTCAAGTTCTCCTTGAAGCGAGAACTTGGTCTTCACAAGCTCTGTCCCTAGCCTGTACTGCATGGCCCATCCATCACAGATAAGCGATCCATTTACTACGGTGCACCCTGCAGGCAAAGTGCTCTGCACGAGGGTCTCAGACGAACCAGCTGCACTGGACGATGCATGGAGTGCACCTGCTGAGCATGGTTTCGCAGACACTCATCGTAAGCTATCCCTGTGTGTGATGATCTCAACGTCTACAGCCAGAGACTGAACAAAGGCACAGACCCATTGCTTGAAGCTCCAAGCAGCCTTTAAAGTAGGAACACCATGTGCAGTGGAGACTTTGGTAAGCTTTGTAATATTGAAATAAAATCTATCTGAATTGTTGAAATAGCGATAATAAAAACAGAAATAAATTTGCCATGGGAATAAAGCGAGGAGTATATCTCCCCAGAGAACCTATTAGTTTCCAAGAATCCAATAATCCAGGCACTTCAACTGAATGTTCACCAGTCCTTTCCTGTCTACACTACAGGATGACTAGGCACCTCCAAGACGTGCCTGGGGTTGGTGATCAATGTCAATCACCCTCCCTGGCTGGAGTAGGATGTGGGGGAGTTCTTGGTGCTAGGGTATGAGAGAGCCTTTCGTTTTGTGTGGTTGCAAGTGACTGAATCCAAGTTGGACACAAAACACACTGCTCTGCCACCTTTGCTGCCAGGGCACCAGCTAAAAATAAAGAAGAAATCAGATGCTGAAAGCAAATACTCAGGAGCCCAAGCGCAGACCTGTGAGCTTGTCCAAGCCTCTGGTGGTGGCCCAGGGCAGAGGACCAGGGGAGTACCAAGAGAAGGAATCAGAGGGAGAAGTTTCCCTGAACAAAATTTGGGGATTTGGGCCCATATTTGAATAAATGACCATGCTTTCTAGCTTCAAGAAAAAAATGAAATGAGATTATATTATTAACTTTAAGTAACTAGTATAAGAAAAAAAAATGATACCGGTGTGCCAGTTAGACGCAGGTGTCAAACTGACAATTGAGGAAGAGCCTTTGAGCATCTTTGTGAGGAATCAGTAGTTAAGGCGAGCACTGAACAGGCCTGTGGAGACTATCTAATGCTGTGGGAAGACCCAACCCACAGTGGGTGAAACCATTGCCTGGACGGGTGGATAAGCAGGGGGGAGCTGTGCTAGTGGGTTGGCATTCTTCAGTTGACGCCGGCAGACTCTAGACAAGTGAGGTTCCCCCTCCTGTGCCTCAGCAGTTCTGCAGATGTGCTGTGGCCAGTTCCTTCGGCTCCTGGTGTTAGTGTGGACTCTCCTGCCAAGCTGGACCGTGAACTGTAGCCGGAGTCATAGATGAGAATAAAACCTCTTGGTCCCCAAAACGGTGTGGTCATATATTCATCAGCAGCATGAGGGCTGCAACACCTGGTGTCTTTAACCCAGTGACAGTGTCAATTAAAAGCCAGAAGATCACTGGGGAGATTTTGAAAGCCCAAGAGAGCTGAAAAGACAGGGCAGATGGGAACCCAGTGCCGTCACACAGTCACAGGCAGCGTGCGTGGCTACGGGTCTGGGGACTAAGTCAGCGTGAGGCTGTATGAATTTTCTTGCATGATGTTGTTAGGAAAGATTTTATTTTCAAGATTAAAAATCTTTTTATTGGTTCAATAAGATAAAATAATATGACATTTTATTATTTATCTAAATAATACATATTTGGGGATATGGATTACTTTTGCCACAAAGTATTTTGATATTTATGTTAATACAGCAAAACACTTTATACTTCATCACCTAGGGGACCAGGTGTGCTTAAAGGTCATTACTGGAATATCTCTGAGATCATGCTTATAGTGTAGATCTGTAGAAGTTTAATTCTGGGGTCTAAGGTTACAAGAACACATATTTGTTAAACTGGCCAAGCAATACACTGGCAGAGAACATGCGTGAACAGGTCCAAATCTGCTGTCTATCTGCCACTCATTGCAGGGGTAGAACCATTGTTCTTGCATTTGGCTTCTCTTGTGTGAGTGCAGTGGAAATGAAAAGTGTTGCCGTGTGCTTTGTCACACGAAATAAGTCACAGGAAACACATTGTTGCTCATTAAAAATATAGGAATGCACAGAGTCGGTTCCCAGTAGCCTGGAGCCTGCTCATGCCGGGTAAAGTCAAGCGCCTGTGAGTCTGAGCTTCCTGCTTCCCTGTGCTGCTCTTTCTGTGCATCTCTGAGAGAATGTGAAGGGGGCTGCAGGCTGCAATCACAGACCTCTCCTTCAGAACGTTCCAGAAGCTAGATGAGGAAGTTTTCAACAGTCACCAACCCCCTGTAGCACCTAGAGAGTGTGGTCATGGAGGAACACGCTCACAGGGGGTCACAGGGGAACACCCTCGTGGTGACCGTGGAGGACCACCTGGAGAGTGTGGTCGGGGAGAAGCACTCTCACAGGGGTCAGCAAGCTTGGCCTGAGGGTGTGAACACGAGGGACTTACCCCGGGTTCTGGTGATTTCCCCGTTACCAAGATGACCTTGAGCCTGGGTCTGGCCACCTTGGTCACGGCGAGAGGCCTGTGGTCACCTCCGGGCATTGGATCATCTTGATGCGTAGGCAAAAGAAAACAAGCCCTTCCGCTTGAGAGTGCAGCTGGTGAAATTGACATGAAGAAAATAATAATCACATTAGATGTTGCCTTTTATGTTTGAGACGGACCTTTGTGTAGCCCAGGCTAGCCTCAGACTGACTAGCTGCTCCAGGCTGGCCTTCCACTCCTATACTGGTCCCTCTGCTTCCCACACACTGGGGTTACAGGGGCGCACCCTGCGGCCGTCTAACTTAGCCCCCATTTTCCAACAGTAACAGCACTAGAGGATCCTGTCTACTAAGCACCAGCCTCGAGTTGTAAACTCATATGCCTGGCACTATCTACAGGTCCACACTATGATGCATGCGTAGCAGACCTGTGCATAATAAATAAGGACTGCACCTGCCCCTGGTAATCTCCCTCTGAGAGTGAAGCCGAGATGGAAACCAGAAGAGAAAGGAATCCAAGTGCAGCCCTCAGTGCCCTCCGCGGCTCGGGAAAACCACCGTGTCTCTCCATTTTCTGAGGTAAGAGCTGGTCCACATCGTCTTCACAGTGCTGTGGACCCTATTGGGTCTATATGCACGACTCCACTCCAGCTTCTGAACCTCAAATCTACCTACCTGCAGGCCTTCACACTGACCTCATGGCCATGTTACCAGAACAACGGCCCCCTCAACACTTCAAGTTCCACCCGGGATCCACTGTTAGCGATGCTTTGGTGCTTTGAGGGAAAGCGTCTTATGTCTGTCCCCTGTCCTCCCTCAAGCGGTCACAATTACTTCTAATGTATGGAATCTCCCCATGAGTAACTGAAGAGGCAGGACCACCCCTGGCCGACTAGTGTAATAATCATTTTATTCCTTGATCCCATTTTGACTTTGAGTCATTCGTTCTCTGTACAGCAGCCAGATTGGTGTCTGTAGTACATAAACATAATTCAAACAATATACATTTTTTTCAGCCTACTACACCCTCCTTAATAGATACTGTGAAGATCCCCTGTCTGAGCTTTTAGCAACCTAGACTCCCTGCTACATGGCACTTGCTGTCTCTCCCTCTCTCCCTTCTCTGTTCCCTGTTCCCACAGTGCTGATACTCCACAGCTTTGAGCCATGTGTATCTGTCTCAGTGACCTTCTGGTCTGTGACTCTCCAAAGCATGCTGCATCCTCTCTGCTCTCCTGCGTGTTCATTGCTCAGCTTCCTCTGCCTGAAAAGCAATCTCACTGGGTTTGCTTGATGAATGCCATTTTCCATGCAGGAGAGAGAGAACGAGAGAGAGAGAGAGAGAGAGAGTGAGTTTAGCAATCATGAGAGCATCGCACTTTGGAACAGCTGCAGACAAACCTGGGCCTTCTCCTTCACTTACCCCACACGGCACACCCCACACCTGACCTCAAGGCCGTTTGCTTAGAGAAAGTGGACAGATGTCAGCCAGCATTGTCCCGAGTTACCGTGTGAAGAACTGACTCTCAAACCTCCACCTGCCAGGCATCTCTGATTTGCCCCCTGAAGTGAGGCCCCATAATCTCAGTAGGACACTGCCGACCCTCCTCAGCTCATCCCATCCCCCCTTCTCATATTACACCCACATGCTAATGCTCTAGGCCCCCACTTCCTGTGTTACAGCATGTTAATGTCTAGTCCCCGCTTTTCATGTTACACTGTGTTAATGCTCTAGACTGTTGCTTCTCATGCTACAGCATGTTGATGCTCTAGCAGCCCCCCTCCCACCTCTCATGTTACAGCCTGTTAATCTCTAGGCTCCCGCTTGCCATGTTACAGCATGTTAGTGCTCTATGCCTCCAATTCTCATGCTCCATCATGTGACTGCTCTAGGCTCTTGTTTCCCAATAGTTCTACCTAAGTGTGACCACAGTTCTGTAGAAGTGGACATGTTAAGTGGTCAGAGTGTCGGGAATGTCCAGAACGGTGCTCACGAATAGTAGGCCATTGTCTAGAGAGCTCGGCGCCGAGTTCCTCTTAGGACACTCTTTTGACTTCTAGCTTCCTGCAAAAAGTGAGACTTTCAGTATGAAAGTCTGGGTATGTGGCACAGGCCTCTGACTCCGACGCTGTGGAAGCTGATGCAAGAAGATCTTGAGGTCCAGCCCAGTCCACAGGGCGAATGTCATGGTTGGAATGCGGGTGGGCCCCCCAGTAATGTTTTGGACCCTTAGTTGATGCGAATGTTTGAAAAGGTCTGTGGCTTCTTTAGGCGATAGAGCCTTACCGGAGGGGCACCTCACAGAAGGCGGGTCTTGAGTTTTGGGTTGGCCAGTCCTACTCCTGGCTTGTCTCTTGCTCTCTCTGCCTCCATGGTGACAGCTTTAACCTGAACTACTCCCAGCTTCTGCTGCCCACTGTGCCATTTCTGCCATAACAGATCATGTCTCCTCTTTGGAACCATAAGCCAAAGAAATCTCCCTTTCTCCCTTGAGTTGTACAGGAGCATTGTCTCACGGCAGCAGCTACACCAGTGAGTGGTGTCTCGCTGCATCAAAAGCAGCACCAAGATGGGGAGTGACATATCTCCGCTGGTCCTAACTAGAGCGCAGGTGGGGCAGGTGGAGGCTACTCCGTGTCGCAGAGCTCAGGACGACACTGGCTATGTGCCAGGCCATGAGGAAATCGCTGCCTACTTTTCAGAACTGCTTATTATTGCAAGAGCAGGTAGTCAGAAGGAGGGCAGAAAGATGCAGACCAGACGGTCGTGCTGTACTGTGATTAATAGGATCTCACCTGGTTCCCCGCACGCGTGATTCTGAAGTGAGGCGTCAGCACGATGGTTTAACAAGCAAGCCACACATGGCATCACCTCAGAAGAAGGGTGGTCACTCTCAGATGCCGATGCTACTGGTGTGTTCAGGAAGCCCCGACTCAGGGCTGGCACCCGCTTTGTGAGGACACAGAGAGAAATGATGTTAAGGGTAGTATCTGTTCTCTCGGCTTCTTCCTGGGGTGCCCCGGAAGGTCGGTGAGCTGTAGACTCTCTCTAATGTATGATGTTCAGCATATCTGTCTGAAATTTTTCAGTACTGAGGTTGTGAATTTTAAAGAGTTCCTAAGTGCTTAGCGCCAGATCCTACAGCACTACATTTAAGCACCAGGATATCCAGGTGCCGGAAGCACCAGACCAGAGCGTGGGAGCTCAGAGGTCTCCGGTTGCTTTGTCTATGAAGCCTTTGGTGAACAGTGGTCCTTCTGTGTCGTGCCGTGTTAACAATCAGACAACAGAGAAGCCGGGACACTGGGTATAAAGTGGCTGCAGGACAAATCACGAATAACCCAACCCAGAGAAGTGTTCTGACTCTAGGAAGTGTTCCCCATAAGTGTCATTGCTGAATCCGTCAGATGCACAGAATGAAGTCAGTCTGGCATCCACCAGTCCCTGCCGAAACAGGACCTTCCTCCTACATAGCAACAATTGAAGACGTCAATAAGACACGGTCTGAAAATAAACCCCAAACACAGCCTGTTTCTGAAACCCTGTCAGGCAGTCTGAGGGGCACAGTTGGGGGAGCCTGATATCCCAGGCGTTTGCCTCAGTATCCAGAGTGATGCAAATGATGTCCAGGCATGGACCACCACGTGAGCAGCAAGTCAGCAGAGAGCCCGGAGGAGGGTTACCTCGCTGTGACTAACAGTACTGCCTCTTTCGAAGAAGCTAATGCTGAAAAGCACAGGCAGAGCTATGATCTGTTTCTTCCAAGAGTTTAATCAAAATCCAGTGGCCACGTCAAGCACCTGTCAGACATCAATGTTCTCATCTTTGAATGCAAGGGTAGAGCTATGCAAGATGTTCCAGGATCAGAAAGTCCCATTCGTTTCCACTTGAAGGGAATGAGAATGAGGAGGTGAAAAGCCCATGTGTTCAGCAAAGACTTCTGATATGTCCTCTGGACATGTAAAACATCTGACACGGACAGATCCTTTAGAAAGTCTGTGTCGTCTTACAGACGTCATTCTAAACACTGGGGAGGTGCCGGCCTGGCCTAAGCAGGGAGAGAGAAGGAAATGCATGTGTGGTGATTGAGGCATCAAAGGTCACTCATAAAGCCACGGAGGCCCCACTCACTCTGAGATGGCGCCTTGCTTGGCTTACAGTGGATTCAACCCACAGAGCCATCTTGAGCCCTTCAGAGTCTGAGATACAAAGGTGGTATCGATGCTGCCTTTCTCGTCCAGTGAAATAAAGAAGTTCCATTCTTTGTCACTGACAACATCTATGCTACAGCTCAGGGGAGCTCTGGAGGAGGCAACACGAGAATCAGATAACACACAGAGAGACCAGTAAATGCAAATGTGTTCACTTCTCCCCTGGTGCTACTGGTTCTGACCTGCTAACAGCAACGACTGAGGGCCAGTACTCGGTGTCCACAGATAGTGTTCACGTTTCTGACATGCTAGGTTCCATGAAACATACATGAGTCTTGTTAGTTTATGACTTGAAAGATGATTTGGGTGAAAATACAAAATGACGTATTTAGCTCACAGACTATGACCATGAAAGAAAACTGTGTACCCTAAACCTGCATATCTAGTCCTAACAGCATAGTGGAAAGAAGTTGGTGAGCATCAGTCACCCCACAGTGACACTTGTAGTGCAGGGTTTGGAAATGCAAGCGGCTCAGTTCCAGAGGCTAAACAGGAAGAATGTTAAAATGCGATTACTTAAACACTCACTGATCAGATCATGTTGTAGGGATAAAGTTTTCCCAGAAGCAATACTGCCAAAGAAACCAATGTACAGTACAAAAGAGAACACATTTTATTCAACTTGGCGCATGCGTCTCCTTGCATAGGACTTCAGACTAAATCCACAAAAGAAGCACAGGATGGCCATGTTTCTTCATGAAACAGTGTTTACTGGAAATCGGCAGCTGCAGTGAACAGGAAGTTGCCCTTCATAAATGTAAAATAAATGTCTTGGGAAATGAATGGGATGACTTATACCTTGGGAGGAGACTCCCCATCTTCCCATGTCCAGCCTGTGATGGTATTATCACCCAATTATGCCTTTGGAATTCTTCCCCTGACTCCCATAAAAGACTCCCAGTTTAAATGCATGAATTTTAATTAGACACATCTGTACATATTTATACCGAAAGGTCTTATAGTACAAATAATACTTATATAGTATCTTCTATCCAAGTGCATAAAATTCCTTATTAACCAAATAAATAAAGCACGGAGTGCTATTAGCTATGAAAACTCAGGCCTCTCTTTTCCACTCACAAACACCGTGATGATCATGTCTGCTGATCATGTCACAGCACACATGCTGAATTCCTTGCTTAGCTTGAACTCTTAGTCTCCCTTTTAAGAAAGAAAATGTCTTAAGTTCAACTGTGAGTCAAGACGTGGTATAGACAGTCTTTTGCTTAATAGCCACACAATACAATTAACCCCACTGAGAAAGGAATTGCTAGATGGTAAACTTACTGCCTTGGGTCACCCTGGCTTCTTGCAGATGCTTTGTTACAAACTTATTTTCCATCTCACCATCTTCTAGAGGGATTATTTTTTCTCTGTGTAGCCAAGATGCTATGATCAGAGAAACCTGAGGAGTAGCCCGCTGTTTGCTTATGTTTAATCAGTTTGTTCTCTTGCCTTTCTTCCCCTGACTTTGGCCTTGATTACCCACATGGTTCTGAATACACCCATGTCTGAATGCACACAGTGGTCTACCCTTGGCTCCAGGCTTACAGTGGACTCTAGAAGCAGGGGACTCCCAGCCCCCTATGCTCCTGTCAGTTCTCTCTGAGCTATCTGCAATGTTGGTCATATTCTCTATTTTAATTATCTTCTGCTTAGAGCTGAAACTTAGCCCTGTACTAGCAAAGGCAGAAGCTTGGAGTCCATGCCTCAGCCTGAAAGGAATCTTTAATTTGTAGCAGCGCAATGCCCGGCGCGCACAGGGTCGAAGCAGAAGGTCCCTGAACAGCTCAGCTCCACTCAAGCCAGCTTGATGTGCTCACAAACGAACCACTTTTCTGCTCACCCAGAGTGGCGTAGTTTGCCAAGACAAAGGCCATGCATGAGTTTGCCTCAAAGGAGTTCAGCTACTTCTGTCACAGACAGTCAAAACAATGGGTTTCTGCATGTTAAATTGGCATCCAGCATTCATTAGTGTAACTGGCTGGGCAGCATGCAGATCAGCCCAAGCAGATCCAGTGCCAGTCTCCTCTGCAGAGTGGGGTGGATACAATTATTCTCTTCCAGGAGAATATGTTACTGTCATGTCAAATTACTCACCTTCTGCAGGGGACGAGAAGCTTGAAAAGTATTTCTGCTTCTGTATGGACTGAATTTTTGTCACAATAAAAGATAGAGAAAAAATTTTTTATCTCCTTCCAGAAAAGTCTATTACATTAGTTGATGCTATGATTAGAGAGACAGTGACTTAAAACTCCTGAATATCAAAGAGAGGAGAGAGCCCAGAGCCATCCCGGCTGCTCGGAGCTCTGGCTAAATGGGAAGCGCAGAAGGATGAGTCTCCTTTGAGCTCTTGGGGCAGGAAGAAGATCTTTGATCTGCATGCCTGCATCAGAATTCTGATATGTTACAGGCATTGCCACAGTCCGCTACTGGAGGCTTTTGGAAATGCCAAAAGATAGCTGGCACCACTAGAGGCACTTTGACCTTCACATCCTGGAAGCAGTTCGATGGATCCTTCATTGAGAATTTTCATCAGTATCTTCTGGGGTTAGTCTTGGTCCCCAAGCTCCTGAGACCTGTGTGCAAACCATGTGACACACCCATGCAAGGACACCACACCCATGAAAGGACGCTGTACCCATGTAAGGATCCTATATCCACGTAAGGAGGCTATATCTATGTAAGGACTCTGCACCAATGTAAGGTCGCTGCACCATGTAAAGACACTAGTGTTGACCAGTTTCCTCAGTATCAGACTACCTTATGCTGGCGTGCTGCAAATGTACTCTGGCTACATTGCTTATGAATTGACAGAGACCATGAAGACTACTCACAGTGTCTTATGAGAGCAAAACATTGAGGCTCACCAGGGAGCCCCGAAAATGCGTTTTCTCTTCATTAAGTAGGAAGATCCATAATGATTTAATTACACAAATTAGGTCTTTCCTATTTATCAAGACTTTTAGAAGAACGATCCAAACAAAAATATTATTCAATGTGAGATAAAGTACCTCGAAGACAATGCAGCTGACAGATGAGGCATTTTAAGAATCATCTGCTAATATAATCTTACTTTACAAGATGTTTTTAGCAAGTCATCAAAATTCATGAAACAAGAAAAAAAAAACACCTATGCCCAAATCACAGAGAAAGCGTCATGCAGGAAAGCACCTGCCGGACTCACGGTCCACTGCCCACAGTCTTCACTGACAGGAAGGCTGGAAGACTGGGAGGTGGATGTGATGCTGGATGAATGAGTCAATTAATTAATTAGTGATCATTTCCATTCTGATTGAAGCAGGCAAGCTAACCCATAATGGGGAGAGATTGCTTAGTTATCTAACGTGGAGTGCAGTAAGCTATCCAAGTGAGACTGAAGAGAGCTTGCGAAGCTGGCGGGACGCCGCGCGTATGTTCTCCACATCACGCTCCAGATGGCTCAGCTGCCACTGACTGCGGAACCCCTGCCACAGACCCGAGGTACCTCCACATGCCACTCAGTCGATCTCTGCACAGCTTTACCTGCTATTGCTTCCACTGCCTATTGCTTGCTTTCTTCAAAATCAAGTTAATTCATATATAGCAGCTAAATGAGGACAAATAACAGTGCCATGAAGACCCCTCTTCTGCCCCTCACGATGCTCTCTCAGCAACTGATGACAGCGTACCCGGTGCTTTCCTGGTTTCTGACGGTTCTGTTATCTGTGGAACTTACATGTGCTTCATCTGGAGCAAATGCACACATGGCAAATCTTAGTCTACAGCAAGTTTAACCCATCGCATAGTATTCATTTCATGAGCATGTTTTTACTTTAAAATTTTTTGACAGATATTAAATTATCCCAATTACAATTCACAAAATAAAAATAAATTGAAATCATCCCTATTTCACCTTTCCCAATTTTTTTGTTAATGAATTTTGCTCTCTGACAAGTTAACAATTGCATGTAATATATTCTGACTAGTCTCCTCTCTACCTTTCCTTTCTCCCCATCCCTGCAAGTCTTCCTCCCACATTCATATCTTTCTACGTGATCTGTTCTTAGGAATGTCTGAGAGCATAGAAAGATCCCCCTTAGCTACAGGCCAGGCATTTTGACCCCAGGCTGTTGACTGCAGGTTGCTCATTAGTTCTTGGTGGGTCCCGTGGTGTTTTCCTGAGTCCGTAGCTGGCTGTTGGTTATTCCACCAATTCCTCTCCTATGGGCTCATGGCTATCATAAGCAGTTCAGTTTTGAAGGATGGAGTTTCACAACTGTTTTCCCTGTCTTCTGGCTCTTGCATTCTCTCCTCTTCCTTCTACAGAGGCTCCTGGGCCTTTGGGGTGGTATATCTGACTTCTAAAGTTGATGCTCAATGGAACTTGCTCTCCGCCTCTGGAGCTGTCATGGTTCCCTCTTTATCTCGAGCCCCTTCGAGGAGAGACTCCCCCACTCCTTTCTCTGTGGTGTGATCCCTGGGGACCTAATTGATGTTCCTCGAAAGCCAAGGACTCTTCATATATTCTGCCAGACTGGCCTCTATCTCAAATACACAGCATTACTCAATGGGTTTAAAGGTTAGTAACGACTGGGTAGTTGGATACTGTCATCTGTTTCATGTACCAGCTGCTGCGGGTTCTCTGGGGTCTGTGATTCTCACAATCCTGGGTTCCTGGCATGATTCACAGTACCAGACCTGGGTTCTTTCCTGTAAAGTGGGCCTTAAATCCAACTGGAAAGCAAGTGGTCATCGCCATAACATTTATGCCACTTTGTACCAACAATCTTTGTTTAGGTTGCCCTTGCTGTGGAATTGCTTAGCCAAGAATTGTAATACACGTTAGCAAATTGTTTCCTTGTGTTTAAATTGACTGTCACCTTCCTGGATGTTTGTAATATAGTGTCTTCAGGCCATCACTGTTAAGAATATATATCGCCATTTATTTTTCTCTCTTCAGTTCTGCTCACCACCTGCATTGTAATAAACACCTGCAGCATCTGGAGATGCTCATACATCTATTTCATCTAGGTGAAATTATTTTCATATTGCATTTCTTTTCACCATGCTGGGGATTATACAAGCTACATAAGCACTCTACCTCTGGGATACAAGATTCATGTCACTAAATCATTGTTTCTATTAATATGCAACTAGTTACTTTCCTTATTTAATGCATGAAGATGATTTAAATACCAAAGATACTATATTGCTAGTCACTTACTCCCAAATTAGTTTTACATGTAAGAAATATTTTCCATCTCCAGCTCCTCATGGTGGATTTTGTCCCTTGAGTTCGGGACAGTATGGAAGTCATATGGCACCATTAGCCCTGCCCAGGGGCCTCCTGCTAGTTATAATGCCTGTGTTGTGACTTACAGGACTAAGGACTCATGACAAAGTATGACAAATGCATTCCTATGTGTGCATTCATCCATTGGTCCAGCTAAATGCATTCTCCCTCTCTGGTTTCTGCTCCACCTGTGATCTATGTCATTAGTAAGAGTGTCCAAAGCAAGGTCCCCATTCTCACAGAGTTGACGATCTGCCCCACACTGTGTGCACCCAAAAGTGTACAGAAACTAAGAATACAAGGACTATGTACCAGTGAAAGTAGGAAGTGTGTCAAATCATACTAGTGCTTCGACTGGATAGGAGAGCTGCTCCTCTGCTCTTTCCTATGTTTCCCTTGAACATCGCTGCCAATTGTGCATCAGGAACTAGGAAGTCTTGGAAAAACTCCCACAATACAGCTTAAAGGAGAGACTTCATTGGAGTAAAAAAAAAAACTTCCTGTGCTGGAGAATGCTAAGTATTAACCCCAGCAGCTCTTCCTCCAGCATCTCACAGGAAGCTGTGGATAGGCACGGCACCTGGGTACTCTGCTCACAGCAGTAAGATGGGGAGCCAGCTCTGTGGTGGTGTGAGCTTGGAAACTGCTGAGTACCTCAGAAATACTGAGCCTGCAGAAAGGCCAGACTGTGGGGAAAAGTGGTCATTCTCCTTGGCACCAGCTTTCACTGGCTTACAACCAAGGAAGTGCAGAGTGAGCTGCAAAAATGTTCTAGAAGTGGAACTGGTGTACCTAATAAGTTTGTATGAGCTGAAATAAAAAAAATGTTCTAGAAGACATCCTGCTCCTGGCACTGCCTTTCGGGGGACACTAGCATATTCAGGAACTTACACAACTCTACTCAGACGCTTACCGTAGCACACTGCAACAGTCCTGACTTTTCATGACTGTTTCAAAGGGTCTGACATCTATGCTCACCTCCTGAGTAGAGACAAGGACATTGCACCTGGGAGGAGGGTAACTGCCAAGGCACCACTCTGTGTGCTGGGGAGATGCTCAGTGGTTAAAGTCCTTGCTTCACAAATAAAAGAATCTGAGTTCAGATCCCATACACAGATAAACAGACTTAGGGCTCCATTTTAATTCCAGCCCTGGAAAGCAGAGCCTGGGAATCTCTACAGCAAACTGGCCAGCCAGACTAGTCCTAATGACTGCTCTAGGTTTAATTAGAGACACAACCATAAAATGGAAAAGTGATTGAGAATGATTGTTAATATCATTCTTGGACCTCCACAGGCACACACACTCAAGTGCACTTGTGTACATATATCCACACACACACACACACACACACACACACATACATATGCACTGCATACACACATATGTGAAAGAAAAAAGAAGTGACCCCCTGTGACTTGACTTTCAAGGCTTAATGAGCATTGGGTTTTCCCACCAGGTCTTCCTAAGGATACAGATGTGATGGACACACAGCGACGGGGACTGTGTACATGTGTCCCATAGGCAGCCCACTAAGGGTCCAATGACATCAGGCCCAGCTGTAGACCTGGGAATAGCCTCAGCCCAGCTGCAGGTGGAGAGACACTGAGCAAGGATCTCACAGCTCTGCCAAGGGAAACTGGCAGATGAAGAACTCATACACAGTGACTCTTACTTCCGAAGTCCTCATGCACTGGAACATTTTATCAGACACTCATGACCAAATCATGGGATAGTTTCCTGGCCTCAGCAAAGAGCTGCCTGAATGTCTTTCCCAGGGATTCTGCACTCTTGTTCAGGCTCCAGTACACATGTTGTATGGTCCCTGGGGAAAGGCAGGGAGATGACGAACATGTCTTCATCATAGGTCTTGTGTGATTGAAAGCAGGAACCCAGGGAAAATTTACCAGCCAAGAGTGGCAATAGGGCAGACTGGAGGATAGTGTATCAGTAAGCTCTGACTGGGTGCAACAGTGGTGGGCATTTTAATGAATGCCTCATCCGTGTCTGTAAGGACATGCCATGGCATGTATACCTGTCACTCACACTCATCCATGCACAGTGATCAAAGGCAAACCACAAATCTTCTGTAATCACTAGATGATTAAAATATTTTATATTTTAAGTGAATTTTAAAAATTCAAATAAAGTGGCACTTTTGTGTCTGCCTAAGGTAGATATGCAGACATGAGATTTTCCTCTCTGTCTGAAACAAATGAAATGAACCAAGACCTGAAACTGTGGATTTTAGAACCTCAGACTTTAGACAAGGAAAGACACTGTCCCTAATGCGGGAGAGGCTGAGACTTGCCACCTCATGGCTTCACCACATTTTCAGAGCTCCAAAAATGGCAACCAAGGCAAAATTGGATGGTTTCCCTGACTGGAGGTAGCAATGGCAGAACTGAATTTTTTTTTTAATTTTAATTCAATTGCGCACACGCACACACGCATGTGCGCGCGCGTGTGTGTGTGTGTAGAACCACGGACGAATTTGGGAACCACCATGGACGCCTCCACCTCCTCCTTGTTTACTCTGCCTGGGGATTCACAAGCTCCGCCCTACCAGGACCAGAAACGCAGGCCACCTCCGCTTCCGCCTGGCATCTATACGTGGGGTCTAGGATCCGAACTCAGGACCTTCCGCCTGCAAGGCAGAGGCTTAACCCTTGAGCTACCTCTCTGGCCCCAGAACTGAATTTTATCTATGACAAGCATGATAATGATAATAATGATGAAGGTGATGATGATGACTATGATGATGATGAGGAGGAGAGGGAGGAGGAAGAAAAGGCTGATGATGGCAATGATGACAATGATAACATTAATGTTGATGAGGATGATGACACCGATGATGATGATGACTGAGATAAACAGAGAGACAGAGCCAGGGAGAGCTACATGATGATGATGAAGAGAGAGTTCGATGATATTGAAAAAGAGAGAAAGAGAGAGAGGTTGAGAGAAACAGTGAGAGAAAGAAACCTGGACATTTGCAAAGGTGAACTCCATTGTTTCTCTAGGTTCTTCTTGATATAGTTATCTTTTAAAAAATAATGTTGAATAAAAAAATCCCAAGAAAAGAGTGGGCAGAGGACACAGCAGCAGCTGGAGGGGAAGCAGCTCTGCCCCGTAGTGCAGCAAAGGCCAGTGGATAGCTCTCACAAGAAGCCATGCAAGTGCAGAGAGAGCAGAGCGGCATCTGCAAAGCCCTACAGCAAGGAAACCCCTGTCACCCCAGAAATAGTGTCTACAGAATGCCATCTCCACAACCCAGGAGACATGAAGACATTCTCAGGAAGAGAATAAGCACCTCCATGATTGTCAACGAGAAGGCAAACAGAGCCAGGCTACCAGTGTGCAGCCTGATGTGTAGTGATGATACTAGGTTGCTCCAGAACACAGAGACCAAGAACACGTAGGACAAGGTGCAGCATGGGCTAGAGACAGATCACAGAGGCACACCGAATGCCACCAACCACCACATTGAGCACAATAGCTTTAAATGTTCTTGGTACTCAGGCTGAATTATCCCACTGTGTGAAAAGACAAGACCCATCTATGTGCTGCCTGCAAGAAACGCACCTCTAATGCAAAGGAAATTTGTTTAGAAGGAAAGCATGGGCGCAGCAGACATATAGCTACAGCTTCCATCCAAAAGGAATGTGATGGATTATGCTAATACCAGAGAAGGATTTCAAATTGACAGGGACAAGAAAGGTAGTTATATAAAGCTAGGAAGTAAATAACTCATAAAGATATAACTGTTTGACACAGGCACATGTCTGTTACAGCAACTCTTGCAAATGTCTCAAGACTCAGGAGGGAATTTTGCTGACCCCTCTATTAAGTCAGAAACCTGGTGGTCTAAAACAATATCAGAAGAAAGCATTAGAAGAAAAGAAAACTACATTGTAACACATTTTCCTCAGGAACATGATAGCAATATTTTACAAAATTTAGCAAATTTATAAACTTTAATCCAATAATGCATAAATGCAGAAAGCAGCAATAGCAAATGCAGGGTTGACTTGAATCTATCAATGCAATTGAAAATGTCAGGAGAGAAAGAGAAAGAGAGAGAGAGAGGAGAGAACCCAAGAGGAAGAAACAGAAGCATATAATGGTCCGACCCCCAGTTTGTCTGTAATTTTTAAAATTATTCAGTGAATCACATGAGTTTCGACACTGTATTAGAACATTAGTATTATGGCTCTATGCTTGATGACTCTGCCTAGCTGCAGTATAATTTGAGTGTTCTTCATGTATTGAGGCAGAGAGGGCTAAGCTATGGTGTTTGAAAGTTGGACACATCCCGTGTATTTTTAGCTTGTGGTACCTTCAGCTTATAAAGGACTTATCAGGAAACAACCATGTTAGAAATCAACACGTGTTGATCCACTTTCCTTTTCAGATGTCCTCTCTCCCAGGGCAGTGCAGAAGGTAGAAGGGGCTTCTTCACTTGGCATGAGGCATCCACCAAAGTCTGAAGCCGAACACTTTATGGGGAAAGAGACTTGAGCCCAGGCATTTTCACTAACAATTTGACTTTTGGCATTGAGAGTCTTGTGCAATCAGATGAGTTAAAGAACCAGGGAGCCTGCTGGAAATGAAAAATAAAACTGCACATGGAAAGCCTGTTATGTCTACAAAGAAGATTTCTGACCCAAGTTCTAACAGACTAATTCATGGATTTAAAATAAATGTAAAAATTAGTCATATTTCTGTGTTAGCAATGGTATTTTTCTTCCATGTTATTACTTTTCTCTGGGGTTCCCAGCCTCTGCCTTCCAGGGCCAGAATTACAGGTCACTACCATATCTGCCTGACATTTTTGTGTGGAATATGGGGTTCTGAACTCAGGGCTTTATGCTTGTGAGGCAAAGACTCTTTAAGCACTGAGCCATCTCCCCAACCCAGCTCACATATTCTTAAACTGGTTTGATTCACTAGGTGACCACAAGTTTGTGAAAAAAAAAAACACATATGGTGTCTGATGCTCAACAAGACTATTCTGGGGTGATTTGATCAAGATGGAAGCTATAGGCATCCTGCAAAGTCAAAGGAAGAAGCTGCTGCATGAGAGAAATCAGAAAAGCTGTGCTAAGGATTTCAAATTTCCCAGTGTTTAATATAAAATAATCACTTAGAAAAAACTCAAGAAATCTCCAGAGACAGACGCTTCAATAAAAGCAATGAAGGTAAACATGAAAGTGGTAGCTTTGTGGCCAAAGACTTGGTCGTGCATCTGAATTTGGATCCTCAGGACCCACATAAAGCTGGATGCAATAACACGTCTGTAACCCCTACACACTCATGGTAGGATGGGAGGTGAAGACAGGAGAATCCTCAGGAACTCTCATGCCAACTAGTGATGAACATCAAGAGACCGTGTCTCAGGTAAAGTGGAAAGTGGGGCCCAGCACCCACAGGTGTCCTCTGATCAGCACATGCCTGCCATGGCATATGCATGCCCACACGCATGCCAGTACTTATGAATGTCATGCACAAACACACACCGAAAGGAAAAAGTGTCAAGGCAATGCAAGTGTAAGGGCAAATGGCTCTTCTCAGCTCTTACCTGCATGTGGTCCCCGTGGAGCCACATTCCTCCCCAGGGGCCACCCCCTCCCCACACTGAGGCTGGTCATGGAGCTGTGCATCCTGACTCGCTTCCACAGGTGGCCCACTCTGAGGACCTGGGGCATTTACAGGGAAGAGAGCTGCTATACTGCAGAGACTTGGGGGAAGGAGACGCTGCCTTCCGTCCCTCGCCCAGGAACTCTGTTCTTTCCAGTTTTGATCATTAGGTTAATCTACTGGAAAATTAATATGTGTTCTATATTTCAAGTGCTGGAAAATGGCCCTTTCTTCGTTGTTCTCAGCTACAGCTGCAAGGAGCTGAAATTAATATCACCTCTGAGCATGGCCAGGAACAGGGAAATTGCTGGGTTTCCATGCAAGGGTGCAAGTGCCCTTTCCTGGAGAAACCACGGAGACCACTCCATTCATCCTCCAAACAAGACAAGGGAATCTGAAAGTGACCTCTGGTGTTTGGAGATCTGATTGCCCTATGTGCATCTCGGCTGTTCTTAGTTTCTGTCTATCCAACCTGAGACAGACAGTGTCACGTGGCATTACAGAGCTACCTGAGAGTTAAAAAGTCACCCACAATTCTGTGATTCACTGGAAAATACACTGGGGATCTGTATGCTCTGGAACCTCTCCTGGGAACTTGCACCGTGCATGCCCCTTCCTTTCAGGCACCTGGGCATATTCACTACTCAGGACATGGGCTCCTGCACAGCACAGCACAGCACACAGGCTCCTGCACTACACTGAACACATGCACACCTGCACTGCACAGAACACACACACACACATGCACCTGCACTGCATAACATACACACACACTTGCACTGCATAGCACATACGCACCTGCAGTGCTGCACTGCCCACACACACACCTGTACTGCATAACACACACACACACCTGCACTGCACAGCACACACACGTACACACACACACACACACATACACATCCCTGCATTGCACAGCACATGGGCTTCTGCATGGCACAGAGATACCTATACTACACACACACACACACACACACACACACACACACACAAACCTGCACTGCACAGCACACACACATAACTGTACTGCACAGTATACAACCACCTGCACTACACAGCACACACACACACACACACACACACACACACACACACCTGCAGAGTGCATGGGCACCTGCACTGCACAGCACACTGAGAACATGTCGCACCAGCCGGAACAGGACCCTGTTTCTCTCTGTTAACCTAGCTTCTATAGTTGTGGCTGTTTCTGCAGCACCAGTGAGTACTGAGCTAGCTGAGGTTTGCTGGGATTATCACTTCCCTCATGAAGGAGTAATAGGTTTAGCCAGGAAAAGGAACAACTGACCACTAGTTTGAATTCACACATCTCCCTGCAATGGAAGTCATAAGAGAAGAGAGGGTAGGAAATATCTCCTAAATTCTTAGTTTAAAAAAAATCTGAGTACATCTTTGCATACTAATCAAAGAAGAATCTGGGGTCGGTTCCTTCCAATCCATTTTCTGCAGGTTATTCCCAACACTTAGTGCACAGATGACTAGTTCCCCTGAGATCCACCTTCCCCTCCATCCTCAGTGGGTATTAATCAGATGTTTAACTACACGGTCTATATTTCCTCTCCTTTTCTGTAGACTTTTCTGTGACCCTCACAGCACCTGTACCCTGGCTGGAGAGAACAACTTCCTCTCCACGTCCTAGCAATGCCCAGCGCACAGGCGGCACAGACCCTGTGGAACATCCCAGGCTCCGGGCATTCTGCCACCGTGTGCTCCACAGCATTTGCTAACCAGGCTTTTGAAAGGTTCCATGTGAGCTCAAGAGCCCAGCATCTTAAAGCGACTCTCCCCACACGGAGATCAAGAGTCAAGATCAGCCCCTTCCTCGGACCCTGGCTCTTGCCTAACCCACACTTGTGAGAGCAGACACAAGAAGCCACTCACATCTCACTCGTGGCTTCCTTGAGTGCTGTTCCAGGGCGTCTCCAGGTTGAGTGTCAGAATGGGGACAAGACCTCCCTGGCAGGCTTCTCGGCGCCGCCTCCTCTGCTAGAGGAAACATTCACGGAGCCTCATTTTTGCTTCACTCAGTGTCTAGTTGGGAAGGTAAGCTTCTTTCTGATGCTTGCATCTGACTCTCCTGCTAGCCTCAGGGGCTCTCAGGGCTGGAGCAGGGTGGGCTTGTCTGTTGGCAGCACCTGGGATCTGATAAGGACATGGATTAAGGAGTGAAGAGTGATTTGATCTTGTTTCACTTGGGTGTCCAGGGAGGTGTGTGTGTGTGTGTGTGTGCGAACTCATGTGTGTACAGGCATGAGTGTGGACGAACTGAAGAAGGATAATTAAATGTCTAGGGCAATTTAGCATCCTCTCTTTCCTTTTCTTTTTTTGGCCTTTGCTATCTGAATTGAAAGCATATATTTGGCCTGGACCCACTGCTAAGTGCTCCTGATAGTTCTGGCAGGCTGCCTGATGAAGTACCAGCTGCGCAGGTACCAGAAGAGAGCCTGCCAGCTCATATCACGGAGAAATTAGTGCGCCTGTGAAACCTACACCTTCAGAACGACAAAGAGAAAGGCTCCGTCTCTCCTGGAAGGGCTTTCACATGCGTCCTACACGCACAGTGTGGATGGACGAGGAAGAACAACTTTAAAGTAGGCTAAGAACACACAGGTGTTCATGTGGATTTGGCCACGGTCACTACTGCTGCCTTGCCACGACCATGTTTGCTATCTCCTCCTGGATGAACTTTGTAGAAGAAGCGATGACAACCAGCAGGAAGACTGTGTTTCTTTTTATACTCACTGACTGTGGATTCTACTCACATTGTGATGAGGGGAAAACATGGGTTTGCAAACATATTGTCTGCAGATGTTTCCTTGGGTTCTGTCAGCTGATCCTACTGATTACTGAGGGAGCAGGCTGCACTGCAAAAGGGGTGGGTCTTTCCAAGCATGTATGCTTATGTGTATGTCTGTGCACATGTGTGTGTCTTTGCACATGTGTGTGCATGTATGTTCTTGCTCAAGTATATGTGTGCGTGTGTATTATGCATATGTGTGTATGTGAATATGTGTGTCCATATGTATATGTGCATGTAAATGTACATGTGTGCATGTGCATGTATGCACGTGTGTGTGCCTGTGCTTGAGTGTGCTGAATAACACAAAGCAAAGCACAAAGCGAGGACTACCGAGGGCTCTTTCTCCTTCTTTGCAGATGGGCTGGCAGCTTTGCACATTCCTTTCTGGCATCCACAAGTCAGCTCTTGTCCTTTTTGTTTCTTAATCCAGAAAGATCTGAATGGGAAAACTACTGCCCGGAAGAGAAGCCGCAAGTGCACTGTAGGACTCGTTCAACCTCCCACACTTTCTCATGTTTTTGGCCTTCGTTAAAAGCTAAAAATAAAAATAAGAAAAGAAATCAGGAACACCAACTCATTGGCTGTGACGATGGGAAGAGCCGTGATGAGAGCACCTCAGAGTGCAGGCAAGAACCTCTTCCACTTCCATGTCTGTCAGAAGCTCTGGGTGGCCTGAGGGTGACGTCATGAGAGCTGCACCTCCTCTGCCCAGCAGTTCCTGGCTGCAGAAGAACAAGCAGGAAGAGTGACGTCCACGTGACATCCCATCTTCCCAGAGACACTGATCCAAGACACCCAGAGAGCCCTCTGGCCGATGATCGCCTGTGGCCAGGCAGGTAGACTGAAGAAAGAGCCCTTCCCCCCAACCTACAGGCAGACTGTGATTTTGGATGTGGTTGTTGAAATTTTTTCTGCATATTGCTGATAAATTCATGACCAAAAGGCTTAAGGGAACAAGGGATTTTACTTTGTCTATAATTATCTGACTATAGTGTCCTGTCCAGCTTGGCAGGAGAGCCCACCCAACACCAGGGGCAGAGGAAACTGGCCACACCATATCCACATAACGGCTGAGAGGGACAACTCTCACTTGCCAGACCAGCATGTCTGGCCAAGTGTACAGAAGGAGGCCAACTTCCTTCATCAACTCCCTCCATCTTACTCACCTGCACCAGGACTAGTCCTGCCCGCCGTGGACTGGTCTTCCCCATCTGTTAGACAATCTCCTGCAGGATTGCTCAGGGCTGAACTCAACTACTAATTTCTCACAACTGTGCCCAGAGCTCAGTCTTCAGTTGCCAAGTTGACACCAACTGTGACATGAGTAGTAGAGCTCGGGGTGTTGCTGACTGGTTGGGAAGACTGGTCGGGAAGACATGGGCTTCCTTGACAAAACACGTGATCCCCAAAAACGTTGCAGACAGGGCATGTGGGAGGGACAGGGACAGCAGCAAATGGTCTTCAGAGCTGTTGGAACTGACGGAGAAGCATCACTTGCTCTACTGCCTTAAACCTTTCTCTTTGTAGCATTGCCTCTGTAGAGCAAAGTGGATTGTCCACAACAAACACAGCACACGTGGTCACTGTCTGATCTGTCCCACTGAGCAGAGATGAACTAGAAGAGGAAAGCAAGGTTACAGACACGTGGCATGGAATTCACAAGTCTGTTTTCAAAGCGTGCCTTAGCAAGTACTCACAGTGACCCCGAGGCCTTGAAGAAGAGGGAGCAGCAGAGTAAAGCCAGCATGCCAGAGCTGAGGCTTCTGGGCACATATTTGCTTCATGCACAAGGCTTCACTGCCTGAGCAAGAGGGGACAGGTCATGAAGCAAAGCAGGGGAGACAGAAAGCAAAATAAAATGGCCACACAATCCGTAGGTGTGACGCCATCCAGTAGCAAAGGGCTCTGTGTCCCCACTTCTGACAGAGATTGTGGGTCAAGTTAGGCAATTCTAAGACTGTGTGCTACTTAAGAATCTAAGGAGGCAGAATATCAGCTAGACCCAAGGATAGGCCATTCTCCCCAGGGGAGGGCTTCACACACATCCCCTTTAATGGATGCAAAGACTGAGGCCCAGTCTAGAGGAAGGCTGATGGTGCGATGGCACGTGTCATCATCCTCCAGGAAAAGTAAACAATTCCAAAAAGAATGTACCCATCAAAATATCACAAAAAAATCTTACTATCAGGGGTGGTGGCTCGTGTCTGGAAGTACAGCACTTGGAAGGCTGAGGCAGGAGGATTGTCATGAGTTCAAAGAGCCAGTATGGGATTCAAAGTGAGAGCGTGCCTAAAAAAGAAAAAAAATCCTCTCAAAATTATCTAGAATTGTCTATCAAAAATCTAAGAGGAACAGTTACACAAGAGTTTATGGTCTCTCCCCAAATCAGAGAGACAGGCTGTTCATGTCCGAAGGAAATATGTCACTCAGCAGATGCACAGAGTCCATTGCCTATGTGGCCTTTGTCATCAGAAGCATTCCCCACACCACTGTGCAGCACCCCTCTGTCTTCTGCCACACACCCCCTATTCTTCTGCAGCTTTCCTGTCCAAGTGTGTAATTTTCCTGCCCTTGGAACCTTCATGGAAAATCATCTCATTGAAAGTGAACTGAAATCACACTGTCTGTTCTAGTGTCATCATGTTTATTTTAATGTCCCTAGAATGCTATTCTCATGAGCTGGAAAGATGGCTCAGGGGTTAAGCCTTTGCCTTGTAAGTACAAGAACTTGAGTTCAGATCCCAGATCCGACACAAAAACACTGGGCAGTAATGGCAGTGGCTTGCACTTCAGGCCCTAAAAAAGTCAGGCCTGGGAATTCCCAGAGCAAAGCAATAAAGGTGGTAGAACAATCCAGGATGATTCTGGATGTCATCTTTGGGCCTCCACAGGCACACGCAGTCCCCCCTTGTATGCATGCCTACATGTACACACAACACTACATATGCAATAAAAAAGAACACTGTTTTCATATCTCTGGCCATGCCCTTTCTAACTTTGCTTCTGTCTGTAGTGTACATGCTGGAGGGGTGAGTCTATAGTACTGTGCTAATAAGAAGTAGCTTGTAATCTTACAAGTAAAACTTTGAACTTCTCAATGATATCATGTGCAGACTTGTCTTTGATGGTCTTCATTGTGTTGAAATATTTATATCCTAAGCCTGATGTATTGTTGGGGAAAAACATTAAATTTTTTTCATTATTTGTGGCAATTATTGAGATGATCATATGGTTCTGTAGCTCATTCTTTCTTTATGTATGTATAAGTAATTGTACAAGTACATAATGTGTGCATGAGTGTGCACATGCATATGTGAGTGCAATGTGTGTATATGAGTGGGTATGCAATATGAAATGTGTGCATGAGTGTCATATGCATATGTGAGTGTGGTATGTGTGCACAAGTGTGTATGTAAGTGATTATGGTGAATGATCTGTTACATGTACTTAGCTGCTGTCATTTTATTAATTATTCTGTTATTTGTATAACACCCATTTACTCTTTTCTTTGTGTTTAAGAGATTTTTCCTTGGGGCTGGGAGAGGTGGCTCAGGGTTAAGCCTCTGCCTTGCAGGCGGAAGGTCCTGAGTTTGGATCCCAGATCCCACGTATAGATGCCATGCGGAAGCGGGGGCGGCCTGCGTTTCTGGTCCTGGTAGGGTGGAGCCTGTGAATCCCAGAGCAGAGTAAACAAGGAGGAGGTAGAGGCGTCCATGGTGGTTCCCGAATTCACCCATGGTTCTACACACACATACACACACATACACACACACACACACAGACACATACACACACACACACACACACACACACACACACGTGCGTGCTCACATACATACACACATGCACAATTGAATAAATAATAATAATAATAATAAGAGAGATTTTTCCTTAGCAATATGCTTTGATTTCTAACATTTTTTGTTTCTTCTATATAGTATTGTTTGTCATTACCATAAAGCTATTTTAATCTGATCGCAACTTACATTTCATTTTTTTAAAAAAACATACTTTTATTCTATCTTGCAACATTACAGGTTTAATGTCATAGTTTCCTTAACTTTCTATTGTGGATTCCTAAAAAAATTAGTCATTGTTAAGTTTATTCTTTTAATTTCCACGTTAACGGTTAGTGCAATAGACTCCTTGGAGTTTGTTTTCTGGGAAGTCCTGATCTTTCTCTCACTTCTAAAGTTATCTTTTCTGAGTACAATATTCCTATGTTGTGTTTGGCTGTTCCTGCCGATGGTGTTGTGGACAACGCGTTTGTGCTGAGAAATCTCCTCTTAGCCTTATTCCATTGCCTTTATATAGTATTTGTTGCTCTTTTCTTCTCTTTTTTTTTTTTTTTTTGGTGCTACATGATCTTTGTCCTTGATTTTGGAAACTTGATTGATATGTCTGATATAGAATTGTGGGAATTAAATTAGAAACCTCTGGCCCTATACCCGATATTTGATCACTAAGCGTGAAAAGTTTCTATTACCGTTTCCTAAGTAAGCTTTGTGCCTTCCGTTTATGAACCCCACGAGCCCCATGTGTGCACATTCACCGCTGCCCATGATCCTGTGAGCATCCACCTCTTCCTTCTCTGACTGTACATTTCCCAACAACTTATCTTCACATTCACAGTTCATGTGTTCTGCCGCTGAGACTCTCCATTGCATTTTTTGCTTCATTCATTGTATTTTCCATTCTGAGAATTTGTCTGATCATTTTAAAAAAATTAGTCTCTCTTGTGTTTCTTATTTGGCTTTTTTTTTCAGTTAAATTATTTCATTGACTCATTGATCTCTATTTTCTTAAGCTTCTCTGGGTTTTCTTACAAACAATTACTTTAAGTTATTTTGTGTGGAGTTAGTTTTCGTCTTTAGCTTGGGCTGATGGGAGCTCCTTGTGCTCTTTCAGTTGTGTTACATGCTAGGGATTTTCACGTTTACAGTTGTCCGATCATAACGTTTGTATATTTGAAGAATTAAGTGCTCTGTTTTGTTCTTTACACACTGGTGCTGTTTGGGAACCCTCTCTACCCATCAGCCCAACCACAGACAATGGGCCAATCATCTGTAGTCAAGAATGAGCGTGATATTGAAATCCTTGAGTGGGTTGGCCTGGGGAACAAACAGGTCAACAGGTGGTCCAGGCTTGGACCTGGAGACCAGATCCAGTGGGACAGAGCTGCTGATTGTCTCTCTGAGGACCAGCTTGGAGCCCGCATCCATGAAGGCACATCTGAATCCTGCAACCACATGGACTGGTTTGGAGCCTGTGTTTATAGTTCTGGCCTTGTACCGGGCTGGACTTTGAACCAGAGTTTACAGGTTTCTATTAGGCTCAGAGATAAATCTCACACCTGAATCCACTGCAGAGGATCTAGCAGCTGAGTCCAAAGTGGGTATGCTGCTATTGAGGCAAAATTGGTACCAGGGGTCATTTGAAAAGACCTGAAGTCTGGTTGGTAAGAGCGGCCTGCTGCCAAGGCTTCCTTGATTGTCCTAGATATGGCCTGTCATCAAGGCTGTCTTGGTTGTTCTAGACACTGCATCATTTGAAACAAGTCAGAACTGGAGTCAGGATCTATGGACACCATCCCACGACTGGAACTAGCCTCCTGATAGGACTGTCATGGATTTGGATCCATTGGGGCTTGTCTGGGACCTGGAATCACACATGCCAGACTGGTGCCCGGGGCTCACTGGAGCTTGCTGAGCTTGGGGTTGTGCAGAGTCTCTTCCCTTGGTGTGGTATAGAAGCTGGTGTGTGGGTATTGAACTAGAAGCCAGATCTGACAGTGATACGCTGGGTTTTGGGACGTAGAAGGGCAGAGTGGAACCTGGGCTATATGCTGTAGAGCCTAGGAACATGGGGCCTGATCAATTCTTGTGTCTCTTAGGACAATATGAACTCGGGTTGCTCTGATGTAAGTCTGTAGAGATAAGTCTGCAGTTTGAGGTTTTGAGGTTGGTCTTAGCCCTGGGCAGGCTTAGAGCTTGAGTCCTTGCACACCTCGTGGTGTTTGAAGATAAAAATGTTGGGTTGGTTCCAACCCAAGCTGGGTATTCCCCAAATTAAGAGCTGTCAGAAACCAAGCCCTTGACAAGATTTGGCTGGGGTGATGATGGCCACAATGGGCAGTAACTGAGGGGAGGGGAAAAGACCCCAGGAAGGTTGCTCAGTGTCCAGAGTCTGCTCAAGGTGTTTTTTTAGGGGGGCAGATTTCCATATAGTACGATAAGGCTTTATAACAGTTTCAACATCAAGATTTAGGTTTTAATTTCTCTCTAGTTATTTATGTCCTGGAACCTTCAAGGCAAGTTGCTTACACGCTCAGAATCTTGATTTTATTGGGAAGGTGGAAGTCATATCTTCTAAGGAGGAATGAGGTATAGAAGTTAAATCATGAAACACAATGTCCCCATGCCAGGAGCTACAAAAAGGGCACATTCAATGCTGCAGTGCATAGGGGTAGGGGTGGAAAGGAGGAATTAATTAGTCTATAAATGAAAGGTAAAAATTGTAACTAGAGGGTAAGTGTGGCAGAGATAAGTTCAGAACAGTGAAATCAGGAGCCTAGAATAGAATTTTCATAGTCCGCGTCAGCAACCGTGCTGCTTGACATGCCTGACCAAAGGGAGTAGTGGCGGCTGCCCCTCAATGTGTGCTGAACAGAGCTGATTCAGGAAGGTTCTTTTTCCCAGGGCCCGTAATTTATCAGAAAAGACCTTCTTTCTGGCTGAAGGTCTCAAGCAATGGTCATATAACGCTTTCTTGTTTCGATTTGTACTTGCTTTCCTCTTTCCCAATCTTCAACAGTGAGAAGGAAGATGCTTTAACTACTTTGTTCTTACAAGGCTATGCTCCCAAAATAGTGCATATGGCAAGAGAAGGAGATGAAGACAAGCATTCAGACATGCATGCATGCACACCACACACCGTGACTACGACAACCACCACCACCACACATCACACAAGGCAAAGGCAACCAGAATGGAATCTCCTTGGTGTGGACAAGCTGAACTTTCTCCAGCTGGAGAGTTCAGCTCAGGAAACTCTCACTTCAGTTTCCTGCAATTCATTAATGTGGCAGGGAAAGGCCATTAAGTGCTTCCGGAACATCTTAGCCGGTTATACTTAGTTGTAAATTAATCTAAATGTGGGTCTAAATTTAAACGCCCGAGGCATGTCCATTGAATTGTTTTCAGACGTCGATAGTTTTCCATGATTCCATCCGCAACATCACCTTTTTAAAAATATCTGCTCTTTTCAGTTTGTTTCCTAATGCAAACACCCCAGAAATTCGGGAACTAGGGGTTGGGAGAGTTCAGAAAGAGAATTGAATCAAAGAAAGATCTTTACCAAGTGCGATGTCAACATAGGGCGACTCTGCAACACCATCTAGAGGCTTGGGAGAGCATGACAGTCTTTCTGATCAGCCTCGCATTCCTTTCCGCTCCCAGGCTTTTAGTGTCGAGAAAATAAAATATTCTTTTCTCTTCTTACACCTCATCAAATTAACCCTAATTTAATTAAACATGTGCAATGCCAACAGCCATCAATTCATTGCACACTGTCATTTCCCAGAACTCTTCTGCTTTGAAAATCATTACACCGTTAAAATACACTGAAGAGAAGGTAGTGGTGGGGGGTTGGATTGCCGAACAGAAGTTCTGAGGACAAAGTGAAATGTGGTTCTGGACATCCTGTCTGATGACGGCCTCCTCAGCCACTGTCTCTTCCACAGAGCCTGCTTTAGAAGGTTCCCTCTGTTCAGCGACCCTAAGGTCGGTCCCTGCTTCTTCCGGGAACTGGGGTGGCAGCGCAGACGGGACTGTGCTGGCAACGTGATTGAATGATGCCCTGAGAGGGTCAGGGCTGCAGAGGCACTGGCAGGACTCTGAGGAAGGAAGATGGATGGCGAGGAGGAGGAGGGCGGGTCCCACCGCGGAGCCCAGGGCTCGTCCGCCATCTGCTGGCCCACGCGGGTTGGCAGCAGCCCGCGCGGCGCACGCGATCCTTCAGCTGCCTGTTTGTGGCGAGAAAGGTGCAGGTTTAGGTTACGGCTCAGCGTCAGCCTCCCCAGCCCTGTCCACTAGTGCGGACACTGGAGGGAATGCGGGGGGTCTGCACTGAGGGCTCCATCCAAACCGGGTAATGGGAGCGCTTTAGAACGCGCGCGCTCCTGATGGAGATGAAGGGTTCCAGCGAGATGACAGAACCGCGAAGTAATTATGGAAATCGCTACGTAGCCACTCTTCTCTGCCCCGGGGCCATCAACCGGGTGCATCTTGACACCAGCAGGACTTACTTTTGCTTACTACCAAGAGCCCCTAGGTGGCTTCCAAGGGCCCCGCCCTCTGCCTGTCTGGGGCGAGGAGACACCGCCTCCCCGCGCTCCCCTTGAGACCTCCGTGGAGAGAAAACAACTCGGATGTGATATCCATTTTATTAATCTATGGCCTGGAATGTGAAGTCTCCCGGGAGAGCTGGCTGCGGATTTCCTTAATGCGCTGCATTAAGCTAATGTGGAGTGGGAATGCGCACAGTCTTTGTGGTTGCGAGGCGCGGGGGCAGCGGTGTCCCAGCCGGGCTGAATTCGCACGGCCCCGGGCACAGGGGCACATACGGGGCGAGGTCCCCGGAACCCCGCCAGGCGGTGTCAAGGGCCAGGAGCTGCACCTGGCCTCCAGCGTGCAACCTCCTCACTCAACGTGGAAAAACACTTTCCAGAAGACGAGGATATGCAAATGTTGTGACGCTGTCCAATGGGTGAGCCCCGGGGTAGGGGTGGGGGCTGGGAGGATGCAGCCTTCTGGTGAACAGAAACCCGCTTGGGGCTGCAGTGTGTAGAGGGACTGCGAGGGCTTCGGAACCCCGCAGCTTAGTGCATCCTGCTTTCAGCCTTCCCGTGCCCCCTTCCTTCCTGTCCATACAATGGTTTGTGCATCTCGGATCCATTAGCCAGGGATGTTTGTATTAGAACGATATAAATACACTCTTGTCAACTGAGAACTATACTACTGTATATATAGCACATTATATTATTTTATATTGTCAATATGACAAATCCCACTCACAGCGGTCCTACAATAATGTAAAAATGTAGCATTGCTTACGTGCCTTCTACACGAGAAAGAGGTGAAACAGATCACTAATGTCCCCTGAGACCTAATGAACAGGACTTGTGAACCATACCCGCCTCTTCTTAACAAGGAGAGAGAAAGAATGAGACCCGGATGTGCCCAGAGCCTAGCCAGGCAGCACGAAGTAGAATGAGAGGTGGAATGGCAGTGCGGAGGGCTCCGGGCTTTTCTCTCTAGAACAGAACGTGGTTATGCTATCCTCTCCCAACTGACTGATTGAAGTCTTTGTAGTGGATCCGCAGTGTTGGGGTGAAGGCTGTCCTTGCAGACAGGCAGAGAAGGGCCATTAATGACCCCGTCTGCAGAAGAGCAGACCAGAGGCAGACTTCCTCTTCTGGGACTAAAGCTCAAAGCCTGGATGAATGTGAAGTCTGAACCCTCCCCTTGAACCCTCCCCTTCTCCCAGGGCCTTCCTATCTGGTTGAGGATAGAAGGGCTTTGCTAGCTAGGATTAAAACATAGGCCCCCTCTCAGGGCATGAGAGCCCCTTTCTTCTGTGCACACTACAGAAGCAATGGAGCTGAAGAGCAGCAGGGTATGTGGGGGGTGGGGGGTTCCCAGGATGAAGCACCCAGGAGTCCTGTGCACAGTACTTTGTCCCTCTGGGATTCTTGGGCAACCACACTTTCTAGAAGATGTGTCCTGTTGTGCCAGCTGCATGGGGAACCCTACCAAGCACTAAAGAAAGTGCAGAAATATACCCCTGGGCATCCCAGGGGATCACATGTCTCCTGATGTTCACTTTTGGACAAAAATAGTAAGAAAGTAGGTATCTTCCTAAAACAGTCCTTCCAAAAAGAGACGCTACTCTTTCTTCCTCTAGTGAGTCCTTACTTTTATCAAAGTCGTTGAATGTGGAGTTACAGAAATGCATAAGGTAAAAAGAACACTATTCCTGGGGCTGGAGAGGTAGCTCAGGAGTTAAGCCTCTGCCTTGCAGGCGGAGGGTCCTGAGTTCAGATCCTAGACCCCACATATAGACACTAGGCAGAAGCGGGGGCGGCCTGCGTTTCTGGTCCTGGTAGGGCGGAGCCTGTGAATCCTGGGGCAGAGTAAACAAGGAGGAGGTGGAGGCGGTCCATGGTGGTTCCTGAATTCGCCTGTGGTTCTATATACACACACACATACACGCACACACACACAATTGAATAAATATAATAAAAATAAAAAAGAACACTATTCCTATTGCAGACATAGAACCGAGGTTTTTTAATTTAATTTTCCCACATGTATATGTATACATTGAATACACAAACAATACATGTTTGTTATGAGAAATTTATATACATGGATTGTGTGTATTTTTTATTTTATATTATATGGATATTACCTAATAACTGAACCCACTTATTCCTCATTTTTTTCTCTTACCTATTGATAATAGAGGTATAATGAACACAACTCTATAAGAATATCCATATACATTCTTATTTTCCTCAGCTCAGAATGTTGGCACCAATGTTGAAGCCCCCATGATTTTGATCTGTGTATCCCAAAACTTCATGAAAGACTTGCATTTCGGTGTGGGGGTGCACACCTGTCATCCAGATGTTCAGAAACTGAAGATGGCCTATGTTCAGGGCCAGCCTGGCATACTAGTGAGTACCAGATTGGTCTGGTTTCCAGTATGAACCCGGTTTGAAAAAATCAAACAAAAGCAAGAAGATTGAAGCTTCCACAGGATGTAAGCTGAGGGGTCATTGTTGATGTTCATTAAGTGTTTAATCTTTGCAAATATGATTTACTGAAAAAAATTGCAGAGGAAGATGGGTTGTTGAAGTTGCTTTCTCTGTTCTCTCAGATACAGCGCCATGACTGCAGACCTCAGAAAAATGTTCTGGTCTGGAGACGAAGGATAAAAAAGAGAAGAAAAAACTCAGAAACAAAAGCTGCTGTAAGTTTGGAAAATTGAGAGACTTTCATAATATGTCCAGAAGTTTTCTAGAACTCCAAACAGGATGAATAACAGAAATAGACAACTCCTCACATCATCTTGAAATGCAGGAAACTGAGACTAAGAAATCCCCAAAATCCAGAAGTATGTAATTCTGTAGATATGGAGGAGCGAGGGGGAGCTGGATTTCTTGGGAGCCGCACTGGGCAGACTGGGATCCATGATCAAGCATGGAAAGACAAATCAAGAAGTCAAGAATGGAATCAGTGAAATGCTAACTTAGAAGTGAAGAAGACATGAAGACTCGAAGATGAACCAAGGTAGAGGATGATGTCCTCATTTCATATTGCAAGTTTGCTTTTTTTTTAAAAAAAAAAAAGGAACATAACAAAAATACTAGAACCAAAGCCCAAATATCGTATTTTTATCAGAAGCAATTATTCACTGTGATTATTCAAGTGACCAAATCAGTGACCCATAGCAGGAACTTGCATTTGCATAGAACTCAAGCTGCTAGGGCCTTGTACAGACCAAAGCTAACATAGATGTCAGGGACTAAAATGTCCTTGTGTCTGACTATTCTCTGCAGGAGCCTGGTCCCAGTCCTGAGGGCACAGGAGAGCCGACCTATGGTCAAGTGCACTTGTCAGCAAAGATGATGGGCATTTCCTTAGAGGTAAGCCAAGGTGGTGGAAAGTAGGATCTAGAAAGTTCTGAACATTAGTGGGGCTGCAGAGGTCTGTTTGGCAAATTGCTAGATGAATATACCACAGGAATGCTCCTTCCTCCTGGGCGGTCCAAAGTGGTCTCTCCGCAAGCCACATGTGCTTTTCCTACACCCTTAGGACATCATTGTTATGTCACCTGTGCACAGGGACCTAGAATAATAACCTCGTCTCTCGAACTTCTCTCTATAGACACAGAATCTCAGCTCTCACCTCAAATGGGTCATTTATTCTGGAGCCAAATATGAGTGACCATGACAGGGCACACACATTATCCCAAATTCCATGTCGTGCAATGTGAAAACAGTTTCTTGAGGTTTTATAATCATAGAACAAAGAAAATCATAAATCAAGGAATTTTTCAAGTAGATTAGTGGAAGCATCAGGTAGACAGAATGTAGACACATCAGGTAGACACACAGACCTTAGATGTTATTTAACAGGGTCCGGTTACATATTCCAAAGGATTTGCTAATTATCACAAAGATGTTAGATCACATAAAGAGCTGGGTAGCCATCATCCAGGTTGGGGGGGGTTGGTTCAGGCTTTCCCAGGGCCCCTTGAGTGCTGACCAAGATGAGCATTTAAGCTTCTTTGTTCCTGCTCTTTGTCCCTTTGGAAGGTCTTGTTTGAGCTGTGGCCAGCTTCAGATGGGAAGTGATACTTTGTGAAAAGTTCTTTCCTTTGTGACCAGAAACAGTCCCGAATTTTTCCCAGCATTATGACAAAACATCTTTGTTTTGAACTGCGGACTGTTTGAGTATTAAGCTAGTCATAACAATTTGTTTTCCTATCATATGTCCTCCTGATACTCATTCCTTATGTCCTGTTGTCATAAGATTGTGCTATGCCTCATCGATTTGCTGTAGTTAAAGACTAGGATAATTGCCCTACTTTCATGTATATCAACTAATTTAGAATAAACCTATCTCAGTATTGCTGGGGTCCCTCCAACTTGGCCTGGTTTTAATTCCTACTGAGCCCCTTCAGGAATCTTCTGGAGACAGATAAGTGTGGACACTTACACCCGATGTTAGCTCACACGCAGAGGTGGCCAATAAATGGATTTTAAAGGGGCTAAAGATGGGCCCCAAATGACCCGGCTCTGGACTTGCAGCATTCCCACCTCACCACATCCTTGAGGCTCCAGGCAGCCTTGCAGCTTCTTTCCAGGATCCACTGATCAGCCAGGACCAAATTTTGACAGAGAAGTAAGATGATGCAGTTTCTTCCTGATGTTTCCAGAAACTTCTGTGGTTTGGATACAAAAAAAAAAAAAAAGAGGGTGTGGAGTTTGCTCACAGACATACAGAATCCCTCTGCTACCTGGGCCTCTCTCACTTTGAACAAACTCTGTGAAGATGTACATGAGGCCTGATGTTGCCTTTAAAGGATGAAGAGGATGTCATTTGGATCTAGATCATAATGTACCAGCTGTTCTACATCCTTGTGGACAAAATCATTTCCAGGTGACAGAATCATGGCAGTAGAGAACTCACCAGGTATTAGCAGCTGCCCCAAGACCTATGAGATGCCTGCAGCTCTTAATCTGTGGGCGGGGTCTGAGATATGTGGGTCACTGTGTCTTCTAGACGGGAAGTTTCTCAGTTGTTCAAACTGAGAGCTCTGCTCCCATGGGCCAAGCTGAGAGCCTTCCTCTTGCTTTCTGATTTCAGAAACAAGAGTCCATGGTGGTCTGCCTGATGGAACAAAACCCTTTGGTCCAAAATTTTGTGTCTGACTAATCTTTTAGGCCCATCTATTAAAAGCCACATTTTGGTGAATAACTGAAGCATCAATATAGAAGAAAAAATTAATAGCAGAACTACCATGGGATGGAAGTACAGGGATGAGTAAAACCACAGATGGTAGTCGTCAGTCACCCCGACTTCAGGGAAGGCCTGTGTCTTCTCTGGTAGGCGTTTCCCACCACTAGCGTGCATCTACCAGCACAGCTGCTTTTGGAGACTATGGAGTATGGAAGGATGTGAGTTTCCAAAGTAGATTTTAGTGGCTGCTTATTTTCCTGGGTAGCCCTGGAGACATTCAGGGTGGGGTAGCAAGAATTTGAAAGCAGAATATGCAAGAGAATGTGTTCCCAATGATCCTGGAAGAAACAGCTCTCCTATAGAGTTCGTGTCCCATGCCACATGGAGCCATCTTTGTTTCTGGATCTCTCAGCATTGAATCTGTAAATCCAAGAACAGAGTTGTGAGACACCACCCGGTGAGTCTCTCCAGCCACCAGAAGCAGGGAGGTGACAGTCAAGGCCTTGGACAAAAGGCCTCTTAGTTGCTTCAAAGCCTCATGGACTATTACAGTTGTAAACAAGAATTAGTAACCTGAGATATTATACTGTTTTAAATGCAGTGGTAGAGGGTCTTGATTTTGAATTTACCTTTATCATTGAGATGCATCAGGACAATTGTTGGTAAGCTTGCCGTTAATTTTAAAACTCCAGCGTTGCAGCTTCACCCCTTGTGGGCAGAGGGTGCACGATAATGGAGACGGAGTCCTGGCAGAACCTGTCCTATGCGTGCGCATGAGCTGTCATGGTAGTTGAGTGAGTGCCCCTTGAGAGGCCCGTGTGACCAAGCCTTGGTCCCTGAGGCGTACGGCAGGAAAGTAGCAGAGCCTGTGGCAGGCTGGCTCTGGTGGAAGTTTCCTGGGTCACCTCTGTGGCAGCTTGTGTTCTTCCCCTCTCTCTTTGTTCTTTCCTCATCTCTCCATGAGGCAAGGGGTTCCCATGCCAGGCCCACCCGCCATCATGTGCTGCCTTCTGGAAGCCCAAGTTATTGGGTTGTTGGGTGCTTGACTCTGAACTAGGAACTCCAAAACCATGAGCTAAAGCAAGCCATTCTTCCTTGTGATCAACTATTTTGTGGATTGCTCTAGTTACGGGCACTCCTCCAAGTGCCCAATTGTTTTTACTGTTGAGGTCATTCCTTGCCTGAGGAAATCGGGTAGGCAAGTGGCAGCGCTCAGGACAGTGCTGGGTCTCACTTACACACACCAGCACATGATGAGTAGCGACTTCCTCTGTTCATCCCAACTCACGTTCCCACTTGTAAGGTTTGTCAGATGAAGCTGACACAGACCGTCTCATGAGCTGAGATGGTGCACTCACCATGCCACGGCTGTGGCCAGAACGGAACATGGAGGGGTTCTTCTTGCAGAGTGTCCACATGCTTCACAAGAATGACCGTGAACTGGCTGGTCCCCGGGGATGCTGCGTGACCCCGAGGACGCTGGAGCCTGTGCTGTAGGCACTGTCATCTGCTCTGGTCTGTGCTCTGTGAACTAGCTGGTTGCCATCTGTGACTCCCCAGGATGCTAGGGTCTATGCCTGTGTGAACTCGCTGGTCTCCCGTGAAGTTTGTCGGGGTCCATGAACATTAAAAGAGAAAGGAGCCACGCTCACTGCCGTCAGAGTCTGGACATGACTGTGACTTTCTCCTAACCACTTGCACTGCCCTGACTGTTTCTGACAAGGAAAAGACAAGAGGACCCTTGGAGCACAGGGCCACTCAGACCAGCAAGTCAGTGCACGCCAGGTCTAGTGAGAGGCACTGCCTCAGAACATTCTAGATTCAGAGAGAGAAGGTGCCTGGTGTTTGACCTTTGACCTTTACATGCACGTGTACACGCAAGGTAATGGAGAGCTGTTTATGTTTTTTCTAGTCTATGCCCTGTAGAGATAGATATACCCTGAAATATTTGTGGTTGAGATCGGTTGATATTTTGGGATGTTAGAGTGAATGTGTGCACGTCTCCGTGTTTCTCAGTAGATAAAACAAGATTACGTTGATCATTTTGGGGCTGTGTGATTAATATGCAGTGTTTCTCTGCTCTTAGACACCCATCGTTTTCCGTAATTATAAAAACACACAGATGGCTGTTAATCCCTTTCAAAATAAGTTAAAGAATCTCAGCGTAAAGCTGGTTTGGTGATGTGCGTCAGGAAAGCGCTTGGCAGGCATCTCACGGGGGACCACTGGTCTCCACTGGGACAACCCCTTCTCCCTGTGGTCTTGGCTGCTGTCCAGGGAGCACGGATGTTCCTCCATCCATATCTGTTCCTGCCACAGCTCCTGCCGCAGCCCTCAAAAGATCTACCTGCCATGGCTGCCCCTTGCCTGCTCTCCCCGGGCTCCAGGCTTCAGCACCGACGGACACACTGCATCTTCCCTTAGTCTCAGCCGTGCATGGTTCTGCTCTGCGCTCCCGGGGGCAGCGGCTGGGCACTGCTGATGAGTCCTTTTAGAAGCCTGCTCAGTTCACAGAATCAGCCCCAGAGGACCCTTTCCAGAATCACCCCTTCTCCAGCGCTCACTGGACTCAGGCGTTCCTGCACATGCTGGAATGTTTCTGCTGGAGCCGGCCAAAGGTCTTCTGGTGCTGAAAGATCATCCGGTCTTCCTGGATAGTCAATGATGCTCCCTCATGTGGCAGGTGACAGCTGATTGGCGGCTGGATCATTCTTTGAACTGGTTCGACAGGCCCTTCCGTGAGGCAGCCCGGGGCGCTTGCTTCATGCTGCCAGTACACAGGTGAGCACTCTGGTTCAGTATCACCTTGTCTGAGATGGACCCCGAGACCCCATGGAGTGGGTTCCTGAGCTCAGATGTGTTTGTGACCAGGCACCTGCCTACAGGGTATGTCAAGGCTGCCCAGGGGAAGCAGTTCCCGGGACATGTGCGCCTGTGCCTCCCTCCACACCTGGAAGCCACGACTCTCCATTCAGCGTCTATGGAGATGCTTGCTCTGGCCATGTAGGTAGAAGCTTACGCTATGTGCTGGCTTCTGATTCTTGCATTTAGCATGTTTCAAGCGCACTCCAACCCTTCATCTCTGTGGACCTTAAGGGCTCTGGGCGCCCTGCGGTGGTATCTAGGACTTCTCACAGCCTGTGGACTGGAGGAACACACATACGACTCTGGGCTAGGAGCTGGGGGAGAGGGTTGGGGGGACACAGAGCATGTGCTAATTCTTAGTGACTGGTTATGTTAGGAAATAATGAAAGGAAAATGAAACACTATTTTATATACACATGTACATTGTGTGTATGTGTGCCTGTGTGTATGTGTGTAAGCACGTGTATATGTGTATGCATGTGCACATGTGTGCATGCGTATTATGTGTGTATGCATATGGCTGTACCTCTGTGTGTATGTGTGTGTCTGAGTGTGACAATATATGCAAAACGTGTACATATATGCGCATGTGAACATATGTGTATTGTGTGTGTGCCTGTGTCTCTGTGTGTATGTCTGTGCATGTGCATGCCTGTGTGTGAGAATATGTGCAAGCATGTGTGCTAACATGTGTACATGTATGTGCATGTGACACGTGTACCTGTGCCTCATGTGTATATGTGTGCATGTTCATGTGTATGTGTGACGCTTTCCTCCTTTTTAACTGAAAGAAATGTCTTACAGATATTTATTGAAAAAGCAGAAAAATTTCCCATCTAAACATTAGCAGTCAGCTAATTTCTATGGCTTTCAGATGTAACTATTAAAGTAGCGAAAATCAAATTACGTATGATGACTTTCCTTTTTTCTCCACTTTTGTTCCTCCTAAAATCATCGAAATATTATTTGACATGGGATATGGAAATAAAATGAGAGACTAAATGGTAGAACTAATGAAATAAAACCAAAATAAAAATGAATATTTTATGCCCACTAGTGGATATCTTTGAAAAATAACTATGAGGAGAATGGAATGATTTATGTTGTACCAAGCCGATGATATTTATTAGACTTAAATGCCTTGCATACATTTATATTACAGATGGAGGCATAATGCCGATCAAGGCTTGTGAATTACTCACTGGCTCAGCAGCACAAGCAAATAAACTGATTTCTGACCCATACGTCCCCGACAGGACATCCCTGAGCAGAACAAGCCCTCTGCTGTTCCTTTGCAGACACCTACACATGCTAGAAAATAGGAAATTAGAAAATGAAAAACATTATTTTGTAGCAGAGAGAGAGCCAGGAACAGGTGGGTGTCGTCCTGGAGACGGGGGACTATTAAGAACATGAACAACATGAGAAAAAGATGGAGACACTTGAGTGTTCAATACTTAGGGCTAAAATCTTCACATACTAACCTGCATCTGAAGATGGCACAAAAGAATGGGTCCTTAGACAACGGAAGCCCTGAGAGTGGAATGATTAAGACATCCACTTGAGCCCCTAGGGTTAGCTATGACAATCATGAGACCTTGAGACCATTCACCTGGACAGTCTAGATCACTTCTAGATCATTCAGTATATGACACCTGAGGGCTGTGTGGTTTTCTCTCACCCTGAACATCATGCAGAAAGCTGGCCTTCTATTTTCAGTTGTTCTACAGTTGCTGTGAGTGGAGAAGAAAATAATTTGTCATGAATTTGAAACCATGTGTGTCTTTAATCCATCTAGTCATCCTAGTTTTGAGGTTAGCTTTGTCTGTGTGGACCTGCAATGTCTGGATTCCTACCTGGTGACTTACTGTTCAATACCGTGTGACTTTGGGGACGGAACGATCCATCCGCAGACGTGAGTCGCTGTGCTGCCCTGCATGGTTCTCACCTCCTCAGCAGCAACTGTGTTTGCTGTGCTCACCCCGGTGAGGATCGCGGATCCGCCATCTGAAACCTGGACACTCCAGGATCTGAGTTTCATTCAGTTTGGAGCAGACGCCCCAAGTGGACATCACACTCCAACTTGAGCGGGGAGCCACAGTTCAGATGCAAGTACACTTACAGCATCCTATGAAAGCACTTTTAGCTTGTGTGCATAAGACGTACATGAGAATTCAGTATTTCCCATGTTAACACTTGGTCATCGACCCAAGATGTCTCCTTACAAATATGAAAATATTTCACGGCCTAAAGAATTCTGACACACTTGTGTTCCACTGAGGTAGGAGGACCATGCTGGGATGATTTCATGTAGAGAAACAAGTACTCCGGTCTCTGCTGGGGGGCAGGGCTCCTGCATTGGCCTGGGGTGCCAATCACATCTGGTGCACTTCTAGCTGAAAAGTAGGCCCTTCCCCAGGTGACTTGAGGAAACACTGGCCTGGACACCGTGTCGTATGGTGCAGATCCATCCTCAGAACCATTTGAGCCCCAGACAGTGATCCCTAGGACGTGTCTGAAGGTGCTTGACACAAGCAAACCCTTCTCAGAGACAAGAACACGTGGTTGTGTTTAGGGGCTTCCTGTCAGTACAGTGGAAGTGAATGTGGGTGGCCTTTGAAGCCTAGGTTTCACCTCGCTGAGAGCTGGTCCCCTCTGCCATTTGATCTAATGCCTCAAGACCAGGAGGAAACTCGGATTACCCACCTCCCAAAGACACAAATGCTTATGCATAAGCTACAAATCAAGCCTGCATTCACACTTGACTGTACATGTCTTATATAAAACACACATTTCACACGTCACAAAACCTGCGATAGTGATGCAAGTAATGCAAGCCGTTGATGTACCCATCCTCTCCAGTGGCCACGACACATACCTCGGCTACCAGCTTGTCACCACCTCTGCCAGTTGTGGGAGACCAGCAGGGAGCTCCCTCCTGCCCAGGGGAGCTGTAGACTTCCACCCAGGGGAGATGTGACAAGAACCACAGGCTATTTGAAGGAACACAGCATTTTCTTTTCTCTAGCAAAACAGTCTTCGGCACATGACTAATCCATTCTTCCAACAAACACCCTTACAAGCTAAGACTCTGGTACATGTCAATCAATAAAGCAGGAATAAACTGCATGAACCAAGTGTTCTGACTCCAAGATTAAAACAACAACAAGACCCTACTTGACCAGCTCTTCCACAGGCATGCTGATTTATTTACATATTAATGGAAACCTGGACTATCAAGGTGGGTGTTATATTAATAACGCCCTTACCAAGACGTGCAAATTTCCAAGAAGAAAGGAAATATTTGGGGAGAAAACGGAGCCACACAGAAGACAGAAGGGGCAGCAATGCTGTTTCACAGGGGCTCTGGTGGGACGAGAGGTGCCTTTGCACACGGCGATGTTTAGGCACTTGGCAATGCTTAGCTGTGATTCTACAGACAAGGAAGGCCATGTGTCTGCATTAGGAAGAGCTCACATGGCCAGCAGGCTGGTGGAAACCAGTGGTTCCTGTGTGGAAATGTAGACTCCGGGGGCAGAATGCATAGGGAGTGGCAAGGGCGACCACCTTTGAGCACCTCATGCTTGAGGACCAAAACCAGGTGTACTCCACTTGCAAGAAATGTATACTTCACATTCCAGCAAGCAATGTTATCCCGCCTCAACTGTGCCTTATCCTCCCATTCACCCTACCCTGGATATTAATCTTTAGATGCCATTTTAATACTCTCAGATGGAATTAACAAATTCAAATGAAAGAACATAAGATTGGCATGAAGCAAGTTTAGGGTTAGGAAAATGACTTGGCAAAGTGCTTGCCTTACAAGCATGAAGATTTGCACTTGCATGCTCCATGCCCACGTAAGATAGCTGCGATGATAGTGCAAATGGAGAGCAGGATCCCTGCGAAGCCAGACAGCCTCATCAGCCAGCCTCAGGAAAACCAGGGGATAACAGCAAGGTCTTCCTTGGCTTCCACAAGCATGCGCACATGCACACACACACACATGCACATGCATGCGTGCACACACATATCCACACACATGCACATGCATGCATCACATGTGCATGCATACAGGCAAGGCACACACACATGCACGCACACATTTCATGGCAGTGGGTGTCATTTACTGACCCCTCTGGAACCCAGATGGCAAGAATCCTCTCCTACATACTGTCTGTCCCCAGGCTTTGTGAGGCCCAGGTCTATATGAAGGGATAGTTTGTCCAAGTGGGTCAGGGGTGTAGCACTACAGATGAAGCTTTCAGGAAGAGGTGGGGAAGCAACATCACCTTAGCTCTACCACATCAGGGCAGCCCCTAGGCTCCCTGGCTTCCCAGGCCACCCCAGAAGGTGGAGAGGTTAGTAACTTTCAGTCTTCTCAGAAGTGCATTTGCAGATTTCAGAGAGCTAGTCCCCAAAGGAGACTCCCAGACGCCACTCCACAGAAGCTAACAGATAAGCCACACACACAGCAGAAACCCAGGCCATTTGGAAACCTTAATGACTTAACCAAAGTCATAAAATATGCATGGGGAAATTGAACATCCCCAACTCTATAAAGCAGCAGGCAAATTAATTTGCACTTAATAACAAGAAGCTTCTGTCAATTGGCAAAAACACCATAAATTGTATGGCACGTGCAGATTTTTGTCTTTCACTAACTCAGTAACTCATTTTTTTTGTTGTTGTTCATTAGTCACACTTTCTGTTACAGTATACGGTTCAGTTAGCAACCTGTGACGGTTATAATTGTGGAAACTGATTTCTGAGTGGTTTTACACCATGAACAAGACCTAGAACTGTGTGCACATAGACGCACACCCCACGCCATGCGGAGAACGCGACACACATAGGTGGGGCTCTGCACTGCCTGTGGCGCACAGTGAGGGAACCAGTTTCCACACATGGAGTCTGTGGGGACTACACATGGAAGCAGAGATCACACACATGCATGGGTGGCCTGTTCTATCTGTGACATCATGTGTACGTCTGCAGCAAGATTGGAAATTCAAAAAGCATCATTCTGGTGGCCCCTACCCCAGAGGGGACATACCTCTTCTGACAGAAGGTATTTTGTATGGAAATGGGATTATTTGTTTTATAGTGTTCTGTGTCGTTACTTCAGACAGCTACAACTGTCCTTTGCTGCATGCTGTTGCTCTACAGCCCAGCTTGACTCAGTTCCTATGCTGGTTCTATTTGGGTTTGGGGAACTTTCCAGGGATTTCTACAAGTACATCTGTCAGTAGAGGTGCTTTTTCCTAATTTCTAATCTGGGCATGTTTTCTTTCTTTCTGCAACCAAGACCTTCTTGCTAGGTATATTACGGTGTGGGGAGGGCTACCACTCTGGCCTGTTGATCACACATGGGGGGTTAGCGGGGGATACAGTCCTGATCTACTGAGGTGGGTTCCTGTGACTTGTGGTTGACTGGTTGCTTTGATGGAGAAAGGGTCAGAAATGAATGAGGTGACAATGTGTTCTGCCCCTTCCTTCTCTTACCATGGTGATCAAGTTTCATGGTTGAATTATTTGCATGGCTTCAGTGTGTTTTGCCTCCCAAATGCATGTTGTGAATCTAATTCCCATGAGTCAGCATTGAAAGGTGAAGGTAATTGGGCCATAAGAACCCAGCTTTTCTTTCTCTTCCTTTCTTCTTTCTCTTCCTTTCTTTTTCTTTCTTTCTTTTTTTCTTCCTTTCTTTCTCCCTTTCTTTGTAAAATTGATTCATTATAATAGGATGAGTTCTGCTCTCTCTTTCTCTCTCTCCCCCCCTTCCCTCTCACCTCTCATATAGTGCTAACCTTCAGCACCAGTTCTTGAACTAACCAGCTACAGGCAGCTATGGTTGGACTACCTAGATTTTATCTCATAAGCCAACCAAAAGATTCCATTTTTATATATTCATTCTGTTGGTTCTGTTTCTCTAGGGAACCTTGCTGGTGCCAGGAGTAGTTCTGGAGAAACAGAATTATGAATATTAATTTCTCTAGCAGTCTTGGTGGGATCTAGAGCTGTTCTCCAACACAACGAAGCCTCCAGCTACCAGAGACTGCCCTGGTGGGAGTTGTTTGAAGAACTAGTGAACACAGGTAAGTTGGACACTCCTGACTCACCTCTTGGGAGGAGCTAGGTGCTTTGAAAATGTGGAAAAATAAGGAACATAACACTGCAGTTTGCTTCTAGCATCTCTGGATAAAGCAGAAAAAGAAAAGGACTTCTTCAGTCATGAAAATACCCAGCTTCAGATAAGGTTTCTAGGTGGGACAGTATGTCTGGATAAAGCAGAAAAAGAAAAGAAAGGCCGCAGAGATGAACATAGCTTGCTCAAGAGGCATGTAAGCAATCTAGCAATTTCTAAGGGTATCTCAGCAAGATCCTTTCTAGATGCCTGTGTGTTGATACTGTACTTCCCAACCTCCAGAGCTGCAAGAAATCATTTCCTTATATTTGTAGGTATCCAATACTAATCACTCCCTAACAGCTACCCGGGCTGCACTGAGGAGCTTCCTTGAATTCCAAGAATTAATCCTACTTGGTAATGATGTGCAAACCTGTAATAGGCTGTAAGACTTGACTGGCAACACTGAGAATGCTGTGTGCATGTTCATCTGGACACCGATCTCTAGTTCTCCTGACTCTCAGGGGCCTCCTGTAGGAAGCCGGCTAGCCCTCTGTGTGTGTGGTCCTTCGCTACATGAGCTGCAGCATTGGGAACATGCTTGCTGCTCTTTTTTTTAATTCTTATTTTTATTATTTATTCAATTGTGCGTGTATGCATGTGTGTGTGTGTATGTATGTGTGTGCTTGTATATGTGTGTGTGTGTGTATGTGTGTGTAGAACCACAGGCGAATTCGGGAACCACCAAGGACCGCCTCCACCTCCTCCTTGTTTACTCTGCCCCGGGATTCACGGGCTCCTCCCTACCAGGACCAGAAACGCAGGCCACCCCTGCTTCTGCCCGGCGTCTATATGTGGGGTCTAGGATCAGAACTCAGGACCTTCCGCCTGGAAGGCAGAGACTTAACCCCTGAGCCACCTCTCCAACCCCAGCTTGCTGCTCTTATGTGCATGTGATGAGGGCGGTAGGAAGTCCTACTCGCCCCATCACCCCTAGCCCATGGTGCCCAGAGCCAACAGCACCCCGAATTCCACAGCACACAGAGTTCATATCATCCCAGATCTATAGTGTCCCCAGTCCAAGCACCCCAAATCCACAAAGACTTCAGTCTAGAGCACCCCCAGTCCACAGCACCCTAGGAACACAGAACCCTGAGACCAGTGCAGTCAGTCAACTGCTATTCCCAGGAGAAAAAAACGCTCACCTGCTTTGAGCTAGTGTTATCTGCAGGACTCTTCTGCAGCTCTTGTCAGTGCCTTGTCTTGTCTGTTCTGTTTTTACTTGTTTTCTCCATCTGCAGTCTACTGGATATTTCAGCACTTCCACCACAAGAAGGCAGCGGAAGTCACACCGTGTGGACTGAAGCCACGTGAAATGCTGCTGCGTGACACTCCCACTTCATGCGGCTGAGTTTCAGCCAGATCAGATGAGGTCAGACTAACAAAGTAAACTTAGCGCATCAGATCCTGTTTCCCCTTTGTGATCCTTGGAAGGGGGGAAAATCTGCCAGCTCTGTGATCTGAGCTTCTGCCCTATAGAATTCTAACCACAAATTGACGTTTCCAAAACTACACTTTTTAAGACTGGAGTTAAGACTTTGCCTTGCATGCAGAAGGTCCTAAGTTCGGATCCCAGGTCCCACATAAAAATGCCAGGCAGAAGGGGCCATGGCCTTCACTTCCCACTCTGGTGGGCAGAGCCTGGGAAATCACAGAGCAAGCTAGAAGGAGCAGAAGCAATCTAGGATGATTCCCAAAGTCACTCTTGGTCCTCCATAGGGACACATGCCCTCTGTCACACACAACACACACACACACACACACACACACACACACACACACACACACGCATGGAGTAAAATAAATAAATAAAAGAAAGAAAATTGCGCCTCTTCAAAGTTTTAGAGAATTTCAAGAAAGAATATATTAAGTCAAGTTTGCGCTTTTAAATCCCATATTAATACAGATCAATGTACTTGATGAGTTCTATCCATTTACTGCTAATACTGATAGGTTCGAGTGATTTATAACCTTTTGTGTGCTCTTTTTATCAGCAATTTCTTTCTGTTGAGCCTTGCACATCATTCTTTGTGACGTCTATTTATATACAGCCTTTGCCTAAATTCTCTCACATTATTGGCAAGCTATGGTCCAGTGGTTACAATTTATATTTGCTTTCAATTATCCTCAGCTGGTGAGGTAGCTCAGTGAATAAAGACACCTACATGCAAACCTGGAGACCTGAGTTCGATCCCTGGTATCCCCTGTGGTAGAAGGAGGGCACCAACTTCTGAAAGCTGCCCTCTGACCTCCACACATGGGCCTTAGCTCGAGGGTATCTTCTCTCCTCTCCTCAAATAAATAAATGAAATATAAAATCACCTTATGTGTCCTCTGACTTTATGCTTCCTGTTCAATCTTGGTAATTTAATTCTGAGGTACACTTAAAGATAGAGCTGAAAATAGAGCTTCCTTTCCGTCAGCTTTTCTGTTAGAAGCAGAAAGAAGATTCCACAGGAGGTCAGTGCATGTCTGGGCTTTCAGCTTTGTAGTTGTTGTTTTTATTCGTTTTTGTTTTCTGGGTGTTTTTTTTGGTGTTTTTGGTTGATTATTCTTCCAGGTACATTTTGGTGTTCTTATAGATACTTGTCTATATGGACCAGACTCTGCATCATCATTGAAATACATGCAAATATTGTCTATTTTTAGCAAATATCCTTCCTTGACTGGAGGGGTACTGAGTACAATTTTTATTTTTTTGCAAATGAAGTACATTGACATTTCCTTCAGCAGGAAATGGGAGAGGTGAATGACAGCACTTGACATGATGTCTGACAACCCTAGTTAGGTGAAAAGGAAAGCCCTGAAATTAGACCAGAAATTGAAGAGACTCTGAATAACGCCATGTGAGCTGCGTTCAAGGGGGAAAACTCCAGTTTGGGTTATAATCGTGTGACCAGAAAATAATTGCACTAGCAATCAAAACAGTACTCAGAAAAGTAACCCGAGCTCAAGGTTGGGATAAAACCATGAATTCTTTTAGAAACTTTGACAATGAAGAGACACGAGTACCTCTAAGTGGATGTTTTATAATGAACTAATCGTGTAGTGCCAATCTTCTCTATTTCTGGATATGATTAAGACTGCTGGTATTGGAAATTCTGGGCAGTGAGCAAGAGGTACAGAAATCTTTTCAGATTTGAATGACTATTTCACTGAGATCCCACTCAAGGAGGCAATCTTCTGGGATCTGAGTGCATACTGTTACCCACAGAAAGATACTTGAATTCCCAAGAAAAATCTAATTCTAGTGACAAAGTTAGATATTAGATGAATGGATAAAATGATGAGAAAAAGGGATGGAGATGGTAAATAGTGTCATGGGTATGTCTGGGAACAAGCATTCCAAGAAGGGGCTTTTTCTGTTTGTGCTGGGAACGAAAGAGCTTTGTGTTAAAAAGAGGTGTGCTACTGAGCTACGTGCTCAAGCCACCTGGGCCCTGGCGGAACAATGAGGCCTCCGTGCATTGAGGGCAAGGGACGTGTGGGGGCAAAGTATCAGAAAACTCTGGAAGCACTAGAGAGCTCATTTGTGGAATAAATAACATCATCATTATGAGAAAAGTTAGAGTTAAAAATAGGAAGTGACCACGTTTTTACCCTGGAGGACAATCTCTAGATGTTGCAGACTTCCGTATATATGCTGTCCTGCTTGGATATTTTGCTATGCATTCTCAGGCCCTTCAGACAGGTGGATTCTGGAGCCACAAGTGAATGTGTGGAGTAACAGAAGGAACTGTCTGACTAACATCCAGACAAAAGAGGATGCTGACGGTGAGACTTGACCATGCACCTCATCTCCAGTCCTGCCTCCCAAGAGCAGCACCTCGTGGTTTGGCACATGTAAGTTATATGATGTGATCTGCTGGATCAGTCAGAAGAGGAATCAGAGGAGCAAGAATGTAAAAGGTGACATGTCCCAGGGACGAGGAAGGAGAGATGTTAAAGAAGGTGAAACCTGTCGCCTGACCCAGGCGTTATCAGACCGGTGTTCTGCATAACGCTGCTTCTCTGGTGCGTTCGCCATGGCGAACAGGGTCATGGGCTCCAGGAAATCCCAGGAGAGGATGACGCCATCATTCTGACCATCTATCTCATCCTCCTCGAGCCAGCACGAGGCCCACAGCTGTTGCTCCTGGGTCACATGACTCAGGCGACCTTGGTCAGCTCTCTCCACTCTGTCCTGTCTGGGTGGCAGTCACACTCAAGGAGCGAGGGAGGAGGACGCCTGACATTTTTTGAGGATGGATGTTCGACATCACATTTAAGAACCCTCCATGTAGGAGATCTGCCAGCTCGCCTACACTTCTTTGTTTGCTCAAATGTTTCCAGCAGGATGGAATCATTCTTAAATTTGGTTTAAATTTGCTTTTCCTCAAATCTTTCCACCTTTAGCTTGGGCGTTCTTGTAGTAGGTTTTGGGTTCCATTGACCTCAGTGCCGATGATGACATGCACATCCTTAACTGTGACTCACGTTGTACATGTTCTGCCGTCTTTTACAATCAAATTCTTTTCCTTGGAGACTGATTCTAGATCTAGACCCCTGCCGTGCTTCCTCGCGGGCTTACATTCCACGGGCCATCTCGATGAACAAAACCCCCTACTTTGGAAGGGAAATGTCCTCACACACTCATGTGCCTGAGGCTTGGTGGCCAACTGATGGGCCTTTATGATTCAGTCTGACCCCAAGGGCCCTGAATAAAGCCACTGGATCAATCCCTCGTGGATTTCTAATCTGAGGGCATTTTTGGGAGGTACTAGAAGTTAGGAGATGGTCCTGGCTGGAAAGAGAAAGTCGCTGGAGAGCATCTTGTTTCTAGCAACCCCCCCCAAGTGTCTGTGTCCTTCCTGTTTGTCCTGAGGTAGGCAATGTTCTCCCCCACGTGGTCTTGCCTCACCACGGGTTCACGGCTTGGAGCAAAGGCCACATATTTCTTGCTTTTAATTTCTTCTCTCGGGCACTTGTCACAACAGTGAGAAGTTGAAGTCGAAGTCGAAGGTGTATGTGTGGGGTGCCAACCTGTGCATGTTCGCAAGTCTTTGGTATGTGACATTACAGATCCGCTGGCTTTCAGAGACACCCGCATATCTGTGATATGCTAATGAAGCCTTCATGCTGGCATCTGTGTCCAGACAATTTCCATGTTGCTCCTCCTAGCAATAACTTTTGTTAACTTTGTGACCTCCCGTCCCTACAGTGAGAGATCCGGCTCCCACCATCTTCCACTCACACCTCTTCTGTCCAAATCGGTACACTGAGGAACACTATCAAGTCATCAGCCAGGGGAGAAGGATGCCATCTCATAGATGTCACTGCCTTGGGAAGGGTCTTTACTCTTACAGAACCTATCAGTTTCCTATTTATATAGACTTGTATTTCCCCAGAGATGCTGTTTGATACACATGTAACACAGGTTTTTTACTGTGCATGTTGCTCTGTAATGCTGACTTTATAAATGATTCTTTAAGAGCTTGTACATATCAGTCTTCGCTGTTTATACTGTAAATTTTGATAGATTTTTGACATATTCATTTTTACAATCTTTTTTAAAAATTTGCATGTATGTGTGTATGCATGTGGGGGGGTTTATAAGAGAACATTTGCATGTGTGTTGCCTATAGAGGTCCAAGACTGACATCAGGAATCATCCTGGATTGCTCTTCCGCTGTACTGCTGTGCTCTGGGGTTTCCCAGGCTCCGCCTTTCAGGACCTCTTACAGGCTGCTACCCTTTCTACCTGACATTTTTACTTAGGATCTGGGATCCAAACTCAGGTTCTTTTGCTCTTGAGGTAAAGTCTTTAACCCCTGGACCATCTCCCCAATTCTCATTTCAAATGGTGTCATTGCTCTGGAAATCTCCCTTACTGGGTTCTTAAACCCTCTCCACCATCCACTGGTATTTTTGCAGTCAACATCGTTGGGTTTTTTTTTTTCCGGAATGTCATAGAATTGTGCCCATATACCACACATCCTCTTCGAACTGACCTATTAACTTAGCAATATGTGTTAAAAGTTCATGCATGTCTCTTAATAGTTTTGCAGCATCACCATATTGTCTTAAAGCACCACCATTTGCTTTTAAATTCATCTACGAAAGCAGTTTTTACAGCTTCTAGTTTTAGAACATCATGAATGAAACTGCTAGTAACATCACTTGTAAGTTTCAGTGTGAAGGTAAGCCTTCAAACCTGTGGGTTAAATGACTGGAGATGTGAATGTGGATGGAACAGAGAGTAGAAGCTGTCAAACTGCCTCGCACGATGCTTTTCAGGTTTTTTGCACAGCTAATGTGTGAGCTCCTGGAAAAGTCTTGTTCCACATAAATATTTTTGCACGTGGAGGTGAGAGATACAGGTAGTGTCTACACGTGTGTATGCATGCCTGTATATGTGCGAGTACATGGGTATGCACATTCATGTTCATATGTATTGTGGATGCTGTGTGAGGGTTATGTATACATGCCAGAGGTTGACATCAGGTGAGCTTCTCAGTCCATCTTATATAAAGAGGCAGGGCCAATCACTTGAATCCAAAGCTCATTAGTTGGGCTAGGCTAATTAGCCAGCTTGCTCTGGGGATCCCGACAAAAATCTTCCAAGATCCAGGGCTACATCAGGGCTGTCATGCCCAACTGCCATCTACTTGGGTGCTGGGGATCCTGACTCAGGCCCTCTCACTTGCCCCGGCAATCATTTTACACAACTGAGCAGTCTCCCAAGTCCCCTGACTAGGTTTTAATGTCGCTGCCCAGCTGGATTTTTAGCCATTTTAATGCATGTGACATGCTGCATCACTTCCTCTGACCAGCTGCTCATGAATGACAAATGAAGACAAACTTCTTCCTACAGTTACTTTTCATATGAATGCGTTCTTTGTCTGGTCCTGTTTTGGGGGTTCCTCTTGGTTTTCAAGAAGTCTTTGTGTACCTGGATACAATTACTCCACCCTGTTTGTGTAGTCTCATGATTTTTCACTGTACTACGAGTCCTAGCCTTCCAAGACTGTCTATAGCATAGCACAGGCTTTTATTTCCCTTCCTTGTGATCCTGTAAATCTAATGATATTCTCCTGGTGTAGCCAATGCTTTTGGTGTTTCTTCGGAAACTTAATAATTGCTAGATTGGGCCTCTTTCATCTTCCTGTGTTTTTCTAGGAGGTTCATTTTGTGCATTTTGTATTTAATTTCAAGATCCATTTATATGTGGTATGTATGCATGCAAGGCATACTGTAAGGTTTCTTGGTTTTGTTTCAGGCCAGTTTGTCATTCTGCAGCAATTACAGAGAATTTTGGCCTTTCTGCATGGAATTAAGCTTGATCTTGACAGTATCTGTGCCAGTGCATTCTGGGATTGTGTTCATTCCTGATGTCTGTCTTGACAGTGTTTGTGCCGGTGCATTCTGGGATTGTGCTCATTCCTGATGTCTGTCTTGACAGTGTTTGTGCCGGTGCATTCTGGGATTGTGCTCATTCCTGATGTCTGTCTTGACAGTGTTTGTGCTGGTGCATTCTGGAATCCTGACTCTGCTCATTGATTTATTTGTCTGTTTGCTCATCATTTTCATGCTCTGTTGATTTTTGGGTTGAAATAGTGTGATACAGATCCCTGGCCCTGTCTCCTTCCATCCCACATGGACATCTGTGTGTCTTTCACCCTTCTAAACGTTTTATGGTCAGTTTGGGATTTCTTTGGGGGATTTTAATTAGAATTGTGTTGAATTTATTGACCAGCTTTAGGCAAGTTTTAACAACAGTGAACACATAATGGCTTCACACATCTCTTTATTTTAGGAATGCATGAACCCTCGAGAGCCTTTTTAGGAGGTGAGCTGCCTTGTATCTTCCCTTCCATGGCAAAATGCAGTGATCCACGGATCACTGGTGGGTGCAGCTGCTCTGCCATGTTCAAAAGACGCTATATGGTGGTACCTCACCCCACCCTCTGATTGCTACACTCTTTCCACCACTTCTTCTATGATATTCCCTGAGGCTCAGGGGAAAAGCAAGTAAATATCATGATGAGGAGACGTGCTGGCTGCTTTGCATTAAGAAGTATACCACCCTGACATGGCATTGTCTGCAGAGCTGCTAGCACAGGCAGCGGTCTTTCTGAAATGTCACATGGAACTTACCAATGATGGTATGCTTTCTTTCAAGACATTTGCTGGTGATTCTTTTGGGTGTGTGTGTGTGTGTGTGTGTGTGTGTGTGTGTGTGTGTGTGTGGTCCTGTATTGCATGTTGGTGGGTGTACATATGTGTAGGGGCATGTATATAAGAAGACACTTGAGTATGTGTGCCTCTGGAAGCCCTAGGGGGACATCAGAAGTCATCCTGGATTGCTCTACTTCCTTATTGCTTTGCTCTGGAGTTTCCCAGGCTCCACCTTCCAGAGCCGGGATTGCAAACCAGGCATTTTTAGCAAGGGCTCTGAGATCCAAGCTTGGGTCCTTTTGCTGTGAGGCAAAGACTTTACGCTGAGCATCTCCCTAACCCATCACTTGATTCTTTAACAGTCATAGTCCTGCTCATGGTGTCACTTCTCCTCATATGCTGTGTAAGGCTTTTCCTGCCAAGGCCTCTGTATCTACGTCACTGAAGTCATCTGTCATCCGATGTGTAGGTACAGAGCTGTTTATACATTTCTCATCTTCTTTTTGAGTCGATTTCACCAGCAAGGATAATTCTTCTGTGACTTCTGACGTGATGGTTGTACATTTCCAACATTATTGATCCTTTGCAAGGGGCAACTGTAGGTCTCATCGATCTGGCTGCTGTAGCCTTGACTTCAGCATAGTTCGTCACTGACACAATATTTATCGATTGCACACTTCTGCTTCTTTTTTTCTTTACGTAGTCATAATCTTGGATTATGGGTTTTAAATCTCTCTTATTTTATAATATTTGCATTTAATGCTCAGCTTTCTCCTCTAAGCACTGCTTATAAAATGTAATCAGTCGTAGAACTTGGGAGAGGGTTTTGTTGGTGAAATGCTAACCTTAACACGCTTTAAAAACTGAGCTAGAGCCTCAATGCCCACATGAAAAAGCTAGGCACAGCGGCACATGCTTTTAATTTTAGCTCTAGATTGCCAATATAGGAGGGTCCCTGGTCTTATCGACCAGGCAGTGTAGCTGAACTGGCAGGTTTCGGCCTCAGAAATACAAGGTTCAGAGTAATTGAGGAAGATACCTGACATCAATTTCTGGTCTTTACATACACATGCACACATGTACTTGTGCATGTGCACACAGCTATGCATACTCACATGAACACACACATGTACACACATGTACACAGTAGACTGGCAGCTACTTTCCCCCCAAAAGTAAGAGTCTTGTAACTCCACAACCACATGATAAGTAACTTTTTCTACCAAGAAACTGGGATTGTCAAAAATTGTAAGGTTTAGTTTCATCACATAAGATTATTCTGACCTGTTTTGTAGGGAGCAACCAAGTATTAAATGCATCAAACAGCTGAAGTTGCAAAGACTAGCCCAAGGGAAAGACTGTTTTCATTTCTTCATGAATCATCTCCAAGTGAGGGGATTGCAGATGTGCACCACCACCGCAAGTAAAACTGGTTGCATCTGATGTATCAATGGAGAAATTCCTCCCAACCAAGACTCCTAGGGCCAGAGACACCTTAGAGACAAAATCCAGCAGAACCAATAACAAAAGAACAGCTTAACCTTGAAAAGTAAACAGGATGATGAGGAAGTGAAGCTACAGGGAAAATTCTATTTGCACTTCAAAATGGCTTGAATGTTGGCTTGTATAGTGCTACTGTCAACAGAGAGCCAGGCTGGTGCACAGAGACCAGTCGCTGAGAAGGAAGTGGCGTTGCTTGGCATCATGGGAAATTCTGAGACACATAAGCTTGAAGCACCAGGTGGAGGTAATGCTTGATCACAGGGATAAACACCTAATTTAAGAATGAGTGAAGGTTGATTCTTAGATTCATTGTGTATGGGGGGAGGCACTTCCATGAATATGTCTGTGGAGGCCAAAGGTTGTCTTCCCCAATTGCTTTCCTCCTCGTGTTTAGACAGGGTCTCTCACAGAACTTGGAGCTCACCACTGGCTAAACTGGCTGGCTAGCGAGCCCCAGGGTCCGCCCTTCACAGCTGGATGACCACACACTGTCACTCGAGGCTTGTATGTGGTGTTGGGGGTTCCCAACTCAGGTCCTCAAGCTCACACAGCAAACATTTCACCTGCTGATCCATTTCCCCAGCCTCTAAATGCATTCTGTAAATATTACATTTATTTGAGAGAAACAAATGTGTGTGTGAGTGTGGAGCACAACTTCCAGAAATGGGTTTTCTCCTTCCACTGCTCTGGTCTCCAAGTGTGTGCACAGGCATCCATGCTCTGAGCCATCTTGCTGTCCCCTGAGTGCACTCTTCAAGGCTTGGTAGACTTTTCCAAGGCAATCTTAGTAGCTCTTAAGCTGGAAAACATGCATAAATCACTGATTTACACACCACAGACCAGTCAAAGTGTTTTCTCCAAGTCTTAGAGTGTGAAGATGCTAGTGTGGATCTACAAGTTTTCTAAAGAACAAATCCTTAGCAACCCCACTTTGAGGTGTTTGTCACAAAGAAACGTTAGAGAGATTCATGACTACTTATCAAGCTATAGAATCATAGCTCCCATTTGCTGTGTGCTTGCCGCATTCTAAGACAGTGGTAGATGGACACAGAGAGCAAACATCGGCTAGAACTGATCTGGAAGATTCTTCCTTGCTGGCTAGCTTTCATCGTACCATAAAGTACCATGCAAGCTACTGCGGAGAAAAAAAGCAATCAACAGTCTCATCAATCAGTGAAAGCTGTAAAGTGCAATAACAGCTACACTACAATAAGGTGATAGTGGTATGACTATAAGGGGACAAACAACCACTTTTTGATTTGATTTAAGGCCCACTTTTTTTATTCAATTGTGTATGTGTGCATGTGTGTGTGTGTGTGTGTGTGTGTGTGTGTGTGTGTGTGTGTGTGTGTGCTGATGGGGAGGGATGTTTTCCTCAATGGTCTACACACTGATCACATGATACATGATTCATGCTCCAGAAACTACACAGGCACAAGCCATCAAAGACAACCCTAATGAAACTCAGTGGGCCAAACATACGAAAAGATATGAAAATTGGAGGAGGAAAGGGAAAGAATAAAATGAAAAAAAAAAGATAATGGTAGACACATCACACATGGCTGCTGAGCTCAACTGCATGTGGAAGACATAAAGGCCTGCAGCAGGTAAGAAAGGTGTCCAAGTTCTCAGCTCTGTCCATGGAACGAGGCTGGGTCTCAACCGAGAGCTACACAAGCCACGTTGTAAACACTGTACGCCTAGAGCTGAGTAGACGACTGCAGCATGGGAAACTGAGCAAGAATGAACAAAGGAGAAAATATGAGAAGACATAGTTGAAGACATCGGGATATCTCTTCAGAGATTTCTCAGTGATCATCCAATTTTATATAAACCCAAGAGGCACGGTAGTACAGATTTGTATGCATTGATCAGTAATGCTGTTAAATATATATATATATATATATATATATATATATATATAATGGAATGTGAACTAATTTTTATGTATAGATAAATGTATCAAAATATGTCAATATCTAGTACAATATGCATCAGAAAATTTCATAGATTTTTATAATTGTGCACACAATACATTTTCTAAAGAACAAGTACAGTCAGAGGAGAAAATCCATCCTGCATTTTGTAAGCTCACCTATTGACAGAAGGCATGACACAAGCCAATGTGCTTTCTCCACAATTTAGGCACAAGCTAAGGAGAAAAATGACTTAGGAAAACTAAGTTAGAAAAACGACTTAGGAAAATCTAAGTTCAAATGTAAGAAATCATTTGCCCTTAAGTTGGAAAACATGTACCCAAATCACTGAGCAACAACACACAGACCTGTGTACATTAAGTCTCCGCAGCATGCAGTGTGGAGACAGTAACTGCCAAACTGGAAGCCACTCAACTTCTCTTTGTCTACAAACCTTCCTGCAGGAGCCTCTGTGGGCTTTTAAAACCCACACTGAGCAGAGGAAGATCTGGCTGCTAATGCCCTGGTCCATGTTTGTTCTCTGGGACAGGATCCCAGAGAGAGGCAGGAGAGGTGATCTACCATCCAATAAAGGTGCTAATAAGCTGGAAGAAAATAATCCTGTCAGAGCCTAGCCCAGGCCCTCGGTGACTGCCTGCCCTGTGTAGGGGCTGGAGCTAATGAACCATTTTATACTGCCAGTCGTAAAAGGACTAAGGCTCTGTGTGCAGCCTGTACTCCACGGTGAAGCTTGCCGAGTGGCTTCATCAGGAACAATGAAAAAAAATATCAGTTGCCTGGCAGAAGTCAGGATCCTGCGGCGCTGTGGCGGGATCCTGCAGCAGGAGGCCATGCAGCCCTGCTTCATGAGCCATGTCCCCTCAGATGGGAGGAAAGACAGTGTGTCCTGCTCCATCACAAGTTGTCACAGTTCCTCCAAGTTGTTGCTGATACATCCATGACCAAAGGGCTGAAGGGATCAAGGAGCTTTATTTTGGCTTATGATTGTTCATCTTGCATCCTGAAGGTAATGATCTCAGCACCAGGAGACAAGGGAGCTGGCACACCACATCCACACAATGGCCCAGAGAGGGATGATTCCTACTTGCCAGACCAGCATGTCTGCCAAGTATCCTGAAGGATGCCAATGTCCCTGACCAGCTTCTTCCATCTTATTCACTTGCTCAGGGACTAATCCTGCCCACTAGATACTGGGTTTTCCCCATCAGCTAGACAATCTTCTGCAGGCTTGCTCTGGGCTACTAATTCTCTAGAAATGAACCCAGAGTTTGAACCCTCAACTGTCAAGTTGACTTCTGTATCTAATTGTGACACAAGACAAAACAGTTTCTCTCGGTCCCTATACGATCATTATGGTGTGTGCTGGACTGTAGTTTTCAGTGCGGGGGCAATCCTGCCAACCTCTGGAGTGGGCAGCGCTACTCTGACTTTACACTTGAAGTCCAACAGTCAGCCAGGGCAGACCTCAGTTCAAACTCATACGCATCAACTCCAAGGGCGTCCCCTCTGGCTGGCCCTCGTCCAAGAACATCACCTCCGAGGGTGTGTAGGAGATGCACTTGCTGATGATGTTCTAAGCAGCCTTGTCCTCAACAGATGGGGGGATGTTGAGTCTGAGGCTGGCTCCACAAGCATCTTAGCCCTAGTCAGCATGGAGGCCCCAGCATGCATTGAGGCTACAGTGAGAACTACAGTCCCAGCATGCACCGTGGCCCCAGCCAGCATCTTGGCTCCAGCATGTACTGTGGCCCAGCATGCACCACTGCCCCCAGCATGCAGTGCAGCCCCAGCATGCACCTTCCCAGCTTCCACATAACCCTGCAAGCATTCATCTTCATCACAGTGAGAGGAGCTTTGGCCTCATGCCTCCCACTGCTCCCCATGAGAATTCCCCAATATCCTTGGGAAATGGTTTCCTTGTTCTCCTGCCATCAAGCCTGGGTTAGAAGAGGCAATGGGTCTGGGCAGAATTTCATGGTGCCGGCCATCTTCCTTTACCAGAGCACAGAAGGAAAGTCCTTCTTAAGACTCCTTGTCTCCTGTGTGGCTTTAGTGAGGCCAGGAACAAGTCTGCAGTTGCATGTAAACACTAAAGCCCACGCCCATGATCCACATCCACGGGGTGGCCACACTCTCCTAGCTGGCCAGCCATCAGGGATTTCTCCCCATCTCCACACAAAGGACCTCAGTGCTATCTCAGTGCCAGCTGTCCCAGGGAGACAGGGGCTGGGGTCCAGGTCTTCCTGTACACACCTATCCTTCTCCACGGTTCCAGGTACTCTGTTTGCCTGTGATTTCTGAATCCTGAAGGTAATGATCTCAGTGGCTGCTGCACCATGAGAAGGGGCTTGTCCCTCTGTCATGCTCAGCAGTCCCCTCCCCAGGCAGAGACTCGTGCTTGCTGATGTTTCCTCTTAGCTTTCTGCGCTGTTCTGGAATATCTGCGGTAACGGCTCTTACGCGGGCAGGTTTTCTGTGGCTTACCTTTGCAGAGATTTTGGCCCACCACAACCTTGGCCCTGCTGTTCTGGGCCTGGGGTAGTAGTGGAGTAACGAGGCCCATTCATCTAATGCTGCCAGGCCATGAGCAAGAAGCAGAGGAGGGCCTGGGCCACTTATGCGCTCTTAGAAGGTGCACACACGAGCTTGCTGTCTCTACTAGCCCATGCCTTTAAAGACCCTCCACCTCCGAACAATACCACAGCTAAGTATAAAACCTTTGGCATTGGGCCTTCGGGGGTAGGGGTCATTTAAATCCATACCACTGCACTTATCGGTAGCAAATGTAAATCTCCTAGCGTCAACAAATTAGTTCATTACAAATGCTGTTTTGTTAAACTCGGTCTAGTTAAGCGATGTCTCGCTAAACACTGTCTAGATGAACATCATCTAATTAAATCATTCCTTCATTTCTCACAAAGAATCTATTTGCAAGAAAAAGGCAAGAGCAGTTGTATTTAGTTGGTTGGTTGGTTGACTTATTCTGGGTCATGGATCAAGGTACAGTTGCCACCGGGACTGGACCAGGACAGTTCTGTGTTCCAGTCACAGCACTCCGCTGCTGAACTGCCCCTTCCTTTCCAGTTGTCATTGAAACTGTCAAAATCTGGCGTTCTTCGGGCTTCTGGCCTTATTCTGATAATTATCTAAAAACAGAACTGTCTTTTTTCCTACGGATTTATTTATCCCAGGGATGTGTGCACCATATGTTGAAGTGACGCCCCAGTACACTGAACCCCAGGCCAGGGTGAGGAGCTGCCTCTAGAGGAGCGGGAGACCCGCCCCCCTGGGAAGCGGGCCCGCAGCTTCTGCCCTAAATAACTTCTGCACATCAACAAATGTCAGCTTGACACTAAATGGACGGTTGCTAAATTATTTTAAGCTTTGTCAGGATTGTTCTGTATTAGAAAATAGAAGAGCAGCCACTGTCATTTCCGACAGTGACACAGCATCTCAATTTACACAGCTCTGTGAGGACGAGCAGATGCTGGAGGCCGCGGAACTGAGCAACTAATGGGCGCAGGCCCCCAAACTCCACTTCGTCTTAAGAACCCTTGGGAAATGGCATGTGAGACTGATATCAACACGCAGACAAACCTCAAGCAAGCAAATTAATGATAAACTGTCAACAACTGGCAGAAACCTAGCAGGGTGACGATTTTAAAATATGTGATAATAAAATGTTTAATAAATTAGAATTTCATAAAGTAAAACATTTTATGAAGCAAAGTTAGGGTTTGCTTTTAAAGCAAAATACTAAAGCCCCTTAGCATTGGAAGGGGTAGGAGGGGCTTGGGAAAGACAGTGGCACTCATAAAAGGTGGGCGTGTTTCCTCAAGATGGAGAGCCGGGAAGTAGGGATTCTAATCCAGACCCATCCCAAGCACTGTGAGAAAGGAAGCACTCTTCCTTGCGGCTCCTTCAGCTCTGCTTAGCTAATGAAGGCTCTGGCGATGCCGGCAGCCAAGTGTTGTCCTGAGCACGTGGCCACCAGAGAGACAGAGGATGGCCATCTCTGCCAATAACTACTGCGAACACCAAACATCAGCAAGCAAGTGGGAGGTACTGTTGGAAATGCTGAATGAGTTTAGACACCGAAGGATAGAATGAGCAAAGCTGCACAGCTGAGGGGCAGTAGTTGCTGAACAGGGTGGGGGCGATGCCTTTGTAGTGACACTTTATCTCGGAGCTATTTCAAAGCAGAGAAGTACAGAGGACCACAGGAGACCACCCCAGTTACCAGCATCTCATGCTGATGTGGCCTGTTTATCATAGCAATATCCATCCTCCTTACCTAGTGTTCCTGGTTTCCAGGATGCCTTTGCTTTGCCTAGCCTCCTCCTGTCCTGAGACTCCATCCAGACACACCAGATTTGCACCGATGTATTCCCAAGTGCCTCTCATCTGTGATCATTTCTCAGACCTTTCCTTTAGCTATTCTTGGCAATTCTGAGGATTCCCAGCAAAGCATTGGTACCTGGAACTTGTCTCATGTTTTTCTCATCATTAGATTAGGGTTAAAGTCAGGAGGAGAAAGACCATGGAGATACCATATGAGGTTAGGGCTGGGGTCAGAAAGAGGAAGACTATGGAGCTCACACAGCTGTGAGACTGTCACTGTTGGTGGTGGCCCTGGACAAAGCTGACGTATTGCTCGCTAGGTCTGCTCACGGGAACTTACTCCCTCGTCCTTTTGGAAAGCACGTGGCATGCTTTGGCAGAGTGGCCCACAAAGATTACAACCAGAAAGCACCTGCAGCTTCCCGTCTTAGATGATGCCACCCACACCCTGTCTCCCTGGCCTCCTTGCTCAGGGCTGTTTGCTGCTGTGAATGCTCAAAGCACTGTGTCTACTGTTTTGAACCTGCTGATGTTCTGAAGCCTGGAGTCCTGTGCATGTGGGGCTCGCCCACCCACTAAGACACATCTTGAGAGGAGTAGTCTGGCATCCACCAAAGCCCAAGGAGCCACAGTTTGCTGGTGACAGGAAAAACTAGCTCTGTGTCAGGCTCCCAACGTGAAATACTACACCCCTCCTTTCCTGAGTGTCCCACGTTACTTCCCTGGGGCATCTGATATGCACAGTGATGTAGTCAGAAAGACTCACTGTTGATGCGACTCTGACCAAATGGGACGCGTATTCTTAGAATGTGGCGTGGTGTCTGTTGACAACCAAGGGAAGCAAACCCAGTTCTGAGCCCTCAAGGCACACAGTGTGGAGAGGTAAAATGAATAGCGGAATTGTCCTGAGGTAAGAAAAAGTAGACACACCGGGGAGCTAACCAGCCACGGGAGGCCAGACCTTAATGTCTATGCATTGCTGTCCTGCAGCAGTTCTGCATTTCCGAAAGCAGATGATTGATTCAAAGTGTGATGCAGATTTGCTGTGCAGCATTTTGCTCTAGGATTATTATTCCCCTCAGTTTCAACATCTCTTAATTTACACAATGCACTGATTTAATGATGGCTTTATTAAGGAGTCCGAAGCTATCACAATAAAACTGCATAACTAGATTTTATTCACTTTAAAAGAAAACTTGACCCCAAAATGTGAAAGAATATAAACTATTTTCAATTGTCACCATAAATCACAATTTTATGTCATGGCCACAGAGTGGCCGTCACTGTCTTGAAGAATAGTGTTTGTGAAGGACATTTCATTTCCTTCCGAGTGCCTTGTCCTAGGGACACCATTACAAAATGTCCACAAACTCCAGTTAGGAAGCCAGAGAGAGAGAGAGAGAGAGAGAGAGAGAGAGAACAAGAGAGAACAAGAAAGAGAGAACGAGAGAGAACGAGAGAGAGAATGAGAGAGAGAGAATAAAAGAGAGAGAGAACAAGAGAGAGAGGAGAGAGGGAGAGAAAAAAGACCCTTCCAAGTCTAGCACAGTGAACCAGTGAGTTTAACTGGGGTTGCTCACAGGAGCATGGTGAGGAGTTGCCTACGGGGCACAGAGAACCTGTGGGCAACTAATGGTGAACATGAGTCGCCCTCCCGGGCAGTGCTAATGGCTTTAAATGGTCCTCTTGCAGCCTGGGCATCTTGTAGCCTAGGCATCCTGTGGTCTTCCATGAGCCATCAAAACTGCTCTAGGGGCTGGAGAGATGGCTCAGGGGTTAAGCCTGTGCTTTTAAGCAGAAGGACCTGAGTTCGAATCCCAGATCCCATGTAAAAACACCAGGCAGAAATGGTGGTGCCCTGCACTTTTGGTCTCAGAAGGTGGAACCTGGGAAACTCCATGGCAAAGCCAAAAGGAGGTAGAACAATCCAGGATGATTCCACAAAGTCAGCCTTGGGACTCCACAGGTGTGTACAGTACCCTCTGACACACACACACACACACACACACACACACACACACACACACACACACAAACACACATATACGACTCTGATTTTAACAGCCAAGGGCTGTATTGGGTCTGGAAGACTGAGCTTCTAGCTGCTGCTTCAGATCCTGGCGGTCAGGGTAGAAGGGAGAAGGAGGTCAGCAGTGTGGTGCCTGACCGTCTCTCCAAGGCTGAGCATGGCCTTCGTCCTGGTGCTGATTTCTACAGCAGCTACTGTGCCTGCAACATGTGCTTTAGGCCTTGGATGTACACGAGACCACCGCCTGCATCTCGAGCAAATGCTCTCTCCAGCTTCACTGTCCACGACATGTGCCCTCCTGGCAGCTACTGGGGACCAGGAGGAATCCACGCATCTTGCTGGGAGTGGGGCTCACTTGGAGTCCTGTCTCCTAGCCACTGTGCTATGACTTGTCATCCTTGGAATTTTCAAGTATGAACCAAATGCAAAAACTTACATGACAGAGAAGATGATGCACCGACTAGCAGCAGGGGAGGAGCGGGGAGGGAACACTCCCTCTCCCAGATGCACTCTCGGCCGGCCCAGTGGGAGCCTGCAATCATGATGGCGGGTCCTCCCTGCCCCATGTTCTGCCTTAAGCAACCGGCTCCCCACTTAGCCCGAGGAGCAGAAGACAGTCACACATGCCCTCCTCCTTGCCCAGCCTCATGAAGGCTTCACACAAGCCAAGATAGAAGATTCTATTTCAAGACTCAGTTGACCTCTGGCATTAGGAGATGTCAATTTAAGTGTGCAAAGTTAACTGAGTTAGCCACTAAGAAAATGCAAGCAAGTTGTATGAAAGATGTCCACCTGGGACGGACTTCTGAAGCGACGGTCTCACAGCACCACTGCTTGCTCCCAACCAAACTGTGTTCACAGACACGCAGCAGACATGCCCCACACAGAAAGGATTTGTCAGTCACAGACTGGAGAACAGGCATCCGGTGGCATGATTGGTTAGTGCATGGAACTTACATGGATGGAAGACCTGTGAGGTTGACAGGAGTGACTGAGAAATCTTAAGCTCTGATATTGAAAGACACTCCACTCATGTGATCTCTGATTTCGTCTTTCTTACTTATGAATCAAGTTGTCTGTAAGATGTACTTCATCGAAGGACTGATTCAGAAATGAAGAGGAAGACTGGCCGTGCTCCTCTTTCTATCAGCCTGGTCGGCCAGTGTCAAGGTCTGCTCCTCCCTCGTCCACCTTCTTCCCGACCTGCCTCGGCCAGCCGTCCTCCCTCACAGAATCACTGGATCATAGATGCTCCTGTTTTGGTTTCACTGAGCTAAGTCAGTGCTTTTCCTTCCATCTCCTCACAGCGTCCTCTCACACCATCCTGTGTTCCCGCACCTCTGCTGTGCTGTGCAGACCCTCGGCCCTGCATTAGCCACCCCCTCCCTCCATGGGGCTCCCCCTTGGCATCTCCTGAGACCAGCCTCACTTTAGAGTCCACATGGCTGGCCATGGAACCTTCTCCCTTGGATGGGTATTGGGCACAGCTCCTCCTGTCTGCAGAGGGAGACACCATGCTGAAGCTGACATACCTCAGACAGCTTGGATCTGTGCTGCCGAGTGACAGATAACATCTGTTAGCGGTCCCAGACGGAAGGAGAATGACTACTTTATAAGCAGAAGATATCGATGACGGACAGTTACATAAATTCATAAATACAGAGAAACATAGACTTCTTGGTATCATGTGCCAGATTCTCTTACAGTTTTAAAATTTTTCTTGCCACATAAACTACCTTACAGTCTTTCCTATCCTCAATTCAGCGTCTTCTTTTGCTTTTGTCCTCAAAACCTAATCATGTCTCAGCTGTTAGTTGTAAAGTGAAAACTGCCTTAGATTTCTCTGTAAACTCGGCAATTATCAAGTTGCATATTTTTATGTTTCATTCGTTTATTTCAGAAAGAGAAAGAGAGAGAGAAAGAAAAAGATTGCATGTATCTCACACTGCACAGGTGAAAGGCAAGTGCTACTTCTCTGCTTCTTCCATGTGACATGTGAGCTCTGGGAATTGAACTCAGGTCTCCAGGTCTGAAGGTAGGCACCTTACCACTGAGCTCTCTTGTCAGCCCCTCACGTTACATCCTTGATGATGGACTTGTCCTAGGGGACAGGGAAACGGCTGAGCTGCTCTGAAGCATCTGTGTGGAGGTGGCTCGTGCACGAGATGCCAGGAAGATGAGGCGGGAGGTGAGGTGAAGTGTCCTTGCTCTCCGACATCACTGAGCTCCCCAGAGCTGGCCTGTCGTAAAGTGCCACTACCTCACAGGGCCACCAGTAAAGGGCTATTAAGTGATTCCTGTACTCTCCTGAAAATTCATGGCCGGGGGTCTCTGTGCCTGTGTCTGTCCTTTTCCATTCCTAGAGTGACAAAGGACCAAGCACCACCTCACCCGGAAGAGGCATCAAATGAATTTGCTGCCTCAGTTTCCCAGGGTCCGTTGTCCACATGCGCTTCCAGAAGGATTTAGCATGATGTCCTCCAGAGAAACTCCCCAGCACTAGAGAGATGCATGCCCACACATGCATCACATGACAGGTTCACATGCCTACAACAAGCATATGTACACTGTGCCACAGAGAGACCATGTGCACATCCTCCCAGAGTTCCTCAGATGCCGTCACACCCATGTGCACACACAAGCACAAGCATGACAACACAGGCTCACATTCATGCATGTACACAAACACATAGGCATACACACAGTCAAACATGTGTACCATATAAATGCCTGCATATTCACACATAAGCATGTTGCATGAGCGTACTCATTCACACGCACATATATGTTGCATACATGCACAACATGGACATACAAAGAGTCATGCATCAGAGTCAGACATTGTCATATAAACATATTCATGCAACATATTCACACATGCATATGTACTTACACATTCATACATATGCATTAATTTACACAAAACCACACAAATATACACATACCCTCACACAGGTACACATGCACACTCATAGAAACAAAGATGCATCTAAACACACATTCACACAGACACACTCACTACTGCCTTGTGCCCACAGACGTGCACCCCTGACTCTGGACAGCAGGAACCAGACCTCACCCTCCCTTCCATGGCAAAAGATCAGCCTCATCTAGAAAGAGAAACCGAAGACGCGCAGAGCACGTTGGATAGCTTCTGACGGCTTCTCTTCATGGGGAAACACTTCCATCCCCACACAACTGAGATTTCTAGGAGTGTCGTCTATTTTCCTCAGAGTGATTCGGCTTCAGGGGAAGTTTGTGTTTAGCCAGATGCCTTCAGGATGAAGTTACTCACGTGCATCTGTCTCCTGGAATCCTCAGCAGATAAATGTCACCATGCATCAGTGAATACAATGAGTCTTGCAATAAGCACTACTGTTTTTCTGTAATGCTGGGCGAATCTGGTAGCCCCACAATGCAAGGTGCAGTTGAGGGTACTGTTCCTGAGTACATACCCTGAAATGCCAACTACTGGAATTCATGTGTCCACACGGGACTCAGGAAGGCTGAGAGAGGCACTCTTGCTGCCATGCTCGCCATGTCTGTCTGTGGACACAACAGAGCAGCCCACAACCCATTGCGAAGCACAAGGGTCTCCAGGATTAGCAAAAGATGTTCACTGAGAGTACTTGATGCAGAGGTGCTGTCCCGAGAGTGCAGGGTTGGGGGGTCTGTCTTATGCACAGCAGGTTCTGAGTAACAGGGCATGCTCAGAGAGGATGTGGACACTGCAGGACATGCTCAGAGAGGATGTGGATGCTGCAGGGCGTGCTCAGAGAGGACAGAGTGCTCTGGGATGTGCTCAGAGAGGTTATAGAAGCTACAGAACGTGCTTGGAGAGACTTGGACTCTGCAGGGTGTGCTGACATTTCTCCCCACTCACTGCTGCTTTGTTCCGGGTTCTTTTTTTCCCATGATGGCTTCATAGTGGTTTCTTTTTCCTGTCTCCACCATCCTTCAACACACGTGCTATCAGAAAGTGACACTGCATTTCCAAGTACAGTTGGCACTTTGTACTTGGTTCAGCCAACCTTGGGAAATGTCAAGGGAAAACCTTCTACCTGCCCTGGACATTTCCTCGCTGTCCCTAAGCAATATGATAGCAAATGCATGCACAGCATTTATGTACATAACGTGCAACATGCCTTAAGTAACTGAGAGGTGACTCCAGGTGGATGGACGATGTGCAGAGACATAAATGCAACACCGTTTCATGTCAGGGACTTGAACATCCTACATCTTAGAACTCAGGTGGTGAATCCTAGATATGACTGCATTGAGAAAAAAAAAGTGGGGCGGATATGATTGCATGCAACAAGCTTGCCTTATTCTAATCATACATAAGTCATGAATTCCCATGCAAAGGAAGGAAAATGTAAAGTAATAAATGGAAATAGAACATAAGTCTATTTACTTAAAAAGGGGTATTGTGTGTTAGAATTATAATCTTAGCATTTGAAAGGCTGAGACAGGAGGATTGCTGAAAGTTCCAGGCAAGTTTTAGTCACATAATTAGTTCCAGGCTACCTTGGGTTAAAAAGTGTGCTCCTATGTGAAAGAGAGAGAGAGAGAGAGAGAGAGAGAGAGAGAGAGAGATCTACTGGATAAAAAGTGCATCTGATAGTTCTCCCTTATTTTGGGGTCATGGCCAAAGTCTCTGCCTCCCAATGTGAATTTTTCTATTAGGTCTTGACCAGTAAATGATTCTCCTTCAGCAAATCTTTAACAATTCCACCCTGTGCATCACAAAGAGCTTTGTTCAACATGCGTGCTATCAGAGAGTGACGCTGTATTTCCAAGCTCACTTGGCACTTTGTACTTGGTTCAGCCAGCCTTGGAAAATGTCAAGAGAAAACCTTCTGCCTGCCCTGAACATGTGACTTGCATTTCCTCACTGTCGTCAAAAGAACATGGTCACATAGATGTAGAAAGCAAAGGTTGAGCACCCCTAATTCAAAGTATGAAACCCCAAAACACCTCACAAATGAGCAAAGTGTGACACAAAAGAACTCCAGCAGAAGAAACTGTCTCCCGCACAGAATTCTCAAGAGTTAATATGCAAGATTACCTTCAGGCCATTGGTAAAGTAGACAGAAAAATACAAATTTCATGATTTGGCTCAAGTCTATGCAGATGCAAATACTCCCCTCCTCCCCTCAAAAAAAAAAACCTTCTGAAATCCAAAATATTCATGATCATTTATGGATAAGCAAGTCTCCATCTAGAAGGTATATCGATTGGATCTGAAGTTCTATGCTTTGAGTTAGCGAACAGGTCATAAACAACAATCCTGTTATCCCATCACCTATCCATCTGCACATCCAAGGCATCTGTCTGTCTCTTGTTTTCCTTGCTCATATTTTAGGAAGCTTGGAGATATATCTGAAAGGGATATACTATCTGTGCTAGTTAGACACAGATATCAGCTTGACAACCAAGGGCTGAGCCTTTAGCACATTTGTGAAGAACTAGTAGTTAAGGCAAGTCCTGAGGGAGATCATCTAACTAACGAGAGAAGACCAGTTCACAGTGGTCAGGACCATTCTCTGGGCGTAAGATGGAAGGAGCTGGCCTGACATGTTGGCATATTTCAGCATACTTTGTCAGACTTGCAGTCTGCCAAATGAGGTTTGTTCCTCTCGGCAATCCTGTGGATATGATGTGGCAGTTCCTTTGACTCCTGGCATTCGTGGGGACTTCCTGCCAAGCTGGACAATGAACTCTAATCAGAATAGTAAGCTGAAGTAACCATCTTGCTCCCTTAGCTATTGGCCTTATAGTTATCAGTAACATGCAGACTAAAACTACCCTTGACACTGAGCAGCTCTGACTGCCTCTCCGACTCCCTGCTGGCCACCGGGCCTGCTCCATCCATGACTGCAGGCGAGTGGGAACTGTGTGCTAGATGCATCTGTATGCTACGGCTTCCTCATCTCTCCTCAGTTTCCGGCCCTTTGCGGCCAGTCCAGTCCCAAATGCACAGGCCTCACTGTAAGTCACTAATATGGAGTGGGAGCAACTGTAAAACCAAAGCACAAGGGAGATTTTAGGCAATACCTGTCGCTCGCTCAGAACATTGTGGTTTCCCACTAGCTGTGACTTTGCACCATCACACAACCAACCTCCGTAGGCAGAAGATGTGTCAGTAGCAGCAAATCATTCACTGGGTAGAGTCCTGTGCCAACTGTGCTTTGCCCTAGCAGCCCGTACTGTGTCGACGCATGCATGTGTCAGGAAGAAGCTGCGAGGCCTTTTTAATTAATTTTGATTAAGCATTCACTGGAAGCCATTTGTAGTTCCGGGGAATGGCCTTTCATGACGTGTCTACTATATGTGTAGTTTCCTCTGTTAGATGATTTCCCCTATAGCATTTTCTTTCCTCAGTAGGTTATGAAAAAAATAAGTTGCAGAGAAGAGGGCTTATTGTATTTTAAATTTATGTCCACTGCTGAGCTGAGGTCTAGAGGGCTTTTGAATGAATCAGAAAATAAGAAATGGGCGACAAAGATCCCTGGTGGCTTGTCAGCACGAAGACACAGGTCATTCGGGGCTGCAGTCTGCAGGGCCACCCTGCAGGGTCACACTAGATGCTGTCAGGGACATCTATGCACCGTGCTTATTGAGCACAGTGCTTATCAGGGCCCATCCCTGCCATTCACTACTCAGCCAGGTGTGTACTAGGAACATCTGGGTTGGCCTTTCCATACAAGCTGGCACCACAACATAATGAACGAGCATTTTCAGACAGAAAACAAGACGCTAACCAAGGATCACAGATCATGATATTCATGAGAGAAGAAACAGACGAGACCATAGGTTGACAGCAGAACATCTCAAAGCACATTGGGAAACAGAGGCTGAGAAAGGAACCCCAAATACGAGGTGATGGTGTCCTAAGGTGCAGAGAACAGAGGGTAGATGTGGATCAGTCAGACTTAACGTCTTTGCTTAATGCGACAGCGAGTGTGAGGGAGCATGAGGGTCTCTAGAATGTGACGCAAACATAGTTGCAGGCATTAAGCTGACCTTCCCTGCTGCCCAAGGAAGGATGGAAACCACTCAGAGCCACATGCACCAGCGCTGGGGATCCCACCAAGACTCCATTCACAGATCACCCCAGCATTGTCTTGATGGTCTCCTGTCAGAGGCTATGTGCAGCTGCTCCAGTAGGTCTCCAGGATGCAAAATAAATCATAAATAATTTCTTGACCAAAAAACCTCACACCTAGAACTCTTTATTGGATTGTAAACTGTTCAGAAATTCAACCATTTTAAACTCAGAATATATAACAAAAAGTGGCAGATGCCAAGAGGCAAAAATGTATGACTCACACCCAGAAGAAATTACATTTTCTATTTATATTGTTGATAGATTAAGTGAGCCAAAAGCTCATGTTGTATGCCTTTGCACTGCACAGTCCCAAGCTGTTTTCTTTGTGTTAGCCTCTGCTTTTAGGGGCGGTAATAACTCACATGCATGAATGCAGCCAGTAGAAGCCATGTTTACAGGAGGTAATAAGTCACGTGCACAAATGCAGCCAGTGGAAGCCATATTTACAGGAGGTAATAACTCACATGCATGAATGCAGCCAGTGGAAGCCATGTTTACAGGAGGTAATAATTCACATGCATGAATGTAGCCAGTGGAAGCCATGTTTACAGGAGGTAATAACTCATATGCATGAATGCAGCCAGTAGAAGCCATGTTTACAGGAGGTAATAACTCATATGCATGAATGCAGCCAGTAGAAGCCATGTTACATGAGGTAATAACTCACATGCATGAATGCAGCCAGTAGAAGCCGAGAAGCCATTTTCACTAAATCTCCTAACAAATGCGAGTCTACATTTTCTCTGCCCTTCTTCATCCTCAGCTCTTGTGAAGACCCAGTCCCCAACCTGCACTCCGGCCTCTTCTGTATCTCTCAACTCTCCAGGGATCAGGCCAGCCAATTCATGCAACATCCAGCCAAGCCCTCTGCTGTCTCTGCCTCTTTCAGCCCATGGTTGCTTTGGAAGACCCAGCCTCTGCACCCATACACTCAGTATCTAGCTGAGCCCTCCACTCTCCACAGAGTCTTTGGGAGACCCTTCAGCCCATGTCCCCTGAGTCCTTCTGTGTCTTTCGTGATGTAGTCTGCACACGCAGTGCCTAGTTGAGCCTTCCACTGTCTCTGCCCCTTTTCCCCACGACTCACCCCATCACTAATTACACAAAAGAATCCCAGGACCCAAATGACACAGAAACAAAGGGCAGCAATCCATGCATCCCCAAAAGAGGATTCTGAGAATATCACCAAGCATCATAGCACAGCTACACCATGTGATAACAGTCATAGGAATACACCCAAGAAACACTGACATTCACCTGTACCCGGGATATAGACCTTTGGGCTTCAGCCAGAAAGGACAACCAATAACAAGATAAGTTCCTTCTTTTTATTTCTGCTTTTTGAGTACTGTTTTCCCCTCTTTTGAATTCCTCTGTATACTTTTTGTCTTTTTTATCACTTCATCTTCCTAGTTAATTTTGCACTCTCGGGTATGTTATGAGGGGCGGACTTCTGGATTGTAGATCACTCAATTAGGATTCAGAATTGCACAATAAAATTCTCTACCCAGGTTCTTTATAAGTCATTCCTCATCATTATCCTACATCTACACCTCCAATCCCATTTCTTCTTTTTTTTTAAATGCTTACTTTTATTATTATTATTATTATTTATTCAACTGTGCGCATGTGCGTGTGTATGTGCATGCGCGTGTGTGTGTCTGTGTCTGTGTATTTGTAGAACCACGGACGAATTCGTGAACCACCATGGACGCCTCCACCTCCTTTTGCCCCGGGATTCACAGGCTCCGCCCTAACAGGACCAGAAGCACAGGCCGCCCCCGCTTCCACCTGGCGTCTATACGTGGGATCTGGGATCCGAACTCAGGACCTTCCACCTGCAAGGCAGAGGCTTAATCCCTGAGTCACCTCTCCAGCCCCTCCAATCCCCTTTCTTAAGACCTACCACCCTCCCTGCATCTCAGACTCACATCTTTATCCTTTCAAGTAGTAGCAAACTCTAATATCAGTTAAGTCTCAAAACCCTAACCGCCCCTACACTTTCCTCTCATATCCGAGCTAACAGTTACCCCATCATTGTCCATCATACCTCTCTATACCATCACTCTCATTAACAAACACCAAATACAGACTTTATTAGCATCATCTAAATGTTGAAGCTCAGCCTCCCAGATTGGACATAACCATCTCATCCTAGATTTAGTACCTTGTGACTCTAGGCTGAACTTTGATCAACATCTACACGTCCAAAAAAAAAAAAAACAGTGAAAGCAGAAACTATAATTCACCCACAAGAAATAAGCAAGCTAGGGCTGGAGAGGTGGCTCAGGGGTTAAGCCTCCGCCTTGCAGGCGGAAGGTCCTGAGTTCGGATCCCGGATACATAAAGACGCCAGGCGGAGGTGGGGGTGGCCTGCGCTTCTGGTCCTGGTAGGGAGGAGCCTGTGAATCCTGGGGCAGAAGGAGGTGGAGGCGTCCATGGTGGTTCACGAATTCGTCCGTGGTTCTACACATACACAGACACACACACACACACACACACACACACACACACACACACAACACACGTGCGCGCACACATACACACGCATATGCACACAGTTGAATAAATAATAATAATAATAATAAAAAGAAATAAGCAAGCTAGAAATGTAAATCTAAGAAAATAATCAATGGACCAACTTAAGATGTCCACATCTTATCATAAAAGCAGAAACAACCCGAGAAAATAAAAAATATGTCTACTCCAAAAATCACCAATGCCATTGGTGTCATTAGGGATACTTTATCAAGTGACAATCAAGAAAATGGTAATCAAGTCACCAAGTTTCAAAGTCAATTATAAATATGACCAGGGAGCTCCAAGACAACGGGAATAAACATTTAAGCAATTACAAAGAGGAATATATAAATGCAGGAAAGAAGACCAAAAAAACAGCGAGACGAAAAAACACAAACAGCAACTAGAAAACACAACTAAATACAACTAGAAAACGAAAACCAGCTGAGGATCTGGACACAAACTTAGAAATATTTGAAAACAAACCTAGAAACTTTGAAAAAAACAAAATGAAATAAAAAATTCCAACAATCCAATAAAGAATCCAGTAGTAAGTTTCAAAAAAGAACTGATCAAAGAAAAGACAGAATAACAGGCCTTGAAGACAAAAAAGGGAGGGATTTGGTAGTCAATTAAAGAAAATGATTAAATGAATAACATGCATGAAGGGGACACCATCACAAGAGCTACCTTGCAGATCATGAATATTCTAGAACAAGACCCCCAGGAGAAGGGTACATCATGCATATTCAATGAGAAAATAGTGGAAATGCCCCTAATCCAAGAAAAGAGCAGCCCATTCAGATTCAGAGGCTACAGGACGCCAAACAAGCAGCGCCAGCAAAGAAATACCACACAGCACATAGTACTTTGTATATTAAATATACAGACTAAAGGAAAGGTCTTAAAGGCTGCAAGACAGAAGGACCGAATCACATATAAAGTAAGCCCATCAAAATAACAGCAGACTTTTTGATGCAAACCATAAAAGCCAGAAGGGCTTGGGAGATATACTGGAAGTTATTCGTGATACAAATGCCAAACCAGATTATAATATCTAGCAAAATTACCAGTCATAATAGAAGATGGAAGAAAAATATTCCATGAAAAAAGCAAGTTAAAGGACTATATGGTACCAAGTCAGGTCTATCAAAAATACTGGAAGGTTCTCAGGATCCTGAAAAGGATAAACATGCCTAAGAAACTATAGGGAACAAATTAGACCAAATGGTGGCTCAGCAAGTCTATAAATGAAAATACCCCAAAATGAGTAAACATATCCCAATGATAATCTTAAATGTCAATGGACTCAATCTCCTACCAAGACACAGGTTTACAGCTTGGATTAACAATCATGGCCCATCAGTTCTCTACCTCCAAAAACACACCTCACCAAAAAAGATAGGTGCTTTCTCAGGGTGAAAAGATTGTCAAATGTTCTCCAAGAAAATGGAAACAAGAAACAAGGGAGGGCATATAGTCTGGCAGATAAAAAGTAATCATTTTGCAAATGGGTGATTGACCCCTCCCTCACTGAGGTTTCCTACTTTTATTACATCTACCCTTGAACGTGCTGTTATAACAAGACTCCAGTTTAACAGCTTTTTGTCTCTGGCCAGGGGGTGACATACAGTGCCCACCAGGATGGACTGAAGGGCATTGCAGGAGCAGCAAAACTGCAAAAGAAAATCAACAAACCACAATCTAGAACTTCAGAGACTCTATATCAACCACCTAGAACTAGGCCAGACTAATCTCTCCCCATCCTGAAGCTCAGAGACATTTGTGGAAGAGGGGGCAGTAAGATTGTAAGAGCAAAAGGATGGGAGGAGCAATGATTTATTTGCAAGATTCTCAAAACTAGTTAGGGCCGAAGCAATCATAATAGGACTTTGCATGCCCTGCGCAATGTCCAACACACTATTGACCTCACAAAGTCTAGCATCTGCTAAAGGCACCAAGATCCTTGGAGGCAAGAGATTGACAGCCACAGTAGTGTTCCTATGCTTAAGGGGAACACGGGAAAGGGTTCAGGGAAATGCCACTAGGTCCTTGTACGTCATCGGAAAGGAGGACCCAGAGGAGAGTCAGGCATGCACAATAAAGGACTCTCTGGGAATTGGGGGGGGGGCACTGGGGGATGGGGAGGGAGGGGGAGGAGGAACAAGGGGTTCGGGGGGAGGAGGAGGGAGGGAGGGAACTAGTGTACCTATTAAGTTTGTATGAGCGGAAATAATAAAGAATATATATAATAATAAAAAAAGAAACAAGTAGGAATTGTTATCTAGTATCTGACAAAATAGACTCCAACTAAAGCACACCATAAGAGCTAAAAATGATTACTACCTACTAGTTGAGGGAACAATTTATCAAGAGGACATTACAATTATAAACATATATGCAACAAGCACAGGCAGACCCAAATTCATTAAATAAATCATACTAGATGTAAAACTACTAATCAGCCCATACATGATCCCAGTAGGACATTTTAATGCCCCATTTCACCATCAGACAGATCAATCAGACAAAACTAAACAGAGATGCATTAGAGTTAAATGAAATCAAATGGACCTGACAAACATCTACAGAACATTTCACCCAAACACTAAAGAATACACATTCTTTTCAGCAGCCCATGGAACTTTCTCAAAAACAAACCACATAACAGGACACAAAGCAAGCCTCCATGAATATAGAAAAATTGAAGTTGTCGCCTGTATAACATGACTACCACGGAATTCAATTAGATATCGACAGAAAAGTAAACAGCAGAAAACACATAAACTTATGGAAATCAAATACATTTTAATAAGAAATAGATAAAAGAAGAAATAAAACAGGAGATTGAAAATTTCCCTGAATTCAATGAAAATGAGGACACAACACATTGTGATCTGTGGGACACAATGAAGGCTGCCCCAAGAGGAATACTAGATGCCTAAATAATAAAAAAATAGATTACAAATAAATAACCTAATGCTACATACACTTGGAAAAACAAACCAATCCTATAAGCAGCAGCACACAGAAACAAATATTCAAGATCAGGGCAGAAATCAGTGAAATGGAACTGAAAAAGATGATATAAAAACTCAACAAAATGAAGAGCTGGTTCCTTGAGAAGATAACCACGATTGACAAACACCCAAACTAACCAAAATATAGAGAGAAAATACCCAAATTAATAAAATTAGAAATGAAAAAGGAGTAATAACATTAGACACCAAAGAAATTCAGAAAATTATCAAGACACATTTTAAAATGTATGCTCTAAACTAGACAATCTCAACAAAAATGTATTAATTTTAAACGTATACAACTTAAATGTCAATCAAGATAAAATAAATAATTTATTGCAATTCTTCACCAAAAGTGATGAAACAATTCCAAAATTCATATGGAAACACAAAAGGCAATCTTGAATAATAAACACACTGCTGACTTTTCACCATACCAGACTTTTACTACAGAGCCACAGTAATAAAGCAGCCTGTACTTGCACAAAAGCAGACACACTGACCGATGGATTAGAATAGAGGACTCAGATATAAGGACACAAACCTACAGCCACTCTGTTTTTGACAAAGGTGACAAACACATTGGAGAAAAGACAGCATCTTCAACAAATGGTGCTGGGAAAATTGGTTATGAACATGTAGAAAAATGAAAATTTATTGTTACTTTTCTCCATGCACAAAAATTAACTCTAAATGGGCCAAAGACCTCCATGGTCAACAAGAAACTCTGAAATACAATGTCTAGATGAAACAACAGGTAGGACTCTTGAACTGATAAGCCTAGCTAAAGACTTTCTGAACAGGACACCCAATGCACAGGAAATAAGACAAGAATCAAGAGATGGGACCTCACAGAATTGAATGCTTCTCTTTGACAAAAGAAATTCACAGGACAGAAAGGCAACCCACAGAAGGGGAGGGAATCTTTGCTAGCTATGATTCTCACAGAGGATTAATATCTGGAGTAATATAAGAACTTAACTAATCATCGAGAAAGTAAACAACTCAATTTTAAAAAAATGGACTGCGGAACTAAAAAGAAACTTTCCACAAAAAGAAATGCAAAGGTCAAAGAAAATACCTTAAAAAGTGTTTGACTTCTCTGATCATCAGGGAAATGCAAATTAAAATTATCTGAGATGTCACCTTGCCCCCTCAAGGCTAAGACCAAGAACACAAGCAACAGCTGATGCTGGAGATGATTGGTGGAAGGAAGGAGAGGGTGAAGAATTTAAAGGAGCAGATATAAAAGGATTATAGGTACAAGGTGAAAAGGGAAATAATGGTAGGGGGATGTTTAAAGGGAGGGAGGGGAGAGGATAAGGCACAAGGGAAGACTGAGCAAATAACAAACAGCACTAAAGTTGTAAGTTATAACTAGATTGAAACCTCCTATGTTAGTAGCATATTGGGGGAAAACATTTTTGTTTAAAAAAAAGTGAGAACAAGCATACTCTGTACAAGGGAAGACAGAGAAAAGAAGACATGGCAAACAAAGATTGCCCTGTGCTTCAATGAGAACCCATAGGCAAGTAGACAAGAGCGCTTCCATGGTAAAGCGCTTCCTGAGACTCATCATTTCCACAGTCAGATCCAACCCAGGAATGTGCTTGGACAGAGTGTTCCTCGGGTATGCAGGCATTGCATGGTGCGCTGGTCATATTTTGTGGCTCCTAAAACAATGAGAAGTGCTTCACACTTCTGTTGGGTGATTAAATAATAAGCCCCTCTGAGAAGCTAAGTTGCCATGACTCCAAAAATGTCTATTGTCATTTAAATTCGTAATCCTTTTAGAGGTAACTCAAGATTCGATATAGAGATCAGGTTCTCAAACTCAAACAGGATTCCCAAAAGAGTCAATTATAAATATATGCATTATTGAGAGAGAGAGAGAGAGAGAGAGAGAGAGAGAGAGAGAGAGAGAGATTATTCTGAGGAGTTGTCTAAGGAACCAGAGATTTCCCAGCAGTCAAGACACAGTGAGTGCTGTGTGAGCTGCGACTGGAGACTTGGGAAAGCAAAGGTTGCAGCCACTACCTGGAACTCGGCTGCTCCCCTCGTGTTTCACCATAGCTTCAAATGCTTGCATGAGGTGAATCAACCTTGGCAGCAATTCATACTCAAGATGAACAATTTCAAAGTTATTCTCAAACAAACACTGTCCAGGTCTACCCCTCGGAAAACACACTGGGCAGTCACAACAATGCCCAAGCATCCTCGAATTTCTCTTTAGCCCCATGGACTCGGCTCCTACTGCGAGCTCAGTTCCTTCCCTCCTTCTCCTGCTCTGCTTCTCTCACCAGAGAGTCCATTTTCCTTCCCCAGTTCTTTCTCCTTCATGTTGGTGGGATTATCTATGGGTCTTTAATTTCTGAAGACATCTAATCCACTGAAAACTAAATGTTATAAAGTTATAAAATAACTAGAATTACTATTTTGCCTTTTTTCATTTTGGTAGATATATTAGGGTATTTATGTGCACAAATTGATCAACGAGCATTTCCAAGTTAGTATATATGAAAACATCTCAAATGACATGGATTAGACCAGTTCGTTTTGTGTCACTATGAAAATTGAGCATCCAGCTTTGAAATTGGATGTCTTTCAGAGTGTGAACTATTTATGAAGAGACTTCCAAAAATTCAGAATTGATGCAAAACCCACAACTCTTTGAGTGCATGACCACGCTCAAAGCACATCAGGATTTAGGAACATTCTGGAATGGGGAGATTCAGACCAGAGATCTCAACCTGTATCAGAATATTTTCATCAGCGTTTATTCAGATTTTTATGCCATGTTAACATTCAGTAATGTTAATAATACACTAACTTTCACAAAAGGTACTAGGGAAAATGAATAGGAAGAGAGTAAGTGACAGTTGATACATAACTCACCCATTGAAAATGAAATCTGAAGGAGGATGCTGGTGGAGAGAAGGACGACGCTCCAGGCAATAGTCTTCTCTCGCAGAGCCACACAACACACTCGGCCTTCATGACACAATCACACTGTGAGGAGAGAATTGCCAAAACTGTTCCCACAACTGTGCGGGGTCACGGTGCTCTGTGCTCTGAGCAGCGCGGCCTGGTGTGGCAGTTCCAACCTTCGGCTGGCTGAGGTTCCTGGGCTTCTAGCACCATGTCAGCAGGAAGGCAGTATTCCAGTTTCTCTTCACATTGCTGATAAATAGATGTTCAAACAACGTGAGGAAACAGCCCCTGGTTTGCTTCAGCTCATGATCCTGACTGTCCTTGTCCCGCCTGGCAGGAGCGTTCACACCCAGGAGACATGGGAAGGGCCACAGCATATCCCCGAGGTTGCTGAGAGAGCTGCAGGCGTCCTCACCAGGCCAGTCTGAGAGCCGCCCAAGGATTGGAGCAGCTCCTTCCGTCAGATTCACCTGCTCAGGGAATGCTCCTACCCACCACACGTTGGGGGTCTCCCCACATCAACTAGACAACCTCCCACAGGCTTGCTTGGGGTTTGTCTTGACTACCGACTCTTCGCAGATGTGCCCAGGACTCCGCCTTCAGATTTTCAGGTTGGCAGCTGTGTCTAAGTAGCACAGGCAGTAAACATTATAAGACGACTTGGGGGGATTAGAATCTTCCCACTGAACTCTTCACAGTGAAGGAGAGATGTTAAGACGAAGATGTGACTGGATGATTTGCGCAAGAAAGCTATGTAGGATTTCGTTTGAGTCGCTTCACCGTTTCTTGATTAATTATGGCTTTGTGGCCTTCAGACTCAGCTAGAACAGGAACTTGCTGAGAGTGACTCTTCATCCATAACCTTTGGACCAGTGGAGGTCGAGGTCAGCATCTACCTTATCTTAGCCTGCACTGCTCTAGGGCAGAGCGGAGCATGCATGGAGTGGGGACCTTTGTCCAGATGAGCTGCAAGACAAGAGGAAATCACCGAAGAACTACTTCTTCCTGCCAATACCCAAAGCTCTCACTTAGTCTGCGAAGCACGCACCAGCTGCTAATGAAAACAGAGTCCCCCGGAAGGAAACCTAAAGCCACTCATGGCTGAAGCATCGGCAGCTGGGCCCGAGAGCCCTGGAGCATTAACCTCTGTGCAGGACTAAATTGCACCTCCAGCAGCGAGACCACTAACAAGTGCCCACTGCATTAGCCTCGGGTAGGGCGGAGGGCTGCCTGGCACTCAGAGCGCCCAGGCGCCCACGCTCGCAGTGGAAGAGGCTCGGCCCCACTAATCTATTACAAGCCATAAAATATTCAGTGGGTTCCAAATTTAGGAGCATGTGTTCTATGTGACCAGATTATTAAATAAAATCTAATACAAGACATTGAGAAATCGGTTTTAGGAAGAAATAAAGAGAAACATGAAGGAGATGCATGTGTGTAGTTTATCTGCCTTAGATACCTGTACACCTGACCTGGGTTTTATTAAAACTACCATGTTGGGGGTGGGGGGCTTTTACAGGGCATTGCTATTTGCAGAATCCTAAAGACATTGAGAAGACCGAAGCTCTCACTGAAAGTGAGCTAGACTGATACTTCTGAGCAACTCTGGAGGTGTAGCTCACGGTGTGGGAGCTGCAGCTGAGCATGTGTTCCAGCCTCGAGGATTGCTAAGAGCACAGAACTTAATGTCTCAACACATACATGCACTCAGCCCATCACATGAGCTGACGGACATGGTAATTAGCATATTTTTATAAAATTTTTTTATTATTTATTTAATTGTGCATGTGTGTGTGCGTGCGTGTGCGTATGCGTGTGCGTGTGCGTGTGCATGTGCGTGTGTGTATGTGTGTGTGTGTAGAACCACGGGCGAATTCGGGAACCACCATGGACCCCTCCACCTCCTCCTTGTTTACTCTGCCCCGGGATTCACAGGCTCCGCCCTACCAGGACCAGAAACGCAGGCCGCCCCCGCTTCCGCCTGGCATCTATATGTGGGGTCTAGGATCCGAACTTAGGACCTTCCACCTGCAAGGTAGAGGTTTAAACCCTGAGCCACCTCTCCAGCCCAACATAATTTTAATAATAATGTAGTAAGAATGTACATTGTCTATAGTACATATGATCTCTCTATTTGTTGATTATACGTTACTAAAGCTGGAGATGAAGTGACTTAAATTTCATTTTCCATTTATTGGAAGATAGTTCTCATTTTCCAGCTAAGATGCAACATGCAGATTCACAGGGGGAAGCTTAGTGGTCTTAAGTTGAACTTTAAACTTTAATGAACTTCTGGTGAAGGTATGTTTATATCCATGACTAACGGCACAGAAAAACAGCAGTGCCTCCTCACCTCCTGCAGAGGAGATCCCGCAGGTCAGAAGGAGTCCACATGGCTCATCCCATCAAATGGTCTGTCACCTTTCCTGGACAGCAACCAAAACTGCTAGGGGGCTGCGGGGCTTACAGGCTTCAGGAACTATTTCTCAGGGTTACAGAGGTTCAGGGTGCATGGTCACGGGGTGTTGCTGTTTGGTGAGTCTGCATCCTCATTCCTGTGCTCTTCCATGGTGCAAAGCGCTCAGTGAGGAGTTCAATATCAACCACACTTTGCCAGTGCCGCTTGTTATAGATACAGGTGTCAACTTGGCAGTTAAAGACTTGGGCACATTTGTAAAGAATCAGTGGTTGAGTTGAGCCCCCAGCAAGCCTGCAGGAGATTGTCTGACGAGACCCAGTCCATGGTGGGTGTGGTTACTCCTTGGGCAGGTGGAGGGAGGCAGGTAATGAAATTGGCTTCCTGTGGTAGAATTGCCTAGATGCTGGTCTGGCAAGTGAAGATTGTGTCTCAGCTCTTATGAGGATTTGATGTGGCCAGTTCCTTCGGCCCTTGGAGTGGCATATACTCCCACCTAATCACCTTCAAACACCCCCTATCAGCATGCAGGGTTGAGGGAATCATGAGCATTCAGTCTCTAACAGTTCTATCACTTGGTTTGTGGGAAACTTAACACTTTGTGCACATGGACAAAGATGGGAAAGAAAGGTGAGGGAACTGACTGGAAGGGACACACTGAGGTGTGGTACAAGGAAAGCCTGGTGGCCACCCAGTGACCAGACCCCCTGAGGAATGCATAGTGACCACCCAGTGACCAGAGCCCCCTGAGGAAAGCCCAGTGACCACCTAGTAACCAGACCCCCTAAGGAAAGCAGTGACCACCTAGTGACCAGATACCCCCCCAGGAAAGCCTGGTGGCCACCCACTGCTCAGACCCCCTGAGGAAAGTGCAGTGACAAGCCAGTGACCAGAGCCCCCAAGGAGACAAATCTCAGAAATGGGGTGGCGAAGCTGAGGATTGGTGGGCGTCCCTTGTTTCCTGTCCACTCTGTGTCTGCTGAGGCTGGTGTGACAGGAGACAGGAAGCAGGAAGGCGGGCTGCGCAGGGCCTCGCCGGCGGCCCCTCAGCAAGGCTTGTGCTTGAAGCCTGACCAGCCCTCTGCCCTGCCAGCAGCAGGGGCTGTCCAAGCTTTGCATGACATCATTCTCCGAGGCACAGCAGCCTCGATCGCAGTTGGACCCTGGCAGGCAGCGTTTGTTCCTGAAAGTGACATCCATCTGGATATCACAAGATCTGCCCCACCCAAGCTGCCACAGCCCACCCCAGGCTGCAAAACGAAGTAACTGCCCCAGCTGCAGATCCCCACTGTGTCACGCTTACCAGGTACATTTTCATCATATAAAGTAATGGTCTCTGCCATGTCTCCTGGCCGCTTGCCCTCTCAAGGAGAGGGGCCCAGGATTCTGTTCTTTACAGGGGCATCTTCAGACCTTGACCCAAGACCTGGGGCGCGCAGTACTTTCCTGTCTGTAGGGAGGGTTATGGCTGGGGCAGGAGTAGAAACAAGTGGGTTTCGGCTCAGTGCCAGTGCCGTGGACCACAGGTCAAGGGAGCTTCCCGGCTCCACAGGATGTGTCCACAGCAACAGCTGGAAGAAATAAATGGAAATGCAAAACACAGAGGGCCTGGGCCACAACACACACATCTGGATGCTTGAAAGTGAGGTTGCCTAAGTGCTGGGGACCAGGGTCGCTGTGTAGCAGTGCTTGTGCAGGCGCGAGGACCGAGTTCAAACCTCAGCACCTACGAAACAGCCGGGCGTGGCCTCGAATGCTCGCAGCCCAGCATGGGAAGCAGCTGGCCAGGCGAGCCAAAACAGAGAGACCCTGTCTTGGGTGGAGAGTGACAGAGCAGAGTGTCCAGGCCTCTCTGGCCTCTGCACGTGCAAGCCTGGCTGTACATTTCAAGACATAGATGCAAACACACACATGAACATACAGAAATTTAATTTTTTAATTTAATTTTTCACATTTAAAAGAGAATTTCACATTAAAAGAGAATGTGTGTGTGTGTGTGTGTGTGTGTGTGTGTTTATCTATCCATTCATGTTTTTACATTCTGGAGAATACTCTATATTCTAACTGATTGCATAAATTATACTCAAGAGTGCTTGCCCCCATGGGATACATGCTCCCAGGTGTGTGGGAGCCGGTCACATACCATGTAGCCCACACATTGTGTGGATTCACACTACAGAATCTCACAATCACTGGTCAGGAGTCAAGTACTCCTCACTGTGGTTGTATAGCTGGCTCCCGAGAATGCTGCTTCTTGATTTTTGTCTGTCCTTAAGATTTATTCGTTCAGGTCAGCTTTATAAACAGAAAGAAACCTAGAGGAAGGCTCAGAAGTTCTCCATCTGCCCTCCCTGCACACACACGCAGATTCCTGTGTTGACCTTTTCCCTATCGAGGTGACTGCCATCTGCAGAGAACTGATGAAGCATCAGCCTCATCACACAAGAATTTACCTTGTTCACAGCTTGGGATTGGGAGGATGTGGAATGGCATGTGACACTGTAGCGTCATCGAGAGTTTCGCTACGCTCAAAGTCCTTTGGGATTGACCTAAGATGTCTACATAGCAGTGTTATCTAAATAAAAGACAGGTTTCCTAAGAAAAGCTGGACCAAATGGACACTTTGTGCCTTCTAGGAAGAACTGGCAGCTGGCCTGTGGTGTGTTGCTTCATATGGCTTCTATCCTCTTGCATTTTATGTTGTATGACGTCGGGCCATGCTGGCCGCTGCCCCTTCCCTCCCACTTCCCCAGAATGTTCTCAGCTGCAAAGTACCCTCTGACTGCCTGTTACTGTTTGTCCTAAGAATGTGTTTCTCATCCAGATCAGCTCAGAAAACAATCCCATATGGGAGGCTCTGAAGAAGTATCATGGCTTTTAGAAAACCACATCAAGAACCAGGAAGACGGGCAACTGTGACCCGCAGGCCAGGAAACGAGAAGACGGGCAACTTTGACGCATGGCCAGGGGTCACCGCACCTCCTGTTGGGTCTTGTCTTTCTAGTCCTGGAAAACTTTGTTCACATCTTCTCTTGAGCACCTCATAGACAGGTCGTTTCCTCCACAAATGGTCACCCACTGAGACACGTATCCAGGATATACCTAGAGGCAAGGGTAGGAATCAGAAGCAAGCCCTTTATATCGCTCAGGATCGTGTGAGTCTTGGGGTGATAATAACTTTCTCAGGCACGTTTCTTCTAGGAAATCAACCCCATTTCAGCTGCATCTTCTCAAGGGGTGCTCATTCCACATGAAATGCTCAGGATTACCCTGGAGAAACTCAGGCTCCAAATAGAAGCCCCCAACCTCTCCTGTGGGCACAGGAGTTTTGAAGATTGAATATGGCCATGACCTACAGGGCGTCCCATGCACACCCTCAGTCATCTCTCAGGGCATCTGTGTCCAGGAGGAGGGACACTCGCCTCACACTCCTGATTGGCTCTGGCGGTGGCCCCAGTGGTCACCATGGGTCTAAGGTTTATACCCACACCAGCGTGAGTGCTTCCCTCTGCCAGCTGGAACCATGCAGCGGCTTGGCATATGGGCAATGTTACACTGCTTCACATTCTTCCAGGGCTTGGAGGAATTCAGTCTACTAAGCTCCATAAATCAAAGGCTGCTAATGCTCATTGCACTTGGGCCTTGTCCAGATAAGCATTCTGTTCCGCCCCATCTCCAGTTGGTTTGACTTGGTTCGCGTCCTTAAAACAAGGGCCAGGTGTCCAGGACTGCCAAGCAGAATGCCATTTCCATTGTGGGTGGCAATTAGCAATTCAAATTTAATTCTGCTTTAAATCTTTCAGACTCATTTGCAAGATTACCTGCTTTTCAGTAAAGCTAGATGATTCTGACTGTAGTTTCCTGCTGGTTGTGGACCTTCAATAAATGTTAATGGATTTTTTTCCTGAAATCATCAATTCTTTCTGCTAAGGATGGTCAGGATGATCGATTTTAAGCCTAGCTGGGGAATATACCAACTTTATTAGGCTGGGTAAAATATGACCAAGATGATTCAAGTGGTCAATTACCACAAGGCAGCATGCCTCAAGACCCGAGTTATACAAGTTTGAGATGTGTTTTCTGAGGCACCGATGCTCTAGTCTCTCTACGTGCAGTTAATCACGTGTACAGAGGAGCTCACTAACATTACCTTCTAAACCCCACAAAGGGAAAGATGGGGCTTCCGTGGAATCGCTCAGCCATTATGATCTTTAATTCAAAAGCAGAACCTCAGGCTCCACTATCTCTAGGAATTTCTGAATCTAAATGAGCCAAAGTACCAAACAGTGTATTGACCATTCTTATCCCATGACTCCAAATCAATAATCTCTCTCAATCTAATAGTTTTGGTAATAAAACTGTTCAATCATTCACTCACACGGAAATAAGGATGCATGTAGTTATAGTCTAGAGTGGATTAAAAGATAATTAAATCAACACTGTTCATCTTCCTGAGGACTGCCTGAAAGAGCTGAGGGAAATGAGAGTCACAGGCAAACTCCCAACCTGTCTAGTCACGCCTCCTGTTTTTGAGGAGATTCCCAGTGCTCGCCAATAGAAAATAATGCACCTTAGCTCATGCCCTCTCTTCTTCTCTCTAGTAGTGAGTGTGTAAGGGACGAGATGAGATGGCTGGAGCACTTGCTATGTGAGCACACACAGAGGCACCGAAGACGGTTCAGTTGATGAAGTGCTTGCCTGAGTCTGATCCCTGGAATCCATGGAAAGGCGCGTGCTTAAGACCCCAGTGATGGGAACGATTCTCTGGGGTTTGTTTGCTAGCCAGCCAGCCTAACCTATTAGGTGCCTAACCTACTAGGCGCCTAACCTACTAGGTGCCTAACCTACTAGGCGCCTAACCTACTAGGCAAGCTCTGGGCCAATGTCAGACTGTCGTTCAGAAAACAGGTGGTGGCACTTGAGGAAGAGCACCTGAGCCGGACCTTTAGCTCCAAGCACAAGTGCGTTCATGCTCCCACAAATGTGCACACGCATGCATGCTTCCATACACATATACATGTGCACACACATGCATGCACGTTCCCACACATGTGCACATACTCCCACATACATGTGCACAAGCATGCATGCATGATACCATATACGTGCACACATGCATGCATGTTCCCACATTCATGTGTACATATATGCACACACTCATACATACATGTGCATACACTCTCCCATATGCATATCTGCTCCCACATATATGTGTATAAGCACAAATGCATGCTTCCATACATGTGCATGTGCATACATGCATGCTCTCTTTCATGTGTGCACAAATATGCATGTACTCTCATACATATGTGTGCATGCATATTGGTACACACACTTATACATGCATGTGCACACACTCCCATATACATATGCACACATGTATATACTCTCCCCCACACATGCATGTATGCTGATATATATGCATGCATACACACATACATGAATGCTCTACACACATGTACGCACATGTATGCATGCTCCTCTACACATGAACATACTTTGCACATATGCATGCATACATCCATAAACATACATGCACAAATCCACACACATGCATTCATGCTCACACACCCATGCATGCTTCTACCCATACATGTAAACACATGCATGCATGCTCCCACACACATACATGAATACAATACACACAAAAATATGTGAACACACTAATTCTCACACACAGTAATCACAGCAAATAAATCTAAATACTGTCATGAGTCTTGTTGTCACTGACCATTGTCCCCTAAATTGCACTGCACACAGTATACGTAATACTTATATAGAAGAAACAAAATAACTTCTAAACCAAATTCCTCTTAGTTCAGTTTACAGAAGTCCAAGATTGTCTTGAATTCCATGGATATTTATTTTAAAAAAATGGCTCTCCTAAGAATTTGTCATAAACTAAAAGGTTTTTGCTATTCGCAGCATCAAAAGAATCAATGTACTTTGTCACATTTGCCAGTGCTTTCTGGTGAGGACATTTAACAGGCAACTCTGCAGTGAGGGACAAGGTTACTTAGAAAATGCAGCCCACTGTTCAATTCTTTGGGTCTGAAGGTAAAATATTTAAGGATTCAATAAGTTCCTACAGACACTTTAAAATTCTAATGGTTGTTTTATTTCTTCTTTGGTAAATTTAAATCAATTTTTAAAACACAAGAAGGATTTTTTACGGAAATACCTTATGAAATATTTATAACTTGGCATAAATACGTCAGACATTTAGTGGATTATTATAGCTCTCCTGGCTATATTCTCTGCATCATAATAAATACAGCCTAGAGCCTGTTTTCCTTGTAATATGTTTGTTTTATGAAGACATTGAAGAGGGAGGCATTTGAGCCATGATGAGAAAGGGGGAACCTATTAGATATTAGCACATTGGTTCATGTAAATAAGTGTAAGACTTGGAAGTGTTTGTTCCCCAGAAAACAAACATCCAGCTCAACAACTGAAAAATTGGTTCTTTAATGTGCCATGGATGTGAGGCTGCAGGGCAAACTCTAGGCATCAGGTGGGCGTGAGCGGCAGGTGGTCAGCCTCCTCCACCCTGTGAGCAGGGACCTTCCAAAACATCTAAAACAGCTTTTAACGTTTCACAATAAGAACACAGACAGCGCAGCTAAAAAATGAGCAGAAGACCCGGGCAATTGCTGCAAAAGACACTGTGGTGGAGAAAAAGGGTTTGGGAAGATCTCAATGCCCTGTGTCAAAGTTAGAGAGTCCCAGGTCCACATAGGAAGTAGTGCTGTGCACTCAGGTACAGACGCAGGCCTAGAGCCCCCATAGCCCCTGAGGGCTCCAGGGGCCACGGAACACTCCTTCATTGCAGGCTCATTTCCACAAAGTGTGAGGAAATAGAAGAAAGTCTGACAGAACGCATCTTGTGTAGACTTTGTGGAAATTACACATGGCAGTGAATTCATGGATACAACAGCACTGTCATATCCAGAAGATACTGTCTGGCCATATCCCTGCCTGCTTCAAGCTCTTACAATACCATATCCCCCTCTTCCAAGACATTCCCTGAGGCTTGGAGAAGAGGGTTCTCAAGAGGCCCTCCACCACCCTCAGAGACTGATGAGGACTAATGCAATGAGAGGGGTGGAAATGGAAGATGCTTTCCTCGGTGGTGTATCCACTAGTGCGTGATGTGCGCCTCAGCAAGTGTACGGGCACATGCATCAAAAGCAACCCAGATGAGGCCCAGTGGGCCACACATGCCAAAAGACTTGAAGATGGAGGGAGACTGGCAGGAGAGAAGAAGGGTTAAAAGGGGAAGCAATGGGAGATAGGACTGGAGATCAAGATGTGAACATATCATAAATTCATTACATTTATTTATGAAATGCTAAAAGAATAAAACACATTTAAAAAGAAAGTCTGAGAGTTCGGGTGTTCAGGACAAGTCCGAAAGAAGCGTAGGGATCATAGGGTGAGCCCTGCGTGCCTGGGTGAGAGGTTTGCATTTGATAATCAGGGCTGCGTCCTGAAGTCAGGCCATCCTCTGTTCTCCTCTCTTAGTATCTTCCACTCAGTGAGCTCCTGTGGCCACATGCCATGGCTCTCATCTTCACACACTCCTGTCTACATCCTGCTCCATCTTATCTTCTCCAACCAGGCGTGAGCTTCCCCAGTGAAGGACTCATTCCTTTACTGAAGAGCTCTTCTTGTGACCCTGCCAACCCTCTGGCTCAAGACAGGCTTCAGGGAGTGACAGTTTGAGTCATGTGACTAGATGTAGCAGTTAGAATTAATTGTCAACTGGACACTGAGAAGGCAGGCCTCTGGATCTACCTGGGAGGCACAGCTCAAGCGTGGCTGGGACCATTCCCCAGGAAGTGATCTAGGCTGTGTGAGGATGGGAAGAGCAAACAGGCATGCATGGTGGACTCCGCTGCTCTTGCTGTGACCAAATGGATGTGACAGTTGCTTCAGACTGTTGCCCCTCTAAGTCCTGGAACTGTGAGCCAGTTAAACCCTCTCCCCTTAGATGGCTTGGGCCGAGTGTTTTGTTGCAAATACGCATCTTGTGCACCATGCACGTGCCAAGCCCCACGCGTCTCTAGAAGCTTGCAAGCTATGCCTGGTGGCAGGGGTCACACCTCCAAAGCATCCAGGAGCTTCAGCCTTATGAAGGGACTTAGCTTGCTGTGTGTAGTCAATTCACTTTATAAATCTCTACACATCAGCCTTCATGGGTAGTCTATATAATATTGGGTAGAAAATTCTTCTGGAATGAGGAAAAGTACTTCTGTCTTTATAATGCCCCATGGACTTGAATAATCAATCACCTCACCTTGAATGACAGGTCATTGATCACCTGTTTTCAAAGTCAAAGCAAATATTTAATTAATAGTGAATGCCTTAAGGAACCAAGACTGAAAAAAAACAAAAAAAGAAAACAAGAACTTGCGTCTGGAGAGATTCAGAGATTAAGACTCTGCATTGCAAGCAGAAGGCCCTGAGTTCAGATCTCAGATCCCATGTATGCCAGTCAGAATGGTGGTTGCCTATATTTCTAATCCTGGAAGGCGAAGCTTGGGAGGCTCCAGAGAAAAGCAAAGAAGAGGTAGAACAAACAATCCAGGGTGATTCTTGAGTCACTCTTGAGCCTCCACAAGCACACATAGTGCCTCTGATTCATGCAAACGGGCAGAACACACACACACACACACACACACACACACACACACACACACCACTCAAAAAGTAAATAAATAAACAAAAATAAAATAGCAGGTGAAACACTGGGGAAGTAGGTCACCACCCTAACCTAGCCAGCTTCTCTCAGGACCCTGACCATCAGGCACAGCCATAAGGTTACAGCAGAGATCTAAAAGATCGAAGCAGCAAATGACCAAAGCAACTCTAGATAAAAGAACCATCGGCTCCATGCACTTTCTGACAGAACGTACTGAAAACAAAGTCCATTTTCTATATCCAGGTAAGGAAAGCTGACTTCCAGTCCACTCATTAGACCACATCCAGCAGATGAGTAGAGGGCGATAACCGGCTGGTCAGTAGTGCAGCAGCCGAGGATGGTTCATGCACATAAAGAGATTTTTGAAGCACCACACAGAGTGGACACAGCTGGACACTGACAGGTACATAAAAGGCACTCTGCAGGGTCACATCGCGTGGGAACAGCTCATGGATTGCTGGATTATCCTTTGCGTGCAAACACCTTGGCACGCACTCATGCAGCCCAGTGTGGCCACCACATCATAACTGGTCACAACATCATAGGCAGCATAACTCGATGTGCCCATGATGTGCTACCCGTCCCTGGAGGAAACTCACAATACAGTATACATCCTCCCTCGGCAGCTCACAGCTGCATTTGTGTGTAGCTGTAATAATCAGAACATGGGTTAGAATGCAACAGAAAATGTCATAAGAGAACTTTCCTGACAAACAGAGAGACCTTCTTGGTAGCTTGGTCAAAATGCTGGTGATGAAGTTCTGTGACACACACTTGTCAACATGGCTAATTGCACACTGAAGATCGATGCATCTCACTCTACAAACATATAACCCCAAATTTACAGAGAACAAGATAAAAATATTGAAACATGGTAGAAAACTGTAAGGATGGGTGTTGGGATGACTCAAGAGGCTTGAGAAATGGAGAAATGAATCTCTCCATGGAGGAGGAAAGCTACGAGGCCAGGCACATGTGCTTCAGGGAACATGGTAGGAGACAAATAGTCACAAAGACCCCATTACCTCACCTGCTGTCCAGTAACCAGCTCTTCCTAGAATGGTCACAGACAATGGCATCCTTCAGCGCTGAGCACCCCTGTGTAAGATCTCCCAGAAAATTCCTTCCAATGAGACACGATCTCTGAGTCTCCACTGCTTTATCTGTGATGGCTCGAGACTACAGAGTTCCTCTCCAGACCTGGCCAGTTGCTTTCCTGTGCACTAGGATAAAGAGACAGAACTAAGGGAAGGGAGAAGATTTCCATGGGTTTCTCTGAGCGCAGCCGTACTGTGTCTCCTCAGGACCCGCTGTCAAGGCAGCAGATCCAGCCGGACTCACGCTGATAGGCAGAGTGAGGTCAGGGCAATAACAGTTTCCACTGTCCTGAGGGAAGAGTGGTGGAAAGACTGGAGAGCTTCGGAGCAGGCTGATTGACAGCTGGAAATGAGGACAGGGCAGCAAGCTGGTCAGGTTATTTCACTAAGATTCGCAGAGACCCACGTGAAGTGTAGGGCTCAGTACAACTCAGCACCAATATAGGCAGAAACAAAACATTAAGGCTTGTTTGGCCAGAAGATGGAGAACTCAGCTGGGCCAAGTTTGGAACTCCTACTTTTCTACCACTTGATCACTTCCTTTCAAGTACTATCTTGAAAAAAGAAATAAGAAATGCTCGTTCTACCTCTTTGATAATGCAGATAGAAAGGGGACAAGTTCAATAAATATATTATCCACACTTGGTGCTCTGTAAACAAAATAGCGCTAGTACGCACAGTTTGAGATACGTCATTTTTTTTTAACTGCAGGAAAAATAAGGAAATCACAGAAGAAAGAATTATTTTGGGGGAAAGACTCTCATGGCAGACAGAAATATGCTTGTAATACACATCTCAAAATGTGGAAGAAATTGGAACTTTGTTCAAACGTGAATTCAGCATTAATTGCAGGTCTACGTCAGTTCATGTCAAGTGGCGTCACGACCTGACTGCTTGCCTGGGACACGCTGAGTATCTGAAGGCTGGATGGTGTCGGGAAGCAGCTCTGTCCTGCGCATACCTTCCTGAGCAGGTAAAGAAATGTTCTCTGGATAAATGTGGGTCTGGGCCAGCTGAGGATGGAGCTTGCTGCATTCAGTGCTGATCAACGCGTTCAGTGCTGGATCCCAGCAGAATCGTGGGCCAACAGTCAAAGAACCTTAGGGAGGATCTGGCGAAACACTGAGCGGCATTGAATGTGCAGCATCGACGGGAAATTACTGTGGGACAAACGGCATTTTATCCAATCATCCTATCTTGGGGATTTCAATTATCCAGTATCCTGGTAATAAATCTTGGCTCGAAGTTGATAAGATTAAAATAGCAATTCTACATATTGAAGTGAAGCCATTTGCTTTGATCCCAAACTGACACGGGAAGTGGCTTTCAATCGCAGCAGATCAGAAGTGCGTGGCCCGGGCTCCTTTGCTCCCTGACACACAGTGCCTGGCCCCCGGCCTTGCTTCACACTGTACAGGAAGTGCCCTGTGGAGTGTCTGACCCCCACCCCTACCCACTGCACTCCAGCATCAATCTCCACAACTTAAGGACATTCCTCATTGTGAACTCTCAAGATCCAAATTGAAGGACCCAGAATCCTATACAAATGAGAAGAGGTCACTTCTCAAAGATCCAAACTGTTTACCTTTAACTAGTCAGAAACAGTCTCCACAGTTGGCAAAGCTCTTACTGAGAGGCTCAGTAAGGGGTCTGTCGAGGCTAAGGGTGAGTCTGGTGGGACAAGCTCCCAGACGAGAACCCATAGTTCCGCCCAACACGGAATCATGTCACTTGCTCTACCCTCCACTGTAGTATGTGTGGCCCGTGGGCTGCAGACATCAAGGGCTGAGGCTGCTGCTTGAGAAGCCAATCAGAGTGGTCCTATGGACACTTCCTGCCCACCTGGTGTGGTGCTCAGTGTTCTGAGGAAGCTGCATAGCCCCTAAAGAGTCAAGTCTCCAGCAGGTTGACAGTTAACACAGCTAGTGGTGACTTAGTAAGTGAAGCTCACACATCACAGTGCAGACCTGCGCGGTGTCTGAAGCATCGCTCCTACACTACGGTGAGGTGTTTTAAAACATCTCCTCTCCTGTGAGGTCTGGCAGGCAACAGCACCGGGCTTCACGGGAAGGTGCAGGATAACACTGGGGCACCGTGTCTCTGAAGGTCACATCTACCATCACACCTGTACACACACATGCACAATTCATACACATCTCGCGCGTGCGCACACACACACACCTGATACTACACACAAATAACTTCACACATGCACACCTTACGTCTACACATCTCACACATATACCTACAACGCACACACATACACACACATCACCATATCTTACACCTTGGGTGTCTGTGGATCAAACCTCTTTTCCTGCCTGCATTTCCACACCCCTCAAAACATACAGAAATGAAATAGGTGGATGTCAAAGCTGTTGCCTTCAACAGTGACAGAGCGGCGAGGACGCTGCATGGGAGGCCACGACTTGCTTCACCGCTGCTGCTGACAGTCACGGTCGCCTCCTAGCTCGGAGCAGAAGATGAGCCCCTGCCCAGCAGGCAGACAAGCTCCCCACCCCAAAGATCCTCACCCTGAGGAGGTGTGGCCGGGAGGGACCAAGGAGGTCTCCACCAGAAAACGGGAGGCACCTATGAGCTCACACCTGCCATCCAGGTAGGTACTGAGGCCGAATGGGCGCCCGGTGGGCCCCTTGGGGAGAAAAGGCTCAGCTGTCCATCCTCGGCTCAGGCTGGGAATGTGTCAGATGCTGGGAGCTCGGGAATCTGGTAACCACAAGTCAGCACACCTCGCCGACAAAGGAAGCATCTGAATATTTGGGGAAAATGCACGTTCTATCCCAGACCCCATGAACGCAGTGCTCCAAGGAACCTGCCCCATGGCTGAACTTTGACTCTTCACCTCACATGACCTGCGTCACAAGGTAGCAAAGGCAGCTGCTCAGGACGGGCCGGGCCTGGATAGCAGCCGGTGGGGATTTAGGGCTTGAGACACCAAAGCCCCAGGCACACACCACCCCCTTCATTACAACAAGCGCCACAAGGACCTGGAAGCAACACACTCGAGGTTCGAGTCCAGTCTTGCTGGACATAGCCAAAGGCCAACAAGGTGTGATCCAATCTTAGGAAGGACTGTCAACTCCCGTAGAAACTGACCCCACCATGTACTGTGGGTTCACTTCTGCTCCATGACTCTGGGTTCTAAAGTCAGCCTGACCCTACAGGTTACTCAAAAGCTTAAGTTTTTACATCTTTCTTAGGATTTTATCTTCAGTAATAACTGTTATTTATCTAAGTGCCAAAAAATATCGAGATGACATGTGTTTCTTGAAAGAATAGAAATGTCAAAATCATTATCAAAAAAGTTAAAAACAAAAAGGCACAAGGCGCCGACGCGACTGTGTAGCAGATATAAGGGGCAAGGAGCGCAGACTGCAGGATGGACAGCTAAGAGCTGCCAGGCCCTGTGGTTGCAGCGCCGGTGACCAGCCATGGTCTCCACCATGTCAGACAGCACTGACCACCTCACTCAGCTCACAGCTGCCACTGCTATGTCCCAGGTCATTATGTACAAGGTTCAGTTCCCAGTAATGATCAGACTTACTTGCATAGTTCAACCTTTGGGCTCCTGGTGGGGTGAGGTAAACTGATTTTTATGAAGAGATTGGTATGAGTGCTTCAAGCAAAACCTATTTGTTTCTTAGAGCCCAGGGGGGAGAAACAATACAACTATGAGGCTTTGATCATCTTGCAATATTGACTGGTGATAAAGCTGCCCTTGGGTAAGGAGAGGCCAGGCAAGAAGGGAAGATTCTTGGACACAGATTTAACATTTATGATACTAAGCAAAAAAATCATTTTTTAACATTTTTTATTATTATTTCCGCTCATACAAACTTAATAGGTAGACCAGTTCTCTCCCTCCCTCCTCCTCCCCCCGAACCCCCTGCTCCCCCTTCCTCCCTCCCCATTTCCCAGTGCCTCCCCCCCAATTCCCAGAGAGTCCTTTCTTGTGCATGCCTAACTCTCCTCTTGGTCCTCCTTTCCGATGACGTAAAAGGACCCAGTGGCATTTCCCTGAACCCTTTCTCGTGTTCCCCTTAAGCATAGGAACACTACTGTGGCCATCAATCCCTTGCCTCCAAGGATCTTGGTGCCTTTAGCCGATGTTAGACTTTGTGAGGTCAATAGTGTGACGGACATGGCGCAGGGCATGCAAAGTCCTATTATGATTGCTTCAGCCCTATCTAGTGTGGAGACTCTTCAAATCATTGCTCCCCCCATCCTTTTGCTCTTACAATCTTACCACCCCCTCTTCCGCAAATGTCCCTGAGCTTCAGGATGGGGGGAGATTAGGCTGGCTTAGTTCTATGTGGATGATATAGAGTCTCTGAAGTTCTGGATTGTGGTTTGTTGATTTTCTTTTGCAGTTTTGTTGCTCCTGCAATGCCCTTCACTCTATCCTGATGGGCACTGTATGTCACCCCCTGGTCAGAGACAAAAAACTGTTAAACTGGAGTCTTGTTTTCCTGTTTTTATTACATCTACCCTTGAATGTGCTATTATAAAAATCATTTTTACCTTTCATAAACTTATTTCAGATTTTGAATTCTGCTGCTCACAACTGAACATCAGTTAGTCATCGTGAATAAACTGGTTTTTTATACTATAAAACACAAGTTCCTTCCTGCTTTAAACCTTTGAATAATGTTTATTCCTATTCTGACCAACTTCATGATGCTCGTAATGCGTTACATTGCAGTCGTTTTCCCCTGAGTTGCTCTCACCCCTTCCCGCCCCTCCCAAGTCCCTACCTTCTTTCCCTCTTTTTGTGTCTTTGGTTGAGTTTAGTAGCATTGCTTGCATGAGCACGCATAGGGTTAGTGTTGCATGAACATGGACAGGGTTAGTTAGTGGAACACAAGCAACATCCTAGCAAGCTATACCACCAAAGAAAAATGTCTCCTTCCCCCACCTCCCACAGCAGCCATTAACTGCCAACTCTGCCTGGGCTAGGGATGTGGCCTCGAAAGCTCCTCTCCGTCCATGATGGAATGTTGGCTGTTCTAGTGCCCACCTTGTACTCACAGATGAGAAACATAGGGGCTGGAGAGATGGCTCAGGAGTTAAGAGTCTGCATAGCAAACAGAGGAGTGTGAGTTCGGATTCCCAATCCCATGTAAAAACACTAGCAGAATTGGAGGCAGCCTGCACTTCCAGTCCTGGAAGGCGGAATCTGGGAAACCCCAGAACAAAGCAAAAAAGAGATAGAATAATCCAGGATGATTCTCAAAATCATCCTTGGGCCCTACAGGCAGATATAGTGCCATCTACCACAAAAAAAAAAATGAGGAACATTTACTTTCCTTGCTGCTCCCTTCCACCTGCCTTCTCCAGCCACACTGTGACCAGTCGGCCCTGGTTACTCCTCAGGTGCAGCCAAGCTCTCCTCCCGCTGTGTCGGACACGTGGCTCTGTCTGCTCCCTGCTGTCCTATCTGGAGTTTGCTCCATAGCTCAGGTGACTCCCCAGCTCTCCCTGCTTCCCAATGCACCCCAGAGCCTTAGCACAGGTCCTCCATTTCAAGCTAGTGTTCAAGATCCATGTATACTGCTAAAGGAAATGAGGTAAAGTAGAATTCCTGCAAAAGAGAGAGCAAGAGAGCGAGAGAGAGAGAGAGAGAAGAGAGAGAGAGAGAGAGAGAGAGAGAAAGAGAGAGAGAGAGAGAGAGAGCAGAGAGCGAGAGTCAATGAAACACTAGCACAATTTCCTGGCAAGTTCAGAAGACAAAATGAAGAAAGGAAAAATCGGTTTTTATTTTCTTCTCTGTCAGAAGAGTAACAGATTTGTTCTCATCCAACATCAACTGTGGAGAAAGAAAAAGCAAAAGAATAAGTGGATCCAAAGGAGAACTGGACATGATTGACAGCTCTTTCCAACAGTTGCAAGAGGGGGGGCGGGCAGCGCCCGACTGTCTCCTTCCAACGCCACGCACTGCAGTGTTTCCCTGAAGCAGAACATCAGCATGAGTCCATTCCCTGAAGCCCCGCGGAGTGTGCTCTCAGGGGTATCCGCGCCTTAGCCTTGAGTGAGGACAGGCTCAAGTGAAAGTCAGTGCCGGAGACTCTGGAGCTGAGGGAACCACACTCTGTAGGGAGGATAGAGCAATAAAGTGGCAAGAAGAGAGATGAACGTCAGGAAGGACAGCCGCAGTGCCTGATCGATGCGAATCTCTCCTAGGAGAGATGCCCAGGGAAGGAAGCGCTCAGGCCACATACGCTGGTGGCTTTACATGTGAAAACTTATCAGACAGCAAAGGCAATGAGACGCTATGGACCTGCTGCTGCACTATGCTGTCTCCTCCGAGCAGACGGCCCGAATTCACTGCAGTTAGACTTATGGGGAGACAATACCTGCTAAACAAAGCTGGAATCCTGAATGTGTTTCATGGGTGAGCGTATGTGCATGTCCACGTGCATGTGGGAATGTATCTGCATGTGTGCATGCATGTGAATGTGGGAGATGTTTGTGTGTGGTGTTATGAATGAGTAGGAGTGTGTGTGTGTTCGTGTGTGTGTGTGTAAATCTGAGAGAGATTATGTATGTGCCTTAGCATGCATGTATGATTGTGGCTATGTAAGAACATGTGTGAGTGTGTACACATATGAACATGTGGGAAGGAGAATATGTGAGCATGTATGTAAGCACACGTATGAGTGTGAGTGTGTATGTAGGCATGTGCATGTGTGAATATTTAAGAGCATGTGTGTGAACATGTGTATGAATGTGTGTGTGACAGAATGGGTGAGCATGTGTAAGTGCGTGTGTAACAGAGAGTAGGTGAGCATCCAGTGCACATCCATGAAGTAGTGCAGTATTTGTGATGTGCGACACTTTAAGCCTACACACTGCACAGAGACACAGAAGTATGTGGAAGCTCCCTGCTTTGGTCAGGATACTGGGCGTCACTCAGCCAGCGTGTGAGACATCTTCATCTAGGCTGACAAAAGTAGTTCTTATCTCAATGTCCAAGCTATTTATTTAATTCTCCTCAGTGGCCTACAGAGCACTAGATTCAAAACTTACCAAATGGATAAAAGCAGATACAATCTGGGGATAGGATGATATCTATCAATCACAAGACAGATGCATAATGTCCAGTATAGTACAGTCAACCCTGGAGTCCATGCATGATCAAGTCCCCTGTGTAAAATGGCCTAGTGGCTGCAGGTGACCATACTGTCCTCTCTGGGTGACAGGAGAGTCCTCATTCCCTTCTCCTGTGCAAGCACCACACCACTGGGCATCACACTATCTTGTCTGAGGTCAGCAGGCAGAAGTCCATCCATGTTCTGTGCACACATTCATCTTAGCACACATTTCATGCACAGTTGGGCCACACAGCTTGAACCCTGAAGGTGGAACCCGCCCAGTGGATGGTGACTGTGAAGGTTGTGTCAGGACCATGATGGCAGCGCTAACTAACCTCATCAGCGAGCCCAGCAAGGAACTGATGTGAGATGCAAGCTTGTCCACAGGGACGTCAGAGAGGAAGGAGGAGGAAAGAAGGAAAAGAGGAGTAGGGAAGGAGGGAGGGAGGAGGAAAGGAGGGTGAAGAAAGAAGGAAAGGAAGGAAGAAAGGAGGGAGGAGGGGAGAAGGGAGGAGGAGGGAAGGAAGAAAGGAAGGGTGAGGGGAGGAGGGAAGAGAGGATGGGAGGAAGGAGAAGGGGAGGAAGAAGGAAGGAAAGAAGGAGGAAGGAGGAATGCAGAAGGAGGGAGGAGAGGCTCAGTATGCTTGGGAGGGATAGGAAGGAGGAGGTGACTCTGGGGGTGCGGAGCCAGGAGGGCTGAGGCCCAAGGGGAGAGCAGCCTTCTGAACAAACCACAGATCTAGGTGGAGTCAGGAAGCCAGCAGATGAAAGCTACGCAGTGTCTTTGCAGAGAGAGCACTGGTGAGACCCTATCTGTGTCTCCAGAGCAGAAGAATAATGCCTGGTGCCAGGAACCCCAACAAGCTGGACTCAGTCACCACTCCAGGACTGGAGAGAAGATGGCAGATGGCGAAGTCAACATGGCTGCATTGCCAAGAACACATACAGGGTCTCATGACCCCAGGCCCATTCCTGGGGTGATGATATGAGTAGAAGAACTGGGAGGAGAGTGATGGATATTTAATCAGTCATGAGCAGAGTGTGGCCTGGTTGATCATGATTTTGACTTCAGTTGGCTTCTGCAAGTTTATTGGAAGATGTCTTGGTGGATTGAGGGGATCAGCTGGTTCCCACGAAATGACAGATCTTACAGGGTGCTGTGCTGGTGAGCCTAGAATCGGCTCGTAATCTGCTCTGTGCTGCTCTAGAATCAAGATGACTGACAGTTAGGACATGACTTTGAGAATCTGAAACAAGACATTGTGAAATCCAACAGTGAGCCACCTTGGTGATAGTCTTTTGTCTTCTGCCTTGAAGGGGGGCAGAAGGGTCAGCGTCCAGCAGTTCTGAGATGGGTGATGGATGTGCTTACACTCAGAGCAAAGCAAGTCAGAGCTGCAGGCGGACACAGACAAGACATGAAGGCAGACGCCTGCCTGCCCTCCATCCTGCTTCTCTGACCTCTTGGTGTCGTTGACAAGCCAGTGCATCCAACAAAAGCAGTTTCTAAGAACTGTTGTATCTGAATGTGAGCAACTCTGGGGTCTGCTAGTGAAGACCACCCTGACTTCATCTGACCCAGCATCTGCAAAATGTATTTGGCCCCCAAGTGGCTGCCTTTTGTTTGATCTGTCTCTGGTGGAAATCTGTTCTGATTTCTCCATCCATTTCAGAAGCAACTACAGCAAAGGAAAGAGCCAATCACACTGCCCGAGTCAGCACCTGCCGCCTGGTGCTGTGGCTGCCACCGCGACAACAGCGTGAGGCCTGTTTCTTCTGGGCGTCACTCATGTGGTGTCTCATTGCATGTCTGCTACTCGGGGATAAAAGCAGGTGGTTTTCAAATATGCGCATGTCACAGATGTGGGAACTGGAGCACAATACAGCATCATTCCAGGCTGAGATTCCAAATCAGATCTGCCCTCTCGGCTTGCGCACACCTCATCCATTCTCTGTCAACACCAGTGGGATTTATAAAAATTAACCATCATTAGCCTGTATATACAGTTACGGTATTGATCACACCTCATAAAATACCAAAAAACTGGGCTGGAGAAATGACTCAGGGATTAAGACTCTGCCTTGCAAGCAGAAGGTCCTGGGTTCAGATCCCAGATTCCACATAAAAATGCCAGATGGAAATGATGGTGACCTGTGCTTCCTGCCCTGGAAGGTGGAGCCTAGAAAACCCCAGAGCAAAACCAAGAGAAAGTAGCATAATGCAGGGTGATTCCTGAAGTCACCCTTGGGCCTCTGCATGTATACACAGTACTGGCTGATCTACACAGAAACACAAAAACACACATGAAAAAGTAATAAATGAATGAATGGGTGGATGGATGGAATCACACATGAAAATCTGGGTTTCCCTAATTTTAGAAAACCTAGGAGATTTGAGAAGCCATTTTTATTCCTGCCTTCTGTCTTCAGCCACCTTCACCTGAGTCCCAGGAAAGCCCCATAGGGGTACAGTCTGTCTCCCTGTCCCCTCAGTTTTTTTCTCCTGCAGAAATGCCTGAGAGGAGTCCACACTGGAGACTTTGGGCTATTTCCTCTGCCAAACTGAAAGAAAGGAGACGCCAGGGCAAGGCCCTGAAAATGCCTGCAAATGCTTCACCCTGCAGAGACCTGCTACAGAATATCTGTGTGTGGAAGATGCAGCCTCTGTGGCTTGCTCTGGCCCCACCTCCCCTCTGCTGACATCCCCAGGGCTTCTGTGCAGGACATGACCCCCATCTGAGCCTTGGAAGGTCTTGCAGCCCATGGGCACTGAGTGTTCTCCAGGGATGGGTGCGACTAGCAGAAGTTTGCTGTGAGCCATGAGCCAAAGAAGCATCTGCAATGTATCAGCAGTCAGGGCTAAGATGGCTCCAGCCACAGGCACCTTAACAATCAGCAAAATCCTAAACAGCGGAAGGCCACACCTCTGCTGCAGAGGGCTGATGCGCCCACCATTCCCAGGGCTGTCTCTGTGCAGGAGGACAAATGTGCGTGTGAATACGCACAGCCCGGTGGCTCTGTAATAAAGGCGGCGCCAAGCCTGCTGATGAGGAACAGCGCATGCTCTGTGAGCCGAAGGGGTTTCTCTGGTGTGAATCACCAAGACAGGCTACGGCTAAAGAATCCTCCACTTTTGCCATCCTAAGATTGCGTTAATAGAGTCTGATACTGAACATGTGTGGGGTGGGAAGGCCCATGGGTATTGTACGTGTTCTCTGCCCTCGCGATGCCTTCCACCATGCGCTGTGGTCCTGCGTGATTCTCGCTGCTGAGACGAGCCCTTCCAAGCCTCTCTATCCACCCACTCAGACTTCTCTGCACTGGTTCTCACAGGGCCTACTCCCCATTGCTGCTCTTCCTGAGGTCTTGAGAGGGCAGGTTCCCTGGCCCCAGGCTCCTCCACAGAGGCCCCACTAGGCATTGCTCTGCCTGGCGTGAGTGGCACCACAGTTGCCTCAGTAGCTACCATAGCAGAATTTCCTACAGAAACATGTGCACAGATTACTTCCTGGACAAATGATTCTGCATCATGTCCTTTAGCAGCCTTCCCCCTACTGCTGGTTGTACCCGAGGGCCATGCACACCAAGTATCCAAGCGCAGGGAAATCTGACCATGGGAGACCAGGCTCCAGGGCTCCACATGCTACGGCAGGAACCATGTGCACTGTGTGGAGCAGGCAGAGAAGTTCCTACAGGAACTGGGCCAGGTAAGCGTGGGACAGGAGCTTTGGAAACGTGATATCACATGCTGCAGAGGCTCTGGTTTAGGGAGAATCCCAGAGAAGCCTGGAACCTACCCGTCCAGCAGCCCCTCAGTACGGAGGGTCCTATGTGTCCAGTAGCCCCTTAGTACAGAGGGTCCTGTGTGTCTATAGCCCCTCAGTATGGAGGGTCCTGTGTATCCAGCAGCCCCCATCAGTCCCACGTGTCCAGCCTTTACTTCCCCCATGTGAATGTCCTTAACAAGCCCCTGCAGGGAAGGCTGATCTTTAGACAGTAACTCAGACTGCTTTGGACTCAATTCAACCAACCCAGGCCTAGAAAGTCACTAGGGGTCCTGTGCAGAGCTGTCCTTTCCTGCTTCCTCTGAATATCGAGGTCCCCAGTCAGCAGCACAGACACCAGCAATCCCACTGGGGGGGTGAGTAGCTCGCCAAAGTGGATTTTCCAATGGAATCACCAGGGAGCAGCAGGAACATCTTTGCAACTAGGAACCTGATCCTTGTTTCTGTATAACTGCACCTACTGTCAGCATATCTGCGTGACTGCACCTACTGTGACACATGTCGGCATGACTGCATCTATTGTCTTGCATGGCTGCATGGCTGCACCTGTCAGCATGTCTGCATGACTGCACCTACTGTCATGTATGTCTGCATGACTGTATCTACTATCATGTAATGTCTGCATGACTGTACCTATTGTCTGCATGACTAAATCTATTGCCATGCATGTATGCATGGCTGCACCTACTGTCACATGTCTGCATGACTGCGCCTACTATCAGCATGTCTGCATGTCAGCATCTATTGTCACGCATGCCTGCAGCACTGTTTCTACCCTCTCAAAAATGTTCTTGAAGCTGCAACCTGAGCCACACTTCACCTGTGTCAGGGGTTATTCTCAGTTGATTCACATTGGTCATGGAAAGTAGCCTTCACTTGCTTGCTATAAAATCTGGTAAGATTCAAAGCAAGCTCTAGTAAAAGTGCTTTTATAAACCTGGCATGAAAATTTCTCCAAAATACAGTTTCCATGTTATTAGCAGTATATTACATACTATAAATAAAAGAAGTAGCTGAAAGAGGCAGAGTGAGAGAGAAACACAGAAAGAGAGAGAGAACACGGGTGCATGTGGAGGCCAGAAGATAATTTTCAGAACTTGGTTCTCTCCTTCCACCACGTGGTTCTGGATTTCAAACTCATGTCTCCATCTCACAATATTCTTCTATTACCAACTGTTTCTATTCGACAGGATTTAGTATTGCTAGAAAGAACTACCATTTAGAAAGCCTCCAGATGTTGATTAATATTCATCCAGGTATGGTCAGAAAGATACATCTCTATTCTCCTAGCACCTGATGCATCTTAATATGTTGCATGTCACACATTTGCTCTACTTTTCCATGTACTTTTCTATTACACTGTAAGTTCCTCCAACATCTAACACTGGGTTTGGCTTATATTTTTATCCACAGCAACTAGCATTTTGCCAATGCATTCTAGGTATGAAACAAAAAGGGCAATGGCTATATGACAAATGTGTGAATTAACAAAATTGGAAAGTTTTTCCTAAAATCTGAGAACAGAAGAAATGTGGGTGTGAAGAGTCAAATAGGCTCAGTAAAGGATGGCTTTGTCAAGCAGGACCCCCCAATGCAAGCAGAACTACCAAACTTTTGAAGGTTGTGCTCCTGATAAAATCATGCCCTATGGTCTGTGGCATCCGGGAAAGTAACTCTAAAATTAACTTTCTGGCTGACCCAACTCTGCTCAGTGAAAAGCAAAAAGACCACCTGCCCCAGCACCCAGTCCTCTAACACTAATTATCAACCCCAAACCAGATTCCTGTCAGAACAGAGTGGCCAGGTCAGCCAATCTACTTAAACTTTAATAGAAGTTAATTATTCATTGATCAAACTCATTTATACCTAATTAATGTTTTCCTACATTAAAAAAACACAAGCTAACATGAGTCACGTCCATCTCCCTGGGAGGCTCTGCCACGCAAACACTGGGAAAGCCAGGGCATTGCATTGTGTGACTACCATTATGTACATTATGTAACCATATGAGCTATAATGTGATATAAACACATCTGGCAACAGCATCGCCCATTAAGGCACAATTCCTTCGAGTGAATGTGTTTCTACACTATTTCCAAATTTGGGGCTTGATTTTTTTAGCCATAGCTACCAAACTTGACAGCAGACCAACAGTTTATGCAGCTGATCAGACAGCCTAGGGGTGGGACGTATGTAAGCGTCTACGAAGTGTCGTCATCTGAACACCATCGTAGATAGTTGGGATGCTAGCAACGACAACGAGAGCTAAAACCCTGAGGCTGAGAGTAGAGCTGCATTTCATGATCTATTTCTTCTCCCTCTCTCTCTCAAAGCCTGAAAAACATCAAGGTTGTCTATGGGATGGAGACTGGCTGCCTTCCCAGTAATAAGCACGTATATTTATTCTAAAAGACATGTCCTGTGCATTCCGCTGCTGGTGGTCACTAATCACAGCATGCTGCCTGACAATGTGCTGCCTTCTCTTCTAGCACCTTCTAATGCTGAGCATATTTCACAGCTGTAGATTTTTGCTTTGGGGGATAAATTTGACATCTAAAGTCCTGTCTTCCACTCTCTTGTTGCCTTACATGACAAAGCTCATGTCTCTGTTTCCTGATACCATTCTTCCCTATTTAGGGTGGCTTTTTGGAAATGCCCACTGTAATAAGCAAGCTACTGTAAGTGTCAAATAGGAGATCTTCATTTCTAAGAATAAATGTTAAATGAGGATTTTTGTTTTTAAATTCCATCAATTGGGGGTCTTTCTGTACAGCTTTGGCCAGACCAGGACTCACCATGTGGCACGAGTTGGCCTAGAAGGACAAGCTGGCCCCAAACTCGCAGCTGCCTCTGTCTCAGTGGTACCAAGATCACAGTGCATGTCACACCACAAAGACAGGGGCTGGAACTCTCAACAGCTGAACAGTCTTCATGATTAGTGCCTCTCCTGGCCCTGTCCATATCTACAAATGCAGTAGGAATGTTCTACAAGCTTAACTTTTTCTGTGATCAATGAAAGATGATTTCTCTAAGCTATTTTATGGACAGAGCTATAGGCAGAGTGAAACCTTCTCACATCTGCTTGTAGAAGGAGTCCCAGGAAGGGCGGGACCTCGTGTTCAGGTGATGCTGATTTAAGTACTTTTCACAGTTTCCTAGAACTAAATTGCATTATAGTTGCTTGCTTACATGTTCATGTTTGTCTTCCACCAAATTACAAATAAGATGGTGTTTCAGGTCATCCAAAACTAAGAAAATGTGTTGTATAGAAAGCTTTCAATGGTTGCTAAGTAAGTAATATGACAGACAGATGGATAGGAAGGAAGGAAGGAAGGAAGGAAGGAAGGAAGGAAGGAAGGAAGGAAGGAAGGAAGGAAGGAAGGAAGGAAGGAAGGAAGGAAGAAGGAAGGATGGTGAGTGGGTGGACAGATGAGTGGATGGGCAGTGGATGGGTTCCTGACTAAATCAACATAACATTTTGATTGATAGAGATATCAGAATATCCAACCCTATTCCCTTTTTAAAGACAATTGTCTAAATTGTCTAATTGAATTTTCATGTTAATTTAACAATTTTGAAGACCTTAGGAAATCTTCTTGAGTGCTACAAGTGCTTTCACTTGAGAAGAAAAACAGCTGTGCTTTTCTAATGCATCTTGAGTGTCATAAAGATACTTCAATTTCTAAATATATCCAAATTTTTCAGAGAATCATCAGCCTATTGTGATATTTGGGAGCTCAACACTCATTGAACTGACCATAAACCATAAGGATTTTAAGTGAACAAAACAGTGGATCAGGGTCTTTTGAATGTGGCAATCCATAGACAGCTTCTTTCAGAGACATGTAAAGGAAAACAGGACAAATTAAACTCAACAGCTGCCTCAAAGCCAGTCCTGATTTTTGTGTATGGATGCAGGCTGCCTATCTTAATGCTTTTCCTATACAATTACTTTTTCTCTACTGGCCTCTAGATAAAAGAAAATAGTTTTTCAAATTGCTGTCTGTGAGCAGCAGTCTACCCTATTTTATCATTAGCTCATTTTAAAGCTCTTTAGACAGGGAGGAGAGAGAAAAACACAACTTGGAGGCTGCTCTGCAGAAAGAATGGAAGACAGCAAGCTTTATTTCACAATAGTTACGGCCATGCCCAGCCCCTGCCACCAACGCAGACAGTGGTAGTGAAATATTTCGCCTTCAGGCTTTTAAAAATATAACAATAGTATTTGTCCTTATCGATCTGCTGAAGAAGAGGGAGCAGATTGTCTTTATTAGAAAAAGATTATGTAGTCAGGCTTTTAAAGAATATGGTCACGACAATCAACTACAAGAGCCTAATTTCAGAAGAGGGAAAAGCCAGAGAATCCATGCTACTGCCGATGGATGCCCAGTGGATGCCCAACGATTGCCCAATGGATGCCTTTCCCTCCAGCTGATACCTCACACGTCTCTCGTCACGTGATGCCAGCTCCCATGCGTGCAGAGACAGGCTGTCCCACCCTAGCAGCCCACTGGTAGAAGGGAGTGGAAGGGGGCAGATGCATTCTGGTGGGGAAGAAGCATGCCTGGGGGAAAAATGATTGGAGGGACAGAAGCACACTGAGGGGGAGCATGCTGGTGTGTTGGGAGGTGGGTCATGTTGGGGGGGGGAGAAGCAGCCTGCATGGAGAGGTTCACTGGGGTGAAAAGGTATCACCTCGTCCTGCTGTTCGTTGTGGCTTTCAGAAAATCGGATGGTTGGATGGAGAGGTAACTTTTGGGAATTTAAATAATTACAATATGAACATATACACACTCCACTCAGAGTCAATGCAATGGAAGTTTTAGGAATGTGCAGGAAGCTTTCACTCTGTATCCAGGCATGCAGGGGATGCATCATAGAAGCCAGGCACAGACACAGTGGCATCTCCTGTCTGAATCTGCAGGCACCTGGGGGCACCTGCTGGGCAGGCAATGACCCCTAACAGGAGCTCTCTCCAGTCTCCAGGGCATTTAGAGCGTGGGTTCCTCTTTCACAGACCACAGAAGTTTCCAGTGAGGCTTTTTCCAAATAATTTCTTCCTATTCCATTCTTCTGCTTGTTTCCTATTTTGAACAAATGTCGTATCTGCCTTCCCTACCCTTCAAAACTCCCTCTGTCGGGACTCCAACCCCAAAATACCCTCCCTGTGCTATTCTCTGCCAAAAAAAGCTTGCGAGATGGTCATTTCCAAAATAGGGTTTTAAAAGGCGGTCCCACCCACCTGCTGTGGAGCGAGCTGAAGAAAATCACCAAGAGTTTCGCAAGCACAGGTCAAAGGCTCGCTAGAACAGTGAGAATCATCCTTGCTGGAAAAGCGTCCACTGCTACTCCTTTCAAGGTCATCGCACACCTCAAAGCAGAAAACAATACTGCCGTGTCTCGGGTCTCACGTGTGTCTTTAAAAAGCACGGGGAGATGGTAAAGGACTTGCTTGTGGGAGGATTGGAGTTTCATCAGCAGGCATGGTGGCACGTTCTGGTAACCCCTGTCCTGGAGAGGCGCGGGCAGGCAGATCTATGCAGACAGCAGGCTGAGTTAGCTTATCAGCGAGCCCCAAGTCCTACTGAAAGACCAAAAACAAGGTGGGTGGCACCAGATAGTGACCTCTGGCCTCCACATGAAGACCACGTGCCCACACATAGTCCCCCACATGAACAAACACACACATGCCATATGCATACATACCTGCATACAATGTTCATACAGCATTAGGGCTGGGAACACTGAAATCGCATCAAATGAGCTGTGGAAAACCTTATGCAACAAGGCCAGGTCTTAGCTAATCTCCCAATGGATTCCACTGACTTGGACCATCCATCCTATGGACTCTCACATCAGCCTACATCAGCTCCAGCCACATGCAGGGGAGCTTGTGCCCTGGTATCCCTTTCTCAGGCTTCATATTCAATAGCTCTAATACCATCTTGAAACTTTGGCAATTTCAGTCTCTGACCAGGCCTTTATCTTCTCCCTATCCCATGTTCTCAGAGCCCTGACTTCCTCCTCCATCACCTAAACAGGTGGGTGCTCCGCCCACCTCATGCAGGAGCTGGAAGCCAACAGCAGGCTCAGCACCTGTGCCTCCTGATTCTACTGACCAGCGGTATCCTCACAAACCCACACACAGCTTCTCATGGCAACAGCACTGCCCACGTCCTGGCCTTGACATCTTCACAAGTCACTTCAGCATGCCCACCACCGCACCCTCTGCAGACGCTTCAGCATGCCCGACACCCTCTGCAGATGCTTCTCCCCCCAGCCTCTCCACCTGACCTTTGAGGTGATCTTATCCTTCCCACTCCCCCCAGTTCCAAAGTACCAGCTGCACCTCGGCTCCTGACGGTCACCTTTGACTTCATTCCCTGTCTCTCTCCATCATACTGTGGCCTTTTATCCCTATCATGTTTATGTGTGTCAGGGGAAGTACATGTGTGCATGTGGGTGGTCACACGTGTGTGTGGGCAAGGGATGTGCGTGCGTGTGAAAGCTCAAGGGTGGTATCAGGAAGCATCTTCATTTGCTCCTCCCTCATAGTTTTAAGGTGGGTTCCGTAGTTAACCCCAGAGTTTGCCTACAGGGCTGGGCTGGCTAGTCAGCTGCTCCGGAGATTCCCAGGCTCCACCTTCCAGGATTGGAACTGCAGGTGGGCACCTGACCTGTTCGGCATTTCTCCAGGGCATATGGGGAATCCACGTTCAGGTCTTTTTGTTGGTGTGACAATGGCTTGGACCACTGAGTAATCTCCTCAGTCGTCTTAGTATATTCGTAGGCCCTCCCACAGTCACCTCTCTTTTGATCCCACCTTGTCTTTCAGTCTCTGCACCCCACAGCCATGTTTCCTGTGTCGCTGTCTCAACTGGACTCTCTCTCAGTTTCCCCAGAGCCCCAGTGGTTGGGTTCCCTCCTAGGCATCTGGGTTTGGGTTCTTTCCTATTTGGGATCATCACTGTCTTCCAGATCTGGCTGGTAAGTCCTGCTCCATGCATGTAGCTCCGCCCACCCCCAAGCAGCGTGGCATGGCAGGTCAGCAGCCCTGGTTCCTTCAGAGACAGAGAGTGTAAGCTTTGCTGACCGACTGATTCCTTTAAAAAGTGAAAATACAATTGTACTCATGATCAAAAGGGATCAGGCTTTTGTGGAAATACAGGCAAAAAGAGCATTTTGATTTGCATGGAAGGTGTGACTTGGCTTTGAGACTCAAAGGCCATGGGAAATAAGCAAATTTTGCCCCGAATTATACCTGGCCCTGGCATGTTTATTTCTGAAGTACTTCACACTTAGTTGGATAAAATTGTACCTGGTGTGAGATGAACAGGCCCTGCTTGGACAGCTGCACAAACAGCAGTCCGTCTTCACAATCCTGGACACCTTAGCAGCCGGGCACAATCACAGAAGTTGAGCTCTACAAGCTGGTCAGGATACTAGGAACCTCTGCTTGGGCCCCACGCTCGGCCTTGACACTGACCGTGGGCAAAGACCTAACTGCCCCTTGTGCCAAGGACCCCACCTGTGGATTCCAGATGCTGCTCAGGTGCGGAAGCTCTGCTACATGACACGTTAAAGACCACCAGTCATCTCCAGCTCAGTCACAACTCATCAGAGCATTTGGCCATCTGCTTGCAAGAGGACAGGCTTCCAGCGATAGAGCAGAGGTAGTAGACCAGATGTCCAAGGAGCCACTGTGACCTCATCCAAATTCCCACATCAGTGTTATCACCATGAAGGTGTTCAGGGTGCTTGGGAATTGACATCACCAAAAATCAACGCTGGAATGGAGGGTTCTGAGCAAACAGTAGCCACAGGTAGAAAGACAGAAAGGCCAGAGGGGGAAGATCTGTCAGGGAGAAATCAGCTCTCCACTGAGTATTCTAGCCAAGTCCCGCAAAGCTGACTGTGGGGTCTGGCCTCTCTCACATCTGAGAATTGCCCAGGATGGGAGTGGTACATCTAAACAGAAAGTTAAGGGTGCAGGCATGCAGAATAAATGATGAGAGAGAGAGAGGAGAGAGAGACAGAGAGATGCAAGAGAGAGAAACAAAAAGTACAGGAGAGGCAGGTCAATTTTAAGGAAAAGGGTGAAACCAACTAATGAAGAGGAGAGAAAACTTGTTCTAGAGTTATTATCGACCTTTGAAAACTGATGAATGCTATTTAATTGCACCAGATTCTGGGCTATTTTATCCTACAATTTCCTATAAAATTAACAAGAATTATACAGTTAGGATAATTCGCATGGTCAGTTATTCTTTCATTTCAGAAAAGATATTTCCTACTTTCTCCTCTTATACTCCTTTGATACCTTCCCAGACCTCCATCCTTGACTCTGAGTATAACCTTCAGCAGCTGAATGTCCCTATATTACTTTGGGTGCACAGCACATTTAAAGCCATCTGGAAACAGTGATTTGCTTTTCTTTGAATTATCCAAGTGTGCTCTTACCTGAACTTCCACAGTAGCTATTTTTGCAAAGTCTTCATTATTTTCTAATTTTCTCAACACAATTTCTTCCTTTCTTGGTACTTAAAACAGGTGATTAAAGATACCAGAAGCTCCAGAGTTCTGGGAGATGTACTACTTTGAGACATCCCTGTTTTCAAATGAACATCAGTGAAATTACTGACTTCCACTCCTCAGGGCTATGTCACATGCTCTGTTAAAAAAAAAAAAAACTCTTACAAGTTTACTTTCAAAATTCTATCTTTGAGATATCCTGGGCTGCTCCAACTAGAACCCAGAGGCAATTAAAGGATGCTGGAATAAACAGGCATGTGACACTTCCTGGTAAGTTATTGGTCAGAAAGATCTCAAAGGCCTCACTCCAAACGATATAGACTTTTGCCACTGCTCTTGGTGTTGCTCTCCAGAAACTGAGAATAAGACCCTATTGATGAAGATGCGCCGCACACGGCTCACAGGACATGGACAAAAGCACCAGCAGGAACTTGCCTGGAATCTCCCCCTTGCTGGACAGCTTACAAAGTACCAGAGAGTACTATAGAAGCTACTGGGGGAGAAAAGCAATCAAAGGTCTCATCAATATGTGAAGGCTGCAAGTTGTAATAATAATCACCATGGCAACAGGTGACCATCTGTGTGAAAGTGACTTGAATATCAAAGAAGCAATTAATAGCTTTCTGCTGAGATTTAAGGGGTGTTTATCAGCGAGGCTCACATTCCTGTAAGAACCTAGGAAAGGGAGAGACATAGGTTCAGGGGAAGAGCAGACTATGAAAATTTAGCTATGAAGACACTGCACCACACTGCCTTTTAAACACCCAGTATTGTACTCATAGATTGGAAGACCACTCAGCATTCTACAACAGAAGGTGTCTACTACAGAAAAATACATTTGGCCAAATAGCAAAAATAAGTGACCGTAAACTGCTTGGCCCTAAATAGGACATCAAAGTCGCATCTGCTCCTACTCCAAGGCTCGGGGAACATTTCAGAAGAGGGGGCAACAAGATTGTAAGAGCTTAAAGCAGGACAGTGGTGGGCAAAGGCACTATCTCCTGGACATGACAAGAACTGCACGGGAACTGTCCTATCAGCATCTCACCAGGAAAAGGGAAAGATCTCAAGAAGCTCCACCCCTCCCTGAGAGACTCTGGAGAACTAACGGGAAAAAACAGGAAGGTGCTTTCCTCATGGTACCCACTATTCTACCACACTTGCTGGAGCATGAGTTATGCCAGGCACATGTCATCAAAGACAAGCTAGATGAAGCACAGTGGGCCACACAAATGAAAAGACTTGAAAATAGGGGGCTGGAGAAGTGGCTTAGGGGTTAAGCCTCTGCCTTGCAGGTGGAAGGTCTTGAGTTCGGATCTTAGACCCCATGTATAGACCCCATGTATCGACGCCGGGCGGAAGCGGGGATGGCTTGCGTTTCTGGTCCTGGTAGGGCGGAGCCCGTGAATTCTGGGGCAGAGTAAACAAGGAGGAGGTGGAGGCGTCCATGGTGGTTCCCGAATTCATCCGTGGTTCTACACACACACACACACACACACACACACACACACACACACACGGATTCTACACACACACACACACATATACACGCACAATTGAATTTAAACAAAAGACAAAAACAGGACGAGTGTGACAGGGGAGATGAAGGGTTGTCAGGGGAAAAGGAGGGGGAGGGGAACTGAGATTAAAGAGAGAGGAAAAGAATTTGTTGAATGAATAGAAAGTTTTAAAAAAAGAAAAAAGTTTTCTAGAGTAGCACACAGTAATATCTTCTGTCATCTCACTCCTGCCACCCTAACCTGTGACCTATGACCCATGACCCATGACCTACGCAGAACTGTTAGAAGAAAAGGAGCTTCTTGGCCATCTTGGCCTCTCTGCTGATCTTGTGATATTTGTTGGTCTCATTCCATGTGATCAAATTCAATTCTCCTTGACTATCTCTCTGCACCTGGTCACTTATATTCCATCAGTATTAAGATGTGATAGAACCAATGATTAGAGAGAACCTACTCAGATCTTCTTACTATCACTTTGCTCCTTTTCCTTCTATAGTTTTAGTTTTTGTGTTTTTAAAAGACATGTAAGGGAAAGGAATTACTTATAAGTTGATTAAATGCAATGTTCATATTTAAGATAGGGTTGTTTGTTTATCCTGTTTGCCCAAGAGAGTCAATGTTTATCATCTTACAACGAAAATTAGAGTCCTCAGACCTGCATGGTTCTTACTGCTGCTTTGTCTTCTGTGGGACTGGAGGTTTCTGCATCCTTCAGCAAGCCTCCTTTGTTAGAATGTCTGTAATTCAGGGCTGTCTACGCTCCATCTGACACCATTTGTCACGTGCCACCAGTCTAGCCCAGGGGGAAGCAGAAGACAGCCATTTAGAAGACAGTGTGAGAGAGATGCTATAGTAAAATGAAAATTTCTTCGTTCTGAGAAAAAAAATTTCTTCAAGTTTTGTCCTGGTCCATGCTCTCCATCCTGTCTTTCTGGGACTCCAGTTACATTTGGCTTCAAGATGTTCCCTCAGTAAGGGATGTTCTGTTGATTATGTTTTTCTTTTCATTTCTGTTTAGATAATTTTAGTTGATTGATCATTAAATTCACTCATCCTGTCTTTTCTTACAATGTCTGATCTGTAACTAAGCCCATCCAATAAATTTTGATTTCTGATACTGAAAAACAAAATCTATCTTCTAATCAACAATGGGGTACCTTAATTTACCTTAAAATACATTTCATAAAATAGCCATACACAACTATTTCAGAAATTCACAGTGTACAGTTTGCCTTCCGAAACTCAGAAGAGAGACAACCGGTCACTGTATCGATGAATGAGTGTGTACTTTTCACAACAATCTACAACATTCCTAATGCCCTCAAAGGCTACCTACTCAGATGCTACAATATTTCCACAGCTGTGTCTTTCTGAGATGAATTATAAAATATTTGAAGGTAGAGGGACATTATGCCTGCTACATATTCTATAATAAGTCAGAGAAAATGAGGCATGCACATATGCCCAAGTTGTTTAAGTTAAAAAACATGTAATGCATGCACATAAATAAAATATGTGCATATGTATAGTGATGGGGGTAGACAAAAAGCGAGTGAGAGTCAGGGAACACTAAACCACTTGGGGCAAAATATAAATAATTGCTAGATATGAATAAAGGATACTTACATGTAATTATTTTGTAACTTCTTCTGTAACTTTAAAATTATTTCAGACTAAAATGTTTTATAAAATGAAATATTATAAAAATTATTGTAATGCGTTGTTTTGAACTAGTAAAACATGAAATTCATGAAAAACTATAAAGCTCTAAGCCAAGTAAAAAAATCATTCCATACAGGCAGGGGATCTGCTCCATTTTTTCCTCTCTTTTCTAAAAATAAATCTATTAAATTTACATTTTTATATCCATGCTTTTGCCTTCCTCCATCCCTCCTCGTTCCTCCTTCCCTTCCCTCTGCTTCCATCCCATCCTAATTTACCCTCCCTCCCATTTCCTTGTAGGTCCAGTCTACTCCCTCCTACTCTCCTATCCTTTGATTTGGCTTGGAGATGTTCCATTCTCTGAGGGTCTTGGGTTCTCTCTGTATCATCTGTCTCATAGGGATTCGGGCCTCTCTAGTAGACAGTCTCCTTCCTGATCTGCTCTATTTTTTTTAATTTTTTTATTATTATTATTATTATTTATTCAACTGTGCGCATGTGCGTATGTATGTGCGCGCGTGTATGTCTGTGTGTGTGCGTGTGTGTGTCTGTGTGTGTGTAGAACCACGGACGAATTCGGGAACCACCATGGACGCCTCCACCTCCTTCTGCCCCGGGATTCACAGGCTCCGCCCTACCAGGACCAGAAGCGCAGGCCGCCCCCGCTTCCGCCTGGCGTCTATACGTGGGATCTGGGATCCGAACTCAGGATGTTCCGCCTGCAAGGCGGAGGCTTAACCCCTGAGCCACCTCTTCAGTCCTGATCTGCTCTATTTTTAATAACTAATTTTCAATCAAAACTAAGACCCTCAGGAGCAAAAGGTTAAATCTGGGCCATTAAAATTCTGGACAAAGTAGGCAGACGGAGTGAGAGGCCTGACTATGGGGCATTTCCTACTACAGCACATGGTACACATGTCAGCTCTGTTGGAGGGGCTCCCTGGCCTTCAGATCTAGAACCCCAAAAGCGATGGGCCCCGTGTGCTCAGACCAGCCTGGTATTCTTCTGCTCTTCCAGCAACGCTCTCTGAAAGGCTGTGTGATCTCCCCTGACTGTGTCACGCCCATGACTTGATGCATACATTTCCCCACATAGGACTCCGTAGGTAGCAAGCCTGGGTTTGACCACCTGGGGACTCCTTCACTTCTCATTTGCTTTTGCAAAGTGACTTTTCAGTTTGCGGCTGCTGATTTTCCCTCAGCACTGCGTGGCGCCCCCTGCCGCGCAAGGCTTCATTCAGCACGCGCTTCTGCTTTACCCAGAGGCTGGGCCAAGAATAAGACCCTCACCTCCTGCTTTATCTTTGCTTTCTTAGGGCTGTATTGTACTTCGTGAAGTACATTCAATTGTGCACTTCAAACATTTTCATCAAAACTATAATGGTTTGGGCTTTTTTTTTTGCATCCTTTCTGAGTGTTATGTGCATAGTACTGGTGTTGAATGTTTGTGGGATGCATGCTTACATTTGCCATTTATTCTTGGACATTCCTCACCACTAACCTGCAACTTCCAGCCCTGCCCACAATCGCTCTTTCTGCCGCTAGTGGAGCTTTTATTCCTCCCCTCACCTCAGACTTTTCTGTTAGAACAGGAACATTTTTGATAATGTAGCAACTTCAGTATTAAATTCCTTCACTCACACACCCACAGACTTCCAAGGTATGTTTCCATTATTGAATTTAGTACTTCTTGCCTGCCTACTTGCTGGGCTGCTTATAAATCTGTTATAAATCCATAGATTTTATATATTGAAATATGTGACAAATGATTCCTCCACCAACCCTTTAAAAAGAATCTTTTCCTACTGTTATAGTTAGATATGGGTGTCAGCTTGACAGTTGAGTGTTCAAGCTCTGGGCACATTTGTAGAGACTTTGTAGTTAAGCCCTGAGCAAGCCTGCAGGAGATTGTCTAATTGATAGAAAGCCCAGCCCATGGTTAGTGGGACCAATCCCTGGGGAGGTGAGTAAGATGAAGGAAGCTGGGTGGTACACTTGGCCAGACAGGCTGGTCTGGCAAGTGACGATTGTCCCTCACAACAGTCCCCTGGATTTGGTGTGGCTAATTCCCTTGGTCTCTGGGGTTGATGTGGACTCTCCTATAGAGCTGAGTAAGAACTGTAACCAGATTATTGTAAGCCAAATAAAACCCCTTGTTCCTTTAAGGCATCTGGTTGTGAATTTATGGGCACAATGCAGACTGACCATCACACTACATTTTAGAGCTGGATTACAATGGCGACATTTGATCGGTTTAGTCTAGTGGCTGACCAGTGATCAGCTGGGTTACCTCCTCTTCGTCACATTTCACAGCCTTTGCCAGGCAGCACAAAGCATGCCTGCGACTTCAAACAGCCTGTGCATGAATACATACATGCCTGTAACCCCAGGCAGCCTGTGCATGGATGCATGCCTATGACCCCGGGCAGCTTATGTATGTATGTCTGAGACTCCAGGCAGCCTATGCATGGATGTATGCCTGTGACCCCAGGCAGCCTGTGTATGCATGCCTGAAACTCCAGGCAGCCTGTGCATGGATGCATGCCTTAGACACCAGGCAGCCTGTGCATGCATGCCTGAGACTCCAGGCAGCCTGTGCATGGATGCATGCCTTAGATTCCAGGTACCCTGTGCATGAATGCATGCCTATAACTCCAAGCAGCCTGTACACAGATGCATGCCTATAAAACCCCAGGCAGCCTGTGCACAGTTGCATGCCTATAACCCCAGGCAGCCTGTGCACAGATGCATGCCTTAGACTCCAGGCAGCCTGTGCACGGATGCATGCCTGAGACTCCAGGCAGCCGGTGCACGGATGCATGCCTTAGATTCCAGGCACCCTGTGCATGAATACATGCCTATAACTCCAAGCAGCCTGTGTACAGATGCATGCCTTAGACTCCAGGCAGCCAATGCACAGATGCATGCCTATAACCCCAGGCAGCCTGTGCACGGATGCATGCCTGAGACTCCAGGCAGCCGGTGCACGGATGCATGCCTTAGACTCCAGGCAGCTGATGCACGGACGCATGTCTTAGACTCCAGGCAGCCTGTGCATGGATGCATGCCTACAACTCCAGGCAGCCTGTGCATAAACATGTGTTGCCTCCAGGCAGTCCGCCCATGGGCCTTGTCTCCAGAAAGAGCTGTTCAGGAACATATCTATCTATGAAATGACACAATCCAAATAAGAAAGATAATTATGGACTTTCCAGAATGAGAAATCCAGTCCGAAAGCATTACCAATAAACACTTCAGATTCCCAAGAAGCAAACAACAGTCTCACACAGACTCTTCCGCAGAACGGCAAAGGCACTGGCTACTCGACAGCAAAGCCCAGTGACAGCACTATGAGAAAGGAATCAGGACAGGTGCTGGTCATGAGCCCAGACACAGATTCTAAACTCTGTAACATCTAAAGGCAAACCGATCACACAGCAAATGAAAAGGATTGCTTACTGAGACACATAAAGATGATTTCAAAAGTAATAACCAATAGTCTCCAAATCACCAGAATAAGTTTAGAAGTTCATAAATTAAATTTAGAAAGCATTTTTGTAATATGACTTTATGATGAAGAAAGTTTTTGGGAAAACTTAAAGAACTGCGCAATGATTTAACCATGTAAACAATGTATAAATCACAGCAACAACACACACACATACACACACACCCCCACACACAGGCATCTGTTCCACCTCCATCTACGCCGGCTTTAGAGGCATCAGACCCTTAGCAGGTCATAGATGCTCTGTTTCACACCACTCCCTGGCAGAAAGAACCCTGCTCCCAGGAGAAAAGGCTCCTTCCAGGTCTGATGCTGAGAAAGTCAAACCTATGCTAAGAATATCAGGTTATTCTGGGAAGCAAAAGTGCTCAAAAGGGAAGAGTCACAAGGAGCAACTTGAAAGTACAGCTGTTGGTCAAATGCGGGACAAGTCTGAGCCTGAAATAGATGCTTCCACAACACACATCTGCCCAAAGCACCTCTAAGAACAAGACATGCAGTCCCCTCAGCCTGACCTTAGCTGACACCTTCTCTCTTTGTGCTGCAGGTTGAGGTAATAGCTGTGGACCGTCTTGGAGCATGGCACAGTGATGCACATGGATGGAATCACACGTCGCAACACAGCCTGGACAAGACCAGCAAACACCACACTGAGTGACAGAAGAGAACACACAGGATGTATTTAAACCACACGTGTTTCCATTTGTGTGACACGCCAGTAAGGATCGCTGGGGCTAGTCTCCTGGTTTCCAGCAAGAAGCCAATGTGGGAGTGGGCTGGCAGGACAAGATGGGATGGAGCCTCTTTTAGGAAGCGCTCGGTATTCTTCAAACTCTGAGAAATGGATGCACAGCTTTGGCCCTGTGAACCCCCTTTCCCGCCCCTGTGACTGACTTGTCACTTATCTCTTTGGTTGGTTGGATGGGGAGTAAAAACTGTACAATTTTGTACAGTTGATTTGACTTTTAACTGCAGGTCTGCAGGTCTGATTTCCTGCCAGGGGCAGCGTTTCCCACAGTCACCCCATCGTGGGTGGCAGACATACCCCTGCTTGCTTGTCAAGTGTCTTACAGATACTCAAAATTGAATTTAACTAATTCCTCAGCAACAGAAAGCCTACCTGGTACTGTATCTTAGTGACGATGAGAATTTCACAACATCCCAAGACTCCGCCTCTTACAGATGTTCCAACTAGGTGATTTCAGACAAGTCTGGTGCATGGAAGGAAGACATTCACTCTGTGCTTAGCATTCCATAGCCCCTTTAACAAAGAGCTCTATTAGAAATTGCACAACATTGAGAAAGGACAAGAATTCCATACTGTTGAATATGGTTTGTGTCTCTGAAGAGGCCTTGCATTCTAAATTGCTGGGGTGACTTGCTCCCACAAATGGTTGCAAAGTGAATTCTAACCTTCCAGGGTAGATTTTATAGTGGTAGAAACTTCTAAAACATTGAATTAGCATTACTATTCTTTGTTATGCCATTGTGTGTTTAATGAATGTTTTTACCCAGATTAACAATGGCCACTGTGATGCTGGTAGACATATTGAAGAAGCCATTATCCCACACTTTAATATCCTTCTTGCTGTAATTCTTTTAAAATTCTTTCAGGAGAAAAATGTAGCTTGGTCTTTCCATCCTTTATTCCTCTCTAGATGCTAATTGCAGGACTGTTTTCTCCACTTTGGTCTGCGGGGATCAAAGACTTATCCGTGACTACTCCTCACAACACCAGGCACAAGTTGCTATTTATTATCAACATATGCAATGTGCCAGCCCTGTAGAGGAGAAATTTCTCTTCAACGAAAAAATTTGCATAAAAATACAGGTTTGCATGTTAATTGTAAGGGATATGGCTCCTCTTTTGCTTATCCACAATGGAACAAAGTAACTAAACCTGGGAATGCCAGCACCCCTCCACCTGCCCAAGCTGCAGGGAGCTAGCTAAGCAGTGGATCTGAGAACTGAGCTGGTTGCCTGAGTGCAGGACTTCTTGGCTACAGATCAGTGCAGTACCCATACAATCCGCCTAGAGAATGGAGGACTTTGAGATCATGGTTTTCTGCAATAGCTTTTATAGCATTTTGCAATCCAGCCCAGTGAATCCTGGGAAGGATTCTCTGTCACATTCTTGTGCCTCTCCAGCCTCCCTATTCCTCTCAGCCTCCAAGCCCATCACCTGTGAAATGGAATGTCTCCGTGCACATCCAGGGTTCTCTGGTCAATGGAAATTAAACTAATACCATACGTGGGAAGTTCCACTGCTTGGAACATCTCTTCCTATACAACATTATTTAGAATGTCATATAAATCACCTCTAGGCTATGTGCACAAGACATACATGAAGCAGAGATAAACATGTTGAGAAAAGGACGACGTCCATGCACAAGCTATCCTGCAAATATCTCACAGTCCAAAATGCTTCTGGTTCCCAGGAAAGGGTACTCAGCCTGAGCGGTAATATTTCCTGCTGCCCACCAGCCCCACACAGGAAATGCATGTTTGCAATGGTGGATCTTGGGTACCATCTGACTTTAGGCTTGGAAACGCTCTAGGTTAAGTTCTATAAAATGGCACAACCTACTCCAAATGCGGGTGGCTCCTTCAGTAGTAACCCAGATGTAAGGAAATCCAAGTGAGAGACGTTCACTCCCCTGCCTGCCTTCACCTTGTGTTGCTAAGGGTGTCTCCCTCCCTGACTTTGGAACCCAGGTTCCCAACACAGGGCACTCTGAGGCCTCCAGGCCAGACGGGACCCTCTGAGACTTTCCAGCTTGTGGACTGAGCAGCTACCAGCAGCACTGTTGGGCTGCCCTTATGTAAGCCAATCTAATGATTCCCTTCTACTACACATCCCTTCTACTCTTCCTCTAGAGAACTCTGATTAATACAATGTCCCTCTCATGAAAATGAAGATGCTCGTTTTGCAGTTTCTATATTCTGAAATAGTGAAAAAAATCCATGGATCACCCAGGGGCAATGTGTGTGTGCATATGTGAATATGCATGTGTATGTGTGCGTGTGTATGTGTGCATGTGTGTGTATGTGTGCATATGTGTGTGTGTGTTTGTATTCTAGAGGAAGAAGAGAAGTAGCTTCTCTTTTAATTTGGAAACATGCACTGTTTGTCACTGAATATCTTGTTTTATCATCGGGATCAGTGACAAAGAAGAGATTTAAAGTACTTCTTACATGGAGACAATACGATGGATTCAGACTTCCATCATCCACTGAGATGTGGCAGTGGTTAGGGACTGGATGTTAACACACAAGTTGAAGACTTGGTCCCCAGCTGGTGGTGTTACTGGGAGCTGGAAGAGATTTCAGGAGTGGTATCTACTAAAGGGGAGTGACTCACAAGGAGTTTGCAATCCTGGTGTTCCTCGCCCCCTCACACTCACAGCCTCTCTGTCTCGCCATGTCTGCTTCTCTACTTCCCTCTTTCCCTCTCTCCCTCTCTCTCTTTCCTGTCCCTTCTCTCTTTGCTTGTCTCCCATGGTCTGGACATCTCTGCCCCCACACACCTCTGTCATGATGCTGGGCTTCACTTCAGGCCCACAGCCGTACTGTACAACTGTAGATTGACACTGCGAATTGAACTCATTCTAATGTGATTCATCAGAGGCAAGAGCTGACTGAAACAGAAGTCAGCCCACCACAGACACTTTCTGTTTTTGCAGTTTTTCTCTGCCCTGTTTTTTTTTCTGTGAGTTTTCAAACTCAGCAAAGTTAAAAAAAAAAAAAAGGAAACAAAAAAAAGCATACTTGTAAGTAATTTTGCTGTGTCTTCATGTATCATTTGGGGTGCCTGTAATTTGAATGAGTGTTGTGCTTATGCAAAACACTTCCTCCACCATCCTGGAGACTAAAAGAAAATGTCCCTAGCAATGATGTCATAGCATCAACGTTAGGCCACAGGTTCTAGGTATCCAGGCAGGAAGCTGAAACCCCCAGTGCTTCGTGTTTTGATTGGTGCTGTTTTGGCATAAAAGTATCCCAAGAGAAAACAGAATAGAAAGGAAATACAAATCAAAGGTAACTGGGACTTATTTTACATGATACTATATATATTTTTAGCCTTTTCTCAGGCTGGTATCTATGTTAGCTTTTGCCTGTTTGCTTAGAAGAAGACAAGGTTGAAAATACAAGGGGTAACCTTGGGTCACTTCTGGACCCTCCAGCAGGACTTTCAGAAAGAATTCTCATGCCTACACTATAGGATTGAGTGTGCTTACCTCTGGGGTTTCCAATTTCTGACATGTCGGGTTTTCCAGAACTCCACGAAAGAAGTGAAGCAAAGGCCAGAGGTAATACGGAGAACTGTGGAAAGAGGCAGAGACTCACGGCTCACGGCCAAGCGCCTGCCGGGGGGGGGGGCTTTACTTTGCAGCCTGACTCTCATCAACACACTCAGCCATGGTGGAATTCCGAAAACAGCAGCAACCAAGACTGAAGGGCAAAGAGAAGGCCTGAGCGCCAGGAGACCCTTCAGCCTCTAGTCTGTCCTTGTTCTAGGGTTGGAGAAGGCTCACACTCAAGACCACCTCTAGGAGAGGATGGAGTTTTTCATTGCTGACCTCAGCAGGTGGCCACTGGGTCCTTTTTACCCAAAGGCTACTTCTGCCAGGTTCTTGGAAGCAACAGGCTGCTCTCCTTATCTGGCAGATGATGGAGAAGAAAAGGTCACTTTGAATTCAGAAGCCAGGCCCACATGTCAACAATGCAGCAGCTGTCAACCTGTGTGTGCTCTGGCTCCCAAGCACCTGTAGCAAACAGCTGATACTGAGGGATGGGGGTTAGGGGTGGGAGAAGGAGAATAAGGAAAGAGCCACAGAGACAGTCAGACAGAAAGACGGAGTGGCATTTAGCAGTAAGATACCATGAGACCCAGAGACACAGACACAGGGACTGAGAGACAGACAGGGACAGGGACAGGGACAAGGACAGGGACAGGGACAGGCAGAGGTTCTCATTAGCATAGAGGAGGGACAATGCTCTGGGCCTGAGGAAAGTCCTGATGCAGCAAGATGCCTCAGCAGGTGTGAATTCAGGGTGCACACGTCACTCGTCACTCGGGAGCATTTTCTGTCACTGTGGCCTGGGCTTTGTCATGACGTGGTTCTGCAGTGTAGTCAGTGGGAACTACAAAGGTCCACCTTTTGCTCTGCATTCACAGCACTGTGCATGGTGGACCTGACTTGAGCGTGTTCTGGTCTAAGCTGAGTCAGTAAATAGGACAGAAAAGGTGCAGAAATCAAAGTTGTTTGGGGAAAAAAATCTAGCGACGTTTTTCAATTAATTGAATAGAAATATACATACAGATGGACAGACAGACAGACAAATGACAGATAGTATCATCCTAATGGACAACTAATTCATGTTGTCACAGCAACAATGTAGCACATGTAAATGAAAGTCTCTGCTGGCTCTAGAAACCCACCTTTCAAAGAGGAAGTCAGGGCTCCCACATCGTTGGCCCTAACAGGCTCCCACTAGCTGTGAGAGATGGGGGTGGAGTGGGGGAGTGGTTGCTCAAAGTTGTTTCCCTTTTCTGGAGAGCCAGTCACAACCTGTAGATGTGTCTCACAATAGCTGAGGCACTAGGACCATCTGTCTAGAAAAAAAAAACTGAGGTGAAAGACACCATCAAAATCTCATGGCGGTGGAAGCGTGAGAAGCGCTGCCATGTGGCTGTCCGTGGTGCTGATCCGGCTCCATGGTTTGTACAGCCAACTTCACTCTGGAGCAGCAGTGTCCCAGCACGCCGGAAAGACCTAGGTGTCCTTATAAAAAAACAGTACAGCCTAAGGTAGTGTTGCATGTAATGATCAGTCCTGCAAGTCATGTATCACAGAACATTATTTTATTTGCTATGCCATAGAATAACATTGGCAAAAGCTGCCATCAAGGTAGAGGCTACGGATCAATGATGTCAGACTGGGCTTCCAGTGACTGCTCCATAGAAACACCAGTCTACTCTGAGCCTCAGTGTCACTGATTTGCCTACCAATTCCCAGACATGTGCAACAACATTCATGAGCCCATTTGTCTTTGGTCTGAACTGATCTCATGCCCTTTATCTGGATGAACTAGCTGCACTGAAACCTCCACATTCCACTCCTTTCCACTGATCTGACACTGTTAATTCTGTAATCTGCTGTTTGAAGATATAACATGTACTTGCCCTTACAAAGGCGTATCAAATCAATCATTTAAAGTTTAATCAGATTTGGTGTGTTCTTTTTGTGATAAAATGCACAGTGTATTGAATTATACACAATATCTATAATAAATACAATGCTTCTGAGATTCCACTTTATTTAACTCCTTCTTGCATCTTTTTAACTATGTGATGCATATATCTCAACACACTCATGCCAGCAGTTGGGATAATTCTTAGATTTCTTAGGCAACGAAATGAAACACTACTTTAAAATCTGAAAACATTGTAAATTACAAGGGGAATTTTGAGATGCGAATTCCAGATAAAGTTTTTTTTACCCTTTGGAATCTTAAACAATGTTCAACTCTAAGACATGACATTAACATGTGGGGGGTAGTTGTGTAAGCGTGGTAACTTTCCACAACTTATGTGCCCCTGGACTGATTCATGTATAATGCTATTGTTCCTTGTGTTTGACATGTTTGTTGGGTACATATATTTATGTACTAGGACTTTAAGCTTTTGTAGAAGAATGTTGGTGTAAGGTATGAGGCTGTACCTTCTTTGTAAGCCCTGTGGTAATTATTATGTATATAATCAAGAAGTGGACTGTGCATATATGATGCTTGTGCATGTATGTGACAGGAGTATGTACATGTACATGTGCACATGTGTATACTTACAATGAACAAACATACTCCAAAAGTGAAAAATATGTTTATTGTTGCAGAGATATTGGGGTACAATAAAATGAAATTAAATTTTTTGCTTATTAAGATTAAGTTTATAGGTTGTAGGATTATAGGTTGTTTCTAGAGAAATTTCCCCAAGTTTTCCTTCGTTACCAAGAGGTGTTACACATTCAGTCAGTAGATGAGTTTCACACTAGGATATGTGATACGGATAAAATGAACTTCTACCAATAGATGCTAATGAAGAGGAAGCAGGATGAGATCAGTTGATAAAACCACTTGTGTTAAGCAATGAGCATCTCTGGACCATCTGTCCTGGGTACAGGACAGGCACAGAGGCAGGTAAGTCCCCATGGCTTCTCCTCTGTCTCTTGTCAAGTCTCCATGCTTCCTGGATGCCAGATACAGCTTCTGTGTCAGAGTCTTTGCTGGAACATTATCATGTGACTGACTCCATAAAAGCTTTGAGAAAGATCCTTGTGAATGAATATTAGACCCCTTTCATGAAGAGTAATTTGGCCAATTTCTATAATGTAAGGCAAATAGTGTGTATCTACAAAGACCCGGGAGTTTACATGTAGAGGGCAAAGTACAGGCGTGTTAAAGGGTAGTTCACCAAGGTATGGAGTTAGGCAATGGTTCCGGAGGGTCTTACACATGATATATGATCAGGAGAAACAACTCCACTCAGCAGGAATCCTAGGACAGATGTGGACAAGTGAAGGGGGGGATTCCCCACTGGGATTTATCCCCTGGAGGCCACTTACACTACCACTGAGACTTGATGCCTTATTAGTACAATCATCCCGAAGGAAGCCTGTGGTCCACACATGCAGAGATGTGAGGGCAGGCAGAACAGGGATGGATGTGTGAAAAAGAGGAAAGGTGGGAGATGTAGGAAGTAAGAAGGGCAGGTACAGAAACCCACTTTGTTTGTATATAAAAAATTCTTAATAAAAAATGGGAAAAATCATGAGATAGTCTGCCTCAGCTTGGATGAGAAAAAGTGATACTAAAGAAAAAAAGGAGGAAAGAGCAAAATTACAGCTCATACTTCAGGATGACAAACCTCCTCCCTGAGTGACAGGCTCGTTCTGTGTGTGCTTTGCTCTTTATAAATGCAGCCAGGAAACATCTCCCGCTCTGGAGGCGCTTAGAAACTCTGGTCTGTGGATGAGGCCCTCGGCAAGCAAAGGGACCATGGAGATAAGATTGCACCAGGCGCAAAGGGACTCCAGGAGAGAGAATTATAGTATTATGTGCTGAGCTGACAATGATTCTCAGGATGCAGAGCGGTTAGATGGAGTCTGATCAGAGACAAGGGGAGAAGCGAGTGGGTGGATGGCTTGGATACCTCGCAGAAGCGGCTTGCTAGGTGAGGACCAGGCCGCTGCAGGCACGGGGCACATGCATGGCTTTGCTGTCCCCCTGTTGCAAGCCTTGGTTCTCAGATGTGGAGATGAGTTCAGGGTGGGGTCTGAAGAGCATGAGGAGAAGCGAAGTGTTGATGTACACCAGGCTCCAGGAGGAGATGGGTGGGGGTGAGAGGGACACTGAACAGAGGCGGATTCAAGACTTTGGCCTCAGTGTCTTGCTTCTGTCTTTCTGGGGCCACTGAAGGACAAGCAGGCAGGAGAGTACAGTGGGGTGAGAAGAAAGCTTCCCTCCTAGTGGGGGCTTTATCACGGCACACATGACGTTTCCTAGTGACTCTCAGGTGGATCTGCAAGAGGAAAGCTTTGGGTTCACAGCAATATTGTGATGGAAGTCCAGAGATGACCTATTGCCTCCTGGGACGGGCCTGTGACCATCAGGATAGCTTCCCAGGGTGGACTTGCAAAAACCCACTTTGGTACTGCTTCAGAACAGCAACTTTATAATTGAGCTAAGTGGAAAATGCATCCCAGTTATTGCTCTTGGCTAACACAATGTAATCTACTCTAACTGATTTTTTTATCTTTTTATTTATTTTTCTCCCACATTTTATTTTTTTCCTAATCATACAAGCTCAATAGGTACTTTTATCCTCTCCCTCTTCCCTCCCCTCTCAAATTGCCCCCCATTGTATTCTTCCCCTTCTTTTCACCCCTTTAGGAAGACTTTTGCTTATTTTTTTTGTTTGTATATGTTAAGATACTAAGGTGGGTATAGAGGTTAGCAAGAGAATAGAGAGTTTTTTTAAAAAAAAAGTCAAAAAGCTTAATCATAAATGTTCATTTTTTAACAATATTCTCAAGGTAACTCAATGGGTAAAATAAGAAATTTCCAACAACTGGGAGTCGGGAAAGTGAGAGAAGAGACACAGAGAAAAACAGTCAAAGGAGAGAGAAAGGAAGGGAAGGAAGAAGAGAGAGGAAAGAGGAGACAGAGAAGGAAGAGAAAGAGCAAGAGAAGGATGAGGAAAGAAAGGAAGGGAGAAGTGTGGCAGGGCAAGCTCAGTGTATGATTTACATTACAAATAGTTTAAATTCAATAGATCATAGAAATACACACAAAACTTAAACCCTGCAAAACTCTGAGAAGGGAATAAAGTAATTTACAATTGTGTAAGAATAAATTTCTAGATTTACAAACAAGTTCAATCCACAAAACAAAAGTAGTCAACAATCAGACTTTCCCAAGATCAAAAATGCTGCTCTTGGCACTGGAGAGATGACTCAGGGGTTAAGCCTTTGCCTCCTAAGAAGAAGGACCTGAGTGTGGATCTTGGATCCCAGATAAAAAAGCCATGTGGAAATGGAAGTTTTCTGTACGTGTAGCCCTGGAAGGCAGAGCTTGAGAAACTCTAGAGCGAAAACAAAGAGGAGGTAGTATAATCCAGGATGATTCCTGAAATCACACTTGAAACTCCACAGGTACACACAGAGCCCTCTAACACATACACACACACACACACCAGTAAAAAAAAATTCTAAACATGCTATTCTTTATATGCTTAGGTGAAGACCGTCTGAATACTGGAAGCGAACAGTACCTGTGTTGTGTACACAGTAAGCATCGCAGTCCAGGAAACAGAAAGGACCTTACAATGCAGCGAGAAAGCCAACAACCCAACTGAAAACATGGGCAAAACATTCAGACCACGATGTACTAGCCTAAAATTCCTGAGGAAAGATCCCTGTGTCAGTAACTAGACAATTACAAGTGAAACCCACCACATACCCTGCTTAGCGTGCCCTGAGGGGTCCACTGCAGAAAGCCTGAGGCTGGAAATGCTTGGGCCCCAGTGGAGTTTAGCAAGTACAGACCATATGATCAGAACATGGTCGGAAGCTTCCTACAGTGCTAAATGCTCATCCATCATCAATACAGCAGTCCTCACCAATCCATGATAAAGGCACAATCACTGTGATATAGACTTTATCCATCACACTAGCAAATGTTCAGATGGAGGTGTGCTATCAGGTGCGTATTGTTAGTATTGGGGCTTCTGATCATGCCTACTGTCAGTTTTCTATTGTCCACTCTTGTTTAGACTGGTTTATGCTACTAGGAAATTGCTCCCTGTCACTGAGGGGGTAGCTTGGGATAATAAGCAGGTGGTTGGTTACCTGGAGATTAAGTCCCTTCCCTTCTGTGACCTAGTCCTGTTCTTCCCTTCCCTTTGAGACTTTTCTTAAATAAAAGCCTTTTAAAAAACTGTTTACTCATATTCTTTTGTTTCTGTTCTTTTGTATCTTCTTCCACCCCCCTGGGTTGTATTCTTTGTGTTTGTGGGTATTGTAAGATTCCACCAAACTGAAAGTTTAATGCCGAGATCCACTTATAAGGAAGAACATACTGTGTCTGTCTTTCTGCTTCCGGGATATTTCATTCGGTGCAATTTCTTCCAGTTTCATCCATTTACTGGCAAATTTGATTAGTTCATCTTTCCTGACAGCTGAATAGTATTCTGTTGTATTTACGTACCGCATTTTCATTAACCATTCATCGACTGTTGGGCATTAGGTTGGTTCCATTTCTTCGCAAAAGAAATGCAAAATTGTGAAAAGGGTTACTAAGAACATGGTTGTACATGTGACTCTGTTGCAAGCTGCAGACTCCTCTGGGAATATTCCCAGGAGTACTACAGCTCAGATGTTTGGTATTTCAATTTTTTAACATTTTTAGAAATCTCCAAATTGATCTCCAAAGGGGCTGTATGAGTTTACAATCCCAACAGCAATGTATGAGGGTTTCCTTTTCCCTACATCCACCTCTCATTTTATCTTTAGATAAGAAAAGATCTCAACAACCAGACAAGATGCAGCCTAATCCAATGGAAGGGCAGTGAAATAGACAACAACCAACCAGAGTGCAAAGTGTCAGTACTCAGTAAAATGCTCAGCCAGAATCAGGTCAACCAAGTCTCTTCCCATCCCAAGGTTCAGGGAACCTTGTGGAAGAGGGATGGTAAGATTTTAAGAGCCAGAAGGGGGGCAGGTCGTCTGTCAACCAGGACATTGCACCCAAGACAAGGCTGCTGCATCCAGGAACTCACTGAAATGAGACTTGTCCTCACCAGATTTGCACAATGACTGACATAGCAACATCTCCCATAGGCTAGCGAGGAACTCAGGAGAAATAATTGCATGCAGTGGGAACTTTAGGGACTAGGGCTGACAGGGGAAGGGGAGTGCCCCTATCAGTGGCTCTACCCAAGGATTCTGCCATAGAGGCCTGGACCCCAACTAGAGCAGGCAACCCAAAGGGAGCTATGGGGCCCACACAGGCAGACAGGCAGGAGGGTGAAGAGGAGGATGGCGGGGAAATGGGGAGAGAGAGTAAAGAGGGAAACAGAAGAGTAGAGACAATCACTCAAATGCCCATCAACCGGTAAAATAATAAACAAAATGGAAGGTTACTTACAGGAGAAAGAAACTCATAAAATAACAAAACAGATGAGTCTCAAAAACATCATGAAATAGCATCGTGGCCAGAAAGATGGCTCTGCAGGTAAAGACATCTGCTGCCAAGCCTGTGACCAGAGTTTGAAAACCCACATGGTGGAAGGACAGAACCCACTCCTGAGTCTCCTGGCTTCCACATATGCACCATGGCATGCATACCCACAAATATATGCATAACAGATATTAAATAGTTGTAATAAAAAAAACTAGGAAGGAAAATACTGAGACAGCAGTTGCTGCCATGGGCCAAGAGAGACAGAGGCACATACTCGAAGCAAACCTCTGGACTGATGGAACACTCCAGAGCCGGCTGGAATGTTCCACATCACGATCATTGAGATGCTTGCACAATTACAAGTACTTACAAAAATTGTTGAATCGCTACTAAAGCTTTGTGTATCTTATAGGCAAGTTATACCTCAATAAAGCTTAATTTTAAAATTTAAAAATACAAAATTGAAACACATGGTGGAGGGAGGGGCAACCCAATGATTAAAATAGAATTTACCTGGAATTTCTTTATGAAGGTCTTTATCTGAAAATTAAAACACATCCAGATACAAAGTAAGCCACCCTTTCCTCAGTCTGCTAAGGAGAACTACTGAATTTTGATTTTCACCTGTCTAGAATTTCACCGTCCAGTGTTGGATCTTCTAGCCCCTTGGTTACATTTAAGTTATCAATGAACAAGAAAAACATTAGAGTTGTTTAGACACACTAACCCTGGGTCACACAATGTTTGACAGGCTACAGAAGTTTTTTATTGGATGGAATAAACATAAAACTTCTCATGAGTAGGAAAGTACAGGATCACAGATCAAAATGGAAAAATAAATTAGATTCCTGTCTTTTCCATATTGATAGTGTTTAGAGCAGAAACACAGCATTTCCACACTAGACAATGGAAGAAAGTTTTGTGCATTTTGTGTTTCTACACATGGGAAGTGAATATGTAAAGGCTTTCTGATTAGAACACAGAGTACAGACTGTGGGTATCAACCATTTCTGACCTGCAGTCAGGTTAGAGTCCATAAATAGAATTCCATGGAACTATGAGCTGACTGAACATTAAGGGAGATGTGGGCATAGGGAAGGCCTGTGGGGAGGGTGTGGGCGCAGGGGAGGGTGTGAACACAGGGAGGAGTGTGGGCACAGGGGAGGGGTAGAGCCAAGGGAAGTCTACGAACTTAGGGAGGTCCTATGGATGCAGGGGAGAGGGATGGGGCAAAGGGCAGGAAGCAGGTGGGCTCAGGGGAGGGGCAAAGGTGTAGGGACGGGGTCGATGGACACCAGGGAAGCTTGTGGGTGCAGGGCGGGCCTGGGCACACATGAGGAGGGCTTGTTTGGTGTCTGCCTGCTCCCTTCTCAGCCCTGCCCTTCATTCTATGGATGAAACTTGAATTTCTTGCCTTTTCGTCCAAGAGCCTGTACAGACCTTGTTTCATTTGCTCCATCGACTACAGCAGCTCTTCTCTGGCTTTCATTTCGGTGGGTTTATTGCAGGGACATTAATCACGTGAAATATCACATGTCGTGTGGACCTTTCCAGGTAACTGATAGGAACCCTTGTCTTTGCAGGTCCAACGGTGAGCCAGCGCGGGTGGCTGACTTCTCCCGGGTTTGTTCTAACTTCCTTGGAAGGGAACCCCACCACCCACGCCTCTCTCCGGGCCTCCGCGGTGGTTTCAATACACACGGCCCGGCGGTTGCTCTAGTGAGAACCGTGGGATGATGCTAGCGAGGAACTGCGTGCACAGCAGTGCGCAGGGACATTCTCGGATGCGTTTCACTTCCCACCTGCTCCAAGCGGGTCGCCCACGCGAGTGGCCTCTCGAGTCTCAGGGATTCGCGGATGCAGCTGCGGTGGAAGCCCAAGGTTCTCCAGGGACGTTTATCAAGCCGTGGGGCGTGTTTTCCATTTTTATTGCTGGTCACGGTCTACTGTGTCTGCGGCAGCGATAGTGAAATTGAAATTGTCCTATCTCCCCACACCAGCTGAGCGCTGGCAGCCCGAGAAACTGAGCGCGTGGCCCTTACTTGGAAAAGCAAGGGCGGAAGTATCTTTACGGAATTTTTTTCTGACTTGTGGGGAAAGTCAGACTCCTCTGCATATGGGGCAAGGCCCAGACTCCTTTGCGTCCTGAGGCCCTGTTACTTTCACACACTCAGCACCACACCTTAGGCAGCACCTGCACCGGGTTTAAACAGTCCATACAATAAACAGGAACAAATCAAACCACCTTCTAAAAGGGACAGGCCATGAGGCTCCACAGCCCCCACATTCCAGGGGATTCCAGGCGATCCATCTGCAAGGTGGGGTAAGGACCCCAGAAGCCCAGTGTGGAATGCAGTCTTGAAGTACAGTCTACGCACAGAGTACAGGGACACACAGCTCGTTGAGTAGAGACACACAGCGCCCATATTATAGGGACACACCGCACACAGGCATAATGATACACAACACAACACTCATGACAGTCTATGAGGACTAAACTGCATCAAGGATTTAAAGAAATTTCAAGCTCATGATTAGCTCACCATAAGAGCCAAAGCAGAGACCACACACAGGAAGGAAGGATGCAAAGAATTACTTCAAAAAAAAAAAAAAGAAAAAGAAAAAGAAATCCACCAAGAAACTGTGAAGTAGGTAAAGAATTTTTATTTAAATTTTTTGCATTTAGTTTAAATTTTGGGGTTTTAATCTAAAAAAAGATGCATGAGCAAGTAAAATTAGAGTCCCTGAACAGGATAAAACAATCAAACAATAATAATTATCCCAAGGCAGCCCATGTTATGAATTTTCTGGAAAAGAGATATGAACACAGATATCATGTGTATGTGAATGTTAGCAATATGACATGTGCATTCTACATATTCAAAACATGTATGCTGTGGATATATTTAAAAACCGAAAGAACGTGTGTTTAAGAGTGGGTGCAGATGCCCCATTCAGTGCTGAGCACTCAGTAATCACTTATTGTGAGCGTGTACATGTGTGTACACTGCACACACACACACACACACACACACACACACACATACACACCATATTTTACAAGTTAAGTGCCTATCCTCATTTGCAACAGGAGTTGGTCATGCAAAAAGCTCTAGGAAAAGAGAGGGAGCCCACAAGGCTCTGTGGATATTTAGGGTGAATGTCTTCCTGACTTCATGTGATCAAGCTCAGCGCTGCTGGCCAAGTCCCTGCCATACTTTGAAACACCAACCTCTTCCTTCAGCGATTGTAGACCTGCCATAGACTTCCATCCAGACCAGGATGTGCCCAAGACAGAGGGAAGCAATGTAACAAGACTGCCTCTCTTCCTGTTTGCCAGAACACTGCCACGGTTCATCTTCATCCTTTTCCTATTTTAGAATCCTAAGTGTTTCTCCTCTTGTTCCAAAATAGACACATTATGAATGGGAAATTAGCAGGCAACAGAAAAGGACTCGGTGATTATGTGGCGGCTCAATGGAGAGATTAGATCCTGTAATTTAACGCAATCGCTGGCTGGGCTGGCTAATTCACACAGGGTAGAAAGGACAGCACACTTCTGGAAAAATCTTTTTGGGTGTCCATTGACTACTATTCAAGGACAAGAGTTTCTAGTACAAATACGCCTTGACTATTAAAATATGCAATTATATTTGGCTAAAAATAAGTCATTAGTATAAAATTACAACACAAAAGAGGATATTTTACTATAATATTATTGTAATATTTATATATATATATATCACAAAGAAAGTGTATAGTCTTAACTTGTTCTAGCTGTGCAATCTCCCTCCATCCCCCCACATGATGCTTCTCAGCACCTCACATACACAGACCTAACACCTCCTCCTTAGTACCAGGGAACGAAGAACATTCACCAAAAGTTCTGTGGAGCTGATTTAAACTATCCCAGCCTTCCAGACTCCAGACCGGTGACAATGACATATGATGCCCATCTATGAATGTATATTGACTCCAGAATAGGTAGCTTTTCAATGAGATTCCGTATTCAATCTCGAAGGAGTCCATGAGCTGACTTAAAGCTCAGGATTAGACCTATAACTCAGTAGATGCAAATGATACATGTCCAATATACACTTTTGAAGATGATAAATATATTTAAGTTTATATCACTAAGGAAAAATTCTAGACATGTTATCATGTCGCTGCCACCTACAGGCTCATGCATTTGCATCCTTAGCTAATATTAATGTTTGGGAAAGTTGTGGAACCTTTAGGAGGTGGAGACTTGCTGGAGGAAGGCAGGTCACCAGGGGCAGGCCTTGAGGTTCGGTAGCCCCACCCTGATTCTCAACTTTCCCTTGTTCTCTACCTTTTGATGGCTTCAGGCTTCTGCTTCTGCCTCCAACATGATTTCTGCTATTATACTCCCAGCATAATGGACTATATTCTCTTTGGAACTGTAAGCTAAATATTTACCTCTTCCTCCTTTTCTGCCTTAGTCTGAGTCCTGTCTCATAGTAAAAAGAAGAAAGACTATAACATGTGTGTATTAAAAAGGAAGTTCTCTACAAAAGCAACTATAAGAAATGTTTGTCTTGAGACCCAAAATTAGGCATACTCCTATCTCAGGCTATTGGGGAAAAAAGCTTGTTTTTTATAAGAATATTTCTGAAAAGCAAGTCAGAGCATATTTAGCAAATTTTGTGAATTACCAGAAAAACTAAAATAAGAAATAGTGCTTTGATTCTATTTTTCCTGTTTCTGCAGTGTCTGTGTCTTCAAATCTACAGTGAATGTCACATTCTCAGATACTTGGCAGGAGGTTGCAATGGCACCCCATATATATTTGTGCATCCTTGACATCTCCCCTCAGTGTTGCTGTTGGAAGGGTCCCCAAAGCATCATGACGCAAAATTAAAATCATTTGTAAGATAAAACAGAAGCTATTACTGAGAAAACACTCAAATACCTAGAACTACTAAGACATGGTTTTGTAAATAACTTACATTTCCCTCGTGGTGTTAATGAGTGGGAAGGTTGCGACCAGTTGAGGGAACAGCAAGATTTAATGACTGACAGAGGTCGGCATCAGAGTTTTGTAAAGATCTAGTGTCAGAGTTACTCTTCTTCACTGTGTTGAGACAACACGCAAGCAATTAAGGGGAGAAAAGGAGATTTATTTAGCTTATGGCTCCAGAGGAGAGATAATACGTAGTGGCAGGAAAGGCATGGTGGGCGGCAGAAGCTGGAGGTGGCTCAGGTCACTGAAGACATCATGGAAGCTGAGAGCAGGAGGCAAACTGCAAGAGCAGATGCCAGAGGAAGCAGGGCAGAGTCAGCAACCTCAAAGCCTGTGACTTGCCTTCCTAAGGTTGCCCACAACCTTCCCAAACAGTAACATCAGCTAAGGATTCAGACACATGAGCTTGCAACGGGACACTCACATTCAAAACATGACACCTGGACTTCAATTCATTTGCCAATAAGGTAAGGACAGGATCATTCTCTACCCTCCTTTGTGTCTTCCTAGGTAGAGAGTCCAAGAAGATATCCAGCAACACTCACAAGTACTCAGCCCAGAAGGGGAATGTAAGGTAGAGGGGCTGTCTAGGGCGCGGAGATAGTGCTGACAGTATATGTTGGAACATTGAAGCCTTCACTAATTCCTTCACTAAAATTCCTTACCAAAGTAATTTTGCACATGCAACAAAGCCTCAGCTGAGCATCTTCCTTATACACGCCACAGCTTGGAAAAGCACAGTGACTCAGTGCTTGGGTCAGGAGCCACCAGAGGGTGAAAGATCAAGAGAACTTGGAAGAGAATGCACCACTATCGATCCAAAAAGAAGATAGAGCAGATTAAAACGCATAGCTCTTCATGGTAGAACACCCAGTTTTATAAAAGGAACACTGTTAGATCAAAAGGAGAAGTAAGCTGCAGCATAGCTAGAGATGTCAATACCTTGCTTTCATCAATGTATAAGCCATCGAAACAAAAGTGCTCAAAGAAACATCAGCATGGAACTGTGCTGTGGACCAAGTGGATGCGCCATATTCACAGAAAACATTTTCTCCCACAACTAAAGAGCATACATTTTTTTCCATCAATGGAACATTCTCTACAATAAAACACATATTAGGCCACAGAATAAATGCAACAAATTTAAAAAATGTAAAGTAATATCCCAAACATCTTTTGAATATAATAGAATAAAACTAGGAATCAGTAACACAGGATGTTTTAGAAAATATCAAATACACAGAAACTAATGGAACAACAGTTTGGATGAACAATGGCCTGCTGATGAGATCAAAAGGGAAATTTAAAATTTCTCAAAACAAATGAAAATGGGTAGTTAAAGACCAAGACCCATAAGCTTTGGCCAGAGCAGTGCTTAGAGAGAGGTGAGCAGCAATCAGTGCTACATCAGAAAAAAATAGATTAAATAACTAGCTTAATGGTTCACTCAAAGGTTTAGGGAAGCCAGAGCAATCCAGACTCAATATCAACAGGTGAAAAACAAACAAACAAAGACTAGCACAGGAACAAGCAAAGCAGACACTAAAATAATGTAAAAAGAGCATAGCATTTTAGAGCTAAACTGTAGACTAGTACCCTCAAAAGAAAAATCAAATGAATAAAACTAAGAGTGTAAAATACATCACAACTAATATTACAGAAATACCAAGAATAATCAAAGATATTATGACTGTACTTTCTGTTCCTGTAAGACAACACTCAAACGCAACTTAAGGGGAATAAAGGATATTTATTTGGCTTACGGTACCAGAGGGGAAATACAATCCATTATGGCAGCAGGCATGGCTGGCTAGCAGAAGCTGGAGCTAGCTGAAGGCACACCCATCATGGGGGCTGAGAGAGAGCTAGCTGCACACTGCGGAACCCACTAGTGGGAATAGGTTGGGGAAAACTAACCTCAAGGCCCACCCTCTGTGACATGCCTTCCTCAATTAAGGCTCTACTTCCTAAAGTAGCCATACCCTTCCCAAACATCAACGAAGGATCCAAACACATAAGCCTGTGGGGGCAACTCACATCCAAACCATGACAATGACTGCTTCTTACCAGCCCACACCAAGCACTGAGATTGAAGCAGTGACAAGTCTCACACAAAGGAGAACCTGTGGATAGGTGACTTTGCTACTGGATTTTACCAAGTTTTTAAGGAGAAATAAAGTGAATTCTCCTTACATCATTCCAAAAAACAGACAGAGAGGAGACATTCTAAGTGTATTATGTGTACAGTATCACTCTAACTGGAAAACCAGAACCCCAAAAAATCAAGGAATAAAACTATTATAGACCCTTATTCCTAAGATTCTCAAAATATTAGCAAAGCGATGCCAACGGCATGTGAGAAAGTTCACTCATCATCAAGTCGTTTGTTCCAGGAATGCAAGGATGGTTCAGCATGGCAAATTAGTATAATAAACCATGTCAATAAAACAAAGGATAAAAAAGTCATATGATCACATCATCAAATGCAGAAAAGGCATAACATTCAATATCTCTTCATTATAAAAATATGGATGAATTAGTTATAAAGAATTGTAACTCAACATAACAAAGACTCTTTGAAAAACCTACAGCCAACATCATAAGGAAAAGCTGAATAATTTGCCTTTGTGGTCCAGAACAAGACGAAGATGTCTACTCTCTCCATTCTTATTCAAACTAAAAGTTTTATCCAGAAAAATAAGACAAGGAAAACTCCAAAATATGCCAATTATATGTGACATGATTCTATTTATAGAAAAAGCTAAGCCTACTTGATCCCTGTGAATGATCTTTTTGATATGTTTTTGAATCCAATTTGCTAAGACTGTTGAGAATCTTTGCGTCTGTGTTTATCAGAGAGATCGGCCTATAGTTTTCTTTTTTAAGTGAATCTTTATTAGGTTTTGGGATTAAGACGAAATTAGCTTCATAGAAGGAATTTGGTAGTGTTCCTTCCTTTGCTATTTGATGGAACAGTTTAAGGCGTATTGGTGTTATTAACTCCTGAAATGTCTGGTAGAACTCTGTGCTGAATCCATCTGGTCCAGGACATTTTTTGGTGGGAAGATTCGAGATTACTTCTTCAATTTCCTTATATGTTATAGGACTATTTAAATAATTCACAACTTCCTGATTCAATTTAGGTAAGTTGTGTTTACTTAGAAATTCATCCATCTCTTTTGTGTTGTCAAACTTCACAGAGTATAAGTTTTTGAAATATGATGTTATAATTCTCTGGATTTCTTGGGTATCAGTAGTGATAACTCCATGTTCATTTCTAATTTTGTTAATTTGGATTTTCTCTCTCTTGCTTTTGGTTAATTTAGCTAGGGGTATATCAATCTTATTGATTTTTTCAAAGAACCAGCTTTTTGACTGGTTGATTTTTTTTCTATCGTTTTCTTAATCTCGATTTCAGATATTTCTCCCCTTATTTTGCTAATCTCCTCTCTTCTACTACTTTTGGGATCAGATTGCTCTAGTTTCTCTAAACTTAAGCTGCATCGTTAAGTTATTTATTTCTGATGTTTCCATTTTTTTGATGTAGGCATTAAGAGCTATGAACTTACCTCTTAGGACAGCTTTCATTGTGTCACAGACATTTTGGTAAGTTGTATTTTCATTATCATTTACCTGAGGGATCCCAAAAACTCCACCAGGAGACTCCTGGAACTAATTGAGAAGTTCAGCAGGGTGGCAGGATACAAAATAAATGTGCAAAAATCAGAGGCCTTCCTATATGCCCAGAATGAAAGAAGTGAAAAAGCCTTGAGAGAAACAATCCCATTTACTATAGCCCCTAAAAAAATGAAATACCTTGGTATAAACCTAACCAAGGAGGTAAAAGACCTTTACAATGAAAACTTTAAAACCCTAAAGAAAGAAATTGCAGTAGACACCAGAAGGTGGAAAGACCTCCCATGCTCCTCCTGGATTGGCAGAATCAACATCGTAAAAATGACCATCCTACCAAAGGCAATATACAAATTCAATGCTATATCAATCAAAATCCCAAAGCAATTCTTTAAAGAAGTTGACCAAATAATCTCAAAATTCATATGGAGGCACAAAAGACCCAGGATAGCAAAGACAATCCTGAGTAACAAAAATACTGCTGGAGGTATTACCATACCAAACATTAGTCTATACTACAAATCCATAGTTATAAAAACAGCCTGGTACTGGCTCCAAAATAGACACACAGATCAATGGATAAGGGTTGAAGACCCAGTTATAAGCCCACAAAAATACAGCCATTTGATCTTTGACAAAGGGGCCCAAAGAATCCAATGAAAAAAGAACAGCATCTTCAACAAATGGTGCTGGCAAAACTGGATCTCCACATGCAGAAGATTAAAGCTGGACCCGTACTTGTCACCATGTACAAGACTTAATTCCAAATGGATCAAGGACCTTGATATCAGGCCAGAGACTATAAAAACCATAGTTGAAAGGATAGGGAACTCCCTCGAGCTGATTGGGCTAGGCCAACAGTTCCTAAACAGACATCCAATGGCACAGTCACTGCTACCAACTCTCAACAGTTGGGATCTTGTGAAATTAAAGAGCTTCTGTTCAGATAAAGAGATTGTAACGCGAGCTCAAAGGCAACCCACAGAATGAGAGAAAATCTTCACTAACCACATATCTGATAGAGCTCTACTGTCCAGAGTGCACAAAGAACTTAGAAAACTAAACTCCAAGGAAAACAATGGCCCAATTAAAAAATGGGCCCTGGAACTTAAAAGAAACTTTACCACAGATGACATTAAAATGTCTAACAAGTATCTTAAAAATGCTCCACTTCCTTAGCCATCAGGGGAATGCAAATCAAAACTTCCCTGAGATATCATCTCACCCCGGTCAGGATGGCAAAAATCCACAATACAAACAACAAATTCTGGAGAGGATGTGGAGAGAGGGGAACTTTCCTACATTGCTGGTGGGAATGCAGGCTCATACAGCCACTCTGGCGAGCCGTCTGGAGATTCTTAAAGAAATTAAAGATTGAAATGCCATATGACCCTGCTGTCCCACTTTTGGGAATAACCTTCCATGCAGCAGAGGTTTACCTCGATAGCACAAGCACGACCATGTTCATAGCAGCACTGTTTACAATAGCAAAGTCATGGAATCAACTCAAATGTCCAACAGTTGACGAGTGGATAAGGAAACAGTGGTACATCTATAGAATGGAGTACTACTCAGCCATCAAAAATGATGAATTACTGGAATTTGCCGGGAAATGGATGTCATTAGAAACAATTATATTAAGTGAAGTATCCAAACCCAGAAAATTAAGCGCCGTATTTACTCCCTAATAGGTGGCTCCTAGTACCAAACTCACCCAGCCCACATTGAGACACTCAAAGATAAACCTATGTAATACAGTAATTGCAAGGATTATGAACAGGAGGTATGGGGTTGGAGGGCCACACCAGAAACAAGGAGAGAGGGGACCATGTTACAGCAGAGAAAATAGGCCTCCATTAAGGACTGCAAGTAAGTAATGAGACACCTGGTTAAGTTCACAGACGTTCATTCCTGATCATGTACAACTGAGGGGATATGATGTCACCAGAAGGGGAGGGCATATAGTCTGGCAGATAAAAAGTAATCATTTTGCAAATGGGTGATTGACCCCTCCCTCACTGAGGTTTCCTACTTTTATTACATCTACCCTTGAATGTGCTATTATAACAAGACTCCAGTTTAACAGCTTTTTGTCTCTGGCCAGGGGGTGACATACAGTGCCCACCAGGATGGAGTGAAGGGCATTGCAGGAGCAGAAAAACTGCAAAAGAAAATCAACAAACCACAATCCAGAACTTCAGAGACTCTATATCAACCACATAGAACTAGGCCAGCCTAATCTCTCCCCATCCTGAAGCTCAGGGACATTTGCGGAAGAGGGGGCGGTAAGATTGTAAGAGCAAAAGGATGGGAGGAGCAATGATTTGCAAGATTCTCCACACTAGTTAGGGCCGAAGCAATCATAATAGGACTTTGCATGCCCTGTGCAATGTCCAACACACTATTGACCTCACAAATTCTAGCATCTGCTACAGGCACCAAGATCCTTGGAGGCAAGGGATTGACAGCCACAGTAGTGTTCCTATGCTTAAGACGAACACGAGAAAGGGTTCAGGGAAATGCCACTGGGTCCTTGTACGTCATCGGAGAGGAGGACCTAGAGGACAGTCAGGCATACACAATAAAGGACTCTCTGGGTATTGGGGGGGAGGCACTGGGGGATGAGGAAGGAGGGGTGAGGGGAGGGGGAGAGGGAGAGCAGGGGGTTCGGGGGGAGGAGGAGGGAGGGAGGGAACTGGTCTACCTATTAAGTTTGTATGAGCGGAAATAATAAAAATGTATAAAAAAAATAATAATAAAAAAAGCTAAGGCACTTTGACAAAACTCTATTAGAATCAGGAAATCAGTTCAGTAAAGTTATACCATAAAATTAAGATAAATACCAGTAATATATTTATGGGCCAATAATGAACTTACTAAGAAAGCAATCATAAGAATAATGAATTCACAATTGTAATTAAAAAATATAGACACTGAAAGTACAATTAAGAAAGTTAAAGACTTGTACAATAAAAATCATGAAACATTATATTAATGAAAAAAGTTGAAAAATACATAAACAAAGATACAAATAGAAAAATATTGCAATATTCAAAGAACTGGAAAAATCCATATTGTCAAATTATTACCTATATTAGCCAAAACAATTTACAGATTCAATAAAAATACCAAAAACAATATTTATAGAATTAGAAAAAAATTCTAAAAATTACATGGAATTATGAAAGACTCAAGTCAAATCAAACTTTAATAAAATGAACAAAATGGATGTGCTATAATTCCTGATTTCAAAATCCACTACACAGAGCCCTCAAAATCAAAAGCATGTGATTGGCTAAGCAACATATGAGTCAATGGAACAGAACAGGAGTCCATGTGATTCTCAACAAAAAGGCTTCTGCTGAAAAAGGACCACGTCTTCAATACACGGTTCTATTTCAAAAATGGATCATGGTTTTCTCCCTGTACCAAAACCAACCCCAAGCATATCAAAGATGGTAATTTCTGAAATTACTTGAAGAAAACCCAGGACAAGCACTTGACAGCAATGTAGGCAACACAGGAGAGGAAATAATCAAATAATCAACAAAGAGAAGAGACAGATTACAGAACAGGAAAACACACTGCCAACTGTTCATCTGACAAAATATTAATGTATAGAGTATCTAAGAAATGCAAATGTCCATAAAAATCAATTTAAAAAATGGAACACCATCTAAACAGATAATTCTCAAAACAAGAAGTCATGTCCAAATAAGAAAAATACCTGAAATCATTAGCAGGAAGGAAATTCAAATCATAGCAACAATATGATAATATCTTGCTCCTGTGAGTATGGCTAGTATTCGCTCTACTCCTAAGTAAATTGCAGCACTGGCAAGGATGCAAAGAGGAGGAGTGCTGAAACTGTGAGAGTGTTAGCACTGCTGTTTGAGAGAGCAGACGGAATCCCTCAAAGTTTAAAAATGTTTCTACTGTTTGATCCACTGGTGTCGCTACTGATATTCATTCAAAGAAAACAAAATCAGTGCACTGAAGTGATCCCTGCAGCCCAATGTTATTGTAGAGACGTTTTCAGTGACTTAGATACAGAATTTCCTGGTAATTGATGAATAGAAGAGAATTACATACACACACACACACACACACACACACACACACAGGCATACAGGCACACACACATGCACACCCACACACACGTGCACGCTCATATGTACACATGCATGCATGCACACATGCACACACACAGACAAACACAATGTAGTATTTTCATCCATAGAGAAGAATGAAAATGAACAAAGCTTGTTAGGTGAGATAAGTCAGACTCACAGAGTACTGCACGCTTCTTCCCAAATGTAATCACTAAAAATGTTTTTCTCAAAACAGAAGGAAGCTGAAATATATTTGCTTGAGTCCTGGAAGGTGGAAAATAGAGAACTCTCCAGATGAGTTGGACAGATGCAGATTGTCACAAGGAGCTGTGCAAGTGTGAGGGTTGGAAGAGATGGATTTAAAGGCCCACACTAACTACTCTGATTTGATTAGCACACACTGTATGTATGTGCTAAAACATCACACTGAATCCCATTGCTGGGCACAATCAATATGCAATGCTGCTCTCAAAAGTCATGGGTTATTTAACAAAAAAGATTCCCAATGGTGGGTGAGGGCTGCCTATCTCCCCCAGCTATCTCTCTTTCTTAGTGCCATGGGTGAATATAGGCTGCTAGAGGGCATACCACAGTACCAACATGCCAGGCAAGACAAGCCCATTAATGTATTAGTAGCATGCTGATGGATGTGGAACCAACCACTTTCTGGTGGGATTTGAGCCTAACACCACTGCAGAAAGTCTATTCCTGGAGTAGGCCTGGGAGGGAGCCAATGACTAATATTTTCCTAAATGAACTTGTTGTCAAACTGCCCCTAAATATTTATTCTTATTATTCTAAAGTATATAACGCTGTCAGCCTTGAACGAAGAAATGCCTGTTTTCAGGGGGCATCAGCGAATATAGTGCTTCACAACTGGCTGAGGAGTTTATAAGTGACTGTTCAACACCACATCTATATGGGACATCTTATCCTCTGCTCAGAGAACTTACAGAGAAGGGAAGAGAAAGAATGTAAGAGTCAGAGGATGGGCAGGAGGCTGTGAGACACTTGTCTTCTGGACACTGCATTTAGGAACTCACAGCAGCAGTAGCTACTTGCATAAGATCTGCCCAAGACCTGGTCCCAAGGCCCTGCCCCTCCCTGGGGAGCTACAGCTGGAAGAGATTAAGCTATATTCCTTGGTGGTGCAGCCACTGGTAAGCTACTCCTGCCCTAGCAAGCAAACCCCCACCATGCTGGTGCAAATGACCATCACCAACCACTGTGGGCTACATAGAAAAGTCAGAGGACTTGTTAGGAAGAAGAAGGGGTTTCAGTGGGAGTGGGAGACAAGAGAGGGCAATGTGGGAATATGACCAAAGTTCATTACGTCCATGAAACTGTGAAAAAATAAGTTCAAATCAATGAATTAGCTAATTAGTAGTTAAAACTAATTAGTAGTAAAAAAAAGTAGAGTACAAAGGGGATGAAATGAGCTGCCCCTAGAAGCACTGCACACGTAGCTGCTGTGTCCCATGTGTGTCAGATGGTGTCAGAGAGATGAGACTCTTTCTACATTCAGTGTTCTGACTTGTCAATAGCTGAATGATTAATAGCCGGACATACCACATGGCCTGCCAAACCTCTGAATTCCATATCTGTGTGCTCATAACAGGCCTCTCATGGGGTAGGCGCCATGTGCACACAAGTGTGCAGCTTCCTGTGGGCTGGGACTCTGTATGCCCACAGCAGGGACAGCCTCCAATGGGCCGGGTCTCCATGTGCCCACGAGATGAACTTAGGTTCACAGAAGATGGACAAAACTGCTATTCTTCAGCTTTATCAGATGTTCTTAACCATGTGAAACTGGGAGCTCAATCATTACTATCTACATCCTTAATGAATTTTATTTTATTGCTTACATATTATTTTATATTGTCCAATTTAGAAAATTAGGAAATAGAGGCAGGAGGTGGACATGCTAGGGAAATGTCCAGGGGAAGTGGGGGGGGGACAGGGGTAGCTATGATCAAAATGCATTGTCTACATTTAAGAGATTGTAAAAGAGTAAAAATAAAAACAAAATTGATTTTTAAAAAAGAACAAAAACATATTAAAGGAGAGGGAGAAAAAGAGGGAATCAGGGATGACCACCCATTATGTTTATAATTAGGAAGACTAAATATTAATAAAAATGATTTTAAAGGGGAGGATGAAATGGACTGATTCTAGGACAACACCCCACAGTCAGAAGTGGAACTAAGCACATCTGTCACCCACAGAAAAGCATCTCTGTCACCCCCCAATTTGGAGTCACCCCCCCCCAGAAAGCAGAGACTGTCGCATTCCAATAACTGCCCTCTTTACTCTGGGTTCTCAGGGGGCCTCCTGTCCTCTATGGGCTGGACAGAGTGGACCATCTCAGCTCTCGGTCACACTCACTTCTGGTAACTCCAGCTGACAAACCCCAGAGCCTTTGCAGTCTCTGTATTCTGGCTGCATGGACTATCCTCAGCCGAAGCCTCTGCTGCCCAGGGACTTGAACAAGTGCCAGCCCCAGGCAGTGTAAGCCGCTTTGTAACTCAGTAAACTGGTCCAAGTCTCCTCGCCTCGGCTTCTGGAGTCCAGACATCTTGGGTTTAGATGGTTCTAATGAGCTGATGCTAATAACATTTACACAGATCTCCAGTGCTTTATAAGCCTCTTAGAGCCTGAGGATGGGACATAATCTCACATAATCACTAGTCTTATCCTACATGGGCCTCTACTGCATGAGATGCCATTGGTCCAGATTGGCACAACAGAAGGCAGAAGGCTGCTGTGCAGGAGGATCCAAGCCACAGTCTGAACGATACCAGCTGATGGAAGGTGCTTTGGGAGAGCGGTGCACATAGCAACTTGAAGATGTTCTCCCTGGCTCACTGACTGTATCAAGGCATCTGCAAGGAGTGGGTCTGGGACCTTGCACCCCTTGACTGGCATGCAAAACCACAACTGCTTTGGCAAAGGACGCTTGTGTGCACACGGCTGTGCCTGAAGACTCACTGGCTGCGATCACAGGACACTGTCTGCCGGGCTGACTGTACACAGGCTGCCAGCTGGCGGAAGATACATCTCATCATCCTCAGGAATTTTCTAGTTTACAGAAATGAGTGCTATTGGATAATTTTGGTATCTATCCTTCATTCTGAAAGACAAACTCATTGGATTCTCCCTTATTCTAATCACTTAGGGCACAATAGAACGTAGAATGGTGCCATTTGCCATGTAACTTCAGGTGTTAAATAGAGGATTACAAGTGTCCTCAATTCGACTTAGCCCAGAGGTGACCTTGTGACCAGTGGGGGATCAGTGTGGCCCCAGAGAGTCAGTGGACCCCGGCAGCAGTGATGGTGTGATTCCAGAGATGGGATGGGCACAAGATGACTCTCTCTCCCTCTCTCCCACTCTTTCCCTCTCTCCCCCTCTGTGTCTCACTCTCATTCTTGCTCTCACTGTGTATGTCTATATCTCCCCCTCCCTGCCTCTTCTCTCAAATATATAAAGTAAAATAAAGTTATTATTTAAAAAGAATGTCTAAGCAGAATGCTAAACCAACCCCATGGCTGGAGCCGAGCTGGGGACGTTAGCATGGCCTGATGGGACTGCGAGAGAGTCGCTTCCTCCCCGGTGTGTGTCTTGCTTGTCCCTCTCCAGTGTTCCCCACCACATGCTGTCTGACTGTAAGACACATCTGGTGCAGGTACCAAAGCCCTGAACCTGGGTTCTACTAGTGACTAATATTTCCATTTGGCCACAAGAGATGGTCATATGGCTTCATCTGGCTTTACTTTTTGTAATCTATAATGCTGCATTATCCTCATGAATTCAATATTGATACCTGTGAGTATATTTTCACCAGCATTTTAACATGAATTGTAAAATATTAAGTCCAAAGATAATGGGAGTGAAGGTGCTGTGCAGATGACTTGCGGACTTCAAGAATATTACCACCATATGACTGTGCTAGACAACAGAGTTTGTATGTAACACATGTGCATATGTAGGTAGTAGAAAAAGTATGTCTATGCATGGAGAGACAGAATGACGATGGGGGAAAAGAGGGGGGTGGGATTCTTCTTGGAAAAGCTGTGGTCCTGCCCTTTCGTAGACATGGACCCTCTGGGTCTCACCCTCTCGACCTCTCCTAGAATCTCGGAGGTCCCTGTAGACAGCAGGTGCTCAGGAGCCATGTGACTGGAGATCAAGCAGTGGCCAGAGGCTAAGGGATGACTTCACTGCTGGACCCCTCAGCCCTAATTGGCACTTTCAAGATCACGCAGCACAAGGGACGACTAGGCAGTTATGCCTACAACCAAAGAAACTCCCTCAGACATGAGACAGAGTCTCTGGTGCCCCTGGCCACATGACTGTCCCAAGTCCCATCCCATTGCAGACCCAGCACACCCGTCTCACCCCTGTGAGGTCCATCCTAGACCCAGGGCCAGAGCCCCCCCAACTGCCGCCATGGTCCCCTGACCCAATCGTGAGAGCTGACATTGTATGAGGAGCACCAGCCCTGACTCCTTGTCCATTTCTTCTTCCACAAGTGCAGACCCTGGAGACGCAACCCAGAGGAGAGGAGCATGGATTGCTGCGCACTGTCCAATTCCAGTACATTCCTGCTCTTGGAGAAGAAAACTACAACACGTGCTTCTAGATGCGCTGTTTCCTACAGTAACATAGCTTGGTCTGCAGAAGCTCCGCCTTCAACTAGCAGTGTGTGCCAGCCTTGGTGGTGCACACCTGCACCCACAGTGTGCCAGCCTTGGAGGTACACACCTGCACTCTGCAGACTCAGTACTTGGAGGCAGAGACAGGAGAAGGCGATCAAGTCTGGGCTATGTGAAACTCTTCCTCAAAATTAAAAACGCAAATTGCAGGATGTATAAAACCTCCACAGCTCATGTTCCCTTGTTTAAAGTAGCCAAGGCAAGCCGTGAAGACCTGCTTCTGCAGCCATTGCCATTTTTACTCTACAGGTAAGTTTTCCATATTCAACTCTAGCCTATACCTCAGGCTTTTATCCTAACTTCCTTTATTTAAAATTGGATAATCTGAGGATCCTTCCAGAGAAGTAGATTTGAATAAGCCTCGGAGTGCTTCTGCATATTTGAGGACTTTCCTTGTCTTGAGTCCCTTGTGGGGACGTCAACCAGATTTCACAAGCTCCTGTCACCAATCTTCCCTCTACTTTAAAAACCTACCGAGTCCACTGGCAGGAGCCTGGCTTTTGATAAGCTGCTGTGGAAATGAAGGGGAGGAAGTTAACGTGTCTAATGCATAAATTATCAAGGCACCGGCCTCTGTGTGCTAGTGATATGACAGGCAAGAAATGAAAAAATAATATTTCAGCAAGTTGGAAAATGACAGGACAAAGCACGTGGTGTTCATTTCACAAGGCCGCTGATCCTGCATTCCGGATGGACTATAGCTAGCTCACCATCCTGGTAAACTAACTTCAGATTTCTGCAAAACATGGTCCTTTTTTGAAAGTTGTCTGGTCTGTTTCCCATTTAACAGAGCTTTGTTTATGAGTCCAACAATTGACGACAGAGATGATAGTCTCCATCTCTTACATTTTGTCTGGTGACAAGAGAATGGAAAATCCTTTTTTCTTTTTTTTGACATTTTTTTAATGTTATCCCATTTTGACCCCATCCACTAAGTCTGTCTTTTTGGCTGAGACCCACAAGTGTCCCACCAAGACATCAGCATCATGGCAGGAGCCCTCAGATCAGCACAGCACAGAGACAGCGTAATGGCGGGGCTGCTCCAAGGCATCACATCAAAAGTCCCGTGGATGCAAATCTGTGACCTGCAGATTGACAAGACAGTTCTTGGATGATTCCTGATTTGTTGTAGGAGCCGGCAGGTGGCGGCTACATTGTCAAAGTGAACTGCCTGGGCTCTTGGGTGTGGGCAGCTTCTGTTCTTTTCAGACGCTCCACACACAGATGAGTAATGAGCGATCCAAAGTGAACCAAGTGGGGTCATGTTCTCGGCAACCTGGACTCAGCAGCCAGCTGCTACACCAGAGCACATCCCGACACCACGTGACCTAGGTGGATCTCTCTGTCCTGCTGCATCTGGAAGCTGGAGATGAAAGGTGTATTTAAACACATGCTGTGCAGTATTCAAGATCCTATAAGCACAGTGTCAATGCATAGTTTATAAAGTCTATGCATAGGGACATCCATTCACAGACTGAATTGAGACTGTTAAGGGGTATTAGTGAGAAAGAATAAGAAAGCTTTTTCCATCTGTTGGGAAGTGGGGTGGGGGATGGAATTGTGGGGTTCTCAATGGAAAATCTTTCACAAATGTCTGGACTCAACAGTTGTGCACCAAACTGCTTGATTTGGAATGTTTAGGTAGAGCATCCCTAGAGAGCAGGTGTGAGCAGACTGCAGAGTTGGGTAGGAGAGTCTCAGAGGAGGGGATAAAGATGTTTGACTTCTACCAAATCACCGTGAAGTAAAGGAAAACCTACACTGAAGTTGCCTGATCCCAAACTAGGCATGTTAGTATATTCTAGCAAATGAAATGAATACAAGGCGATGTGGACCAACCATTCATCTCTAGATATCCAAACATTCATTCCTAAACAGAGAATCCAAGATACTGGGTATCAGGGCTGGAGAGAAGGCTTCCTCTATTTTAAAAAAACAGGATAGAAATGGTTGTGACCTGCAATTCTGGCCCTAGAAGGTGGAGCCTGGGGAAACTCTAGAGCAAAGCAATAAGGTCGTAGAGTAATCCAGAGTGATTCCTTAGCCACCACAGATTCACACACACTCATATATACACACAAACACACACACACACACACAAACAAACACTGGATGCCAGTGTGAAACTGCCCACTGTAGAATTACTCTTTCTACGCGTCTCTCAGTGAGAGGGTTGAGCCAACTGAGAAGTCACAAGCAGACAGACTAGGAATCCAACATGCCACCTTTTGACTGGCAGCCTATTATGAAGGAATCCTAGGCAGCAGGACTAGGGGGCCCAAGACCTCTTATCTGAGATGCTGGGGGCAGAATCCACTTAGGGTTCAGATTTCAGATTTTTATCTTTGAATGTTTACATTAGGTATACATAATGAGGTATCTTGGGCTCAGCACCACGTGTGAACACTAATCTGTCTGTGGTGCACACACACGGCCAAATAATTAGTCATTCACGTTACATTATCAATTAGGCTTGTTCAATTCTAATGGGAATATTATATATGAACATGTACATGGAAACGTGTTGGAATTATTGGAACATACGCACAATATAGGGAGACGGGGGAAGGAGAGGGAGAGAGGGAGAGGAAGGAATGGAAGATGGAAGAGGAGGAGAGAGAAGGTGAGTATGTGCCATTCCATAGCTATCTGTGAAGGATTGGCTTCAGCACCCAAATCTGTGATGCCCAAGTACCTGATATAAAGTGCTTTTAGTAGCTTCTATGCAATGCTGAGACCTTCGATCATCTCTAAGACTACACTAACAAATGGAATTTCAATAGTATATGACTAGCTATTAGACTGTATGCTTTAAGGGGCTATCACAAGGATAAACATCTGGTCATAGGCCTAACTGCACAGTACGTGTGGTAGCAAGGTGACATCCTGGTTTTTTTCAATATGTGTGATTCTTGGTTGCAGCTATTTGCAGACACAGATCTGTGGCTGTGGAAGTCAGAGGGAAGCAGATGGGCAAACAGACAACACCTCTGTCCTACAGCGTCAGACACAGGCCTTGCTTCCTAAGCACACCTTCACCTACACCTTGTCTATGTTTGTTTTACTCCTCTTCCCCCTCTTCCTTCTTTTCCTCCTGATTTTCTTCCTCCTCCTCCTTCTCTCTTTTCTTTTTCTCCCCCTTTTCCCCCTCTTCCTCCTTTTCCTTTTCCTCTCCTTCTCCTCTTCCTCTTCCTCCTCTTCCTCTTCCTCTTCTTCTCCTTCCTCCTTCTTCATGTCCCTCCTTTTTGTGTGATGATCAAATCATGTAGAATCATCACAAATCATCTACCTTTAAAAGCCACCTGGAAAGCTTTGAGTAGCAAGGTGAGGTAAGAATAAACACACCCTGGATCCATCCCACGATGCAGCCGTCCCTTGGCAGATGGTGCCAGGGAACCTCTGAGGAGCCTCTAAGCTCCCCCACTTGCAACACATTTCGTCTTAAGAGGTCTGACTTTCTTCAAAGTCAAAGTCTGAAACTGAACTTTCCTCCCTCAGATGGAGCCACCGAGGAGCAAAAGCAATTAGATTTTCTCTCTGTTTCCGAGGTGACTGAGCCCAAATGCATTATTCGGGTCAGGAGGTTCTGGGATCCCACACTGTCATAGTTAGGCACAGGTGTCAACTTGATTGTTGAGGGTTTGAGCTCTGGGCACAGTTGTGGAGAGTTGATGGTTGAGTTAAGCCCAGAGCAAACCTGAAGGAGATTGTCTAGCTGCTGGGGAAGACCCAGCCCCTGGTGGGTGGGATTAGGCCCTAGATAAATCACAGAGAGCTGGTTGAGAGAGTTGGCATCCTTCTGTTCACTTGGCCAGACATGCTGGTCTGGCAAGTAAGGATTGTCCATCTCTCAGCCGTTATGCAGTGATGGTGTGGCCAGTTCCCTCGGCCCTGATGTTGGTGCGTGCTCTCCCGTAAAGCTGGACTGAGAACTGTAACTGGACTGTCGTAAGAAAGTAAACTCCTTGTTCCCTTAAGCTGTGTGATGGTCATTTATCAGCAACCATGCAAGTGAACTGCAACACACATCCACCAGGTGCCCGTGCTTGGTGTGGAGGACCCTTTCAATGGTCGTGGAGACACTCCTACAACGCTCTCATGCAACAACCTATTCTTGTCCCAGGGGCTTCTCAGCAGTGCCATGAATGAGCAGGAAAGCATGGCAGGGTAATGGCACTGCGCGCTGCAGGCAAGTTCACAACCAGACACCTCAGGGGAACAGGGGGGCCTGTTCTTTCTTACACTTCTCAGCTACTGTTTCTAGACCAGCTTAGCAGGAGAACTCATTCCAACACCAGGAGCAGAGGGGACCGGCCACACATATCCACAGGGATTGTCGAGAGAGGGGCAAACCTCTCTTGTCAGATTGAAAATCTGTCTGAGTACACTGAAGAATGCCAACTATACTGAACCTCCTCCCCCAGCTGACCCCCCTGCACAGGCAATGGCAATACTCACTATGGTTGGTGGGCGGGTCTTCCCAGATCAATCAGACAATCCCTTGAAGGCTTGCTCAGGACTTCCCTTTACTACTAATTCTTCACAGATGTCCAGAGCTCAGCCTTCGACTGTCAAATTGACACCTGTATCTACCAGCACAAATGGCACGTAGCAAGCAGCCTGAAGCTTTTCAGAACCAATGGCAAGTCCTTTCCCAGCCTCACAGTAAGACTCTACTGAGGTGGAACACAGGAGACAGAGTTGCTATAGGTCTGTGAATGTTCTGACGCGGCTCAGATGTGGGTCACCCATGGGAATTTCCACTACAAGCACCTTAGTTTCTATTTCAGAAGGTGACGCTAAGTCCTTAATATTTTTTTACACACAATCATAATCTACGAATGTAGAGATTCTTACATTTTCTGTACAATTTAATGTCCTTACAAAATATAGCAAAATTCAAGATAGAAAGTCAATATTTAAAAATAAATAATATTTCTCTAAATTGTCAATGCAAAGGAAATCAATAGTTAGGGAGAAATTTATAATAAGTCACAAAATATTAGATCCTTAGAAGTTTGCAAAGCATGTTTCCATACTTTAAAAACTGTCAGAGACAACCAAAAATAGTCACGGAATTAACTAAAGAGGAGACACTCTATACTAATAGCTCACAAGACCTGGCACCACTTCAAGATCAATTCTCCCAAAGGAATCTATGGAGTCAGCAAGCACAAGCAGTATCAGCAGCCATCACTCAGGAACGACCTAGAAAACACCCAAACTTCGTGAGAACATGATCAGTCTCAACTAGACAGGGAAATGCTCTTAATGGAGAGTAACGCAGAAGGGCTTCCATAAGCGAATTCCATGGTAAGGCCACAGGAGTGAGAAGAATATGTGTTAGTATTTAGACAGAGGAACGGATTAACAAGACAGAGCAGACAATGGACGATGAATATTCACTGAGTCACCATGGCTGTTCAGTAGACGACAAAGTGTGTCTGCAACAAAAAGTGCACATTCACAATCCAGACAAAACCAGCATATACAAGTGGGGGAGAAGGTTCAGAGGTTGAAGCACTTGTTAAGCAAGCATGGGGACAGGAATTTAAATCCCAGCACCTAATAGATACTTGGCTGGGTGTGGCATCTTAGATGCAATCCAGTGCTCTACAGGCAGGCATGGGAATCCCTGGGGCAGGCTGGTTAGCTGGAATCCAGCCTCAGCAGACCTGACTCAGCGAATAAAGCAGAGAGCAATCCAGGAAGATGTGCATGGCAGTCTGTCTCCACACACACCACACACACGTGCCCTCACACATGCCAATGCATATATACATGCACATTAGCACGCACACTCTGTACACATATATACACAGCTAAAATTGTATAAACTCCTCACTTTTATATTTTCCAATTTTAAGACTATGCAGAGCATAAGTGTCTCTACTCCTCTTTCTCGCACCCATCCGTTGTTCTAATCTTTCCTCTGGAAAGACAGAAAAGAAGAAAGCAAAAGCACTCAGAAGGAACATGGGGACACATGCCCATGTGAGGACATTCGCAGAGAGTATCTGGATGGAACCTGTACCTCTGCTTGCCATCACTGCCAGCTGGCACCCAGATGCCTGGCATGTGTTTGTCCTGTGGCTGAGCCCCGCCCCTGAGAACAACCTGCAGCCCCCAAAGAACCCATGGGATTGCACATGTGCAAACGCGTGGTACTATTCTCCATCTTAACTCTCTGTGAAGAGAAGGGGAGTCAGAGAATAAGGATGAAATGTGAAGGTTGCGCCCCCAGTGGGCCTGTCATGCAACTGCCTCTGTTCTGCCCAGAGGTGTTTCCCAGAAACACCTACAAATCGCTACCCATTTATTTGGAATGTGGTGGTCTCTTGTGTCCCCTGGAGTCCCAGGCTTGAGTTGATACCTATGCGGCAGGCCGTGGCTATCATTCCTATCTGTATCCTGACTACCTAAATGCCGCAGGCACAGACGTTTGCATGCGACCGTAAGTACTTGTGCGGATGAATGGATGGCTGAGTGGGCACTTGTCTGGTCTCAAAATGGTCAGCACAAAGCAGGTGCTCCAGCTGCAGAGTTAAGCAAATTTGCTCTTCTGTTCACCATGAACTGGGTGAACAATATCATCATCAGTAATTAATGCTCATCGAGCATCTCTTCAGCATAGGAGCCTACCCCTCGCTTTCTTTGTGTCTGGATACAGCATCGGGGCTGGAGGAGGCATTCAGTGGACACTTCTGACTTGTCATCTCATCATCTCATCATGGAAACCACAAAAACCCTTAAGAATCCAGTCACATGGCCTGTATTTGTTGCAAAAGACCCAAACATGGTTAATGAAATAGCTTTTGCTAAGATTTGTGAATGAAGATTCAAGATATATATTTTACTGTCCTATGACAAGTTTCTCCTTCATTCATCAATGGTGTTAATATGGTTATGAAACAACTGTGGTTTATAGACTTTACTTAATTAATGGTTCTCAGGAATGTTTATGGGTTCACATGTCTGGGTCCTCCAAAATGCAGAGGGGGAAACAAGATTTCTCAGCTTATTGTCAAGTCTCAGGAGGCCTCTTTTATCAGATCAAACTGTCCTTATCCAGGCTTGTTGAGGAATAGGAAGACTGAGTAGAGTCAGTGGGGTGTGCCATGGTTCCCATGGTCCCCAACATTGGTGCTACTCGCTGCTGCCATCCTTCCAGGAGGGTATTGTCTCTCTGATTCTGTATCTGCTTCTCTCTGTTCTAGTTCCTCTGCCTGGTCCTCCCAGGGACCCCTAGAAGCAGCCTCCAGAGCAAAGAATAGTTTCTGGCTTCTAAGAACAGTGACTTGTATGTTCTGCCATGTTGACATATGTATCCCAGAGAGCAGAAATGACTTTGCCCACAGCAAGCATGGCAGAGGTACCTCAACCCACAGACACAGCCTGGCACTTTCTCCAGTCACACCTACTGCTTCCTGTGGAGCTCAGTGAGTGGCCATGGGAAAGAGGGTAGAAATGGGACAAGGCAGGGACCACCCACTACCAGACAGTCTCTTTCCTTGCTGTGTGGACTCTGCTCTCACGCTTCTTGGTTTCTTCATGTCTGTCATAGTGGCCGGAGGAAAGTTTTTAAGTGTGTCTCAGCACTAGGTACAAAGACACTACCCGGAATTCCTATCTGCAATAAAACCAGAGTGGGTTGAGGAGGTTGCTATGGCTGTGAGCACTGCCTGAGGGCGAGCTGGAGACTTGAGTCTGTACAGGCTGTGGGAAACACCTCGTGAGACTGGGCATCTTTGTTCTTGCAGCCCAGTCACTTGCAATTAGATCCTATGGTCCTGATATTCCAGGTATCATGTCAGCTTTGGCATCCACAGCTGGCCTCTTCGCCACTACAAGGAAGGTCCTTCTCAGATTCCTGCACCCTGTGGAGGGGTGCTCTAACTATACTCCCCCGAGACAGACCTCAGCCTGCCAAAAACCAGCAGCCGCCAAGAGGATACACTCTTGGGTTTGGCAGGTCACCAGACTTTTCGCAACCACAGGGTTTGTTCCTGGCTGAGGTGTACAGCTCAGAACTTTCTGTGTCTTTGCGGGGCTCAAGTGCGTTTAACATGCCCCATCCTAAAGTAGACTCGACAACAGCTGGGGAAGCAGGAGTTAATTAACGGAGATTTCAGCTCAGCGTCAAGTATCCTGAAGACTTAACTCAGACAGACATTTCATTTTTCCAGACCGGACTTTCTGCAGAGATAAATGAAGGCAGATGGTATCACGTCGAAGCTGGTGGTGATGACAGATCTCACTGCAGCTGTAAGCAGCCGTGACACGCCGACACCCACATGCAGACTGACTCGGGGAGAGATGGGAGGCGGGATGTATGCCCAGTTGCTTCTGCGATCCACAACCGGCAGCATGGCTCTGGTTATTCTGGGTTAAACTCTTGCATCCCATTAGTTCTGATATGACTGTGATGTGTTTGCAATCTGTCACCAAGAGAAGGCGAGATCTGATGAAGCAAGATAGAACCCCACATGGTCTGGGTTGAGCCACCTCAGACCCAAGTGCTGGTCCCAGCCTGTTGTGTATTTAAGGATGCAATCAACTTTGTGAGTCAGGGAAACCTTGTCAGCAGACGGTGACATACTGGCGACGGGCCTATCTTAAAGCATAAAAGCCATGTGGACCCCTGTAACTGTCAGGCTAAGTAGAAAATGAATGCTTGGGCTGTTCTCTGGGCTCTGGATACACATTCCAATGGGAAGTGATAAATGGGAAGGAAACCTTTTATCTCCACATACACTAAAGAGCTGTCACAGATGCTTACCCTTCTTGCGAGCAGAAGGTACATGCGAGAGCTGTGGAATCCTATACGCAGGGCTGGTTGGGAAACACGAGGAACACACTAGAATGTTCTCATATTTAAATCTACCAGGGCAGTAGAGAGGGCTATCCCTTTCAGTACTGAAGCAGTGTATCCTATCACATGGAAAATGAGAATTCAATGTGAAACGAGACAGAAATGTCAACGTGAAGGACACGTGGGGAGAATGGTCACTACCACACTCCATACTACTCATCAGAGTGTGTATATAATGAAAAAAAATCAGTGTAATTCAAATTATTTGCTGAATTGAAGACAGGTGCCATCCATGTTTACTAGGTGATAACATTTTCATCCATGTTTCTGAATCAAAATATTCGCCCTCTCTCTTGCCTGCACAACAGGGGAAATATATAACTAGTACCTGCTTCTGCTGCAAAATCACAACAGCATGCTACTGAGTGCAGGGTCCGTCACGTGCACTTATTCAGTAGGATCCTGGCTACAGTTGTGCCTTGCCTCTCCCCAGCATCCCTCCATCCCAAGCCTTGGCTCTCCCAAGACCCTGCAGGCTCAGAGCACCCTCCAGACCTGTTCTAACACTAGTCTACGCAGCAATCAGATCTAAGGGAACTGGGGTGTCAAACCTGTGCAGGTAGTTCAGGGTCCTGGAATGAGATAGTAACAACTGTGGTACACGGCAGGCCCCAGAGATTCTGGGCCCTGGAGCTGCCCTGGCCCTGTGCAGGACGAAAACCCCCAGGGAAGAAAGACTGCAAATGTATAAGGACTTTCCAGAGAGCGTCCCACCAGGACTCCTTGTGTCCTGTGTCCACACAGAGGGTGTATCTCCTCCAATGCGAGCAGATAAAGGAGCAGGACAGTTATCAGATAGTTTAACAGGCGCTGAGATTAAGCGCCTGACTCTAGAGCAAATGCCCAGAAGGACGTACATGGCATTTTCTACCTTTGATTGACAAGTAAGAAAAGGCAGCTAGGTGGTCAGGGACCAGCCTGGTGTCCTTCATGGACAAGGGCGGCCACCTGGCAAGTGTCCCCTGAGAGGCACAGAAGAGGCTACATTGTGGACACACAGCCAGTCAGGCTGCATCCCAAGGAAGGCAAGACAAAAGAAGGAAGATGAAGGAAGGCAGATGAAGGAATGACACCTGGGACGACAACAGAAAGGACTGAATGAGATGCAGCGTGACCCAGGCAAATAAATATCTGCAGTGCTTTGTTTCCATTTCCATGTGTATGTGTTAGTATATGTGGTATGTGTATGTATATGTGCATAAGCCTGTTTGCATGTATATATGTGCATATATATGTGTGCACATGTGTGTCTGTACACATGGAGGCCCAAGGCTGAGATCTGCAGTCATCCTGAATTGCTCCTCTCCCTTATCCTTTCTGAAATTAATTAATTAAATCCAGTCTCACCAACAAGGCTAGTCTGATCGGCTTGCTTGTTCTGAGGAGTCTAGGTCTTTACCGTCTGAGGTTGGAATTATAGACAGGGCTACCACACACACTCTCCGTATTATGTGGGATCGGGGGATTCTAACCCAGAACTCCAGTCTTGTGTGGCAAGTGCTGTAACCACTAAGCCCAGTAGGAAATATTTCTGAAAGCTTCTTTCTAATGCTAAATGTTCCAAGGCCGCTAAGATGGAGAAGAGAAAGAACATTCCTGAGAGAAGCCGGCTTTACCTGCTCCGAGGACAGGAGGAAGCCTGTCGCTGCTAGGTATCTAGCCATATCGACGTGCACGTGGTTGAGGCAGTTGTTAGTCTGGCCCCGGGCCTGTGAGGCAGCGATCTGGGTCGGTTCCAACAAACTGTGCTTCTGCTCCTGCTGTGAATCAGTGCCCAGCTGCCGAGTCTGCGGGGCGTCTTGATCCTGGACAGCTGTAGCCATGATTGGGTCTCCCCTCCAAGCCCTCTCACACCCCCCATCAGCACTTGTGTCTGCCGCAGGGGGGCCCAAGAGCACTGGCAGAAACATCTGAGACCACCTATCAGCTGGACTCAGAAGTGACCCAACTGCACTCCCAGAGCCAGGCCAATGGCCAGCCCAGATCCACGGGAGAAACAGACCTCACTGCAGAGTCACCGTGGAGAGTGGCAGGTCCTGGAGCGCAGCGTGGGGATTCATTCGTGCCCATGTGTGCCACAGGAACTGCAACAGGGCAGCTGGGCCGCAGGAACTGACCCATGATGCAACGGGGCAGCTGGGCCGCAGGAACTGACCCATGATGCAACGGGGGGCAGCTGGGCAGGGAGCCTGAGATTCAGGGCACGAGTCGTGGAGGCTGTGAGCTAGCTCAGGTAATGTTGCTGAAGTAGAGTGGCCTCTGTTTTAAATACTAGTGAGTGACGCTGTCCTTGGAATATGCGGGAAATGTATCAGGTACAGCTACTTTTACAGACTCAATCTATGGGAGAAAGGAACTTATCCGGCTATGATTATAGGGGCGATATAGTCTACAGCAGCAGGAACCACACAGCAAAAGGCTGACTGTAGTCAGAAGCAGAAGGCTGGTTCAGGTTACCGCAGGCATCCAAAGAAGCAGAGAGGGCAAAAAACAACTGAGAGGAAGCAGGGTCTGCCCACCCAGCCTCAAGGCCCACCCTATGTGATGTGCCTTTCTCCCACAAGGCTCTGCCTCCTAAAGGTGCCACAACCTTCCCAAACACTTAACACCAACTAAGAATTCAAACACATGAGCTTGGGGGGAAAACTCACATTCAAACTGTGACATCTGTTTTAGTTTGGTATCTCCATTGCTGGTGTAAATACACAACGCGAACAAAGGAAACAAGGGCATTTTTATTCTGGTTTTGATTTCAGATTACAGTTCATTGCAGTCACCAGAAGAGACCGGCCAACCGTGTCCACAGCAAGAGAGAGGCTGTGCAAGGGCCAACCCAGCTTCCCAGCTCGCCAGCATGCCAATCCTGACCCAGCTCTCTCATTTACCACCTACCCCGGGAATGACCCCATGGGTCATGGGCCGTGTCTTCCCACGTCAGTCATGTAATGAGGACAATCTCCTGCAGGCTTGCCGTATCTGGATAATCCCTCACAGGTGTTCGTCAAAGGTTCAGCCCCAAAGCGTCAGGCTGACAGCTGAAGCTAACTATGGCAGGACAAGAGCAGAAGCAGGGTGACGCTTAGGGTGCTGGTATCCTGGATGAACAGCCTTGAAACTCAAAGAAGCTCAGTCACTTCAGACAGCAATCAGAGACCATGGAAGGAGAGAGCTGGTCCCAGTAGCCAGCATAGTGGGGCTGCAGAGTCACATTGCTCATAAGAGGTAGAAGCATCGGGTTTAGAAGAATAGCTACCACTGCACCTGACACTCAGGAACTCCATGTTGTCCGTCACTCATTCCAATGGCAATGTCACAGGAGCAACTACATACACATGGTCATTGGGTGATTAGAAGTAGGTATTTAAAAGCAGGGGCACACTGATCATGCATGGAAAGAAAGAAGATGGATAATGAGGTCCATTTATGGAAACAAATATTTAGAGGTTACACAGAAGACAAAACACATTATCGACACTAGAGAATGCCAGCAAATTATCAGAGCCCCAGACCATGGATGCAGGGTCATTCTCAGAAGAGGGGTCGTTCTCATCCAAGGGGTCATTCTTGAACAAAGGCTGGCAGGCTGCATCCCTCAAAAGAACTAATGTGTCAAGCCGAGTCTGAGGTCAGAAGAAGCCAGAATTCAGCTCAAGGCAGGCGCTCAGCAAGGATTCCTTCTTGCTTTCGATACACTGAATTCAAATTAAAAGTCTTTTCAGGTCACAAAAAAAAAAAATGAGGCTGAGAATCAAAGAAACCCCTCCCAGCCAAGGGGCTCTATTGAAAGGCTCAGGTCAACATTCCCAGCAACCCTATGAGGTATGCAAACTTAGAAAACTCACAGTCTACCCAAAATACTAAGAAGTTGAGCAGGGCTCCTTACTCCTGACCCTACTTTTCCCTGTTTCCTTCTATGAATTTCACTGGATGGACTCACATTGCAGACTTTGTCTTGGTAAGGTGCACGCTGGCCCATGCTAGGTGCCCATTGAGCACGTCCTACGGTCCTCACCTTATATTGACCTGCAAAGAGTTGGCACTTTGAAAACTACAAATCAGAAGAAAAATACATGCTAAGAAGAATATAACAAGTCCACATGCATTTTGACCTTGCATGGGTCACCCCCACCACGCACGCACAGCTCCCCACTCTGACTTCCTGTATCACAGCTACCTTCTCCTCAGCTTGTGTGTGTGTTCCTGGTAGCCCCCCAAGAGCTCCCATTTAAACCAGATGGGTTCCCGTCACTTTCCGTCCTTCTGTTGCTACTACCTCTATTAGGATTCAAACTTCCCCCGTGCAACATTGTCATCTATTTCGTTCACTGGAGACTGTCACGGGCTAAGAATTGGTGGACATCAAAGGATTTGGAAAATGAACACGTCAGATTTCTCCCAAGAAAAGAAACAGTTTGGGAAAAAAGAAAGAATCTTTTCTCTTTGAAAGAGGGTGAAAGTCTGTCTCCTACCCTTCCCTGCCCCCCTTCTTTGCTGATTTAAGTTAATACTGGACTTCCACAGATTTTATTAGTGGGATTTAACCCACTGATTCTGAGGGTCTGCTCCATTGGTGTGTCAATGACGACAGGTCATAATAATTTGGGGTTGTGTTTTCTCGCCTTCACCTCAGCATCTGACTCCTGTGAGGTGCTGGCACCTCACTTACCCTTGATCCTTGCTCTGTGGCACTGGGTGAAGGGTCTTGTCAGAGTGATGTGCATCAGAAGGAACTGCAGAAAGAACTCAGGTAATAACAAGTGGTTTCCCTTACCATCTCGTTGACTGGAAGCCAAACCAGAAAGCCACGTGGATGCAGCTCACAACTGCCTCCTCCCACAGCCAGTGGTGTTGAACTCTGAAAACCATCCTCTCCAGGACCACACCAGAGCACAGGAATATAAGGCAGCGTGTCCTCACCAGGACCGGAGCACAGGGAAGGAAGCCTGTCCTTGCCCGGATCACACTGCCATATCACAGACAAATGAAGACCTCTCCCTCATCCAACACTGGTCTTCCATCAACACACAGCTTCTGTGAAGCCCTGCTCTCCTTGAGTCTCTTGCACATCCTTTTGGGAGCCTCTTGAACCTCTTGCATATCCTTCTGGAAGCCTCCAATCCCACCCCGGGAAAGTCTGTCTCTCCAGCCCAATGTTCCCCTCACTTAGCTGCCAGCTCCCCTGGGGGGATTAAACAGAAAAGGGGGGGAGACTTTCTCTTCAAAGGATGCAGCCCTGGAAGCTGAGATTCTTGAGACCTGGCCACTCTGTATGTGTCCCACCCGCCAAAAGGAAGCCCTGTGGCTTTGATTTTAGATATCTTCCACTGCAGCTCAAGACACTCTGAGAATGAAGTGTGTAGGGACTGACAAGTCCCAAGCTCTCACCTCAAGGGCTGGTCTGAACTGGAGGACCATGCAAACTGGTATGATGGGTACATGCATGAAGGAGATTCTCCAAGTAGTTGTGTGGAGAATACAGAGGAAGCAACAGCACTGGAGCCAAGAGAGCAGCCAAGTGACTACTGCCAAGATTCCCAATTCAGGTGCTGACATCTCAAGGTGATTTTGCCCTCAGTGTCAGACAGAAGGTCGAATATCCGGGCTGCAGCTCAGTGGAAGAGCACGTGCCTACCATGCAGGAGGTCTTGAGTTTAAGGAAGATGAGGAAGAGAAGAGAAGGAGAAGGAGCAGGAGGAGGAAGAGCAGGAGGAAGAGGAGGAGGATTGAAGGGTGGGGAGAAGAAGAAAGAAGAAGAGAGAGAGAAGTAGGTAGATGAGGGGTGAGGAGGAGAGAATGAAGAGTAGGAAGGAAAAGGAGAAAGAAGTAGAGGAGGGAAGGATGAGGAAGATGATGACAGGGAGGGGAAATGGGGAGGAGGAAGAAGAGAAATGGAGGAAGAAGGGGAGACAAAGAGGAGCAGAAGGAGGGGGGATGAAGAGAGGAGGAGGAGGGATGAGGAGTGGAGCAGAAGGAGCATTGATAGATCAGAGAAGAACAAGCAATGGAGATGATTGTATCATGGAGAGGCAAAGGCCAGCAATGAGATGCCGCAGGAGGCAGTCCTCCCAGGAGAAGGGCTGGGCTGTGAAATGAGCGTCCTTTGTCCTCCAAGGGGTTGGAGGGAGGACGATGTCTCAGAGGGAGAAGCCACAGCACAGCCAAGGACAGCGTGAGTCACTTAAGCTGTGTTCCAGGACTTCTGCTCGTTTCCTGTCTGCTGGGTCTGACCCTGTGACCAGACACGCAGCCACTGCTTTGCCAAAAGACATCAGGGCATGATGAAAGTCAGCAGTCCAGGCTGTCCATCACATGAGAGATCAGAGAATCAGGTGCAGACCCTTGGGACCTGTGAGATGATCTTCAATCAGCACAGAAAGGGAGCAAAGCTGAGAAGTCCTCCTTTTCTCAAAGGTCCACAAACACACAGGAAGAGATCTGTGCAGGGGTCTCCCGAGAAGACCATATGGGGCTCCCTGGCCATATTAGCTTAGGGAAAGGAAGAGCCCAGAACCACCAGAAGCTACATAGACGCCATCCAGAGCTGCAAAGATGGAGAATCCCCAGAAGAGGGCAGATCTTGGGCCAGTAGCAGCTTGAGGGGTGCGAGTGGTGGTGAGCTCAGGGATGGGGACAATGGGTTTCATGACAGCTTCAGCACTCATATGAGTAGCACAGAGAACTCAGCTGCTGGATTTACAGGACTGATCAGTCCTAAATTTTCGCTGACAAATTGCCACAATAAATAGGAATCTGGCGTGGATAGTGGCTAATCACTCGGCAAGAAAGCCCCGCAGAGAGTGGGTGGGTATCTTTCCACCGCTTGGATCCTTCTTTGACATCCCTACCCAGTTGTCCAGTCCTGTTTAATTTCTGTCTCCCAATTTTCTGTTCCCCAACAAGCTAAGACTCACAGGGAAACCAGATCTTGGCTTCCCATGGCAGAGTCAGTAGCACATCATGACTGTTAGATTTCATTGCTGGGAACCACCCTGCTAAAGGGAACAGGCGGAGGAAGTCCTAGCGATGAGCACTTCTGGGGTTGGGGGGTGAAGAGGGGAGGAAAGCTGTCCCAGGATGATTTCCAAGTCAGCCTTCCTGCTGAGATCCCTGGGGCTCGACATGAAGGGAATGGCAGCTGAGGTCCACGGGGAGGGGCGGCTGGAGGGGACATGCTGTTCTCCCACTGAGGCCCCCTGGATCAGAGGTCATGCCAGCCTACTTCATGCTCCGCTTGAATTTCCACAAGCCACCATGCAGCTCGGTCATTCTTACAAACAAGCAGTTTCTTCTAGGCTCAATGTAAAACCGCGGCTTGTCTGAGATGCTACCGACAGGCACAAATCAGACGCTCACGGGCTGTGGGCGACTTGGGCGGGAAGCGGCTCTATTAAGTAGACTCACTTCAGTTCTGGGTAAAGGGAAGGACGAGATTAGAATCGAGGCTGGCAGAAGCAGTCTCCCATCTGGCACTGTAATTACACCCTACCTTGACCTCCACAGTCATCACCAGTCCAAAGACAAAGATGTCTCTGGAGAGAAAGGGAAGGAAAGAGAGGAATGGGCAGACCACAGGGAGAAGACACATGAGTCACAACACGGCTGCGTCACATAGAGAAATAAGACGTGCAGTGTTTTAATGGTGTTTTGTCTTCTTTATTTACAAGAAAGTAAGTTCCACCCACTGAACAGCTCCACTTGGCGGCGAGGATGAGCAGAAGAGATCTCTGCGCCAGTTTTAATCAGTGACGGAGGCACTGTGTCCATCAGGAGGACATGAGTAGTGCCCCCCTGAGCCTTCGCATTTGCTGGAGCATGAATCATGATAGGCATGTGACATCAAAGGCAAAAATACATGAAATGTAGAGGGTCGCAGAAGAGATTTGAAAATACGAGGGGGGTTGGCAGGGAATGTGAAGAGCTGTAAGGAGAAAAGGAGAGGGATGGGATTGGAGTGAAAATATCATATATTCATTGTATCCATGTATCAATACTAAAAAAAAAAAAAAAAAAAAAAGAAAAAGAAAAAAGAAAATGTGATTCAGTGCCCTTGTCAGCATCTCACTTCTGAGGGTTTTTCCAAGGGTCAGTCTTGGCTGCTGGCATGTGTCATTTCAAAGCCTCGTGGCGGTCTTTATTTCAACCCTGGGCTTCACCTTCTGCGCCAACAGGAAATTGTATATGACTCTGATCCGCAGCTGTGCCAACAAGCTGGGGTCTGCTGTGGCATGATGGCGCCACCTACTGGCAAAACGTGTCCCCACTCGCCTTCCTGTTTTGTTCTTGCCTCTATTCCTGTGTCCTCTAGATCTTAAAGATTTAACTAGTACTTCTTTCTGTTCAGACAGCTGGACTGATCAGCAAATGAAGTCAGCCTTTGACCCTCTGTCATTCAACTCCGCCGGATAAGGAGGGAGGTCGCATGCCAGGCTGCTGTTAGCCGTCAGGCAAGGTTGCAACCATCCTTGTTTCCGCCAGCCCTGTCCTACATGTTCATTCAACCATTCTGATGGCCCCAGCTGCCCCCAGGTTATCCCGGGCATCACCAGGCCTCTCCTCCTCCCTCCAGCCCCCGTCTCTCTGCTTCCCTCAGAAGTGCCCTGCACTCATAAGTATCCAAATAAACTGATTTCTTTTAGACAGAACAGGACGCTGATTGTCACAAAACACACCAAGTGCCTTACGTACATTTCATTCCAACCACAAGCTCAAATTAGCCTGTCAGAGTCTCACTGCTGCTGATGCCGGCATGTCAAGTGACACAATTAGCTCAGAGCAATAAAGAGCAGGCCTGTCAGAGCATCTCGGGCCCATCCCTGTATGCAGATTTAATGCAGATTCATTCCATACTCAGAGGTCTGTGAGTGTGCGTGTGCATGCACGTGAGTGTATATGCGTGTACACGTATGTGTATACACGCAGGAATGTATATGTGAACCTTCACACCTCCAAGTAATCACAAAGGAGACAAAGCTGGCAATTTTTATAAAGTCCCGAATGCCTTTCTCCCCTTTTAATTTCTTTTCTGCACGTGCGAATGTATCAAAGACTGAATCTTAGTCTTTTGTGATGAAAAGCAGTGTATGCTGGGGCGGGGGGTAGGGGGGAAGCTGTCAAATTCACATTGCAGCTGGAAAGATCAAAGCTTCAGGAGCCCTGAGCAGCATGACTAATAACCAGCAACTTGGCAGCTCCCATACCGCAGCACCAGATCCCTCGTGGCTGCCCAACATCTGAAATACACAAACATGCCACAAAGTCCAACAAGGGACTCTTTGGTGCATGCTCGGTCCCAGTAGAAGATAGCATGGTATTTGAACTTATAGAGAAATCCTGACACACATGCTGCTGCCAAATGGAAGCCTGGCACAGTCTGAGGAGACAGAGATGAGCAGGCGAATAGGGCGGCCATACATTCCTCCATGCAGTAAGAACTGGGATGGTTCTGGAATTGCAACCTGAATCAGCTTCCTGTCAGAGGATAGAAAAATCATGGGAGAAAAATCACAGGAAAGAAAGTTCTGTGTGTCTTTGTTTTTGTTGAGGTTCGTGGTTCTGGAGGTCTCCATCCATGGGGGCTCAGACCTGCTGTCTTGTGGTTGGGGCTGAGTTACTTGCTACCAGCAGGACAGAAGGGCCAGGTCACTCACTTGACCGCTGCCGGAGCAAAGACAAGGCCCTCGGGGGCCCCTATGGCCTCCCTGCTTCTGTGAGGCGGGTCTCCTAAAAGCCCCGTCTCCTGTCAGAGGCTCCCTAGGGTGAGGACCAGGTCTGCAGAGAACGAGCCTTTGGGGACATCTAAGCTTCATTCCAGAAGGCCAGGCCAGTGATGACCTCCTATTCAATAGCAAAGGAGTGGGACTTCACAGGCATGCATGGAAGGGCTGACTGTGGCCAGTTCTGGGGAGCATCCGGTGACAGGCTGGGATGAGCTGAAGACACAGGCTCCAGAGACCCATGTGTCCCCTGCGTGGGGTCCAGGGTCCCAGAGACCCTGCCGCTCCCTCCCCTGGGGGGGCGCTGGTGGGTGTGAGGTAGAGCTGGCAGGGTCAGCTTTCAGAAACACACCCCCTTATATTAGTAAATGTCACACCATGCCGCAACTACGCGAAGTAATTCTTTTCCGTTGTAGGAGTAGCCGGATCGTGTTATTCAATGAATTTATTTTTTACTCTACTTTTTAATTTTGATGCCTGGGTTCTGTTCAGTTTTTCATATTTATTTATGTATTGCGATGGAGGCCATCCACGGAGTCAGGAGCAGCTTTGCAGGAGTCAGTTGTCTCCTCCCACTATGCAGGTTCCGGGTATCAACCTCAGCCTTTCCAAAGTGTCGTGAGGTACTGATTGAGATCACATGGCATCCCAGCCTGTCACATCCTCATCAACACCGTGTGACCTGGTTCTGCAAGCAGGTCCCCTGGCTCTAGTAATATGGCTTCATCCTGCCTCTCTCCAAGTCCAGCACTGCTCAGGAGCCGCATGTGCTTCGGTCTTCAGAGTTCAGTGTTCTGAACTCAAAATCCTGATTGGTTATCATTTTTCATAAATGTCCAAAATGAGATATAGTTATTCAGTCTACCAGTTATTTACTGGTAGAAAATGTTAAGAACAAATCGAGAATAAGAGAATTCTTCTTGGCCAAGCGAGGTAACTCAGTGAGGAAAGCACATTCTTGCAAGTCTGGTGTCCTGATTTTGAGCCACATGGTGGGGGAAAAACTGTCCTCTGATCTCCATCTGTGCACTATGGCACACATAAATGCACCTCCCCACACAGCAAGAAGGGAGGGAGGGAGGGAGGGAGGGAAGGAGTGAGGGAGGGAGGAAGGAAGAAGGAGGGAGAAAGGGAGGGAGGGAGGGATGGAGAAAGGAAGGAAGGAAGGAAGGAAGGGGGAAGGAAGGAAGGAAGGAAGGAAGGAAGGAAGGAAGGAAGGAAGGGGGGGAAGGGAGGGAGGGAAGGAGGGAAGAGAGGGAGGGAGGGAGGGAAGGAGGGAGGGAGAGGAGGGAAGGAGGGAGGGAAGGGAAGAGAGGAGGGGAGGGAGGGAAGGGAGGAGGGGAGGGAGGGAGGGGAGGGAAGGAGGGGAGGGGAAGGAAGGAGGGAGGGGAGGAAGAAGGGAGGAGGGGAGGGAGGGAGGGCAGGGAAGGAGGGAGGGGAAGGAAGGAGGGAGGGGAAGGAAGGAAGGGAGGAGGGAGGGAGAGAAGGGAGGAGTGAAGGGGAGGAGGGAAGGGGAGGAAGGAAGGGAGGGAGGGAAGGGAGGAGGGAGGGAGGGAAGGGAGGAGGGAAGGGGAGGAGGGAAGGGGAGGAAGGAAGGGAAGAAGGGAAGGGGAGGAGGGAAGGGGAGGAAGGAAGGAAGGAAGGGAGAGAGGGAGGGAAGGAAGGGAGGGAGAGAGGAAAGGAGAGAGGGAGGAAGGGAGGAGGGAAGGGGAGGAGAGAAGGAAGGAAGGAAGGGAGGAAGGGGAGGAGAGAAGGAAGGAAGAAGGGAGGAAGGGAGGGAGGGAGGGAGAGAAGGAAGGAAGAAGGAGGGAGAAAGGGAGGAGGAGGAGAGGAGGGAGGGAGAGGAGGGGGAGAGGAAGAGGAAGGAGGGAGGGAGGGGGGAGGGAGGAAGGAGGGCGGGAGGGAGGAAGGAAGGGAGGGAAGGTGAGAAGGCGGGAAGGAGGGAATGAGGGAGGGAAGGGAGGAAGGGAGGGAGGGAGGGAGGGAGGAGAGAGAGGAGGGAGGATGGAAGGGAGGAAAGAAGGGAGGGAGGGAGGAGGGAAGGGGAGGAGGGAAGGAAGGAATGGAGGGAGGAAGGGAGAGGGAGGGAGGGAGGGAAGGAAAGAAGGGAGGGAGGAAAGGGAGGGAGGTAAGGGAGGGAGGTAAGGGAGAGGGGAGGGAGGAGGGAGGGAGGAGGGAGGAGGGAGGGAGGGAGGGGGAGGGAAGGGGAGGGAGGATGGAAGGGGAGGGAAGAAGGGAGGGAGGGAGGAGGGAAGGGGAGGAGAGAAGAAAGGGAGGGAGGGAGAGAGGGAGGGAAGGAGGAAGGAAGGAAGGAAGGAAGGAAATTTTTATTATTAACATTTAATCAAAACTAAACTTTAGAGTTGCACACTTAAATCATCTGAGAAATAAACTTTTCATATATTAATTTATTTATCAGGGAAACAGACTTCATTCATTTGAGAAATGTATTTGCTCATGAAAGTTGATTTAAAATTAGTAAGAAGCTACTTTCAAACAATTCGAAAGAAGTGTTAGACAACAGCTTTATCACATTTAATTTTAAAACATATTTACTTATGTTTTCTCACTAAAGAGTTCACTGTCCTTAACACAGATGTTTAAAAACTTCTTTTATACCCATATCCATGCTTTATCTCATTGAAACTGCCACTTTTACAACAGGTAAATGGCTCAATCTCCCCATCCTTATTCATTTCAGAAACTTTAGAGCTAATCATATCAAAACGGAAGGAGGATAAACAAAGGCTGCTGGGAAAACATGAACATGTACACATCTCATTTGCATATGTGACTAGCAAGTGCAGCAGAAAATAAAAGCAGCTATGGTTTCTCTTTAAAAAGTTACCAAGGTATGCAGTCTAGATTTCATGCATTTAGAATTTTCTGCTTGTCCACTATACCATAAACATAAGTACATCCTCATGACCAACCATAAAGTCACATATTCTCAGCTGAAGACAGCGTGGTTATCCATCCCACCGAGCAATGAATATTCGTATTTCCGCAGTATGCCTCTGACTGTTCTTCAATCACCTGTCTGCCATCTCATCCAAACACTGCCTAGAGCACAACTCACAGAGAACTGCTCACCCTCCTTCATGTGCTTAAGTGTGTTCAAGGCTCTCTGGCAACCCAAGGGGTCTCCAGAAAAGCACCCCATAAGCGAGGTACCAGAGGGTGTATAAAAGAGAGCCATGAAAAAGAAGAGGAAAAGCAGACAAGCATAGGAAACCCGAGAGGAAGGTTCATGAGGTGCAAGGAGAGTGCAGTGGAGGAAGACCTGCTCTGGGTGTGGGGGGAGGGAGTATTCCTGACCACAGAAGCTTAGGGTTCCCCCTGTCCACAGTAGCTTTCGCACAGATCTGCTAAAACCCAGCCCTCACCCTGCACTGCATCTTTCCAAGTCCAGTTCTTCCAGGACATCGGACCAGCTATTTCTCCTCTTTAAGTTATCTCAAGCTGATGGGACAAAACAGTTCTCAAAACAGACAAAAATAATCTGCACAGAGAGTAATTCCAACTGAATCTGAGTCACCTGTGAAAGAAATGTGAACATATTAAACACTTCAGATGAGTTTAGCATGCCACTTGTCTTACACAAAAAAAATGCCACAAGTTCATTTGCTAAAAGATACAGTTAATATTGGGCTGGGGACATGGCTCAGAGGTTAAAGCCTTTGCCTTGAAAGCAAAAGAACCTGGGTAGAAATGGCTGCAGCCTGCACTTCTGGCCTTGGAAGGCAGAGCCTGGGAGATCCCAGAGCAAAGCAAAAAGGAGGTAGAGCAATCCAGAATGCTTCCCAATATCACTCTTGAACCTCCATAGGTACATAGCACCATTTTGTGGGCACACCCGGATAGACATATAAATACACACACTTGCAAAATATATGTCATTCAAATTTTTGGTAGAACTCATACAAAAAAATTCATTTGAAATTCTAAAAGTCGAGCAGTGTCCTGACGGAAAGAAGTCTGTCACCATCTGCAAGCATGTATCCATGACCGTGGGAGCTGCTTTTCATTGACGTCTTATCTCATCACATGTTTTGCTATTTGAATTCAACTCAAACGCAGAAAACTTGCACACTAGATTCTTGATCATGTAAGCTACAGCTCAGATTTGTATCCAAGACTGATATAGACTGTGCAAGTATCCTTTCACAAATGACGCAAACTTAGAAGACAAAAAAGCTAGAAAAATGAGCTCACCTGTAAGCCATTGTGCAAAGATCAGATCCATATTTTTCTAATTGTCATGTATTTTTCTCAGCCATCATTTTGATTGTTGCCCAATATTTACTGAGATAATGAGTCCTTGAAATATCGTAGTGCTGAGCCTCATCCTTCTAAGTGCGCCCACCTATGATTACTTTTGTAAGAGACATTCCTAGAAGCAAACCACCAATCAGAATTCTGATCACGAAAAGATCTCCTATAAAATTAGTGTAGCGAACATGTGTGCTAGCTTGCATGGCCACCCGTGACACTAGAACCATGCTTTTGGAACCCCACTTGTCTGGTTGGCCTAATATGATTTCTGATATATTTACATCTGTTCTAGCCCCAAACAAATAGATTCATGTCTTCTGGAATCACAGGGAGGTCAGGCCTGCTGTCTGCCTCCCTCGCCTGGGAGGGGACATGGTCACTAGCACAAGCAGAATTCTTAGCTTCTGAGCTCTGTATACCTTCAGCTCTACCTGAAGGAGTCCTCCCCATCCACATTTCCTGGTGGTAGGACTTGGGTTTCCCCTCAGGTCCACGCGTGGAAACTGACAGTGTCAGGTGAGACTATCTAGCGTCCCCAGTGTGAGCGGTAGACTGGCTTCTAAACTGACCCACTCTTCCCAATCTGTCAGCTCGCCTCCTCCTAAGACCTGGAGCCAAGGAGATGCCGGCATCACTGTGCATCCATTCGGTCCTAGCCTCCTGAAGGACCCTGTTGTTTCCCTAGCATTGCTAGCTGCACATATGCCCCCAATGTAGGTACTAACGGGCCGGCACTAGAGCCTCTGGTTAGCACTCAGCTGCCTCAGTTCAAATCCCACGTCATCAGGCAGCCTCTGTAGGGTGAGGCTTTTCTCAGATTCCAGGATCTCCTAGAGATAACAATGAACCACCAATTCCCCCCAGCAAGTGGCCCCTCCTGTGTGGGTGCTGCCCTGACTGCATTCAGACAGGCATCTGCCTGAAGAAGCGCCCCTACAGGTTCGCCCTAGCAGAACAGACTGCAATCCTGGTGGAGGGAGCTGGGACTAGCTGGCAGAGCCATGTCTGCCTTAGTCACATGCCTGCCACAGAGTCTTTCCTGCAGCACTCAGAGTGACACAGGTTTCTGGTTTGTAAGCAAACCAGATTCCTGTCTAGGAATCCACTTGGGCTTCTCCTGCCCAAAAGTACCCTGTCTTGACTCACACCAGACTTAAGCCACTTTCTGTGACCATGAAAAGATACACGAGCACATGTGTCACGTCTTAGTGTCGTTGACAGGCTCTGCCCCACCACAGATCTCTTAACTTTCTCAAGCTGTGGCTCCGGAACTTGGCTGCTCCATCTTAAGGGCCTGCCCTCTGTTCCCGAGCACCGAGTCAGGACGTGGAGGGCGGGAACAGGGAGACAGGAAGGGACAGGAGGGACATGCTTTTCTCACACAGGGCCCAGCCCAACTGGAGCTCGTGTGCGTGTGTGTGCCGTGCGTGTGTGCGTGTGTGTGCGGTGCGTGTGTGCGTGTGCGTGTATGTGCCGTGCGTGTGTGCATGCGTGATGCTATGGCTTCTCGCTGTTGATGGTGGCTATGATATCATCCACCTTCCCTTACAGGTCTGGATGACACTATGGCTTCCGGCCATGCCGATCCTTGAGCAAATAGGTCAAAGGCAGCACCTCGTAGAACCAAAGCCAGCGTCCTTTTGTTCTCTGTCACCATTCTCCTGGGATAGAGCATCTTTCCTCTTTAATTCTTCAATAAGGGTTTTACAACATCTGTTCCCACAGACAACTGGAACTATTTGTCTCATCCGTCCTTTCCAGAAGAATCTATCCTCGTTCATAAGTGTTTTCAGGCTGTGTGTCAAAGCCGGTAGGAAAATGACCAAGTGACCTTTCAGAGGATAACCCCTTCAGCTGGTACCTCCTTCAGTGGTAGCTGGCCTGTAAAATGCACATCTAAGTGTTCGAATTTCCATTGTCTTTAGATAGTCTGCTTCTTATTTGTTACTCAAAGTTTTGTAAAGTTAGACATTGTTTCAGGTTTTAGATATACAAAAAAAGACTCACTCTGGGTTTCCATGCATAAATCACCACAGAGTTTTCAGAGAGGTCTGTTGGCAAGTACACACATGTGGATGCATGTGGCTGTGCACGTGTCCACATATGGGTTCATGCCTATGTGCATGTGTATTTGTGCATGCACGCGCATATATGCTTGTGTGTATGTCTAAACCTCCTTTGGCTCTTAGTAACATAAAGAATAACTCCTCTGTAGTTATAATTTTGCTCCAATGGTTCCTTAAACTACCTCACAGAGACTTGGCTGCTGCAGCCGCTGGGTAAAAATGTTTTGCTCCTTTAGGCTTGCTCTTTGTATGCTGCCGTTTTCCCTTTAAGCATTTCCTGTCTTCTTGCTGGAGAGCTGGAGATGAATCGCCTCCTGCCGGGTCATGATTCCTGCCTGGGCTCAGTGGTGGCTGACAGGACGCAGTCTGTGAGGCTGGCCTGCTGCTCCGGGTCCTGAGCCAGTGGAAGGAACAAGGAGCCACTGTTGTCCCCTCTGGTCCCTTCCGCTGCCTACCCTGCTCGTCCGAGAGATGGCAGGTGCGAAAGAAAGGACTTTGAGAACGTCACAGCAGTGCTTGGAGCACCCCAAGACAGACCCTCATTAGAATGCACACTGACCTGCGAGCACAGACCCTCAGTGTGTGCTGGGCACAGTTCTGAGCGTCTGCACCCCGCGATTCTCACTTCACACACAAACAGGGGTTTCTCCAGAGCGCTGCGCAGCGGGGCGGCTGCCTGTCTCCACACCGATGCTTCCTGGGGCGTCAGCTTGGCGTAAGGGAGTGAATAAAGATGCAAGGACACACAGAAGGCCTCTTGTGCAAGTTTTCAAAGGACAAGGCCTGGCTGGAGTCCCTCTTGCAGCACAGAGATACTCGCCAGTGGACGCCTCAAACGGTCATTGTTGGACCTGGATTGGTCCGCACACCTCTGGGACCTACGCTGGAACATTCTGAAATGCAATCAAACGGGCTGCCCTGACACCTTGTGGTAATGTGGGGGAAAATTCCTGGCTCAGACACACCAACAGGATCTTTATTATTTGAAATGATACTGTCCAGATTTCAAATGGAATATTCCAGAAATAAGGAGCAGTGGCAGTGGTGATATAATGTCAACCACCTTCAATGTTCTCTTTGAAGATGTGTTCATAATTCTGTCAGGATTCCCGGACACAGTTGAGTAATTAAATTTACTCGATGCATGCTTTGATGTGTTCTTCAACAGGTTTTGACAAGTGTCAACGTAAGTTGATAACTTGACTACAACCGTAGGCAAGAATCCTCCATCCGACTGTCATGGGCTCCCACTGCCTGACACCAGCCCTCAAGGCCGACACACTCTGTTCCTATACGTACTCTACAACTTCCTATAAATTGAGCCATGTGGTATTTTCTCTTTGCTTCTGATTTCTCTCACTCAGCAGCAGGACATGGAGAACTGTTCATGTGGTCATACGAATGGACAGATTCTTATTGCTATACAGTGCTTCAGCATCAGAATATGTTAGAATCTGCCTACCCATTCATTTTCTGTAGGTATTGGGTTGCAGGAATAGAACAATTATGAATGAACCATTCTAAATAGTTCATCACAAGTCTTTATGCATGTGCTTCACATTTCTTGGGGTAAATACATAGGCGCACATTCATAAATCATTACATAAGCATGATAGATTTATAGAGCCACCAATCTTTCCTCAAAGTGGTCACACCTTGGTAACTCTCAGTGACTGATACCACTTTGTATCACTGTGTTGCTCTGTCATTTAACCATATCTCCCTAGTTATAATTGATGAGCTTCTTTCCGTGTGCCACAAACATATCCTGGCCAAGTCCTTGGGACAAGTGATGTTCTAATGACTTTGAGAGTTGTGCTGGTTTTCTTGTTGCTGAGGGACTGATATATGTGTGGTCTTCAGACAAACCCCTGTATTGATACTAGCTGATGCTGCCCAATGAAAAATCAGTTCTGAATACTTTACCCTCAGAGATACTAAAAACTAAAATAAAGAGCCATGCTATGAGTAGAGGAATAGGTCCCCCCCCCACTGTGGTTTCTTTAGGGTCTGTTTGGTCTGATCATGGAAGTCCATTGGACAGCAATATGGAACTAAAAATTTGTACTCTGGGATCTTAAGAGGAAGGTGCAGTTCACCAGCTAGGGAGTTATATGAAAGTAGTTCTCAAAGAGGGGGTCCCTCCAAACAGAAGGGGGGTCAGGACAGGGTAAGGGCCCATGGACAAGTCCATTTGTCAGAGTAAGGGTGAAGGATGCAAGTGCCAGGCACCAGGGGTGATTGTCACTGGGTGACTTGGGGCCAAGCAGGAAAACCTGGGGACCAACCTGCCTTCATCAGTAGATCGGCAGGACCAGTGGGATGGGGTGGGGCTGGCAGAGAAGAGCGGGTTCCAACTATCAGAACCTAAGACGAGACGTGAGCATACAACACACGTGATCAACAGGCTCCATCAGTCCATTTGGTTTGGGTGTCCTGCAGGTCAGTTACAAATACAGGACAAACTGCACAGTGGCTGGCGAGGACCCCGAGCCAAGGACGGGGACGCGCAGACTTTGGGATATGTTTGCTCAAGGAACAACCAGGAAAAAGTGTTTGCCCAGGTGTTTTTAGAGCCAAGTCATCTGCCCATCTGACTTGCCAACCCGGAGCCACAGTGAGCAGAGACTGGCGAAGGAGCTCCGGGGTTTCCATCTGGTCAGAGCAAACACCACAAATCACAGAGAGACCAGTTCATGCCAGAGCTCAAGACTCCCCCTCTGACCCACTGGAGGGGATGGAGAGAATGCGGGAAAAGTTGGGCTGGACTGGTCATTCTCACAAGACCCAGAACACCTGTATGAAATGGGCAGAGTCTTATTTGTCCGGGTGTTATGCCTGGCAGGGCCTGGGAAGTGTTTGAGGAAATCCACAGAAACCCAATATGTTTGTTGAGACAAGTTCTCATGTGACCCAGGTTGCCCCCCAAACAAACTCTTAATCAAGGATGACCTTGAACTTCTGATCTTTCTGCCTCCATCCATCTCCTGAGCACTAGCCTCCTTACCCAGTCTGAACAGATGCTGAGGATCAAACCTGGGTCTTCGAGCATGCTAAGTGAGCACCCTATGCGAAGCAAGCACCCTGCAGACAGCTACATTCTCAGCTGAGAAAATCCTTCAACTTTTATAAGACTATGTCATTGTTATTATAAAATCAGTTATGCAAAGAATTTATGAACATCATAATGATTTGCTGAGTAAAATTTCAATTTCTGCTGAATTTCCTAAGTCTCCAACCTGAAAAGGTGATAGCAACAAAGAGGTTTATCACAGGCCTAAGTGCAGTATTTCGTTTTTTCAGAGGAGTTTGGCCCTGAGAGAAAGAATGTTGCTTTACAAAGGAAGAACTGCTAAGGAAGAAGCGTCTACAAAGTATTTCGTTCAGCTTACAAATATTTCAGTTGTACTACTGGATACTCAGTTTCTTATGTCCTCCTCTAACTGTCTCTTCCTGGGAAGTGTTTCTGTCACCCATTCTACCCATATGCCACTCCTCAGGCAGCCACAGACGCATCCAATCGAGACCCGAGATGAATACAGCATCTTTGTGATTATCTCTGTCTCCCCAGAAAGGCTCAAGCTTTAAGTGATAAGACAAAGGCATAACACATCTGACTAGAAGAAGGGGTGAACAGACAGGCAGAGGGTGCATCAGACAACAGAGTAAGAAGGCCTGAGCCCCCCAGAGCAAGGTCCAGAGAGGGACCCGCCCGAACCATCAGTGCTTGGAGCATCTTCCCCTCCAGTATCCAGAGCAGCTGCCCTTCTTATCTCTTAGGCAGAGAAACATGTAAGTGGGAAGGGGGCGGGAAGGCTTGACAGAGGTGTTCCCTGCCAGAACAGCTAGCGCTTGACAAATGGGAAGGCCGAAAGTCAACAGAATTCCAAGTAGAGCAAGAAAATAGATGCTTTGTGGCCTGCCAAGGTTTCCCAACGCTGTCTATGCAATGCAATTGCTCTTTTGACAAAGTGTATCAGAAATCACAGGGGCTGACTTACAATGGGAAGTAAGGTTGAAGGAAGGAGCTCTCCTCCGCGCCCAGGGCTGACAGCTGCCAAGAGGGGTCCTCTCAGGCTAGCCGGGAGCAAAAGATGCGCAAGGCTTTCAGGAACCAGCACAGCGCCTCACCTTCATGTTTGCTTCGCTGTGACAAAATGCCCCACAGAACAGCTTGAGGAGGAAGGAAAGGCTGTTTGGCTCACAGCTAGAGGATGTGTCCATCATGGTGCGGGCGTCACAGTGCAGGCGTGAGGGGCAGCTGGTCGCACCGTGTCCACAGTCGCACAGCAGAGAGATGCATGCTGCCACGCAGCTCGTGTCCTCCTTCCCACAGGCCTTCCCACTGCAATTAACCTAATCTAGAAAATGGCACCCGGGACACCAGGCACTTCCAGGCCTGGAAGGCAGGGTCTGGGAAACCTCAGAGCAAAGCAATAAGGACGAGCAACCTAAGATGATCCCCAAAGTCACCCTTAGAATGCCACAGGCACACACACTCAGGTGGCCTCTTATGCGATGCCCGCACATACATGTACGACCACACATATGTGTATGAACACACAGGTAACACACATATGTGTATGGAAACACATACATGCTTAAAAAGAAAATTTCCACCTCCAAACATGTTCTGAGAGGGTGACCTTAGATCCTCTCAAATCAGCAATGTAATCTACTGCAGAGTGCTAAGCTCACAGAGCAAGTAGCCCAAAATCAAGAAGAATGTAGACCTGTGAGATCAAGGGATGCAGAGCCTGGTCCACTTGCAGAGGAGCAGAGGAGGAAGTGATTATCATACTATAACTAGAAAGGACAGCACAGCCAATCATGATAGGACGCACAGGCAGTGTGTCCCTTGATAGTCAGCTGCCCTCTAAACACTTACATTATTCCCATAGATCAGAGAAGCACTCCGCACTCAACCAAGAAGTCTCCCTGTGCAATAGAAGATACGGAATGCAGAGAAACACAACTGGCAAAACTATAAAATAGAAGCAGCTGTAGACAGCTCAGCATTAATCGGGGCATCTAACCCCTCCCCTATCTCAAGGCTCAGAGAACCCTGCAGAAGAAAGAACAGGAGGACGGGGAGATGTCAGACGGCAGCCTCTATTCTTATCAAGGCAGCCGTGCTCAAGAGCTCAATGCTATGGCGTCTCCTTCCACTGGACCTCCACTGGCCTCGGGACAGATTGCCGGGGAGCGGGGAGATCCCATGAGATACAACACCACCCTGCTGCTGGTGGGAGGGGGGAGAGTCTCAATGCTATGTGGTTTGCCCACTGGGGGCTATCAACACACTGGCAGGTGGACAGGTGGATCCCATATGCAGGGGGACAAGGGGAGGGGCTGGCTGGAGTGGAGAACTGGCAGGGAGAGACAGGAGTGGAGAAGGCAGCAGGAGGTGAAAACACATATAGTCACTGGTAATATAATCAAAATAAAATGTGCACTACAAGAAAAAGAAAAGCTCTCAAGGAGCCGTCATGAGTCAACAGCACCAACTTGGGTGCCCGCACTCATTCACCACATCCTGACAGTGCGTCCAGTGCAGACCAGCTGTGCCGCAGTTGGGAGTGCAAAACAAATAAATGGAAGACGCTTCTTCCCTCCGGTAACTGCTACCCCAGCAGAAGCACCAGCTGCCTGGGGAGACAGTGCACCATTGGAGTTGCCATTCCCTCCTAGGGAATGGTGGGGAGCAGCCATGGGGGATGAAGAACGAGGAGACAGCAGAAGACAGGGTGCGGCAGAGACAGGCAGGCACCAGGTTTGATGACCACACTTAGAAGCACACTAAAGCGGGAACTTCCTCTTTTTAATGCTTATTAACTCTGCTTGTACTTTGTGCTTCACTGTTTCCATTCAGTATCAAATTCTTGTGAAATTCTGTGATGCTTAGATTTATACGTATTACCAACAGTGATATGAGCTTCAACCACAGCGCACTGCGGCAGCAACTTTCATTGGAAGCAGGAAAGTCACCACAGCAGTGATCGAAAAGCAGCTACAGGATGTGCTGGCCTGTTGGTGGGAGTATGAAGGGGAAAGGAAGGAGGAAGCTGTGGAGTTCTTCAGTTCCAAGCACAGGTATTAGGGTTAAGGTGGCTTTAATGTGTGGGTGTCCTCTTGTGCACTGAGTAACCAGAGGTGAGCAGGCTTCAGGAGAAGGTGATCAGAGCCCCCACTCATAACTGTGGAATCACGCCTTTCTTTCCTCTGCCTGGTCAACTCGTGCTGCATCCCACACTGACACTGAGAAGAGACACAAGGACTGCCAGAGCCCAGCACCACCAGGGTCTGTGTCAAACTCTTGGGACCCTCACCAGCCTGTCAACTAGAACTGGTGCACTTCTTTTATGAAGTCTTTAATTCCAGACTGGGGAACAGTTCAATGGATAAAGAACTTACTGTGCAACTGGGCTGGAGAGGTGGCTCAGGGGTTAAGCCTCTGCCTTGCAGGCGGAAGGTCCTGAGTTCAGATCCCAGAACCCACGTCTAGACGCCAGGCAGAAGCAGGGGCGGCCTGCGCTTCTGGTCCTGGTAGGGCGGAGCCTGTGAATCCCGGGGCAGAAGGAGGTGGAGGCGTCCATGGTGGTTCGCGAATTCGTTGTGGTTCTACACATACACAGACACACACACAGAGAGACACACACACACACGCGCACATACACACGCACATGCACACAGTTGAATAAATAATAAAAAAAAAAGAACTTACTTTGCAACCAAGAGGATCTGAATTCAGATCCCCAGAACCCACATAAAACCAAGAGTAGTTGTGCCTGCCTATAGCCCAAGTGCTGCATGGGACACAGAGACAGGAAGATACCAGAGCTCACTGGCCAGTCTAGTTCAAACAGCCAGCTCCTAGCTCAGCAAGACTTGGTCTCAAACACGCGATGCTGAACAACAGAGAAAGGCATTCTATGCCAACCTCTGACCTCCCTGACCACACAGACGCAGGTACATGCACATGCAATGCACACGTGTACACACACAAGCATACATATATGTACACCCACAGACATAGCATGTGTACATATATGTATACACATACACATATATACACACACAGGTTTGTAAACACACGTACATACATAGCCCACATACCCTGCACACATCACCTGTGCCACAGCACACATACATATATGCATGCTTGTAATCCTGGTATGTGACCCATCCTTTTCTGGAGGAAATGTGAGTGAGGCTCAGGCACTTGCTTTAAAAAGAGAAGTTCTCTAGACACAAGTCTAACACCAGATGACACTCAGAGCGCTTTGGATCCAGCTATGGAGGCTGTGGAGACTCTGGCATTTGTAGTCCTGACTCTGGAGGGATGGTGTCCAGGGTGAGTGTGTTATCCTCGAAGTCTAGTTGGGAAGGGTTTAAACAGATAAAGCGCTGTGTGTCGAACACTGCCGGAGCAGAGAAGACCCATGAGCTGGTGTCTCCGGAGGCCTGGGGCACATGTGAAATCAAGTGGCTGTAGAAGCTCATTAATGCACCGTTGAGTCATTACACACAAGAGCAGATCTGAGATCAAGAAGACTCTCAGAGTGACAGCCTGGCAACAGGAAGTCATTAAGCAGTGTGCTGACTGTGCCCTGAGCCTATGCAGGGGGCTGTGAGTTGCCCATGAAACCAAAAGCTGCCCCTTCCTCCAGGGTTAGCGCTTGCTTGCATCTCACACATCCTCAGAACACAGGGCAGACCCTATGCCCTGCCTCTTTCTATGCTGAGAGCATCTGCAGTATTTCAGGTCCTCTAGTTAAAATGTGCAAGGGGAAAATGTGGGGCAGATCTCATTTCCACAGAATGAACAATTTCAAAGGAGCTCCATTTGTAAGCCCGTAGCAGAAACATCTCCATGCATGAGGTCCAAGGAGCATGCATGCATTTAAACAGAGAGCTTGATGCTCAGTTAGACACAACAAAGACTTTAACCACAACAGCGCCACCAAGATCTTTACTCTAAAGACAGAGGAACAGGTCAGGCCCAGCAGTGCCAAGGAGACTGAAAGTTTTACATCTTACTCTTGCAAGCAATGATGCTTCTTAGATTTCATCTTTATGCATATGAATGGACATAAGCTCAGATCAAACTTGAGGATCAAATCCAATTAGAGATAAACTCATGAACTGTAAGTATAAGTGTATCAAATCTATGAAAATGTTTCACGGAAAAAATGATACTTGATAATTGTTATTTCATTCATCCTCATTATTTAATCAACATTTTCTATTATTAATATGGTTAGGGAAAAAGGGTGAAGATGATATAATTGCTAGATATATGATTGACAGACAGATGCTGCAGATACATACATAGATAAGTAATAGATGAGATAGAATAGATAGATAGATAGATAGATAGATAGATAGATACATACATACATACATACATACATACATAGATACATAGATACATAGATACATAGGTAGATAGACAGATAGATAGACAGACAGACAGAAACTTTGAGGCTGAATCACAAACATGGTGTGGTATCTGACCATTCTAGAATCTGTGGCCATTGGGCCAGAGACTCAAGCAAGATGGATGCTGCCATGTGTGGGCGGAGCTTCCACTCAGGGAAGCTGGTGTTCTTCAGCCTTCGGGATTATGACTTGCAGCTTACAAATGACCTGCTCTTTTGTTGATGCTTACCACTTATTAATAACTGACCGCAAGTGCTAATCCCATCTCCCCGGCCCATGTAGCACCGGGCCCCTGAACCTGTGCAGTGGTACCCAGACTTCTGCAGCACCTGGACCCTTGCGGCAGTACCCAGACCCATGTGGCACTCGGCCCTGTGCCAATGAAACCCAACACCCACTGCATCAGCATCATCTCCTGCTGCTGAGGAAACTCATCACCCAGGGGACAGGGACATGTTCTCGGTCAACAGCTTCTGGTTACAGCCCATCAGCAGGAGAATTCACACCAACACCGGAGCTCAGGGAGTTGGCCACCATATCCACAGAAAGAGTCAGACAGGGCTACATTTCTAACCTGAGAGTCTGCCAATTCCAACCCATGCTCTCAATCAATCTCTCTCTCTCTCTCTCTCTCTCTCTTCCCTTCTCTCCTCCTTCTCTCTCCCCCTCATTCTCTTCTCTCTTCCCCTCCCTTTCTTTTCTTCCTCCCCCTCCTTCCTTCCTTGTCTCTCCTTCCCTCCCTTTTCTCTCTCTTTAATCCCACCTCCCTCCTCAGCGATCAGTCTCAAGGTGGGCTGGGCCTTACTCATCAATTAGATAATCTTCAGGTGTGCCCAGAATCTTGTCTTAACTAAATAACCCTCAGGAACACACCTGGAGACTCAAGTCTCCTTGCCTGTGGATCCCTACGTGGAAGAGCCACACTGCTGTCCGGGTCCAATACTCACGCAGAACTTGCCGTCACACTACAGTCTGTCCACCACACAGCAATCAGAGCTGAGCTGGGCATGACACAGGAGTTCTCTCCGTGCTGCTGCGAGACATCACTAGCACTCAAGCAACTTAAGGGAGAAAAGAGATTTTTTTTTTTGGCTTACAGCTCCAGAGGGGAGATTCCGTCCATTGGGGCAGCAGAGGCATGGCAGCCGGCTGGAGGTGGCATGCAGGTGGAGAGAGCTCACACAACAGACCACAAGAGCAGACTGCCCAGCAAGGAGGGCGGGGCTCACCGACCTCAAGGCCTGCCCCCTGTGACTGCCTTCCTCCAGCAAGGGTCCACCTCCCACACGTGCCATGACCTTCCCAAACATGAAGAGAGGACAGACAAAAGATAAAGAGGCGGGAGACTCCAGGTCAACCCTGCAACAAGGGAAGATCGGTTTGACTAGTTACTCGGTGTCAGTGAGAGCAGGAAGGTTGCTACAGGACTCACCTTCCCAGAAGCTCAGTCTTCTCAAGTGTATCGCTATCTCAGGAAGCTCAAAGACTGACTGCAGGTCCCGGTGGGCACAGGCCCAAGGACAGGTTGCTGGAGGCTTTCAGCCCCTCGTCCCCTTCTGTTTCCTGACCAGCCTAGATGCGCGTGGCCTCAGCTACACCGCAAACTCCTCCCCATGCTCTATGCTGCCCAGTCGTGATGAGCTAAAACCGTCCTTCCTTTAAGCCTTCGTGCCAGGTAATCCAGTCACAGCACTGAGAAAGCCGCAAATCGGCTGTCACATGCATGCAGGAAGCTGTGCTCACGAATAAACTAATCCGGCTTACGACAGGAAGGCTGAATCTTTATTATCAAATTTCCAAAAGCATTTTATCCAATGGAAAGCTACTAAATAAAAGATGAAACCCATCTAAGAAGAAACATTGTTCACACTCACACACACACACAAGCACACACACACACACATCAGCAAGGCTATTCATGTGTGAACATACATCATCAACAAGCTGACAGAAGCAGCATGGTTAGTTTACTGCAAACACCAGCGATGATCTTGGTGGCTGTAATGTCTCATGAGGCATTCACTTGCTGTCTTCTTCTATGTCTTCTATATCTGTGTATTTCTTAATATATTCCAAAAAATTCCTTAAAATAAATAACAAGTGAAAATAATTCATTAGAAAAAAAATACGTTAAGGAGAAAAGAACATTTGCAAATAGGCATCTCTTTTAGGATACATTCGCCTCCAAACAGATGGAATGCAAACTGTTAATTTGTTTGTTAGTTTTGTGCTTTGTCCTGGGCCATCAGAGCTATCAGCAGTGTCGGGGCAGCAGTGTTGGGTAGAGCCCTTGAAGCATTTTCTGCATAGGCAATAAACTCAGGAAGACACCTCCCTAGGTCAAACTCCTTTCCCTAGAGGGTGCTCACGGCGGACAATGTCCTTTCCGGACACCCAAGGAGGATCTGGAGCAGAGGAAACGATCCTTGGACAATTCAGAACCATTCTCAGATCCTGCTCGCTGCTTGCTCCGCCATGTGAAAGAAAGGAGAGCGGATTTTCTGTACTTTCTATTTCTGGCCTCCCTGCAGCTAAGGGTGGCGTCTGTAGCAGAGCTGGCCAAGAAGATGTGATGGAAGACTCTGGAAAGGGCTGACCTGTACAGAGCACGTGGAAACCCTCACAAAGGGTTACACAGACATACACACACACTTGTCATTCTAGCACCTGGGATGGAGACAGAGGTCAGCCTGGGTGAAGGGGCGGCTCTGGGCCAGGGAGAGACCCTGTCTCAGAAAAGGAGATGAAGAGCACCTGAGGAACAGCACCCGAAGTTGACATGTGGCTACACGTGCACATACCTGCACACATGCATGCACACGCATGTATGCACACACACGCACACATGCATGCACACGCACATGCACACATGCATGCACATGCATACACATACACACATGCACGCACACGCACGCATGCACACACACATGTTAGCGCCTGTGAGAGGGAGCACTTCAGGGAGCATGGCTCCATGTGGTTCTGAGCAAAGGGCCTCCCTACAGCCCTCCTACCACAGGGTCCCTGCTTACCCCTTCTCCTCCTTGCTGAACTTGCTCTTTACTATGATCTCCCTCACACTGTTCTCAGCAGCCTGGAGATATACAAAGCCTTGGGTTATATACAGCACTTTGCTGCTAGCGACAGTAAGATGACCCTGGGTGGAGTCAGATGAAACCCATTCGCCCCACATGCAACAGAGGCAAACGTGCCAGAGGCACGGAACTCAGGACGTGTTCAGCAAGGAATGGTTTGGTTGACTCGGAGGACCAACTTCAGGGTTGCTGAGGAGCCACCCGTTGAATTCTTAGCTGCCAAATATGCCATTATGTTGAATGACAAGGTGGGAAGTGTGAATAAGCTAAAGACCCATGACTGACGCTTCAACCACTACAACTTTGTGGGGCTTTTTGTGAATACGCGAACTTCAGCTGTCCCCGGTCCTGAGACATCCCTAATGCTACTAAAAGCTAGTTAGAAGACAGAAAGCCTGTAGCTGTATTTGACTATAACATGGTAAGCAGGCACTCCAGCTAATATTTATTTTTATTGTGTTATTATTTGTGTGTGTGTATAAGGGGGCATTTGAGTGTGTGTCCCTGTGGAGGTCCAAGGGTGACATCGGGAATCATTCTGCATCATTCTACCTCTTTATTGCTTTGCTCTGGGGTTTCCCAGGCTTTGCCTGCCAGAGTCTGAATTACAGATGCTGCCATATTAGTCTTAAAGTTTTTATATAGAATCTGGGGATCTGAACTCAGGTTCTTCTGTTTGTAAGCAAAGGTTTTAATCTCTGAGCCACCTTCTAGCCTCCAAGAAATATGTTTATAAATACCAATTCATATATTAAAAAGAAAGCTTACCTTTATTTTCTTCACTAAAATTCTGTTAGCAGTTTCCAGTTTTACAGCTTCATTCTAAATAGGAAATGGTTTTAAAAGCAAGATATTTGGTTAAGATTTTTTTTCTCAATTCATGAAATAAAAAGCTTTATGGGAATGGCACCATAAGGAATTCAATAATTCAAAGCATGTCATCTAAAGCACATGTGTAAAGGAGAATTAGAGGAAGCACAGAAGAGATGGAGCCTGGGACATGGGGGAAAACAGAGACAGGACAGGACTCCTCCAATTTCTCTTGCTGGAAAAAATACAAGAATGTAGAGGCACCAGTCAGGTGTGGTGATTCACACTACAGACCCAGAGCAAGGGAAAAGAGGATCCATTCAGTGCCAGCTTCAAACTCTGCTTAGTCCAAGACCAACCTGGATGATGTGAGACCCCTATCTCAAAAGAACAAAACGAAAACACCAATCAAATCTACCCTATCTTCTTGCACTCTGTGAATTCCACCCTTTGTATACTCAAAGTGAGGCTTTGGGGGAACCTTGAGTCAAGCACATCTACTGGCACCATTTGCCAGCCTCTCTGGGGAGGGTCAGCATGCTCAGCATGTCATAGGACACGTTCCCATCAAGGTATAGAATTTTTAAATGGAATGTTATTATTTAATATGCTATAACATTGTATATGTATCATTATACACACACACACACACACACACACACACACACACACACACACACACACACACACATATATATGTGATTTCCCCCCATGTCAGCTTTCTTATAGTGGTATCTCTGCAGATTGTCAGCACGCATAAGTAACAGAGAGACCAGTGGTGCTGACCAGGTGTGACATGGACCATGGTGTGAGAAAGAGTATCCAGGAAAATGTCACCAATGAGCAAAGAGGACCTGTTCTCCAGGCAGACAACAACCCAAGCAGGGTCAAAACAGCCAGGGAAGAGTGTGCTTCGCTAAGAACTAACCCCTCTCTCCCAGCTCACCACCTCCCCTTCTTACTCGAATTAAAATGGACCCACAGAAACACGCAAACGAGCAGTCAGAAGAGCTCACCAAACATGCCCTGTATACTACAGCTAGACGTCACAGCCACACTCACAAACTCCACATTAGACACTACAGTCATGTAAACTCACACTTTATAGTTAAATGCCACGGTAATGTTCACAAACTACAACTAGATATTAATCACAACTCTACAAACTCTACAGCTAGATGTCACATCCACAAACTACAGTTAGATGTCACAATCATGCAAACTCAGTCACACTCACAAACTGTGAGATGTCATGGTCATGTTCATACACTCTATAGCTAGATATCAGGTATACTCACTAACTCTACAAGGAGACGTCACACCCACAACTTGAGTTAGACATCACAGTCATGTGAACTCAAAGCTAGATGCCACAGCCACACTTGCAAATTCTACAAGTAGGGCTGGATAGATGGCTCAGGCGTTAAAGAGCTTGCCTCTCAAGCAAAAAGACCTGAGTTTGAATCCCAGATTCCATGCAAAACTGTTGGGTGGAAATCACAATGTTCTGTAATTCCAGCCCTGGAAGGCAGAGCTTGGAAAACCCCAGAGCAAAACGATAAGGAAGCAAATCAATCCAGAGTGGTTCTCAAAGTCACCCTTGGACCTCCACAGACATACAGATATAAATATAGACACACAAAGACAAACAAACACACAGAGACACACACACATACACATACACACACACACACACACACACACACACAGACAGACATACACTCACAGACACACACACAGACACACACAGGTGCAGCCTCTACAGCCAGGTGTCAATTCTGCCCCACAAATGCTACAACTAGACATCACATAGCCACGTTCCTCCAGTTCTGCACAATCTAAATGTTCTGGCTACTAACAGAACTCAGGATTTCTCCACAGCATGATATTATTTTGTTTGGACTATTACACTTTTCAAATTAAAATAAATTTGTGGCCAAGTTTTACTACATTTTACCCTACTGCAGAATCAAATTATTTCATGAACTTGCCTAAGTTTTTGAGTGGAAAAAGTAGGTATTTCATTTGATAAGTTACATACCTCTATGCTCTTAATCCCACTTTCCATGATTTCTGAGACTTTAGAATGTACTAGAGAAGTTTTTACATATTTCTGGAGAGCCTGGAGCTCATCCAATTTTCCAAGTATTTCACACCTCTTCTTTTCCACCTTCTCCGTGAGTGTGAGCCGCTCTTCATCTCCAAGGTCTCTTTTAGATGATTCTGGAAATGTTTTTGAAAACGAACTGTCACTGTGCTTAATGTCAACTCTTAGTAGTAATGGTACTATAACCTAGCTCAAACTCTGATCATGCCATTTAAAAATTTTTTACCAGAAGTGGATTTTTTTTCCTTTAATTCATTCACATTGTCAGTAAGTGCTTAGTGGGTGCCTAGTTTTCAAGCACTGGGCTATGTGGGACAGCTCGATGGTCAACACTGACCACAGTGTTTGCCGTCTCCATGACCAGCAAGACATTACAAAAAGGTGCCGGTGACGAGGAGGAGGAAAAGGCAGAGGAGGAGGAGGAGGAGGAGGAGAGCTGGGGAGATAAAGGGGAGGCAGCTCAAGAAGAGTTGCCAAGCACACACCAAACAGGAGGGGAACAGGTGGGGGTGGGGGAGGGTGGATGGAGTGGTGGGGTGGGTGGATACACAATGTGGGGAGGGATTAAGATTCCAGAGGGAATATTAGATAGGAAGGAAAGACCTGGAAGGGACTTGCCTGATTGCTCCTTAGCAGATTCCAGCAACTCCTGTTCCTTCTCCAATTCGTTTCTGAGTCTACAGAAAGACAAACAGTAGAGCCGCTCACACCCTGCGCTGCCTCTCGTGCCACAAGTCTGCTAATCCACTAACAGGCGAGCACACAGCTCCTGCTTCTTCACACAAAAGGGCACCGTGTGACCACACACGGCCAATCCCCCAGGCCTTGGGGAGGGTGGGGACTCAAGGGCACCCTGATGAGAGAGACCTCTGGACCGGATCAGAAGGCAGGATGGGGTTCCTGTCTTCTGGATTGACCGATGGGACACTTTGTTTTTGAGGACACATTAGTTGTTTCATACTTTCTTCAATTTTTACTTTAATCCTTGCAAGTAACGTTCTATTCAATGATGATCTGACCCTGGGCAAGCGTTCAGACTGGTGACAGAATCTTCTATGTCAGAAGAACTCTCTGGGCCCTCGGCCTTCCCTCTCATCAGTGTGTCCTACCCCAGAGCCCTGAAATGGGCACAGTACCTTTGTCTCATGTGAGTGACTTACTTATGGAAGGGCAGGTGGGGGACTGGCATCTGGTGATGGCGCGCTTCACACCCCGCAGTGGAGCACAGCCTGAAGAATCGCCCAATTCTAGCTGGAGCCCAGCTGGGGCCTCACCTGTCATTGCGCTCCAGGGCCTCCTTGGTGGCCTGCTCGGCCCTCCGCAGCTCCTCCCTGGCCTGGTCAGCAGTCCCGATGTGCACAGGGCTCTTGGCCATACCCTTGACCTCAGACAGCAGAGTCTGTCAGGAGGAGAGGAAGTCACATGGGGCGTAGACAGGCTGGGGCGTGTGGAGGGACATTCTTGGATGATTATTGCCCTAGGGTCAAGGTGTCCTAGGTTAGAGTGTGGGCTCTGGATAAAAATGTCTAAAGTTTATCTGGGTAAAATAGCTCTTGCAGTATTTTAAGGTTTTGTTTTCCTAAAGAAGCATAAAGATGGCTGGGGAGCTTCATGGTACTTTGTGTGTAAAGGGCAGATGCTCTAAATAAAGACTCCAGGTAGATCACTATCACTCCACAATTATTTCTTCCAAATTAGAAACACCCTGATCTCAGTCATGAAGTCACAGTTCTTAGGTGGAATAGTAAAGGGGTCCACCTCTTCAGCTGACTGCTGTCAGGACCAGACAGATTCAGAGCCTGACACCTGCCACTCTTTCTTTCTGATATTTGATCGAGATAAAAATCTCCATCTCCCACTTTGCTACACAGCAAGGAGCCGGTGCAGCTGCACCTGGATGCTCTGCTTGGTGCAGGAGGTGGGAGCTTGTCTTCGCGAAGCTGGAGTGGGCTCAGCACACAGGCTGTAACGCAGCCAGCACGCAGTCATGCACTCGAAGCAGCTAAAACTGACTTTGTATGAAGTGATTTCTGTCATGCATGAAGATACTACTTTGTCTAATTCACATGAGCAAATTTGTAAAATTTACTGAACCCAGGATGCTAAAGCCACAGCTGAGCTTCTGGGAGCTTCTCTAACAGAACATTATTTCTGATGTGCATTTGGTCCCTAGAACAGAGCAACTGGACACACGACCCCTCAGGAGCAGCTGAAAGGCTGGAACCATGGCAGCCTGAGCCTGTGGCCGTGATGCCTGGATCCCCATGCTGCCCTTGGGGTTCCCAGGCTGCCCCCTGGAGTTCCCACACTGCCCCTGGGGCTCACACTGCCCTGGGGTCCCTTCAGGGGGCAGCCGGGTTCTCTGACAGTCACTGGCAATGCATCAGACCATTAATCTCCCCAGGGTTCTCAGGTACCAACTGATCATTAGCCTGCTGTGACTCTCACCCCAATAAAAAGCTTCCTAGTCTGCATGATAGGAACAAATGGGGCTCCCAGGTTTCAGAATGGGTCCTACCACTTGTGGTAGATGGAGAACTGGGGAGATGGCCCAGTGATTCATTCAAGCCTTTGCCTTGCAAGTAAAGGGACCTGAGTTCAAATCCTCAGATCCCACACAAAAGTGTCAGGCAGATATGTTGGCCTGCCTGTAGTTCTAGCCCGGGGAGACTGAGCCTGCTCCTAGAGCAAGCTGGCTAACCAGACTAGCCTAAATGGCACATACTTGGCTTAATGAGAGGCCCAGGTTCGAAGCAATATGGTGAAAGATGGAGGATGATTCCCTATATCACTGCTGGGTGTCCACAGACACACACATTCAAGTGCACCTGTGCACACATACCCACACATGCACACGCACCTACATCCAACAAGCCACACATACACACCCACCACATCCAACAAAGCAACACACACACACACAAAGAGATAAAAAGAAAGATGGAGCTGCACACACAGCCTGTGTCTGTGCATCTCCTGGGTGGCTCTTACCTCATACTGTGCATGGGGCTGGGTGTCCAGAAGATGAGTCATGTAGCATTCATAGTGCTCCTGTGCACAGAACAGAGTATCAGAAATGTGCTAGGTGCTGCTGAAACTCAGGGATGTGTGTGTGTGTGTGTGTGTGTGTGTGTGTGTGTGTGTGTGTATGTGTGTGTGCTCGCATGCATGTGTGTGTTTGGTGCTGTGACTGCACACATGTGTGAGTGTGTGTATGGTACTATGACTGCACACATGTGTGTATGTGTAGTGCTATGTCTGAACATGTGTGTGGTGTTGTGACTATGCACGTGTATGCTTATGGAGGTATGCTGTGACTACACATGTGTGTGCATGGTTCTGTGACTACACACATATGTGTGCATATGGAGGTATGTGTTGTGACTGTACACACATGTGTGTGGTACTGTGACTGCATGCACACATGTGCATGAGGTAGATGACATGACTGCATACACATGTGTGGCACTATAAATGTACACATGTGTACATGTGTGTGGTACTGTGACTGCACACACGTGTACACACGGTGGTGTGTTTTGACTGCACACATGTGTGTGCACGTGGCGGTGTGCTGTGACTGCACACATGTGTGTGATTGGACACACACATGTACATGTGTCTGTCAGGTGTCTTGCTCCATTGTTCTCCACCTTATTTTTGTTTTCTAAGACTGAATCTTTCACTGAAGCTGAAGCTCACTGACAACTAGTCTGAGTGGTCAGGCAACAAGCTCCGAGCATCCCATCTCCTTTCCCCCAGCACAGGGGTCACAACCAGACTCCACCACAGCCAACTTTTTACACGGTTGCTGCAGCTCTGAACTCTGAACAGCAAGTGCTTTACCCACTGAGACATCTCTTCAGCCCTAGGGATCAGCTTTACATGTACAAGTCCTGTAGGGGTTAAGGAGATCAGATGTAATCATTCCAGAACTGTGAGTATAACATGATCCTGCTGGCCTGAGTTACGCACATGTGTACAATACTACATACACATGCACATGGGCACACACCATATGCATGCTACATACACTTGTGCACACACACATATGCACATACCATACACATACCACGTGTGCACACACACACCATCAATGAAATGGAAGAGCCCCGAAGCTCATTAAACCATTGGCTCAAGATGTTGTCACAAAATGCCAACAAATCACCCAACAAATCATTACCCACCATGTGGCAGCTGTGTAACCTGCGTAAGGTGAGCATGCTTGTGGGAAGGGCATCTGACGAGTGGGCCACCACCTTGCCATCCTCACGCTTCCCTGTTCTTGGGGTTACTGGAGTACAGTCAGGGAGCTAAGTAGCTGAGCTTCAACTGGTTTCCACATGACAGTGTCTGCACAGGGTACCAGCACAAACCAAAGCACGAATGCTTACATACGAAAATGACAGTGCTATGTACATAGCAAGGAGGCTTTGGTGGGAATCCACAGGCCCTTAATCCACTGGTTCCCATGTACCTGCCAGTGACGTGGTCCTCTGTGGAATCAGCAGTGAGACACGTGACGGAACTAATTCCCATGAACCCTTATCTCAGTAATCACTATGCAGAGAATGCGTTGAGTCTGCTACCTTAATTTCCTTTAGGAGGTCACCGAATATCAAAGAGCTGTTGCAAATGTCCTCGAAGATGTTCTCGAAGATTGGCAGGTTGTTGAAGTGCTGAGGGGTACACGTGCATATCTTCTGCAGTTCCTGGAGGAAGGACAGAGTTAGCCCATCTGGGGGTGTGTCCATCATCTCCATCTGAGGAACATGGAAGCCACATCCCATCCTGAGCCTGTGGCATGCTTAGCAAATGAGGGTAACTCCAATTCCCATCTACCAGTTGCAAGAGCCTGGTCATCAGAAATGTTTGCTTTGGTCTGTTTTTCCTGTCCACTGCCATGCTTCCTGCACTCCGAGGTTCACTCTCCTCTGCCTCCAGAAAGTCCTTCTCTTTCCACTAATGCCCTCAGTGCAAACCCAGGGTGCTTGCCCTCCCTCCATCGCATGCATCCATGCCTGCAGAGTGCTTCATGGTCAGCGAGTCACCCCCTTCCCCAGCCACACAGACACCTGGCAGTGCCATGTGCACACTGCATCCTCAGCAGCACATCCCATGCTTACAGATCAGCAGCATCTGCCATACCTCCCTTCCCACTTTCATCCCTCAGGCTGTTCCGTGGAGGGCTGAGGCAAGTGTGCTTCTCCCCAGCCTTGCATGCCATAAACTGTGTCCATCTCCAACTGTGTGCCAAGCATCCTTTCTTCCATGTCACCCCTGCTAATATCTCCTAATGGCCATTTTAGATATGATGGACATCCCAGGTTTGTGATGTCCTGTCTGGGCATGTCAGCCCACAAGGGCCTTTGCACCCTGGCCCTGCATTGATCATCCTGCATTCATCTCTCATACCTGGCTCAGCTTCTTCTCGTGGCTCACAGCTACCTTGCTGCCTGTGAAATCCTGCGTACGGAGGTCTTGCTTTTCCAAGACTTCTTTTTGGAAACTCATGAACTTCTTGTAACTGTCGACTTTTGTTATGCCAGCTAAGTAGGAACTGATGTAGCGATATACGTCCTTGCCAGGGGGTAATCGGGCACACTGGCGGCTGGATGTCACCCTTGGGTACTTGAGCACCTTCACATCAGGCAGGCTGAGTTCCTCTTTCCTGCGTCTTTCTAAAGCACCCACATGCTTCAGTCTTTCCTCCTCCTCCTCCTCCTCCTCCTCATCTTCCAAGAGGACCGTCTTTAGGCTAGTACCCTCTTTGACAATACGGGGTACGATCATCTTTGGGTTCAGATACCTGAACAGCTTTGAGTTCTCATCTTCATCATTGGGAGTCAAAGCTGTGTTGAGGGTGAAGTGAACCCAAGCATCTTTCATCTTGGCCGTCTGGCTGCAAAGCATCTTTCGAGCTCTGAACTCGGGGCTTGGGGAGATGATTTCCTGCATTGACCTGTAGGCATTTTTCCAGTAACGGGGGATGATCACGGGAGGCTTGTAGAGCTTGTTGGAGTTCAGGTGTCCTGAAGTGTACAAGTAGACATCCTCTTTGTGGTCCCTTTGGAATCTGTCCAGGAGCTGCTGCAGATTGCACAGTGTTGGGACTTCAGGGTTCTCGCAGCATTTCTGCTTCAAGTAAGCTGCTCGGGAAGGAAAACCCAGCTGTGAGGCCCTTCCCACTCCAGCAAGAAAGCAGCTCTGTATATCATGCTAGGCTGCCATATTCCTCCTGCAAAACGGGACTTGAGAGAAGGAAAGGGAAACAGCCCCACCCTCACAAGTCGAAAACCCCTACTCCCACCCACGGCGTGACGCAGATGAGGGTCACGCAGATGTGTCTGAGGTACGCTTCCAGTCAGAGGTTCGCAATCCTGCGAGATGGCTGGCAACCCTATAAGAGGGCTTGCAACCCTGCAAGATAGCTTGTAACCCTGAAGGGTGTTCATAATCCTGCAGGACAGCTCACAACCTTGCAAGATGGCTCGCAACCTTGCAGGATGACGTGTGACTTTGGAGGACAGTTTGTAATCCTGCAGGACAGCTTGCAAGCCTGCAAGATGACTTGAAACCTTGCAAGATGGCTCATGGCCCTGCAGGATGGCTGGCTCTCAACCTTCCCTGCAAGATGATTTGAAACCCTGCGAGGTCATGCAGGAAGGAGGAGTATTGCAACCATCTGGCATTTTGCAAAATGTTAACAAAGGTTCTCATTGAAGGAAAGCTTCAACTTTGACTGACAGTTCTCAATGGTCTTATAAAAAGACAGATATTGTCTTTAAAATGAACTTCACATGATACTCCAGGGAAAACCTGCAGGGGAGGCTGGTTGGAATTTGAATTGAAGTGTCAGGATCTGCAGACCAAGCCCTGATGTCTGATGTGTCCCTCAGCCTGACCTCTCCTGTCCTCATGGAACTAAATCTGTGGGTATTTATAGAATGCCGACTTCTCACATGCCACAGGGGAGAGTGCCACCTGAGAACATGTCCCGTCACACCCTGCCCTGAGGGCCAGTCAGGTCCTGAATGTGTGAGTGGAGACCTATCACCCATGTCTCCGAGTCTGGTCTCCTTCCCCTGAAGACAAGGCTAATCGTACTACAAGGTGAGTAGTCTACCATCTGGACTAGTGCACAGAGGTCTCCTGAGTAAGACTCGTGAACACCAGCAGGATCTCATGCTAAAGGTGGATATTTTATCAGGTGCTAATAAACAAACAGACTGTTGCGAGTCCTTCATCTCTGCACCATCACAGAACAGTCTTGGAAAACCCAGTTCACCAGCACTGGCCTAAACAAAACAGACCCTTGGAAGTGATGTGCTGAGCAAAGAAGCACCGGTGGGACTCATTAAATGCTTCCAACAGTTTCAGCATTTAACATGGTTTGGTTTTTCTCACGAGATGTTCACTTTTCCCCCAGATGGAAAACACTCTCTAATGCCAACATCCCAACAGGCTGGACTGCTTCCGCCCACCAGCTTCCCTCTGTCCCGATGTCATCTGTGTCAGCACTGTTCTCATGAATGTGGTTCAGGGAAGCTTGCATTGCAAGAGGAGAGAAGATACTAGGGATGTGGTGGTCAGAGAGTTCTGGGTTCTGTGTGCCATGGTCGTTCAGGCCGTTGCGTTAAAGCGGGCGGCATGGTGCGGAAAGTCCCATGAAGCCCAGTGTGGGCATAGATGCCTCTGTGCTTCTGCTGCACCTCTTGTCTCAAGGGCTGTGCATACACATACATGTCACATGCTTCCACACTGACACTAATCCACAACACACACACACACATACATGCCACACAGATGTAATGGAACACATATATACACATAGTATACATGCAGACACACCATCCACATTTACATGCCGTTCAGATGCACATCCCCTCACACACATATACAATATACATTGTATACACATACTAGATACCCAACACACCAAACACTGCACACACAACATATATCAATACAAACACATAACATACACTACACACATCACACTATATACCACACATCTCATACACCACATCATATATTACATACACACACATATACCTACATTCCATAGCACACACACCATAAACACATCATAACACACACAATAACACACAATATTATGATATGAATTCATATCATAACATTCATACATGTCATACTTGTTCACACAAACACACACACTATGACACACATTTAACACATACACATATCACAGCACACACACACACACACACACACACACACACACACAAGAAAGAGTGCCAGTGCTTCTGAGGGGCCACATACTTCCAAGTCCAATACAAACCCCCAGTAATCCTGGGGCTGACTTGCAACTGTCAGAAAGATTTTCACTCAAAGCCAGTTCTGAGAGCTGGGCTTTCCAGGCTATGGAAGGAATACTTAACACCAAGACAAACACCCAAGGGCCACTTACACTCAGGCTCCAGATCCTTCTCCATTGCCTCTTGCCACTGGCTGCTGGCTGGGGCTGCAGTTGCCATGGAAACAGTAAACATTCCCAGCCCTTCCCCCAGGGTGCCCAGGCCCAGCGCAGCAGTGTAGGCTCCCCACACTAGCCCTGCCTGTCCTTGAGTGTCTAGAGGTAGCATTGGGTGTTTGCTCACTTGATTTACTTTTCAAGACTAAGTATTGTGATTTGAAAGAACAGTACAGACTCTCTTACTCTCTAATTGGTAACTGGTCCATAGGTGTCTCTTGTAGCTACTGTGATGGTGCAGTGAACAGCCCCTCCAACCACCCGCTGGTACAACACAGAGCACAACAGTCCATGACTATTTGGGCCAGTAACTGAGATCGAAGGCCAGTCAGAAGGGAGAGGCATGGAATGCTGACTGACTACAAGGTGCTTGGTCTCAGGCTTGCCCACGAGCCAAGGAGGGAGAAGCAGGAGGAGGGAGTGTTACTGTACACATCCCTTTTTCCAGCCTGAAAGTTGGTGTGGATGGAGTGATGCGCTTAATAACTTTGAACCCACCCTCTTTCCTCCCTGTATCACCAGGCTATGGGAATGTGAGAGGGTGCTAGTGGAGATGCGGACGTGCCCTGCTTTCCTTTGCCTCGTGTCCCCTGATGCTCATCACCTCGCGCTGGGGCACTCAACTGTTCAGTAGCTCCATAGATGGGTGGCTTCAGCGGAACCTGTGTTTTCTCCCTGATGCCCACAGTAGGGAGGCATCTAACCACCATGGGACATGCCAATGTAAAGGTTACCCAAGTCATGGAAGGGCATGCAAGTTTGGGCGCGGGAGATGATTACATTGTGCCTTCGGTCTGCACTGAAATGTACTGGTGAGTTTCAGTTGCCAATGTGATAAGGTAAGGTGGTCTCTGAGCAGACCTATGAGAATTATTTAGTTAAGGCCGGACTTTGGGCAAACGAGCGATTGACTTAAGTACATAACTAATGTGGGAAGGCCCAACCTGTCGTGGGTGGGACCATTCCTTGGCATAGGCTTGAGAGAAACAGAGCTAGTTGGCAAGCACACACACAGCATTGGTTGTTGCCCATTCTCGCTCCTGCTGGAGTGACCTGTGCCATGATGAATGGTAACCTGCAGTTCTGAGCCAATAAAATCCCTCATTCTAAGTTATTGGGTCAGGTATTTATTACAACAAAATATGAAATTAAGACAAAATGGAATCAAGCAACCTAGACTTTTACTGCTGAGGTGTTGGGAATTTAGCAAACAACTGCCTTTCATGATTCCATTGAATCATACAGTACACATGGAACAGGTGACCAGAGACATCTCCACTCTCTTTGTCCTGCTCCTCCTCTTGCTCCTCCTCCTCCTCCTCAGTTAGAAAAGTCAGGGGTTATTTCGCCCAGGCAGTGAGGTGGGTGGAATTCGAGTAAGCTGCTGTCCTCTGGCCCAGCTGGTCACTCACACATCCAGCTCAGGACATGCTGAAGAGAATCTGGCTCACTCCATAGTGAATGTGGTGTCGATCAGAAAGTTACTTGTTTGGGGCTGGACTTCTTCCAAATCATCCCATGTTGGCAAGCAGTTAACGTTTCCACCACTAAGTGCTGGGAATCAGAAAGTCAAGGGTCCTGCAAGGGTCAGGCCTTAAAGTAACGATAACAAAAACACCCTTTCTCTTCTCTGGCTTTCTATTGCACACAGCTGTCCCGTGTCCACTAAAGGTGACACGGAAACACATCTGAAGTAGGGGACTGAAGCACCCACAAGGAGACCCCAGGACTCCCTGTTATCTATACCATCTGGGAACAGGGCTGTCTGTGGGGAGATCCGCTAAGAATGTCTAAGGGGCTCTGTTTACCTGAAGTCAGTTGCTCAGTCATAGGGTTGAAGCAACTCCATGCAGATTCTGCAGTGTGGTTGCTGAGGGTCGCTCAGCCTGCAGCCCTCATGGGAGGCCCATATGATATCTGATAGTGGAGCCTGAGTACAGGCTGCTGCTACTTTTCAGCGGCTGGAATGTGCTGTGCACAGAGACTAGAATGTGCTGTGCACAGAGACGTCCAACAACTTGTCTTTTTTCCATGGCCGGAACTCAGGTCCTCATCCTGCTCAGCCAGGCTCCACGGCTGAGCCACACCTTAGATTCTACAGCTTTGTAAGTATCTTTCTGTGCCCTAGAACCCCTCACAAAGTACACAGGTAGGGAATTTCACAGCCAGCCCCCCTGCGCTGGCAGGACAAGAATGAAGGGTGTTAGCAGGAATCAGTTGCTCCTCCTCGTTCTTTTGAGCCTGGATCGCTAATGAAACCAGAGTGTGCTGTGGGGTGGCTGGGCGGGGCGGCTTGGTCTGGGATTCTCGGTCTGTGCCTTCTGAGGATGGGAACCCAGATGGTCGCCACGCCTGCCAGGTATTTTTACTTGGGATAGGGATCCAAAGTCCAGTCCTTTTGCTTGTGTGGCAGCTCCCCTGTCTGATTCCCTTCCTTCTTTCCTTCTCTCCTTCCTTCCTTCCCCGATTATGCAACATGATTTCTGAAAAGTCAAATGATCTTTTTTGAAACATTTTTCTGAACTGGCATCACCATTTATTTGGTATTTCTGTTTTGGACTTTTAGTGGGTGGGTGGGGTACACACAATTTAAAGCAATGTTTCTGCTTTTCTCTCTCTAAAAGACGGGAACCTTGGAGGGGTACTGCACAGGATCCCACAGGAAGTTGCGCAGTTCTGGTGCTGAAAAGGAAATGTGAGAGCCAGTGCTTCCCTCAAGTTGGAGGCGCTCAGGGAGGGGGGACCCAGAAGATGAGGGTTACAGCTACCTGTGGAGCTCACCTCATGTTCATGTTCCTCCTGTGTAAGTGCAGCACATGCCCACTCCATGCACACATCCATGCCCACCACACCCACTTTGCTCCAAATACAGATCAATACAATGAAGGTTCTCAAACCTGCCACCTGGATACTAAAATTGACATTTGGGGTTCTACATGCTCTCTCTCTCTCTCTCTCTCTCTCTCTCCACCTCTGGCCAAAGCGCCAGTGTTCCAGGCTGAGGTGGTGCTCTGGGCGAAGGCCTGGGGACATTGGAAGAACTTCTTATGAGATGCCAGCTCTCCTTCCCACAAATGAGAGAAAACAATAAGCTGGAGAGACATCTTTTAAAAACTTTGTATTCAATTATTCACACCAAAGGATATCCAGTGAAATTATGAACATTTCTAAATATATCTCATGTATCGTACATATGTATACTTCGAATGTATAATTACATATCGACAGAGATTTCTTGTGGATTTCTGGATGTAAATAAAACAAGGATTCTGTGATACAATACCCATCTATGAATGTCCACTGTTGAACTGTGAATTTATTTACACCTGGCCTGGGTTATAATAAATGATTACCATACTACTGTACAAACATAACAGGAAAGGTTTTAAATACAAAGACTGCAAATGAATACATGAAAAATTACACACATGTACAATATTTATAATTTATAAATGCAAAGTTAAGACCTCTTGAACTTATTGCACTTGCGCATTTTACAAAGAGTTTTTATGTCTTACATATAAAATCATTTTCTGGAATTTACTAACTCATCGCTATATTAAAGTTGGATGTTAACTTGAAATTCTTTCTTTCCCCTCCAAAACAGAGCCCATTAAGGCTTTGGCTACAGATGCATTGCTGCAGGTCATGTAGATGACCCGGGGGGTACTCCAGCAGGTCTTGGCCAGCAAGGCGACTGTCAGGGGTGACTGCTAGACACCTTGGCTAGGTGTGGACGTAGGTTCTCTTCTGCCCACATGCCCAGGCAGTTGCCTCTTCTCAGAAAGAATCAAGACCCTGCATTTGTAACAAAGTCTCAAGTGTTTCACAGTGTTTTGGGCAAGCACATGATTTTAAATAGGGGAAGTGTATGGAAAAACCTACTGTACTTTCAGTCCGCACAGTAAATGACTACATAGTGTATACATCACACAACTTACCACGTGGAAAACAATATCCCCGGATGCCACTTAGATCACTACAATACATACAGCATAGGACTGAGTTTCAGGGTGACTAAATCAAGAACAAAGGCGGCAATGTGCCATTTTAGTATTTTAGGTGGTTCAGAGGAGTCAATCATGGTGTTTAATTTACACAAGGAATAAAAATATTGATGTGTAAACACACGGAAGGAGTTGTAAGACTTGCCCTCCCCACCCCCGCCAAGGCTGACTCTGAGTACGTCTGTTCCCCCCACCCCATCATGGCGCTTGGGTGGTCCCAAAGCGAGATTCAGGTCTGCAGCTTTGCTCACTACTGTGCTGTTGCTTCAGGCTGTGTGTGGCCGAAATGCCACTCCGTGGGACAGGCGGGAAAGAAATGTCAGGCTGGGAGGGGCCTTTTGGATTTTACATACTTTTCTTATAAGACATAGTGATCTTTCTGTTTATAACAAGCATGCCTTTAGTCTCTCTCCCTTCTGTCCATACTTTTACAAAACACCACACAACATGCTTCTGAGACTTTAGAGAAACTAGACAGCTTTTTTTTTTTGAGAGAAAAGGTGCCTCTAATTTTAAAATTTGTAGAAGTACTGAAGAAGTCAATGAGACGAGTATTGGCATAAACACTTGCATGTAACAATGTAATAGCAACCATGGGGGGGCTGGTCAGAGCAGACCACCAGATGCCACTGAGGTGCCTGACAGCACACAGGGGAAGTGGTGGGAATGCATGAAGACAAAAGCAGCATCCATGAGTGGGCTGCACCCGAAGGACCACCTCAGAGTAGAAGATCCCAGAGACAGAGTCTGAGCAACCCATAGGCTTCGGCCCCCTGGGCAGATAGATGTCTGTGAAACCAAATGAACCAGGTGGACAGACGAAGTGGAGGTCGCTCACTGATGCCCCATCTTACTGAGCTGAGATGACCCTAACAGGGATCCCCTTTCAACGCTTTCCTTTCCTCGGGGTCAGACAAGTGACAAGGAAGCAGAGCAAGGAAGTTCATTTTCAGTCTCTGAAATAAAGGCACGGGCCAAGGCATGATGGACAGCCCAGTCCTGGTAGATTAAAGCTCAAACCTTAATTCTGAGTGAAGAGACTTAGAAACACATGACCCAAATCAAACCTCTTCAAAAGCCCAGTTGCTGCAGGCTTGTGCATTGTACAAATATATTGGTGACACAAGCACGCCAATAAAGTGGAGTTTGCAAGATCACAAAATAAAAAATGCTGAAACATGCTAAGAGGAGGAAGCCTACACTGAAGAGATGATTTTAGATTGGTCCTGCTGCTGTGGGGGTCATACGGCGCCAAGAGAGGAGGAGTGGACTGAGCTTCCTGTGTGTCTCAGACATAACAGAGGTGGGAAGGGCTTTTTCACACGCTGACCTGTAAGTTTTCCCATTTGATTCAGTTAACTGCTAACTGATAACCAGTTCATACTCACAAATTTTTATGAGTTTTCTCATGTTGGTGTTGGCATGCATTTATACTTCCGAAGGTACCTCTAGTTAAAAATAAAAATGCATTTAGAATCCAGAAAGATAACAAAACAACTGTATATGACCCTGAAAGTTGTGTATTGCAAATGGGCATAAACTGTATCGCTTCTGCTACTGAACACTACTTAAACTCATTGTTAGTCATCTTTAATCTGATTCGTGGAAGCTTTTGGTGACAATGTGCCTACCTGGCTGCCAGCAACATTTGGAGAAAAGGTCTAAGGACCAGATGAGATACAGGTTTCAAAAATTTGTCGGTTCCACATATTTGCAAAATATAAAAATTCTCCTGACTGTGTGTTCCACAGCAAACTTAAAAATCCTCCTGACAGTATGCTCCATGGCAAAGTGTTGACACTACTGTCCTGCTCCCTTTATTCTGGCAGGTCTCTGCTCCCTGATTAAATGTGGCATATGGTTCCACTTGTATGCGCTTTGTCCACATGGAAGCCATGGTGACTCTTACAAGAAACTGCCATCCCATAAATCTGTCACACAGCTTTGGGAAGCTGCTCAGAAAGGTCACATAACACAATACTCTTGACTATGTCAGATTAAGAGAAATTACTGTAATACTCTCATCACAACAGCAACCTTGAAATGCAAAAGTGCTCACAAGAGTCCCTTGCCAGAGTCCTTTGCAATATCTAGGCGCAGAATTCAGGTACTTCTGAAAAATCCTTTCCATTAAGCAACTAATTTTACAAATTAGTTGTTCAATCAACTGGGCTCACATTGGTTTTGGAAGCACTACCTCGACACACCTGCATGAGCACTGTACCCACATAGAAGTGACACTGCCACTCAGGCCCTTGTAAATGACACACTTTCTAATATGGCATGCTGCTGCTTCTAAACATAGGGTGGTTTTTATTTGAATTACATTTGCCTCTTCCTCCCTCTCTGCCTGTCCCCTGTATCATATGTACATGTGTCTGCATGTGTATGAGTGTGCACCAAATGTGTATCAGTGTTTCTGCATACGTCACATACACATGTAAACATACGTGTGTTCAGATCTGGGCAGTACATCTGTCTTTTGTCACTGTATCCATGACACATACATGTGTGTGTTCAGGTCTGGGCAGTGGCATGTCTCTTTAGTTACTGTGCAGCAGTTATAGCAGCAGGCAGATCTCCAGGGAAGAGAATTACGTGCAAACCTGTAGAAACTGAACACACAGTGTTAAAACAAGGCCTATGTTTAGCCAACTCTACTACAGCATACATCGTGTAGCGGAAACTACTTCTGCATGCTCACATGAGCAACAATGAATGCAGTGTGGAGCGTGAAGAAGTGCATGCAGAAGATTCATTGAAAGCACATTCAATGACCCAGAATAGATTAGCGAGTGAGCTTCTTGTTTGGTTCGGTCTGTCGCTTCAAGACTATTTGCTGAGGTCAGACCAAAGCAAAGGTTCAGATGTCTGTGCCACTGTGTTGGAACCCCTCATGGCATGAACCTAATGACGTCTTTAGGCCTCGGCAGCAGGCCCGAGGGCTCTGGGTGACTTTTCTAGCACTGACTGGGGTACGGTCTGCAGACAGTCACACAAGATAACTGCCATACCACAGACACTATCTAGATTTAACCTGTGAGATGGGCAGCAACGAGGAATGGTTGGGAGGGCTGTGCCACCTTTTGCGTGGGAAGCACAGGTGTCACATGGTGCCTACAGCTGCTGAACAAACGAGTCACAAGGCTGAGCCTGTGCAGCCACTGATCTGAAGAGAAAGTATAGTGACACGGTGGAGGAGGGCTCCGGAAATGACGCTCCCCTCTGAAGGGGCCTAGAGTGCTGCCATGACAAAGTGGAACACAGGTCATTAAATGCATGTGTTGCATTCATGAAATTTGTTCTTTACAGGACAACCATATGCTTTGCTTGTATTTTGTTCTTCATGCAAAGAGTTCAGCAAAGTTACTGAGACTACACCAAGGGAAAATGGTCTTTAAATTCTTTGACATGGTTTGAATTGAAAGTTGAAGTTCTGAGATCTTGGGAAGTACCTTGTGTCTCCTCAACAAGGACAGAGATCCATTTCCTTCCTGGTTAAAATACCCTGCCTCTGAGCCCCTGGGTAAACTGAAGAGCACATTTAGGGCTAAAGCCTTCATGCTCTGCATAGAGACTTGTCTCCATCCTGTGTTCTCTAACCCTCAGTGCACACGTCGTGAAGCTGTGGACTACAAGTGGAGACGGCCACTAGTGGTCACACTGTGCGTTCACAACAGCAGTGTATGGAATCCTATTTATAACCAATGTATCCCAGCAGTACTGCAAGAGTACTACCGCAGTCCACAGAGGGACGGAGAGGAAGTACCACCACAGCCCACAGACGGACAGAGAGAAGTACCACTGTGGCCCACAGACAGGTGGAAAGTGCCACCGCAGCCCACAGACAGGTGGAAAGGAAATACCACCACGGCCCCAGACAGGTGGAGAGGAAGTACCACCACAGCCCCAGACAGGCGGAGAGGAACCCTTCTGTGCTCTCAGCCTCCAGGAGGCCCGGGCAATGTGGCCTGTTGGCAAAGGTGCTGACAAGTCAGATGAGTCACCGGGCCAGCTGGGGTCTAACAACTGGTGGTCCTGGCTGCTCAATGTCCACGGCACGTGCCCCAAGCCTGGGAGGAGGTCATGTGCTGCACTCATGCGTGTGATGGTACTTGTGGGAGGGTGCGCGCCAGTCACCAGTGTAGGCTCCCCCCTTGAAAGTAAAAGGGACAAAGTCAAAGAAGCAGGTGGGAAGCAACTGCCGCTGACGACTTGTTGGGATCAGTCCTCGATCTTCACAGGCAGCTTCTCTGAGGTCTCCTGAGCAGCTGCTGGCGCGGAGATCCACAGTGCACTCTCCTCACCTCGAATCACCTTCTCCCACTGGCTGAGATTGTCCCTGGAAACAAAGACGCAGTTACAGATGCATCTACAGTGACTGGACCGACTCTGTCTAGAAAATCAACTGGCAATGCACCCCAACTACACAGTGTGCAGGGCTATCACTGCAGCTGACAGGCGGACGTAGGATGGCCAGCCTGGCTCTCCCCACGTCTCCCTGGGAATGAACATCAGAGCCCCCAGAGCACTCTAGGGTGCCATGTCAAGATGAGGGTCTTAGCTCCAAAAAGCAAGAAGTACAAGGTGAGCAGAGGTAGTAAGCGAGGACCCCCTGGAGGGTGGGCAGAGGGGGGGAGGCCAGTGGACCCTCTCCTGCTGCACTCAGGGTGCTGACATACACTCACTCTCACACAGTAAGTGCCAAGATGCCCTGGCAAAGACCTCCAGGTTGTCCTTTATCATATACATGGCACTACTAAAAATTCTTTCCATAATTCTATTAGCAATCATGGTAAGACACTTTTTAATAAAAAGAATCCCAAAAATACAATGCGAAAGGCATAAACTTTAACTGGTATCCTAGCAGGTATTGTTTAGATTTTAGAGCTTTTCTGAAATACTGGTGCAACAATTACCTTCAGGTTTCAGGTTGACAACTGAGAACTGAGCCTTTGGACACAACTATGAAGAACTTTCTAGTTCAGGCAAGTCTGAGGGAGCCTGTCTAATTTCAAGATTAATGCCAGAAGACCCTGCCTACAGAGGGTGGATAAGATGGAGATAACTACTGGGCAGACACAAAGCCAGGTGTGCTTTGGACAGTGTGGCCTGTTCCTTGGGCTTCTGCTGGTGACTTTCCTGCCATGTTGATTATGAGAGCCTGCAACCATATGCTGCGATAAAAGCCCTTGTTCTGCAAATGGTTTGGGTCAAGGGTTTATTACAGCATCAGAATATGAAACGAAGACAATTTAGAAAAGTTATACAATAAATCTGGCAAATTTTCTTTATCATTAGTGATATGTGCAGTGTTTCACACATTCATAAGACTACAGTGGCCTTTAAGTGAGTGTGTGGCAGCCTAAGCGTAGGAGCAGGCGCCACTAACGACATGTGCTCCAGCCTCCATGGACGTCCTCTGAGCCGGACCCGCTGACCAGGGAGCCTAGCAACCCAAGGATCCACTGGCAAGCAAAGAGCTCGCAAGGGAACGCTGGAGTGCAGTGTGCGTCCACATTGGGGCCCCAGCGTCCCTCAAAAGTCCTCACTGTGACGTGATCCCTCTGGGAGTGAGCTCGGCTCACCTCCGTGCTGGCTGAAGGAGGTTCTCGGTCCTGGTCAAGCTCTAGTGACCTCAGCAGGATGAGCTGGCTGCTCCATCTGCCTGAGGATCTGGGGAAAGCCATTTCTCAGACAGTAAAAATCTATTCTTACAGGTTGGGTTTTTTTTTTCATGTTTTAAAAAGTAGCAAATACAGAAGTTTTAACAGCAGAGACACTGGCATACTAAGTTTTGGGTCCATTTGAAACTTCTGACCAAATGTCTACCCTCTTTTTCTCTGGTACTCACCTCCCTGCCCAGCCTGGGTGTGGCCGAGCAGTGAGAAACCCTGGGCATCATACGTCTTGACATGCTGTCGCCCCTGCGTTCTGCAGGGGGCTTCTTTTCAAAGGACAACAACACTCTTCTAACTGTATCAGTGTTCCCATGTGAGATGGGCCCCGAGACAGGCTAGTAAGCAATCGCAGCTGCTGCGGGTAACAGGCGCTTGACTATCCAGTGAACAGGTGATGTGTAAATGGAAGGAAGTCCTAATGGGGGTCCTTTCTTCCACTTACATTGTGGTGTTGCTTTGTGTTAAAAACAGCACTGCGCAATTCCTCTGTTGGACTGAAGTCCCTTCTCTTATTTGGTGAATGGCTTATGCACCTATATAGGTTACAGCACACTTGAGCATCTTGGGGTTACAGTGGGTATCACAGGCATGGCCCCCATAGCACAGATCTAGAATGAGCACTTGCAGGAAATGCTGCACTGACTTATAAGAGACCCACGCAGCCTGGCTGAGACTCCCTACTCTGAGGGATGTCTGCACATAGCACCTCATCTCAGCTGAGCTGACCTCTGACCCTCCCTGGCTTTTGACATGAGCTGCTGTTAACAATGGTCCTGACAGAGTTAGGCATCTGGAGATCCGAGATCCATCTACTGTAGGAAATAAAGGAAGGTGTGCTGGTACCAGGGAGCCAGTCGACTAATCCCACCGAGACTCAAACAGAACCACAGGCAGCAGTCAAATTATGATATGCACTGCAAAATGCAAACAAGCCACACCTACAGGTTGACGGAGGGAAACCGACTTGAAGCTGCTCACTTGGAGCACAGAACAAACCTGCAGGCCTTCAGCAGTGGCTCAGTGGGTGGGAGGATCTGGGTCAGAGTGGTGTAGCAGGGAATGGCCACTGCGTTGTAGAATCCAAGCTGCCGCAGGAAGAGGGACAAGGAACAAACCATTAGTGACCGACAGCACATCCACCTTCTGGATCTAGTACAACTGCCTTGCGCTGCGTATAACTGCCCTGGACTGTGCTTGCCCATATCTGGGCTCAGTGAGTATGGATGCTCAACAGCTCCCATGTGCCCAGAGTTCAGAGGTAAAACCTCAACATCTAAAACAGATGGCAACGCCCACACGACCCCAGCTTCTAGTAAATCACACGGTTCTATTTACAGATGGGCAAGTTCAGATTCTGCTGAAACAGGTGGGTGGTTCTGCTGCACTATGCTTCAGGACCCACCAATACGCAGCTCAAGTGCAGGGCAGCTGCCCAGTGCATGCAGGGCTCCACTGGCTCCTAGGTTACTTCACAACTGCTCATAAAAACTGAACTTTGGGACCCTCTGAAGTCAAGAAGCAACAGCTCCACGGCCCTCTGTCCCTCCTGAGGTAGTTACTGTTCATTACTGTCATGGCCGTCAATCACATGAGGATAAAACTTATGTGTTTCCATCTTGAGCTTCACTGGGAGAATGAAGAACGGATCTGGGCCCACTACATGGCCCAGGCCAACCTGGGCTGCTGCCTCCATCTCTCGAGTGAAGCTCACGTTTGATTTCACAGCTTACATAGGACTTTCATAGATGTCACAGTGTTAGGATATCCTCATGGGAGACTACTTGATGGAAAATAACAGTTCTTCATTATTATGAAAAAATAATTTTATAGTAATTCCAATTTAGAAACAATTAGAATTTAAAATATTTTCTGACCCAGAGCTATTTAAAGTTTACTCATGATATAAAAAGTCTTCCTTTCTTAGCAAAACCCAATCTATTTTAACATTGTTAGTGTATATGTGTTTGTGCATGGGTGTGCAAATGTGTGTAGCCTGGTACACATGTGGAGGTCAGAGGACAACTGTGTGGAGTTGATTCTTTTCATCCACCATTATGTGGGTTCTAAGTCATCATATTTACATGGTAAACACCTTTGCCTACTGAGCTATCTTGCTGGTTCCCTCAATCTGTTTTAAAATGAACTATTCTTGTAAACACTAAAATGACCCCATATTCTGAAAGAATCAGCTATCTTAAACATTTTGCTTGGGTGACTGTTTTAATTATTAGGAAAGAAAAACTGTAGATCTTTTTTTAAACCATATGAGATAAATTCCAGATGAATTAATAGTTAAATGTAAATGAAAGAACTGAGGGAACTGAAAGATATAGGCAAGTGCTTGTATAACCTTGCAGTGGGGAAAGACTTCAACATTTTATAGATGCAGATGTCAGAAGAGAAATATTAGCAATGAGCCCCATGTTTGACAGAGTTCTGTAAACTGCTAAAGAAAGACACCCACTTAACATCAGTGGATGACAGGAAGCCAGTGTGCTCAGACGCATAGACAGCAAGCAGGCTTATGTATGGTCTGTGTGGCATTATGCCAGGGACTGTCGCATAATGAGGAAGATGGTTTCCTGCCACAGGATCCGGCAAAGGACATAAGTGGACCCCATACTAGAGCCAGAGAAACTCCCTGCTGCCCTCTCTTGGCTGTGGACGTGCCTAACTTTAACTTCTGGAATTCTTCTAGAACCACCATGCTGTCAGCTTTTGAAAGTTTTCTAAGCAGATTCTACATGAGGATCATTTCTGCACAGCTAGCATCCCTACTGATGACTGGTAGTCGTACAGATGCAGATGACAAAACTTTCCACACATTCAAACTCACCATGAATTATGTAGGAGAGTCTGGAAGAAGACAATCAGTGTGAATTTATGCAGGAAAAAAACCTAAGAATGTTCTACAACAGTACGTATTGTTTGTAAGAAAAACAGCCCTAAACCAAGGCCTCTGTGCATGCACAGTCAATGACAAAATACTTTCTGCTTATTGAAGACAGTAAGTACTAAAAATGTGTCTTCCTGGGGCTCAGATCATGGAGAGGCTCAGGACATGGCCACCTGTCACGGCGGGAACACGACTGTGAGCCACAAGCCAGGTGGGTCGAGACTTCCTAAGCTTGTCTCCTACAACCAACCCTGGCAGTGGAAGTTTCAGGGCTTCCGCAGCATCTAAGAACACTAGTCCTTCCATCAATCAGCGCCCTTGAGGCTTTGTATTTTGAGCCCAAAGCCACGGGGCAAGGTCCAATGCCAGATGTTTGGGAGTGTGTCCTCCTGGCGCTGGGGGACCCTGCTCACCAGTGGGTGGTTCTTGGGGTGAAGGGCAGTTCCTTCCCAGTGCTCAGCCCCTGCATTTGAATGGCTGAGGTCCCAGCAGACCCGGAGGGAGACTGTCCTGCGCTCACACCACGATTCTCACTCACGAGGTGGTGGCAGAACACGGCACGCAACCATCAGAAGACTCACTCCTACCTGCCCTTGGGGGACCTCATCACGCTTGTCTCTGTCCATCATGGGAATGGGCTGGATTCCCAGTTTCTTCATTTCGTCACCCTAGAGTACAGGGAAGGGAATTATTCTTTTATCGTTGAATTACTATTTCAAGTTTGGCATTGAGGAATCATTCTCTTTCCTCATTAATGGTCTTTAAAACCAAAGTTTCCGTTTCTTATTTCTGTCCTAAGAGGCACACCATAGCAAGGCACCTGTGACCATCTGGCATGATGCCCTGGCCTTCTCCTGTGCTAACCCCAGGACACCTGCTTGAGTCTCACAGAGCGGCTGTGCAGAGGCGCCAACACTTGCTGAGGATCAAGGCCTTTCTCGTGTCTATAAAGTAATTCTTCCTTTGCTGGCAGTGGGTGAAACTGGGCTTGAAGGTACTGACAAGAATCCCAAGTCCACCTGAGTGTGACAGGCACCCAGCACCACTACATTGCAGTAACTGTGCAGTAAGCTGTGAAGTCAGCGCATCAGGGCGTGAGGTCAGCGCATCAGGCTGGGACCTCCATATCAGGCTGCAGGACCAGCAGTTTGCAAGTACTTCACCTCCAGGCATGTCAGGAGACACAGTGCTCAGCCCTTCACTCCTCTTACAAGATCAACTTTCTCCCTAGAGGGTCACTATTCTATGTAACTGCCTGACCATCCCTCACAGGTCAGTTGTCCAGTAATTTCAGAGTTTCTTTCAGAAATCCCAAGGATATGGAAACCTTCCCAGATCTGTTCTGGTCAAATCAAGTGAGCCCGTCCTCATGTAAGATTTTACACGTTAACACTTCTCCTAAACAGCACCAAGGTGTTTGAAGGGCAGCATCTGCTCCAGTCTTATCATTTTAAAGTTAAACTGGAAGTTTTCAAAAAGTTTCTTCTATCCAAAGTGAATGAAATCTACTAAGCCCCTGGCCCACAGGGCTTTACAAGTCTAAAAAGCAGACAAGCTTTTGTAAGAACAGTGGTCTCAGCATGGACTTCAAGCAAGGCAGAGCTGAAAGGTACATCTGCCCAGTGCTCTGGGCCTGGCAGGCCTCAGGTGGCCGATGGAGGGCTAGCAGGCAGTGTAGGACTCTGATCCCACAACCGTGACTCTGGTCTTAAAGCCAGATGCTGACAGTCAAGGACTCTGTCTGCCCGGGGGGCTGTGATGATGTCAGACTGCCAGAGCTGTAGGCTGAGGGATGGAATGGCAGGAGCTCTCCAGCCCAGGCCCCCCAAGTGACGGGAGGAGACGGCACTCAGGGGGTAAGTTACTGGCAGGACTTGGAGATTCCGTCACGTCTACTGGGAAAAGGAGATGTAGAGACTGTGCCTCCAGTTAGCGGGGAGCTTTATTCTCAGGGTGAACTGCATAGCCCATGAGATGCATAAGGGAGGGATCTACACTTAGCTGCCCATACACCCTTCCATAGTTTAGAATGCAATGTAGTTGACACATGAAATACATAACGTGTACAACTGTGTGCAAACAACGGCCAACTTCAGCTGTTTGCCTGCATGGTGCAGGTCAAATGTACTCTAGTTAATCATGCACAGAATCTGACTGTGGCAGTAAAGATATTGCGTGACTGAGCCCAGAGCATCTCAATCACAGCAAAGAGTGCGTGCGCACAGATGCGGTGTCCCAGAGCGGCCCACAGGAGCGAGGACAGCTGCAGACTGCCCTCCACAGGGAAGCTCTGTGGCTTCTGCACCAGAAGCAATTCCAGTGCAAGGGTGAATGATACTTGGTGGTCATGTTCTACATACATTCTTCTATGTTAAGTAAGCTATGAAATTGAATTCATAGCCACAGATTCCAATGCGCAGTTAATGCTTCATACTGAGAGTGTGCATAGCACCCAAAGGACTAACGGAGGTTTTTCATAAAGTGATTTCAACATACAGAGACCTACGCATTTGTGCCTCGTCTGGATAGAGGAGGACATTCTACTCCCCACAGACCGTCTGGCAAACAGGTCTGACACAACTGAGGGACATCAGCAGATTCGCTGGAGCTGAGTCAAGGCCTCCAGGTCAGCATCCCTCACGGTCTGAGGCACAGAACTCCTGTGGGCTGAGGAGCTCACTGCTCTATGGAGGCCCCCAGCTCCTCGCTGCAGGTGGAAACAGTCCGGGGAGTCAGGGACCCTCATGTTCAGGGTGCATCTGGAGCAACAGCCAGTGATGCTGCGCAAATGGTCAGGAAAGTTGTTGGGCCGCCACTCAGTGGGCAACCTGTGCTCATGCTCAGCGGGCAAGTCCTCCTGAGTGCATGCTCAGCTAAGGTAGGAAGGAACAGGCTTGTCACTGGGTCTACACAAGTCATAAATCCAGCATCATGCATGACTGACCACCATCTTCCAAAATAACTACCAATACCAACAACTAAAAAGTTAAGGGAAATGTCCGTGTATTTTCTCTCTAATGAAATATTTTCCCATTTTTGAGAATAACTAAGTTAATGTAAGAATCTAGGACATACCTCCGCCCAGAATTCTGCATATATGTCATTTGCTGTCAATTTTGTAACTGGCCATAATTTTGTCACAGAACAAAGATCACAGGCTGTCATCATCAAGCCGATCACGCGGTCTCTAGGAGGCAATGCAGACAGATGAGCACAGCATCACATGTTTCCCAGGCTGCAGGCCTCATCTCCGGGGGTGAGGTCGCACCACTTGTTACCTCCTGACACAGAAAGACACTAAGCAGGGGCAATGGAGGGCAGAACAGGAAAACAGAATGACAGCATCATGTTCTTCCACAGTTTTCTGAGGAGAGTATTCTACCTTCCTGTTGGCTTGGCATTACAATGGGACCGAGTTCTGTTCTCTTGCATGTCCTCTGGATGCCTCCCAGCTGCGGGCAGCATCCTCTGCACAGAATGCTGCACATTGAGCATGGGAGGACACCTGACAAGAAAATCCATCCAGTGCTCACTGCACATGAGGAAGGTCTGAGGTGTGCGACCTTCCACGAGATCGTCACTGGGAACAAGTTCTTCCTGCTTGAGGTCAGAAAACATATCCCGACCTTCACGTCATGAAAGCAAATTACATAGTATCATCAGAGAGAGTCCCTGAGACAGCTCAGCAGGTGAGGTCCCTACTTACAAACCTGGCAACCTGAGTTTGATCCTCGAAGTCCACATGGTAGAAGTAGAGAACTGATTCCTAAAAGTTGTCTTCTGATCTACACCCATGTGCCATGGCATACATGAACCCCCGCCCCTTTCTCTATATCAAAATAAAATATTTAAAACATATATCAACAGATACAAAATTGTGTAACAAATGAGATAATGCTGTGATTTTAAATTCTATGTAAATGTTGACTACTCATTTCTGCATTGCTTCTCCTCCGTCTATGCATTTGTCCATCAGGGACAGCGCCGTAGACAGGAGAGACAACCTATAGCAGCAGCTACCTGCCAAGGTGGCAGAGAGTTCTGCCGCCAGGCTTGAAGTCAACACTCCTGGCCACAGGACTCTGCTTCTCTCCAAAAACCAGGTCAATTCCAGCTCCTCTCCTTCAGTTCACTCAGCTACCTGTCACAACATTACTCTCTGTAAGGAGACATTTCAAGAGTACTCCTAATCCCCTACAGTTAGAGGTACTTGAACAATATTGCACAGGCTTATGAACAGCCCTCCTGGGACCTCAAGAAATGCTTGGAGTCAGAGAAATACATCATGTTCTTAATAACGGTGTAGCTCAAAGGAAGGAAACTTTTGGATTTGGCTTTCAAAGGAATGAGTGCACTATTTCTTTTCCTCAATTGGTGAATTCATTTAAAAAGAAATAGAATGAAAAAATATTCTGTTTACAGGTAATTATTCCATGCTATTGGAATAATTCAAATAAAAATAAATCAACTTATATAATAAAAACATTATGTTAATCTGAAAAGAGATCCCCAATTTCAAAAATCTGTAAAACAAAAGAAACATTGCTGGCCTTGGGAACTGTCAAACATGCTTTATTTCACTGGCAGTCATTTACATGTAAAGCTGATACTACAAAGATTGGAAATATGAAAGTGGGACTGTCAAGGCTACTCAGACAAAACAACTTAATAGTAGTTATTTTACTGCTAGGCATAAAAGTAAACCGAGTGGAAACTTGGCAGTGAACCCTGTATTAAGTTATTATTGTCTCCACTTCAGTTACAAGAATGCCCACAGCTCTAGAAAGGCGAAGCAGTGCCCTCCCTCACGCTAGGCAGGCAGAGTGCAGAAGAACACGCTATCTCAAGGTACACACGAGTCACTTGCCCCCTGTGTGTACATGCTATCCTGACGCTCGAACTTCAAAATCCCTATGAGCCATATGATCATGGCTAACCACCTTGCTCTAAACAGAACGTAGATCTATGAGCTGCAGATGCTCGGCTCTGCACGCCAATGCTGGGTCAGGAGGGCAGTGTATGCTGAGTGCATTCTGCGACCTTGCTCGGAAATGCCACCACACACAACCCAGTGAGCACTGAGGGACGCGTGATGGGTGCTGGGTCACTTAGAACATACTGGATGCGAAAGTGAGAATGTTGGGTAACTGCAAGTTGGCTGCATTCATTTGCTCCAGCATGTTCCAGGCACAATTACAGCAATGAGCAGGATATTCTCCGCTCATGCAACATTCTAGCAAGGAAAGGCATACAACGGCAGAAAGCTAAAGAAAAAAAAATCACTTCATGTAGCACCAAGTACTGGATGACAATACCAAGAAAGAGGAGCCAGGGTGGCTGTCTGTAGAGGAGAGTGACTGCATGCCAGGCGCACACCACCTCCTGGCTACAGCAGCCCTGAAGGAGTGACTCTCCGGACCAGTGACATGACATGTGCTCCATAGAAGCGCAGGCTGCGGCAATACAGATGCCCTGCTCCAGAGCCTGCAGCGCCACACAGGGCAGATGGGGTGGACAAGGTGCAGGTCAGAGGCTGGGCCAGCGGAAGCCTGTGAAAACAGAATGCCCACAGCTCTAGAAAGGCGAAGCAGTGCCCTCCCTCACGCTAGGCAGGCAGAGTGCAGAAGAACACGCTATCTCAAGTACGCACGAGTCACTTGCCCCCTGTGTGTACATGCTATCCTGACGCTCGAAATTCAAAATCTCTATGAGCAGATCAGAGGCTCACAAATGTGCCAAAGAGACGGAGGAACCACACACAGGCTCAGGGGGTTACTGGTGGGCCAGAAGACAGCCCTGCCTACTGCCCTTTCCAGAAGGTTCTAGTGAAGAAAGTGAGCAGACAGCGCTCCCTAATGCTCCTCTGCATGTATGCACCAGTCCCCTGAGGGGCTAAGGCGGGGAGCTCACACCTTCAACTCTGGGTTTCGTGGCCTCTGTGACCACTCAGAATCTCTGGTTTGAGTTCCAGCCCCGACCCCCACCCCCCAAAGTGAGCTGACACAGCACGGAAAGTAACCCAGCCGAGCAGTGAGTCCACCTGCTTTAATGATGTGGTGGCAAGGGAATTCACATGCTAGATGGCTTCCAGGGAACCAGCAGGAGGAGCCCTGGACAGGGGACCAAGAGTCGGTCACAGAGAGGGCCTGCTTCAATGTGAGCAGCTGTCAGACCCCCCTGGTCCCAAGTTAAACTATGGGCAAGTTGGGACCAAGACTTAGTTTACTTAAAATTAAATTTTCTTAAGTGAATATTCAGATTTTCTAAGGGTTTGTTGTTGTTGCTCATGGTATACTGTACTTAAAAAATTATTTTGTGTGTGTGTGTGTGTATCCGAGGGCACTGTGTGTTCTTTTGGAAGGCAAAGAGTGACTTGGGGAATCATCCTGGATTGCTTCTATCCTTTTTGCTTCATTCTGGGATTTCCCTACCAGGGCTGGAAGTGCAGGCCATCGACATTTCCACCTGGTGTTTTTTTACATGGGACTTGGGATCTGAACTCGGGCCTTTCTGCTTGCAAAGCACAGCCTTAACCCCTGAGCCATCTCTCCAGCCCCAACATTGTATTTTTTAAAGAATTTATCCATATGAGTGCCAAGATTATCCATAGCTATTGCTGATGACCATCTCTCCTCACTTCCAAGCTTGCTGGCTATACTCACTGCCCTTCCTGTCAAAATCAGAGCTATTTGTTTTCTTCTCTTTTTAAAATTAATATTGATAATGGATTATCCATTATACTAGCTTTTCTGAAGAATCAGTCAGCCACATTTTAACTTTAACATCATATTTTTTATCATCCATTTATTTTTATCTTTCCTGAATATGTTATGCACATATGTGTATGTGTGTAAACAAGTGTGTGTGTGCAGGTGGGCATGCACATGTGTCATGTATATGTATGTGTGCAGTTATGTGTGCATATGTGCCACGTGCATGAATGCATATGTGTGCAGATAAGCACTGTGTATGCAGGTGTCTTGCATGTGTGTGTGCATATATGTACAAGTGTTCAGATGGGCATGTGTATGAAGATAAGCACTGTGTATGCAGGTATGCATGTGTGCATACATATACATGTATACAGATAAGCATGTGAAAGTAAGAACTGTGTATGCATGTGTGTGCATATATGTACATGTGTGCAGATGAGCATGTGCATGAAGGTAAGCACTGTGTGTATGTGTGCATGCATATGTACATGTGCATGCTGAAGCCCCTGCTTCCTGCTGTGCTGTTCATTCTGTCTTTACTATTCACTTTAAATTAGATTCTGGTTCTGGCTGCTGAGGATGCAATCTGAGGCCAAGGAGAAGTGAGCACACACTCAGGTCCCACAGAGGCACCTGGGAAAGTTCATGACTGACACAGCTGACACAGCTAGGAATCCACTGGGAAAGGCATGTATCCTCAGGAGAAAAAGACAAAAATATAAAACAAAATGCACATAAAACAAAAACAAATTATTTTTGCCAAGTCACAGTTCTTGTTTAAACATCAAATCATACAGACAACAGTTCCTAGGCTTTCAACTGTGCAGTTTTTCCTTTACCTGTGTGACTGATTGTGGAGGTTCAGGGAGCCTGTCTGGAACATCTCTTCCAGCTGCTTCCTGTTCCCGAAGTACAGAGCGAGGTCGGTGGCAATGATGGCTTTGCGGATGATCTCAAGCACCTGCTCGTACTCACTGGAGCTCAGGGTGGAGAAGATGTTGTGTCCTTCCAGCTGTGCAGAGACACGGAGCAAAACCAAGTTACACTCCAGGTTCACGGCAGTTTCTGTACTCAAAATTGTAAGTCCCACTAATGATGGAGAAACAATAGAACAGTTGAGAGAAGTCACAATAGAAATGGTGTTTTCTTTTTTTTTTCTTTTTTAAGTTTTAAAAACATGGGTATCACTTTCATGGACCACAAAACACCCCTGACCTTTCTGTATTTTTAAATTTTCTTATAGCTACAGGACTAGAAAATACAAAATAGTCAAACTAATGCCTTTTCCTCTTGAGTCAAATAAAAACTTAGTAACTTTTATGATACCAGAACTCACTGTGCTTAAAAACCCATCTATATCCTGGTCCACTTCAAGATGCAGACACATTTAAACATCTGCAGACAGGGGTCCCAACAGGCAGCATTACTTAGAGAAAATGGAAGATTTCAATATGGATAAAAGAAGTAGGGGAGCTCCCTCTTTCGCCCCACCCCCGCTCCGCCGGTCGGGACGCGTAGGCGAGATCCAGCCGGGCCTCAACGCGCGCTCTAGGACCCCAGGTCAGCCCACGGGGACCCGGCTCCGACTCCCGCCATCCAGCCGGAGCCGCGCGGGGGCCGAGGGACGAGGAGGACCTCCCCCTGCGCCCGGGCCCCGCCCCAGCTGCCCTCGGGTTATATAGCTCCACGCCAACGCGCCCATCCTCCCTTTTCGCCCCACCCCGCTCCGCCAGTCGGGACACGCACGCGGTCCACCCGGGCCTCACCCCGCTCCCTAGGTAAGTCCCCGTTCAGGCCCCGCCCACCAGTACCCCAGGCCAAATAATTCAGTTTAGTGAAATTGAGAGATCTTAAGAGTTAAAATGACAATGCCAAAGTCAAAGTGCAAATCCATGAGAAGCAACACTCAAGTAAACAAATCTCCCACTGAAGAAATTAATCCCATAATGTTAGACTCCAAAAAGAACAAACCCGCGGAAAAAGGCCAAGAAAGCCTGACCCAGGATAACGACTTTCAAAATATGATCATTACCATGTTCAATACTATGAAAGAGGAAATCCGGGAAGAATTACATAATCGAATCAATCGCTTTGAAGAGGAACACAACAGACATCTGGAGGAGTTGAGAAAAACAGTGCAAGAAACAAAAAGTGGCATAGAACAGTTAAAACAAACTCAAGCAGAGTTTAAAACTGAGCTAAAAGATAAGTTATCTTCAACCCAGAACGCCACAGAGAGTCTTATCAACAGAACTAATGAAGCAGAAAACAGAATTTCAGACCTTGAAGATAAAGTGGGAGTACTAGCCAGCTCAATGGAAGAGGTTGTTAAAGCCAAAAAGATACTTGAGAGAAATATCCAAGAGATATGGGACACCCTGAAGAAGCCTAACATGCGTATTCATGGAATACCGGAGCAAGAATCTCAAAATACCACCCCTGAGGAAATTTTTCAAACGATCATCAAGGAAAACTTTCCTCATCTAAAGAAAGAGAGGCCCATTCATATACAAGAGGCATTCCGCACCCCAAACAGATACGACGAAACTAGAAGCACACCGCGGCAAATAATAGTTAAAACACTCCACATTCAAGATAAAGAACTGGTGCTGAGAGCTTCAAGGGAGAAAAAACAAGTCACTTTTAAAGGCAAACCTATTAAAATAACAAATGACTTCTCAGTCGAAACAGTAAAAGCAAGAAGAGCTTGGAGAGACATACTTCAAGTATTGAATGAGCAAAAATGTCAACCCAGGCTGATTTACCCTGCAAAACTATCAGTCATGATCGAGGGAGAAAGAAAAATTTTCCAGCACAAAGACAACTTTAAGGGATACATGGCCACCAAACCAGGCCTTCAAAAACTGCTAGAAATGATACTCAAGCGTGAAGAAAAAAACAGGCATATCCAGGAGAACAGAAGGCAAATATAACACCATTAAAAGCGAAGCAATATACTTATAAAAGCTACTAAACATAATAAATGTCTGGAATTAACAATAGTTTCTCCATTATAACACTAAATGTTAATGGACTTAATTCACCGATCAAGAGACACAGATTACAAACTTGGATTAAAAATCACAATCCATCAATCTGCTGCCTGCAGGAAACCCATCTCACCACAAAAGATAAGCACGCTCTAAAAATAAAAGGCTGGTCAACAATTCTACAAGCAAATGGAAGCAGAAAACAGGCAGGGGTAGCCATTATGCTATCAGACAAAGTGGATTTCAAACCAAAGAAAATTATAAGAGACACGGATGGATACTACATTTTAGTCAGAGGTACAATTCACCAGGAAGACTTCACAATACTGAACATATATGCACCCAATACGGGCACCTCCACATTCATTAAGAAAACCCTACAGCGTCTAAAGCAAGAAATCAACCCCCAAACAATAATTCTTGGGGACTTCAACACCGCCCTCTCTACATGGGATAGATCAACAGGTCAAAAGCTTAACAGAGACACTTTGGAACTTAATCAAACCCTGAAAGAAATGGACCTCACAGATCTCTATCGAACTTTTCACCCACGCACCAAAGAATACACATTTTTCTCAGCAGCACACGGAACTTTCTCCAAAATAGATCACATATTGGGCCACAAAATGAATCTACACATGTACAAGAAAGTTGAAATTCTAACCTGTGCCCTATCAGACCACCACGGCCTAAAGCTGGACATCCACAACACATCAAACAAGAGAAAATACACTAACTCCTGGAAACTTAACACTATGATGCTGAATGAGAACTGGATTCAGGAAGAAATTAAAAAGGAAATTCAAGATTTCCTGAAAGTGAATGATAACGAAAATACAACTTACCAAAATCTCTGGGACACAATGAAAGCTGTTCTAAGAGGTAAGTTCATAGCTCTTAATGCCCACATCAAAAAAATGGAAACATCAGAAATAAACAACTTAACAATGCAGCTTAAAGCTTTAGAGAAACTAGAGCAATCTGATCCCAAAAGCAGTAGAAGAGAAGAGATTAGCAAAATAAGGGGAGAAATATCTGAAATCGAGACTAAGAAAACGATAGAAAAAATCAACAAATCGAAAAGCTGGTTCTTTGAAAAAATCAACAAGATTGATACACCCCTAGCTAAACTAACCAAAAGCAAGAGAGAGAAAACCCAAATTAACAAAATTAGAAATGAACATGGAGTTATCACTACGGATACCCAAGAAATCCAGAGAATTATAACATCATATTTCAAAAACTTATACTCTGTGAAGTTTGACAACACAAAAGAGATGGATGAATTTCTAAGTAAACACAACTTACCTAAATTGAATCAGGAAGTTGTGAATTACTTAAATAGTCCTATAACATATAAGGAAATTGAGGAAGTAATCTCGAATCTTCCCACCAAAAAATGTCCTGGACCAGATGGATTCAGCACAGAGTTCTACAAGACATTTAAGGAGTTAATAACACCAATACTCCTTAAACTGTTCCATCAAATAGCAAAGGAAGGAACACTACCAAATTCCTTCTATGAAGCTAATATCGTTTTAATCCCAAAACCTAATAAAGATTCACTTAAAAAAGAAAACTATAGGCCGATCTCCCTGATGAACACAGATGCAAAGATTCTCAACAAAGTCTTAGCAAATCGGATTCAAAAACATATTAAAAAGATCATTCATGGGGACCAAGTAGGCTTCATCCCCGGCACACAAGGTTGGTTCAACATACGCAAATCAATAAATGTAATTCATCATGTAAACCAGTCCAAAGTCCAAGACCACATGATACTCTCGATAGATGCAGAAAAAGCTTTTGACAAGATCCAACAGCCTTTTATGATCAAAATGCTAGAGACAGTAGGAATGGAAGGAACTTTTATCAATATAATAAAAGCTGTATACAACAAGCCCACAGCAAGGATTATGCTCAATGGGGAACAATTGGAAGCATTCCCACTTCGATCAGGAACAAGACAAGGCTGTCCACTCTCACCACTTCTATTCAATATTGTACTTGAAGTCTTAGCCGAAGCCATAAGACAAGAAAGGGACATAAGAGGGATTCAAATTGGCAAGGAAGAAGTCAAGCTATCTCTATTTGCAGATGACATGATCTTATACCTGAGTGATCCCAAAAACTCCACCAGGAAGCTCCTGGAACTAATTGAGAAGTTCAGCAGGGTGGCAGGATACAAAATAAATGTGCAAAAATCAGAGGCCTTCCTATATGCCCAGAATGAAAGAAGTGAAAAAGCCTTGAGAGAAACCATGCCATTTACTATAACCCCTAAAAAAATGAAATACCTTGGTATAAACCTAACTAAGGAGGTAAAAGACCTTTACAATGAAAACTTTAAAACCCTAAAGAAAGAAATTGCAGAAGACACCAGAAGGTGGAAAGACCTCCCTTGTTCCTGGATTGGCAGAATCAACATTGTAAAAATGACCATCCTACCAAAGGCAATATACAGATTCAATGCTATACCAATCAAAATCCCAAAGCAATTCTTCAAAGAAGTTGACCAAACAATCTCAAAGTTCATATGGAGGCACAAAAGACCCAGGATAGCAAAAACAATCCTGAGTAACAAAAACACAGCTGGAGGTATTACCATACCAAACCTAAGTCTATACTACAAATCCATAGTTATAAAGACAGCCTGGTACTGGCTCCAAAATAGACACACAGATCAATGGATAAGGATTGAAGACCCAGATATAAGCCCACAAAGTTACAGCCATTTGGTCTTTGACAAAGGGGCCCAAAGAATCCAATGGAAAAAGAACAGCATCTTCAACAAATGGTGCTGGCAAAACTGGATCTCCACATGCAGAAGATTAAAGCTGGACCCGTACTTGTCACCATGTACAAGACTTAATTCCAAATGGATCAAGGACCTTGATATCAGGCCAGAGACTTTAAAAGCCATAGTTGAAAGGATAGGGAACTCCCTCGAGCTGATTGGGCTAGGCCAACACTTCCTAAACAGACATCCAATGGCACAGTCACTGCTACCAACTCTCAACAGTTGGGATCTTGTGAAATTAAAGAGCTTCTGTTCAGATAAAGAGATTGTCGCACGAGCTCAAAGGCAACCCACAGAATGGGAGAAAATCTTCACTAACCACATATCTGACAGAGCTCTACTGTCCAGAGTGCACAAAGAACTTAGAAAATTAAACTCCAAGGAAAACACTGGCCCAATTAAAAAATGGGCCCTGGAACTTCAAAGAAACTTTACCAGGGATGAAATTAAAATGTCTAACAATTATCTTAAAAAATGCTCCACTTCCTTCGCCATCAGGGAAATGCAAATCAAAACTTCCCTGAGATATCATCTCACCCCGGTCAGGATGGCAAAAATCCACAGTACAAACAACGACAAATGCTGGAGAGGATGTGGGGAGAGGGGAACTCTCCTACATTGTTGGTGGGAATGCAGGCTCATACAGCCACTCTGGCGAGCCGTCTGGAGATTCTTGAAGAAATTAAAGATTGAAATGCCATATGACCCTGCTATCCCACTTTTGGGAATAACCCCCCAAGCAGCAGAGGTTCGCCTCGATAGCACAAGCTCGACCATGTTCATAGCAGCACTGTTTACAATAGCAAAGTCATGGAATCAACCTAAATGTCCAACAGTTGACGAGTGGATAAGGAAACTGTGGTACATCTATACAATGGAGTACTACTCAGCCATCAAAAATGATGAATTACTGGAATTTGCTGGGAAATGGATGTCATTAGAAAGAATTATATTAAGTGAAGTATCCCAAACCCAGAAAATTAAGCGCCGTATGTACTCACTAATAGGTGGCTCCTAGTACCAAACTCGCCCAGCCCACATTGGGACACTCAAAAGTAAACCTATGTAACACAGTAATTGCAAGGATTATGAACAAGAGAGATGGGTTAGGAGGGCCACACCAGAAACAAGGAGAGAGGAGACCATGTTACAGCAGAGAAAATAGGCCTCCATCAAGGTCTGCAAGTAAGTAATGAGAAACCTGGTTAAGTTCACAGACGTTCTTTCCTGATCTCACCAGAAGGGGAGGGCATATAGTCTAGCAGATAAAAAGTAATCATTTTGCAAATGGGTAATGGACCCCGCCCTCAGTGAGGTTTCCTTCTCTTATTACATCTACCCTTGAATGTGCTATTACAACAAGACTCCAGTTTAACAGCTTTTTGTCTCTGGCCAGGGGGTGACATACAGTGCCCAGCAGAATGGAGTGAAGGGAATTGCAGGAGCAGAAAAACTGCAAAAGAAAATCAACAAACCACAATCCAGAACTTCAGAGACTCTATATCAATCACATAGAACTAGGACAGCCTAATCTCTCCCCATCCTGGAGCTCAGGGACATTTGCGGAAGAGGGGGCGGTAAGATTGTAAGAGCAAAAGGATGGGAGGAGCAACGATTTGCAAGATTCTCAACAATAGTTGGGGCCAAAGCAATCATAATGGAACTTTGCATGCCCTGCGCAATGTCCAGCGCACTGTTGCCCTCATAAAGTCTAGCATCTGTTAAGGGCACCGAGACCCCTGGAGGCAAGGGATTGACAGCCATAGTAGTAATCTTATGATTAAGGGGAACAAGAGAAAGGGCTTATGGAAATGCCACTGGGTCCTTATATGTCATCGGAGAGGAGGACCCAGTGGAGAGTTAGGCGCACACAATAAAGGACTCTCTGGGAATTGGGGGGGAGACACTGGGGGAAGGGGAGGGGGGAGGGAGGGAACTGGTAAAAAATTTTAAAATGTATAATTAAATTTTTAATTAAAAAAAAAAAAGAAAAAAAAAGTTAGCAGGCAATAAATGTTCTTTCTAAATAAATAAGAAAGAAATAATCACACTGAATAAAAAAAAAAAAAAAAAAAAAGAAGTAGGGGAGGCTGGATACTGGAGGGACACAGAGCTGAGCCTAGAGCAAAGGTGCCATGAACCAAGCTGAACCAAGGAGGAGGCTGCAGAGGTGTTGTGACACCAGCCACCCGAGGAGACGATGCCTGCACCGGGTCTGAGACAAGCGGAGCCTGCTTGTAGGAAGGGATGTTTGGATTCACAGACAGTAGCCAACTCCACTACAAACAACTTGAGGATCAGTCAGGAGCCACGGACTTCATCCCTGAAGCCACAGAGAGCAACTGAGAGTTCATGAATAGGAGAGAGTCATTTTCAGACAGATTTGGAAGAAACTTTAAGAGACATAAGTTGGGAGGAGCAAGTGCTAGATGAGAAGTGGCGGTGAAGGCTGAGAAAGATGAAGGCTGAACTAGGGACCATCGAGCCAACAGTGCCAGACACACAGAGGACCACCATGGGAGCCGCTCTCCACCGAGCACCCACACCTTCCTTTGCCAGATGTTCCTGATGGTCAGCAGGGTGCTCAGTGAGCAGGAGCTTTGCAGACATGTGTGCACCTCCCAGGCTCCTCGTAGGAAGGCTGCCCACTCGCCTTCCCCCTGCTACACTTTAAGGCAGCTAGGACCAGAGAGACGCTCCCTCTCCCTCCCCTGGGATGTGTGTGTGTGTGTGTGTGTGTGTGTGTGTGTGTGTGTGTGTGTGTGTGTGTGTACATGTACATATGCATGTGTGAGAGAGAAAGATGAACTCTTATGGTATATTTTCTCCCTGTGCCACTGCTGCTTCTGAATCAGCAGTGCCATGCCTCGGTTTCCCCAGAGTCCTGCGGGTGAAAGTCAATGCTAGGATTATTAGGGTTGGATAGCAGCTGTGAGAATGTCTGGGGGTGGGGGAGTTCCTCCACATGGAGGAGACCAGAGGCTCATCCATGAGCTCCAGAGCCAGTCATAGGGGCAGGACTGGAGGCAGAAAGTCTTCCGGGTGAGCAGCGGCATCCGAGGCTCCTGGGACACGACTGCAGCTTGTTTTGCCTCCTCTGCTGCCTAGAAGTTGTAAGTGACTTGATGACAGTGACTGCCAGTGTGGAGGGGCCTTTTGATAAGTAATCAAACTGGAAGGACTTGGTACTGAATTAGGGGAGGAGACCAAAGGAATCCTGATTCCTAAGGTCACGAGGCCCTAGGCTTGGGTGACAAGGGCCACCAGAGGAGTAAGGTAGAGACACCGCAGGAGAATTACAGCTCCATGCTCACCACACTGGATGTTGAGCTGAGTGGGTGGGCACACAATTCCTGTTTGGGCTCTGCAGGACCGCAGGAGGGCAGATGCTCAACAACAGAGGGGGTCTTGCTATGGACCCAGCTGCTCAGGAGAAGAGGGCAGGGCACGCTCGCTCTGCTCCTCACATCTTCTCAAAGCTTGACATGTGGGGAAGAGGACACCCAGTGGATTGGCAGGTGGAAGGATCTGACCACAAGTGTCCTGAGCAAGCCTGCAGGAGCTGAGGGCAGAGCCTCCTCCTGGGCACTGCCACATCCTTCCCCACAGGGTGCCCTGTTTGGCATCACTGCATCGCTCCCTGCAGGGCCTCACGGGCGTGTCATGAATGTGGCCCAGGATTCACCTTCACTCTGCTTCTCACTGAGCCCGACATTCAGCACCTCGCCTGTTCCAAGAGAACTCATCTGCAATCCTGTCATCTGACACGCCTGAGTATCCTCCTCCACCACCTGGGACCAGCTTCTCAGCAACGTTCTGGATATTGCTACCATGAGGCCCAGTGGCTCTGTTCACATCGTCAGAAATGCCTCGCATGTGATCTGGAATCCCCACATTGTCAAGGAACATCCAAACAGATCAAACTATCCAGAACCTTCTGTGGTAGCATCAACCAGGAAGGTCTTCCTCATGCCCTCAGTCCTACCTGTGTTGCTGCCACTCTGAGCTCCATGGCTGTCCCTTCTTTGCTCTATCTGGAGAAACCTACGTTACAATGCTAGTCAGCTTACGAGCCCTACGGTGCTGGGTGAGGTTTATGAGCTAACTATCAAGACTTGCTGTTTAATAAATTCTGGCTCAAGACTCTGGAAATCCATGTAATTAAAATACATGAAATAAACTGCTCAGGGCATCATATAGTAGTGATATAAAACCTAGAAACCGATTGCAAAATTCACTCTCCATGCAAAGACACACAGTGCAATCATGATGCAAGTATAAGACAGCATGGTGACACCCACCCATCCTCCAGCCCCTCTCCCTGGGGTAGGGAGACTGGCTCACCTGCAGGATGGACACTGTCTGGGAGAAGTGGTGCTGCTCCATGGTGGAGGTGGAGTACAGCGCTGCCAGAGGGTGGTCGAACTTTTGCAGGTAGCTGTTGCTAAAGCCCCTGTGGTCCAGGTCATGACACAGACATGCGATCAGCAGGCCTTTGCGCTTGGAGAGATCAAAGTGGAACGTCGGTCAACATTCAGAGAAAAGACCCAAGACTTGTAGCATGCACTCACATCTCACTGAGCCCCTAAGCATCCTTGAATTCCAGTAATCTGCTCTTGCAACCCTTCTCTTGGGTGCCCACATGTGAGCACAACGGTCAAACTGCTCTTGCACTTTCCTCTTCAACTCTGGGGCAGCATGTGCCAAATGCATCAAATATGAGACAAACAAACAGCCTGTGCAGGGAGCAGCTGTGATGCTCCGCATTCTAAAGTTAATGCCACTGGGCATTTGAGTGAAATATATACCACCTAGCAGTGGCCGCAGCAGCAGAAGAGGACAAGAAAGTGAGAAGAGCACAGTGGGAGGACTCAGGAGAGCACAGTGGGAGGACGCAGGAGAGCACGGCCAGAGGGGACAGAAATGGGCTCCCTGGGAAGTGCAGACGTTCAGAGGCTGGGCAGGGCAGACTAAACTCAGGCCGTTTTCCACTGGTTACCAGAAAAACCCGCCTCTTTCATAGGCTGATTCTGGCAAGTGCATGACAACCAGACAGTGGCTCACGTGAGGAGTGGTGAGAACTTTTCGGTAACTCAGCAAGCACGGCAGAAAGTCAGAGCAGGAGGATATGATGGCAACAGAAGCTAGTGGGAGCAAAAGCCGTGTTTCTGACCAGTTGTGAAACCTAAAGGCAAGGAGGTGGATCAAGAATGTCTGTTTAGCTCACACAGGGTAAGGATGGCCAGCCACTGATTTGGCAATGCCTGGGGGTGGGGTGGTTAGTAATGAGGTTGAGCTTCTACCTGATGGAGCTGGCAGCTACCTGCCCTGCAGCTCAAGGAACTGCTAAAGAGATGACATGGAGGAATAGGGTGGCTCATCAACGTTAGTCGGAGGACAGGGGAGGTAAGAAGTCTGAGCTGCCGTAGCTCTCATTAAGAACGACAAGGAAGTAACATCTCTCAACCAAAGGGAGGCGAGTGCAGCTACTGTGGCCCCAGAGAAATCAGGTACTGCTGTCTTGGAAGCAGGGGAAGAAGCTGGCTGCAGGAGAGACCCCCTAGGAAGAAGCTGGCTGTAGGGGAGACCCCCACCCAGGAAAACGCTGGCTGGAGGGGAGACTGCCACCTGGGGAAGGAACTGCACCTCTAGAACACAGTATATTGAGGTACTGGGAAGAGGGACCTCTGAGCTGTTTTCAAAGAGGATTTAGAGAATGCTGGGATGGCAACTTTAACGTGACTGCACTCCAAAGAGGAGCCAAGAAACAGGGAGAGCTGCTGAGAACCAGGCTGGGAACTGGCAGTGATGACAGTAACAGGGAAAGGGACAGGGATGATGGGCAAGGTGGGGTCCCTCAGAAGAGAGGGGGTGGATTAGGTGGAGTGGGGCGTAAGCCTGGGGAGGAATGTGCATTGGGTTCAGGGCGCACAGTGGGAGTCAGCAATTCCTTCAGGGCGTCTATCTGCAAGGCTGTCCCTTCTGCAGATGAGGCAGGGATGCACACAATGCACTGCTGAGGTGATGCAGTGTGCGGCAAAACCTCAAGGAAGCCTGCGGTTGTCATGACACCTCAGCGTGAGGTGATGAACAGGATGGATCCGGCCAGAAACTCCAAGGTTGACAAAACTTGACGTCTTCCATCTTCCCAACTTACGTTTTTTTGGCCAACTTACAATTTCTCTGGCATTTTTATGTGAAAGGTAAGATTCAAACTCAAGCGCTTCTGTTTTCAAGGCAAAGGCTTAACTGCTGAGCCATCTCTCCAGACCCCAAATTTTAGGTTTCAATAGTTCTGCTAAAAGTATGCAAGGACTTTGATTGGAAAACAACTTACAAGCATTTCCTTTAATAAATTCAACTGATAATTTCCACCAGCTTTTAGAGTTTACAAGTCCCATACACAGTACATAATGAATTTTTACACACATTGTTTCTACATTATTTTCAGCAAAAGCCCAAGTCTTGAGCAAATACAGCATAATTCCAGAAATTATCTGGAGCTTAGAGCCAATGTTTCAGTATTGTTATCATTAAATTTTTTTTCTCATTTATCTTTAAATTTTCCAGTGTTTAAAATGTGAATTATATCTGAAAGTATAAGTCTTTTTCTGCATGTGTATGTGTGTACCAGAGTGCATTTGAGTATGTATGCCTGTGGAGGCCCAAGGGTGACATTAGGAATAACCCTGATTGCTCTGCCTCCTTAGTGCTTTGCTCTGGATTTCCCAGGCTTTGACTTCCAGGGCTAAAATTACAGACTGCCACCATATCTGCCAGACATTTTTATGTGGCTTCTGGGGATCCAAACTCAGATCCTTTTACTTTCAAAGCAAAGGCTTTACCCCCTCAGCCATCTTCCCAGCCATAAGGTCCTTTTATATGATGTATAATTTGTATAGTTCTTAAACTCACTAGCTTATTCAATGGCAAAAAGAGATAATGAAATGCTTCTGCAAAGAATTAAATGGAAAAAAATCTGAGCAGGGAAAATGAGTAAAACTGGCTTTTCAATGTCATAAAGCCGAAAATTACTTACAGAAGTGTATGTACTTCGTCTGCGTCCTTTGGAGCAGGCTGTGTGGCATAGTTTGCATATGAACGTGTCTACCACAGGCTCATGAGCTTGAGCACTTAGTGTCCGGCTGGTGAGCTGGCTACACAACATTTAGGAGGAAGCACGTCACTGGGACGGCCCTTGAGGTTTGACAACCTGGCCCTGCTTCCTGTTTTCTCTAGTGTCCTTCCTCAACTGTAAGATTGCAGCCTTTCGTTCCTGTTACTACAGCTGCTCTGCTTGTTGCCCAGTTGTTCCTGCAATGATGGACCACGCCTTCTGGAACTGTCAACCAAGAGGGACCCTTTCTCCCTTAAGTGACTTGGGTCAGAGTTTATCATCAACAGCAGACAGCAGAGGAACACTATGAATAACTGACGTCACTGGTCATGTGACTGTGACCACCACAGACAAGCAGAGACTGGGGTGCCTTTGCTTTCTTCACGCGGCACTTCTAGTCCTTTCTAAGGTGCGTGTTCTGTAACTCTGCTCCTCTGCTCTGACTGTGAATTTGATCTGACTAAATGGAAAGCAGCAGCTGATCTCAGGAGTGCTGGGTCCGGTGACTGTGCTTTGAGGCAAACAAGACATGTCATCCACACCTCTGCAGTCACACGTCACCTGCAAGTGAGGCTCAGCAAGGGGAGAAGTCATCAAAGGCCAGCCAGCAGTAGATCAGAGGGACATTGCGCAGCTAACATTGATCTTCTATTGACAGAATGCCTTTTGACATGTTTGTGAGGGATTTTCCTGACTGGCTTAACTGAGGTGGGAATTACACTCTCCAAGGAGATCTGGAGCCCCTTTCATTGGACTGGCATCCGACTGATTAAAACAGAGAAGGGGAGCTGAGCACTGATGTTCATTCACGAGCTCTCTGCTTTGGATGCAACATGCCGGCTGCCTCCAGCTCCTGCTACTATGGCTTCACTGTGGCAGAATGCCCAAGTGAACTTTCCCCCATAAGTTGCTTTTGTCAAAGTATTTTATCAAGCAACAGGACAAGTAACTAAAACAGCCACTCTTGTATTCAGCTGTGGTCTGCAGCTGGGAGGAGCCTAGGCCAGATGCTCACTCTCACCATGCGGCACCTGGGGCCTGGAATGCACACTGCATGGATGCAGAGGGCTCCATTCTGCACTTCTCAGACTGGGACACCCCTGGCACGACCCCCTCTGGTGTGTGAGGTTGGGGGTCAGTTAAATATGGTAAGGTGGGGGTCAGTTGGACATGGAAAAGTGGGGGGATCATCTAGACATGGCAGGCAGGGACCTGTTAAACAAAGAAAGGCAGAGAGATCAGCTAGAGGAGGCAAAGCTGCAGGGACCAGCTGGACACCGCAAGGTTGACCCCCTCCCACGGGAGCTGACCGGAAGCTCCTCACATCTTCATTGTGGTACTCTGGGCTCTCAGATCAGCTGTGTCTACATTGCCCGGGGCACATGGGCAATAAGAAAACTTCACTCTACAATATTTAAGCTCCAGTCGGGCAGAAGGACTACAAGAAATGAGTTATTCCTCAAGGGCTGTTTTGGCCCAACTGAAATTTCTGTATTGACAGTTAATAAAATGAGCAAAATATGCTTTGATGCTAAAACTAAGCATCAGAAAGCCCTGTCACATACATGCCCTGGACAGACGGTTAGATTCACCAAGGTTCGTCATCAAAGGGGCGAGATTGTACACCCACCTCGAGATCCGTGAAGAGCCCATAATTGTTCTGAAGTATGGCGTACATGCAGTGAGCCACCGTGACTGCGTGCTTCCAGTTGTGGTAAGGAACCCGTCGGTAGTTCTTCTTCACAGACATAATGAAACGACACAACTTCTCAAGTTCAAAGCTGTGTGGAGAGGCAGCAGTTGTGAGGAGGCTAGCAGAGCACTCTGGGAGAGCCTGGGGGAGACTCGGAAGGGAGTGATTGGTTTCTAGAGCACCTGAGGTGCTCTGTAAGACATTTAACTGGTGAAAAACAGACCCAAGAAAGGAAAAAAAATAAGTGAGCAAAACAGTTCCTTTTAGCTTGTGTTTCAGGTATGAAGCATCATATATAAAGCCATAAGCCCTCAGGACAGGGCAGAGTGGCAGAGAGATAAATACGATGCCTGCTCCCATCATTAATGAAGGGCCATACTTTCAAACAGGAGACTTCTTTTTGAAAAACAATCCAACAGATTCACAACTGTGGCTTGGAGGTTGGTATTGAATGCACACATACTCCCCTAAACACTGTATGAAATTCTGCTCACTTGTGATCTTTGCCCTTTCCAGTTACACAGTCTGTGACTGTCACAGTTAGGCACAGGTATCAACTTGACAGTTGAGGGTTTGAGCTCTGAGCACATTTGTAGAGAATTAGTGGTTGAGTTAAGCCCAGAGCAAACCTGCAGGAAATTGTCTAGCTGATGGGGAAAGCCTAGCCCATGGTAGGTGGGACTAGGACCTGGAATAAAATACAGAGAGCTGATTGAGAAAGTTGGCATCCTTGTGTACACTTGGCCAGACATGCTGGTCTGGCAAGTAAGGATCCCTCTCTTAACCATTATGTAGAGATGATGTGGCCAGCTCCCTCGGCCCTGGTGTTGGTGTGAGCTCTCCTGCTAAGATGGACAAACAACTGTAACCAGGAATCACAAGAGAAAATAAACCCCTTGTTCATTTAAGCCATTTGATGGTTATTTGTCAGCAACTACGCAGGCTGACTGCCACAGACCCATTTCCATGGTAACCTCCTAGACAGCAACAACCACATTGTCAGAGAGTTTAACAGTCTCTCTGGAGAACTTAAAAAGATTGTCCAATGATCTGTCTACTTTTTCTGAATATTTATACAAGATGCCATACTTTAAGTATACAAAGAAAGTAGAACTTATGTGTAGGAGGGACTGATGTCATATTATGCAAACATTTAAAAGGAAGTATGTAGCTTACTCTTACCAGGACGTCCCACATGACTGATGAACCATGTAGACAAAAATTCCAGGCCACATATGTTCAAAAGGACCAATGTCAAAGTGAAACCTGAAATGAAAGGAGGAAGTTCAGCAGGCCTCTGGAGGGGGGGTGCCTCACGTTCAACAGCTGCAGGGGGGCCTGCAGGGAGTCTCATGAGAGGATGGAAGGGTAAGGACATAGCACAGCTCTCTGCCTTCTGGGCTGAAAGATCTGCCTGAGATTCCCCATGTTCTCAAGGGAACTCGTCAAGTCACAGATTAGTCTTTTATTCAATGATCGACTACAAAAGGGTGCAGAAACTGGCACCAAAGTGATTAGGAACACTGCACATATACTACAAGGACTCAGATGAACGGGACCTTATCAGAAGTAATTTTAGAGGGGAAATGGTTAATTACTCAGGGAATCTGTGATTACTCAGGGACTAAAAAACTAATAATTAGTGTAGTGAAGGAATATATTTTCAAATATAAGGCAAACAATTGCTTGGGATCACTTCTGCAGATCTTGAAGTGTTTCACACCTTTCCATGAGACCTTATACAAAGTGTGTTATCTACTACCATAGCTATATAGCATTAGCAGCAGTATGAAAAATGAACTATCTATGAAATCCTTGAATTACCTTAGAATCAAATCTGTACAGAAACAAGGGCTTCATGTGTGTGATATGACATTCTGAATGTGGAATATCACATGCTATAACATATAACAGAATACAAAGAGACTCTGGAATTTAGGTCAAGGTATCTTAAATGACTGTGGGCTTTTCTGACACCAGGACTCTCTACAGTCCAGGCTGGTCTCTAGCTTGTGATCCTCCTGCCTCAGTCTCCCAAGATTTGGAATTTATAGTCATGGAATTTACAGTCTGGGTTCAAGTGGAGATTTGTTACTTGAGACCACCAGAAGGAAGACCTGGCAAGATGTGAGTCTAAGACTGTCCACAGCAGCCCTGGCTTTGGGCGGCTTCATCTCAGTGGAAGCAGCGCATGGGACACTCACAGCTCGATCTCTCTGCAGATGCGTGCGGGGAGGTTGAAGTGCATGAGGCCCTGCCACTCCTCCGCGGTACAGATGCTGTGATAGGATAGCTTCTCCATGGTGACCCGGTAGATGCACTCAGAGTGTCGGATTCTATGGTACATCTGCAAGCAAAGGGAGAGTGAAGGAAGAACTGAGCAGGAGACACGGCGGTGACCTGGCCGCAGAGCTCAGGGCAGATCTGAGCTACAATAGAAAGCTCAGTGATTCACCATGTCTGCAGTTCCTCACAGACAGAGGTCATGCACACACGCAGTCTTGAAGATGTACAACATTCTAAAAATTATAATTTTTTTAACTCTTAATTCCTGTAAAAATAAATGTCTTCTGACTGGATAGATAAGTCACTTTTTATGTCTTTTTATATAATGTACTCTAGTATAACTCTAAATTTAACTAATAAAAATATTGAAAATAAAACATGTTCACGTTTACTGTCAGTAACAACTGTTAATTATCTTAAGAATTATCTTAAGAGTTGAGATACTTATAAATCTGTGAAAAGAAAAACTGTGAGGACTAAAGTCACCAAGCTTTCTGGGGAACAGTGCTGTCTAGGAGAACAGTGTCCCTGTGTTGATTTTGCTGTATGATTTTTGATTTTTTAAAGGGGCCAATGTTTTTCTGGTTTTACAACAATTAATCCAAATGTCTAGCATGGACTGTATAATGTCTGAGACTGTGCCCACAAGAGTAGATAAAGGAGAGGCGGGCACCCCAGTGTCACATGGGAGCAGGTACAGGAGAGGCAAGCATCCCAATGTCACATGGGAGCAGGTACAGGAGAGGCGGGCACCCCAGTGTCACATGGGAGCAGGTACAGGAGAGGCGGGCACCCCAGCGTAGAAGAACGAGCTGGATGTGGGCCTGGACATGTGGTTGCACGAGGGCTCATGGGAAGCTGTGCATCGCGTGCAGGCCCCGCATCCTGGGGAAAGGATGGAGATGGCAAGGTGCTTGGGGAGCTACTAGAAAATGGACAGGCACATTTGCTGTGCCAAAGAATTAGTAAATCACATATATCTGCATGCATGCAAATAGTTGTGCAAATAATTATAAACTAATATAGGAGGTAAGGTTTAAAAAGTTAGTTAGATGTAACTGTGTAGGCTAACAACTATGCACAGGAAGAGAGATGATAAAGGAAAAATGAGTCCTCCACAATGAATTAATAAAGAAAACTTATAAAAGCAAGATTGAGCTTTCTCAGCATTTCACATTTTCCATGACTCTAGTTCAGGGTGACTCATCCTACAGAATAGACATCTATATTTATATTAGCATAGAAGTGAGATTAAATGGGTCAAAAGTTTCTGTATAGCACCATCTCTAAATGTTTAGCATAGTTCTTGGCAATCTCAAGTCCTCTCCTCAGCCTCTTAAATTGTGGGTTGTGACCCTACATGGGGTCATGTGATAGAATGTAAGCAATGCAAAAATTTTCGCATCCATATAAAGTCTCTGAACATGCAGTGAGCAACTTGCCATGAATATGAGGTGCTTCTGGCGGTCCATCTGTGCTGCCTCACGTCCTCCTCAGCTTCGGTTCTGAACACACAGCAGATGCACCTGGCACTGCCCACTGTTACACTAGGCAAGTCATACTACCCAAACCCCTGTGCTTAGATCACTCTCCTGTGCTGTGATCCATGGTGCTTTCAAAGTTTTCAAAACTTGTAGAATGCAATGATTTCATCACAGAAAAAAAACACTTTTCTACCATTGATCCTCAGTAAATCAATATTATAGTTAGTATTCATGAATTGTACTATATTAGGATATAAACTGTGCTTGAATTATTGATTTGAGATTCATAAAAATCACACAATGAATTTTGGCTTGAGATTAGGACAAAATCTCCAACAATTGCTAAAATGGTCTAAACATACATCTGCCGCTTTATATGTCATGTGAGACAATACTCTCAGCACTGATGATTGCAAAGTCAAAATATCCACTGAGTACAAAAACATGGGAGATACTCTTCATCCTGTAGCGCCAGATGCTCAGCCAAGATTTCATTCTTCTTGCAAAAGCGAGTATGTGTAGCCACCTCCTTACTCTCATTTGTGTAAGTGGCAAGTACATCTACCATAATTGTTTAAAATAAATCTCGTTTCAATTTATACCATTATAAGTTCTGTTCATCCACTTTATAACCTATAAACTCAGGGGTGAGTATAACTTTCTCAGGTTAAAAGAGGCAGCCCTGCTGAAATCCAAGGGAACTGAGTTTCTACTGTGGAGCCCTTCATCAGTCAGAGTACCTGGGAGATGCACCTTCTTGTGAAGATGAACCCCTAAGTAACAACAGGCATTTTGGTGTCTATTACATCTTTAAACAGAATGTAAGCTAAAACAGGAAGTGCAGCAAGACAAACAAGTGCCACAGTTGTGTCATGAGGCACGCTCTCCTTTCAGGAAAGCACTCTAATAATGCTACTGGGAGTCACATCACTCCTTTGGTGCTTCCTGAGACAGTGCTTAGAGGCCCTGTGCTGTGTCTAGGACAGCGTCAAGGACCCCAGGTGGGTGAACCACACAGACGTCACTGGCTGGTCGCAAGCACAACTTGTATTTCTGTTTCCTAATGACTCCTAATAATCTGAGTGAAATTCAGATCATTTTGTGTTTTCATTATTGATCAGTTGATCCTGCAGTTAATCAGGTATATTTTCTATATTACCAAAATTTGTTTTAAAAAATCAGTAAAATACTAAGGAAACTGTTTATGTGGCCTTTTTAAATCAGCTAAAATGTACTTCTAAAAGCAGTTATTGAAAATATTCAATTTCATAGTCTCAGGGAAAGGAGAAATAAATAGCCATCATATAGCTAGTGAGTCATGTCTCCACTTGGAACAGTGTGGTCTAAAGGTGTGGTTATAGGCTTGAATGAAAGCATGCTGACTGAGTCCCTTGGACGACATGCTTGAAATGCAAAGACCACAGAGGAAAAGTTGAAGGATGGGAAAGACACAACATATGTTCCCAGCCAAAAAAAAGACTGGCCCTGGTTGAAGCCGACAACCTGCATTTAGTGCCAAACCACTTTGAAAAGACACCTATAGAGATGCATGGGGCCTGAAATCACCAGGGCTGGGGTCAGTGACTAGGCAGTGCCCGATACGATACTACCTCTCACACACATCCCTGCTTATACCCTGTGTGCCCAATACCACCTCTAACATGCATGCCTACTTGCATCCTGTGTGTGGAATGAATAGCCCATCTCACTGATGCAAACATTATAGGCTCAGAACTGGAAAATCATGAATTCAATCCACTGGTTTTCTATCAAGTATGCATGCAGACATGGAGAAGATGGAGACAAGGTAATTCACATGAAAGATCATGGATCTATCTCCATGTCTGTTACATTATTATAAACAAAGAGGGACCTGAGTTTTAGAAGACAGCTTTGCCATGACTTTGTATGAATTTTAGATAATTGTGAATTTTTGACAGGAAAGCATAGCACTCCCAAATGCTTGACAGCATCTAAATTTAAGTCACAACATTCTTCTTTGGAAAGTACCAACTCTCTACCTATGTTTTCTCTGTTTTCCCTACTGTCTGAGAGGTTGCTCTCAACTTCACCCTTTCTGGAAACATTACTCATAAGCTCCATGGTGGGCCATCTGAAGTATCACTTGTCTCTTATTCACATGCTGAGGTAAAACACGCTGAGAAAGCAAGGGAGGGAGAAAGGCCTTGCTCTGGCCCACAGTTTAATGTGAAGTCCACCATCGTGCCCACCATGGTGGGGGAGCCAAAGCATCAGGAGCTTGAGACAGCTGGTCACATGGAATCTTGTCACGTACAGGACAAGGAATCATGCTATGTTCAGCTCGCTCTCCATCCTAGCAGCCCAGGGTGGCTTCTCAGGGAGTGTCCTGTCCACAATTGAATCCTCACATTAATTAACACAACAACGTAATAACACAGTAAGGATAATCCTTCATAGACATTTCCAGAAGCCAATCTAATCTAGATAAGCCCTCCCAGGTGTGCCTGGAGGCTCAGCCCCTTGGTGTCAAGCTGATAATTAAAACTACTGATGTCACTGTCACCTTGAGTTTGGAATACCAGAGTTAGAAAAGTATTCTTGCTCAGTATGTACTTGAAGGTATTTCTGGAAGAGATTGGCAGTGGGCTCAGGGGTGGGAAAAGAAGACTCTACCTTACTTCCGCTGTTTCCTCTCTCTCTACCTCAACTAGACCTGGGCCTCCCTTCTCCCATCCTTGGAAACCAAGGCTCTAAGTTTTCCATGACTGGGCCTCTTGGGCCCCTGTCCAGGAGAGTCATGCCAACTGTTCTGCTGGTTCTAAGACCTTCAGATTTGGCTTGAGTCTTGCTTTTCCCTAAGCATTCTGCAGAGAGACAAGACTGAGCAAAAAGTTTCACGTGTTGCAGTAAAGGCAGAGTAGTGCTGCTTCGCAGGCAGGTCAGTCATCATCTCCAAGGACACACAGAATAAAAGGTAATGCACGGGAGGGTTGATTGGATTGATTCCTGTGAGTACAGTGGCTGGGATATCTCAGGAGAACTCAAAACACCAGTTAATGGGACTCGAGCCAAATCACTGTGCTCCCTTAAGCTATTTGATGGTGATTTATCAGCACCATGCAGAGTAACTGCAACACTTTCTCCTGCCGTTTTTGTCATGGTTTGAATATGGGCTGTCTCCACGAGCTCGCATATTGAATCCTTAGATGATAGCAATGTTTGCAAAGACCGTGGCAAGGTGGAGCCTTGCTGGAGGAAGACATGTCTGAGGTTTGGTAGGCTTGCCCTGCTTCCTCTTGCTTTCTCTACCTCCTGATGGTTCTGCCTTCAGCCATGCTTTCTAGAATATAAGGTCCACCATAGTGGACTAAATTCCCTTGGAAAGGTAAGCCAAGTAAGTACTCTTTCTCTCCTAAGCTGCTTGAGTCTGCGGATTGGCTCAGCGCAGGAAGACGGACTGCGACCTTCCAGAGCTGCTAGGAGAAGCCTCCTGAAAAGGGTCTGCTGACATCTTATTTGGGATGGTTGTATTCCTTTATGATTTGTGAGGTTCTTGCTGCAACAAAGCTGACACAGCAAAGTTTCTTTATTCTGAGTTAGAGACAAGTTTTTAAATAACCAGCAACAAGTCCTTGTCACACTGGATGGCTGGGAGGCCACACGAAGAAACAAAGTCACACTGAGCTTTGGGTTCAGTTCACTCTTTCTAAGTTTAAAAGACCTTCAAAAGTCTCAGTAGGTCAGATACCAGCACGCAAACTTGACCACGTGAGTTTGATCTCCAGAACACATTAGCTGGAAGGAGGGACCTGACTTACAGAAGCTGTCCTCTAATTTCCACACATACACCTGAAATCCTTTTCCCTCTTCCCCTCCACTCCCTCATCAGTAAGTAAAGAAAGAAAACAATTTGTAAAAAGTAACACACTTTAAAAAGTGTTTGAACAAAAAAAAAAACAAAAGAAAAAAAATAAAAAGTGTTTGAAGGAGTCATAGTACATCAATAAAATAGTAATGAACTTCAGAGAGAGCTTCAACCTTCTCTATTGAGCCTTCAACATGCTGCGAAAAGCAAGATGGGCCACATTAGTGGATGTGGGGACAGAAGACCACTGGGTGGGGCCGTAGAACACTGGGAACTGTCCTACCACAGGAGGTGAAAAGTGTTGGCAACTTAATCCTATTTCCCAAAACAAATTCTCGAAGTTACTAAAATAGCAGCCACCATTCATATTACTGAAAGACTTCCTAATTCCAGAATTTCAGTAGTGCCACTAAAGGCTCACTACCTTATAAATAAGTAGTCTAACTCATTTAAAGTGCAAAACAAAAAAGCAAGATCATAAACATCAGAATCCAAATGGAGCCTCATTTCCTTCCCTATGATCAAGCAGGGCTTGGTGGGTGTCACTCCTGACTGTCTGACACACACTGAACGGGACCCACTTTTCCTCACAAGCAGAACGCCACTGGTTAGGGAGAAGCATGAGTGGCTGCCCTCCTCACATTAGGGGTGAAGGCTGAGGGTTCACAAGCGTTCTGGTCTGTAGACCCGATGCATAGGTCTGTGGACAAGCTCACTTCACACTTCTTTCCTAAGGAATCTGCACCTTGTGAATGCAAAAGGCCAGCAGACGCTTTCCTCCCAGGCACTTTACCGCACTTCTTTAACATGCTGAGCAGAGCAGGGATTGCTACTTTTGTTCTCAGGGAAATGACACATGAGAAAGAAAACCAAGGGACTTCAGCCAAAGGGCTGTCGTTATCAGAGGCATAGGAGGCCACCTACGTTAGCACAGTGCAAGGCCAGAGCACAGAAGACAGCAAACATCTTGAAGTTGTTCTCGTCCGTCTTGGAGAAGGCGCTGCCACTGAGCTTGTTCACCATCTGCACCACCCCGATCACGCTGCCGCGGCTCACGATGGGCATGCACAGGATGTTGCGTGTGGTATAGCCCGTGTACAAATCCACCTCTCTGTGCAGACAGGAAAGAAGAGAGCTGTCACTGGAAGGGAAGGGCAGGCTGGCCAGAACAAATGGACACCTTCCATCATGAGATTCGTTTTTACTGCCCTGTGCTTGGATTATACGTTGTTGCACATCTGCGGACACTAAAGCGTGGCAGTACTCACTCACTCACATCTTTTCAAAAGCATTTTAACCACCAGATCTTTTGTTTATGCATTTTGTTGCAAGTTTCCAATGGAGACTTGGAGCTTAACTGGACTCTAGAGTGTTGTGTCATTACGTGCTCAGGCAAGGTGGAGTCTGAGGAATTACACCAGCAAGTTTAGCAGACCGGCATGCTCCTCTTATATTTCTGAAAGATCTTAACTAAGCCAATTTAAATGGGGGTTTTCACATTAAATTGTAGAGCAAGGATTAGCAAATCACATTCTGTGACCAAAGCAGCACATTCCTGGTCTCCTTACATTAATGGAATGCACTAAACAAGTCACTCATTTACAAACTGTCTATGTGATGTCTAACAGACCACACGTACTGTAAGGCCTGAACTGCTCACTACCTGTCTCTAACAACAGAATCTGCGACCTCCTGACTGAGGAAGTGCTTTTGAAAGCCAGACAGAGGAACCAATCAGGTGCCAGCCCAGGGTGGTCTGCCCAAGCCCTGTGCTGGTTCCATCTCTCCCTATGCTGAGCGGCATCAGCATTGCGGCTGCTGAGCAGAACTTCCCACTGGCTGGATAACTGCTTTCTGTCCATCCACTTGCCCCATCAGGCACAGTGTCACTCTTCAGCGGCTACTGAGAGCCGAGCTAACCTGAAAACTTGCAAGACTTACTTCTTGGAATGGCATCTAGAAATCCAGCAGGTCTTTTCCCCAAGGGGTTTTTCCAATCAGTTCTGGACAAGATTCCCAGTCACCCCACACTGCCAGTCCTTGTTAATGAAGGGACATCCTGTCAAGTCACACCCTGCTCACTTTCCATATGTAGCCTGTTTCTGTTCATGTCTGTTCGGCACTTTTTATTAAATTGGGATTTTCTGGGGGGAGGGGCTTTAATACACAATGTTTTGTTAGTTACATGGTTTGGTTTTTAAATATTTGTTTTCAAACACTATTTTTTATTTTCCTTATTTTTTTTCTATTTTCCTCATAAATCTTATATAAAATTTTCATGTGAAGACAAATACTTTCAATATTTAAGCAGTGTAATGACAGGTTTGTTTTCAGAAAAAATTTAATATACTCAACTTACTGAGACTTACAATTTCTGGAAAGTCAATAAGACTAGATTATACAATTTGGGTTTTTGTTCTTCAAAAATATCAAAAGATTCTTAAAGTCCTTTTGTGTAGCCTATCCAATAAGTTTGTGGCTTACTGAATTCCTACTTTGCATCTGGTAAACTTTTTAAACCTTTTCTGAATGTCATCTGTGAATTGGGAAAAGATTATAAAGCAGGCATTATTGTACCTATTTAAAAGATGAGGAAACCAAGACAAGAGGAGATCAAATAAGACTCCAGATATGCCTATAAATGACCAGGGTACAATGCAAAGTCAGACCCAATGGTCGGAAGTGTAAGTAGTTTTATCACATGAGTGGCAGCCTCACACATTGCTTTCATGAAGACATGATGAAACAAGATGGTGATGCCCACAGAAGGGGTGGTGCCGTCACAGAAAACTCCTGCTGGTGAACTGCCAGGTAATACTAAATGCCACTGGCTGAACATGCACATCATGAAACAGACATCTGAGTACACTAGCCACTGATGATGGAGTTGGTTCCCGGAAAAAAACAGCAGGAATAACTAAGCAGGAGGTACACACACAGAATTAGGGGGGGTCCCTGGAAGGCTTTGATTGAGTGAAGCATCAAAGCAGAACTGACAGAGGTAAAGGGTCTTACCTGTTGAAGCGTGGGTCAGCATAAGCATCTGGAATGTTCAGGACTTCACCCGTTCTTGCCACCTGCCCAGCGATTCCTTTCTCAATTGAAAATCTGCACAGACAAAAGACAGGGGCATACCAATCAAGAAGCTGACGTGAAGCAACAAAGTGTTTCTGAAGTATTTATTAGAACCAAATGGTGAACTCAAAGCTTTAGTTTAAATGTATGTGCAAATTAACTTCACATTCACAAATACCAAGTCATCCTGGATGTATTGGTGAAGCAAAAAAGTCTGCAGTGCTCGCTTGAAGCCTTATCTTTAGCTACTATCACAATGACGTAAAAATACAGTTGGAGCACAGATTACAAGTCAGTACTGATCCCTGGCACTGGGGAGCAGCACTCTCACTCTGGTAAAGGACCTCCAAATCATAGCACGCATCAGCATCTGTTGTGTAGACTTAAGTCTATTCTGTCAAATTGACTTGCCAATGTTCTTAATTATAACAGCTCAATAGAAACTAGAACTGAGCTACCCCACTGTGCCTTCCCCTGGCTGCTCCCGCACCTTGTATGCACAGGACATGAACGTGCTATCGACATCCCGAGCACAATCTTCAGACTCATACAGACACTTCTTTGCTTCTCCAATTTATTCAGGTTAAAAATGGCAAAATACAAATATTAATGAATTGCACTCAATTATATTTTGTTATCTAGAATCAGTACTTTATATAGCAAACTTATAGTTGCTGTCCCATTACTGTATTAACATTACACATGTACCCACTTCAAAATATTAAGTTAATTAGGAAGGATAGTTACAACTCACACCATGCTTTTTCAGACATTCTAAAGAGAAGCGACGCATGAGATCAAATTTAAAATCCTGAGTGAACCATCATGGCTGTCAACTTCCTGTGAACCATCACAGCATAAAACTTGAGGCCATCAGCTTCCTGGTTCCTTGTGCTTTGTAAAGCACGAAGGTGCCAAGTCAGGCGCCATGAGCAGACCATCGGTGTATCTAGCTCTGTCTCTGAGCAGCGTCAACAGGACTCCTGTGGAGCTCCTGGTGACCTGTGAGCCTGGCACAGGCCCGCATGCAGGAGGCTGGCATCAGCCAGTTCTCTTAAAGTCATGAGCCCTTTCCTCAGCTGCTGTCCCTGTCCTTGTAAACACTAGCTTTAAAATCACTCTCTTCACTTCAAGATCAGAAAAATAGCAGCAGTGCTAGAAACACCAGACTATCACTCAGAAGAAACAAGTTTAACTAAGTGACTGTATCTATCTGATATGTCCAAATCAAATAAAAAATAAAACCATGTTGAAGACCCCAAGCAGCTAGATAGTACTTACAACTGAGAGTCATATGACACATAACACAGGACTGGCCACCCCACAAACACAGTAAGAGTAAAAATAAGGGGTCCTGTGGCCAGTCTCACCTAGGGTCTCCCTGACATCACTCCATGTATCGATGCCCTGTGGCTGGTCTCACTTGGGGTCTCCCTCACATCGCTTCCTGTGTTGGTGTCCTGTGGCCGGTCTCACTTGGGGTCTCCCTCACATCACTTCCTGTGTTGGTGTCCTGTGGCCAGTCTCACCTGGGGTCTCCCTGACATCACTCCATGTATCGATGCCCTGTGGCCGGTCTCACTTGGGGTCTCGCTCACATCACTTCCTGTGCTGATGCCCTGTGGCCGGTCTCACTTGGAGTCTGTGTGACATCACTTTCCTAACATGGCAGAGTAATTCAACGAAGAGCAACTCAGCTAATTATGAGAGAATTTTACAGTGCTATTTGCAAGACTAGACCAGACACGTGAAGCAAAAAGAAAGCAAATATTCAGGACTTCAACTTGTGCATGGTGACGCTTGACTCCTCCTGAGACAGTGCTCCTTGCAGGTCTCCAGGGTGTGGCTGGATGGGGCTCTGGGTCTCTGCCAACACATCAATGCATTCTGCCATCCGAATGGAGAGCAGCCGCTTAGGATCGCAGAAGGCTTTCACTTCAAAATGCAGCAGAAGCTCAGCTGATGCAGCCAATGGGGCAGCTACGGAAGGTGCTAAGGCATCGATATACTGTCTGGACTATCAGGCGGCACCGTGGGCTGGGAAGCAGTGGGGGGGTTACCAGTTAGGTTCACCCTGCTCCTAGACACGGGATCCTGCAGACTCCAGGTAGAGTGGCCTTTACCTACCTGGGAGCACTAGTAAGTTTTTCCAACATGATTTCCAAAAGGACCGCCTCCGGAAGACGGCATTTCCAGGAGTGACGCTAACGCTTCCTAGGCGCTGTTTCGCTGGCGCTGCAATGTCATTCCCAGAAGCACTACCTTCAGGAGGCGGGTCCTGGTGGGAATGATATCACAGTATGACAAGTACTGTCAGCACACCTGTGAATAGGCACAGAAAAGCGGTAACAGAACACCTGTGTATCTGCCATCATGGCTAGGACGGCCCCTCGGCGGTACCTGATCTCTTTGGTCTTCTTGAAGATGGGCTTTCCTTCCTTCTCCTCCCCAATGTCGAAAAGGTCTGAGTACAATTCCTTGTTCTTATGATCCACCTGGAAGAGCGCACAGCGGTCGGCATTCACCAAGTTTTTTGCATAAATCTACAGACAAATGAAAAGAGAAAGTCGATGAAGATAAAAAGACTTTGTAACAATCTTAGCGTGAGATAAATTTTAACTTTGGTTATTCTATACTCTAAATGGGAAGGAAGGAAATTATCATAAGCAAACAAATACTGAAGTATTAAAAGTATGCATTAAGTTACTATCTAATCATAATAAATACCCGTAAGAACAAACCAACAGCTAGCAGGCATCCACTGCTTGTTGATGTTAAATTCCCAAAACGCTCTCAGGCTGCCTGGGGAGCAGCTGCTGGCCTCGCTTCCTAAAAGCCCATTTGTTAGCATCTTGGCCAGCACTGTGGTCAGCTCCTCTCAGTCTGTGTGCATCCTATGATGATTTTTATAATCATTGTGTAATTACTGACATGTCCATGTGCCAAGCACATCCACATGTTCATGTGCTCCATCGGGGAAATGGAAGACATCATTTGACTCCTGCCAGCCTTTCCATAGCCTGTGTTTCACAATTATGCTTTCCCACTTACCAGCAAGTAGGCATGCATATGGTCATTCATGCAACTCCTTCAGCAAGCATGTCTTTATAGTTAACATACCCAGCGGCCCTTAGTGACCGGCACTGCAGTCATGCCATAAAGACGTACTTACGAATACTAAATATATACTAAACACTCGGTTCTTGTACACCCACTGAGGGAGGATAAAGCCCACAACTGGACTGGAAACATGGCACATGCTCAGTAAGCCCTGTCTATGGAAACAGGCGCTGGAGTCTAGCACACAGATATATACTACATACAAATACTATAAATACTAAAACTTGAAGCACCCAGATCACAGCTGTGACATTAGTACTCAGGAAAAGAATTCTTGGGAAAACTGCTAAGGCAAAACCTATACAAGAACATGGACCTCCTTGTGGCCTGGAGGAAGACACAAACGCTCACATAGAAGCTGGGTCATAGAAAGTAGACTAGCTGGATGCCTCCTCCTTCTCCCACTGCTGTGTTACTGCTTTGATTCACCTGCACCCATGACAAAAATCTGTGCCTGTGGCACAGGGACAGGAGTCCAGACCTAAGCACCACAGCTTCCCGTCCCCCTCGGCCTTCATGAGCCTGGGTGTCACCTCTAGGATGGCAGCAACTGCTTCTCCTCCAAATGCTCAGGACAAAGTTTGGGGAATGGCTCCACCAAGCACAATCTGTATGCTAGACTCCAGTGCCTGTTTCCATAGACAGGGCTTACTGAGCATGTGCCATGTTTCCAGTCCAGTTGTGGGGTTCATCGCTCCGTCAGTGGGTGTACAAGAACAGAGCCACAAGTGCACAGCTTCCCTGAATACACCGACCTCAGCTGGTCATGCCTGTGAGACACCTACACCTAGAGCTTCATGTTGAGGATGAACAGGGCTGAGTCCTCTGAGAAGTGGGCTAGGGGTGTAGTGCTAGGAGATGTCACCTGCTGTGCTAGGAGGCATCACCTGCTGTGCTAGGAGGTGCCCACCTGTGCTGGGAGGTGTCAGGTATCACCTGCTGTGCTAAGAGGAGTCACCTGCTGTGCTAAGAGGCATAACCTGCTATGCTCATCCACACTGCTTCGCAGTCTGGTCAAAGAAGAGTGAGCCAATCCTTGACAAATGCTGCCCTGCAGGAAGTCATCTAGGAACTCATGGGTGACCCTGACTTGTTCATTTGAAGCAGTCTGATCTACTCAGGAAAAGGCCTTTCTAACCTCTCAATCTCTGTCCCTTTGTCTCCGGCAATGCTGCTGCTCCAAGCTGTATCTAACCTGTGCCCTGTGGTTTATAAGCCTTGAGGCCGGCTGTCCGTACCTGCTAAGGACAGGCGACTTGTTCAAAGCCCTCTGCACAGACACAGGGGGCTGCCTGACAGGAACACATGCTGCCTTCCTCATGACCACCCCGCATCTCAGATGTCACAGGATGCAAGAGGCCAGCACAGCCTCCCTCAGGAGGCCTGTGTGCAGGCCGCGAGCTTCTGGGCACCGTGCTCCCAGCCCTGTGTTCACCGCCTTCATTTGTGCCAATGAGCAGAGACTGACAAGGGTCTTACTTGCCATTTTATAGTTCCAACTACCACCTACTGGGAAGTGGATCCAAAACCAAAAAATGCATAGAAGAAATGGTGAATGAGAGCTAGAAGGGACCCAGGCCACAGAAGAAACTGAAAGGAGAATCAGATGTATGCCTTCACACAACCCTAAGAGTTAGTGGCTGCTTTAAAATAAACATTAAGGACATAAATAATTCATGTATTATTTAAAGCCCATTTCACCTATGGGGGAAATAAAGCACCATTTATCAAGTCACAAATATAGCTTAATTCAGTACTGATACCACTCAATGACAGAAGAAGGAAACCCCTGAATAACTCGAGTGTTAAGCACAGATGTAAGGCTGAGCACCAGTCCGGGGTGGAGCCACACTACAGTGAGAAGCAGGAGGTGAGGTGAGCTGGCCGTGGGCTGCACTCCCTGCTCGGGACAGCAAGGGCCGGCAGGCTGGAGACGCACCCACGGCACACATGGATACGCCTAGGGAGGGCTCGGAGCAGAGCACTGCCATCCCAGAAGAATATACGATGGTTCTGAAGGCCTGCACCTTCCTAAGGGAACAATCAGGACCTAATCCAGGTCCAGCAAACTTTGGAAAAGAAAAATCCAGTGGAATTCCTAAGACAATCTGTAAGCCACAGGTTCCCAGAGACTATAAGGAGGAACCAAAAGGTTCTGCAAGCTATGGCTACTTACAAAATGTTAACCAAACATTCTCCCTCAAAATTTCAAGAAATGACAAACAGGTTTCATAGTATTTAAAGAGTCTGTCACAAGAGGATTACAGGTTAAAGAATACTGTAATTCAACGCAAAGGACACCTACCATTATGTGTTCAAGCAGAGAATCTATTGCAACTATGTTATCAAAGTATGTTCTGAAAAAAAAAACAAATTCTGTGAATGATCAAATTTATGTGACAGCATACAGTAAACTCAGAAAACATTTTGTACTTTTATCTGCACTTAAAAAAGCATACATATGAATGCCATTGGGTTTCTGTCCCCTCATAAAAAGAGTAAATATTATTTTAAAAACCAAATATGTTTTCAATACTGTAACATGAGGACTCTGTCTAGCAGGTGCATTCAGCAACCACTTTATTGCTGGGTCCAAAAGTAAGAGAGACTTTTGTTCTGAATGAAACTCTTCAGGACTACAATCAATTCAGATACACTTAACATTTCCAGGACTAATTTTGGCCTGAAGTAAAAATCTTCCCGTTGGCTAAATCTCATTGATACAGCTAAAATATGAATGGTTGCTGAAAAATCAGAATAGGTGGACGTTAAGTAATACTGAGAAAGCAAAGTAATTTCTTTGAGAAGAATATCAGAAAGGAAGTAATGATAAGGCTCTAATAATCACTTTATTCTCAGGGGGATAAACAAGGCATGCTACGGACATATGTGGAATATTTACTGAAATGTTAACTTCCCCAGAAGCAGTGACACCATTTCTGCCACAGAGGTGTAGATGCATGGGAATTTGACAGTGTTCCCACAAGTATGATTTATAGTAATGAACAGTGAGTCTTATTGAAAAGAAAAATTATTTGGTTGAAAGGAATAAGACTTAGCACACTCTCCACTACCCCATAACAAAAGAACTAGGTGAGGAGCATGAACGTCTTCCTGAAAGAAAATGCCACCTTGGGAACACTTCCAAATACAGAGGCTCAGCCTTCCTTTCTATGCTCTGAAGTACCGCAGTGCGGCAGGTGAGAGAGTCTGAAGGGTCAGTTGGCTGGGTGTTCACGTCTCTAATTTCTGATGTTGAAAAGCATCTGTGACATGAGCCAACAGCTCCAATCTGACCATCCAGGATTCCAGACTGTTCCAGGGCAGACAATGAGGTACCAGTCCAGCAACTGCAGCACTGCTGGGGGCTGGGGAAGAGCAGGGTGCATGTTCCTTATCAAGCTGGTAGACAGCTTGTGGGTGACCACGCCCTGGGTACCTTTCAGGGTCATCAATTAGCATGGGGATCAGAGAGACAGAAGATCCCCTGGAACACACATGACCAGTACAAACTAGAATTCAAGTATTTATAAGAATTCTCACTACTGCCCAAGGGAAGTTTCCTAGGTCAAACTTCAAGGAATGAATGGAATGTGTTCTCAGAATCATATCTGAAATACTGTGCTCAGAAAAACATAATGTTACATTATTAGTAACACTGTTTAAATGGACATAGTTAGAAAACGTGACCCAGCACTTTGGAGAAAATTGAGGAGAATCCATCTTCTCCCACGGGCATCAGGAATCCCCTGTGCTTGTAAGAGCACAGTATCTGAGACGTGATTCAACTGATGCAAACTGAAAACGTGTGAGCGCAAAGTAAAGGCAGCTTCCGCTGATAGGATTCTGACAGAATAGGTGTGGCTTGCATAGCACAGACTGCTCAGTCCTGACTGCAGATGGAGGTCACTGCCACCAGGCAGGCTTAGCTCACTCATCAACATGGGCTCTGCCAGCCCCAGAAGTAACACTCACTTCGATACATCCAGCAGGAAGTCATTCAGTTCGGTCTGCTTGGCCAGCCCTCTGCACACCTGCCGCATGAAGTAAATCATTAGCTCCTAGAGGATTCCTTCAATAGCACCCTGGGCTCACATGTAAGAGCAGTAACAGTGTTAGCATATTCAGTACTTAATGTGCTAAAAACTCTCCTGGATCTTCATATGTATGACCTCATCAAGTCACTACAAGTCTGTGGAATGTCACTTTCTGAGGAATCAAGAAGCCGAGAAACTCAGACTCCAGATTAACAGGTGCCAGAAGCAAGTCACACCATCCCCTCCACTGCCCTCACAAGGCTCTGGGCGCTCCTGTTGGTCCAAAATGCCCTTGCTGCTCCTCTGCAGCTACCACCCGCCCCTGTGACTGTAATTCCTCATCAGCCTGAACTTGTTGAACTTGAGAAACAATGTACATACAATTGCAAGATGTTTCAGGTCTTCTAAAAGTAAAGATAAATAATTATATAAATGGATTTAGATATAAAATCATATTGAAAACTAAAGCTTGGTAAGCTAGACTCCACTCACCTAACACTACCCTCTTGGGATGGCCCTTTGAGAACGTACCAGACTTACCTGTACCTGGTGTATTGCTACTGAGGCCCAGGCAAGATTGGCTGTTGCAACCTACAAAATATACATGTGCACATTAGCTATATGGCACTCCAAAGCACCATGTGAACACTTTAGTCACATGACACACTCAGAGAGGACTTTATGAATCACTGAACTATTTTGCCAAACATGAAGTGCCAAATATTAATGAACCCCTCTATTTAGGATCAATATCCTCTTGTTTTAAAATACATTTGCTTTTTTTCAGTTTAATGAGAGCTCTATTCAGAAGGCTTCTGACGACTTCTTCAAACTGACATGGTGGCTTGAAAGGGACACACACACACTGTGGTATATACACTCTATAATAAAAGCTTCAGTCTATCCCTCGTCCTCACTGTTTTCTATTTCTCAAGTCCCTACTGGCCTGAAGCTTTGTTCTGGGTGCCAGAGGCAGTAGAATAGAGCATAGAGGGGTCCTGCATGGTGTGCTAGGTGGGGCCAGCGCCACAAGAAGAGTTTGAAAACCCGTCAAAAGTCATCCTTCTAATTGACCTGATTCCTAGTAAGGCATGACTTGCTCAAATGTTTTTATACAGGAAAAAAAAAAAGGAGTATACTTCTAACTTAGTAAGGGCAGACTGCTCTCAAACCAGTATATAAGAAACGATTTTTTGGGGCTAGAGAGGTAGCTCAGGGGTTAAGCCTCTGCCTTGCAGGCAGAAAGTCCTGAGTTCAGATCCTAGACCCCACGTATAGACACTGGGCAGAAGCGGGGGCGGCCTGCGTTTCTGGTCCTAGTAGGGCGGAGCCTGTGAATCCCGGGGCAGAGTAAACAAGGAAGAGTTGGAGGTGGTCCATAGTGGTTCCCGAATTCACACACACACACACACACACACACACACACACACACACACACACGTGCACACGCGCACAATTGAATAAAATAATAATAAAAAATTTAAAAAAAGAAACCATTTTTCAGCAAGCTAGTATAGTGAGACCTGGACACTCATCTGTGCATTGATTTGATGCCGGTGAGTGCACTTGTGAGTGCAGGCAAGCACATCAGCCTTACCTCCTGATGACTGAGGCAGAAGGCCTCTTTGCCCCAGTGCCGATAAAGCTCCAGAATGCCAATCAAGTCACCAATGGCAGTGACAATTGGCAGGCAAAGAACAGACTGGATTCGAGTCCCTGACTCTAGACCAGTGCCTCTTGGAAATCGTTCATCCTGAAATTAAACAGAGAAGGATATGAACTGCAAAGCTTCCTGTGAAGTTTACACAGCACTGATGGTGGGTGTTGGACTCATTGCTGTTACCCCTCCTCCAGAAATGCCCTTGTACTTCCCCAAAAGCAAACACCAGATTAGGGTAAGCGTTGCAAACATTCTTTATCATCTGCTTTCAAATTTAGAGTGACACAAAAGGATGTGCTAATTAATCATAGTCATCCTGATCTCAGGGGGCCACATTCCTTATCATCTACTATCAAATATTTATCATTAGAATAGAAATCTATTCTTTGTCTTTAGCAATTTTATACTTTTCCAAAACAACTGAGAGTGAATACAGAGAAGTAGAATCAGAAACACTGACGCCATTGATTCTATTTCTATGGTCTCCACAACTTTCGATACATCCAGAGCAGCAAGAATGCACTCCTGAGATTCAGTGTTTTCAAAGCTTGCACACAATAGGACATTTCCAAGTACATAGACGCATCTGCTTTAACCTCATTCCCTTCCTTGCCGTAGCCCTTCCCCCATGGGTGTGCTCATGTATGTCAAAGTTATGTCGAGTGTCCTCCTTAGTCATTATCCAGCTTATTTCTTGAGACAGGGCCTCTCACGTGCCAGACTGGCTAGACTGGCTGGAGAGTCCAGGGAACCGCCTGTCTCCACCTGTCCAGTGCTGGGATCCTAGGTGCGAGTCACCAGAGTGATGTACTGATGGCACCAGTTCTTCAGACATACTTGGCAAGCATCTCACTGGCCAGGCCATCTCCCCAGGTTCCCTTTCTCCTTCCACCCTCCCTCCTCTGTCTCTTTGATATAATAACTAATTTATTCTAGGAAATGCCATCAGCAGCAAAACCCAGTATTGAAACTCAAAGTTCAAATCTCAATTTAGCACTTTTACAGAGCAAATTCATCACATCTGCGCAGTACTTGTATGTGTCACTGTTAAAAGGTTGCTCTACCCCTCCCCCCCCAAGTGGGGATTAGTGAAGACATCTGCATGAAGGCATGTGCAGATGTGCTCAGGCTCCAGTGCCTCTCTGCGTCCTTTCCTGGCACTCAGGTCATCCTGGCCTGCTCCCATGCCTACTGTTCTGGTTACAAGGAGGGCAGTAGATGGGGGTGTGGCTGGAGCATGAGAACTAACCAGTTCTCTTCTGCGATTCCTGCTGGCACCATACGACCTGCCAGGCTTGTTGTACAAATGGCGAGAAGCACTTAGTGCTAAGGCCAGCAGCTGGCACTGAGATCATGCACAGCTGCCTTCAGTCTAATGCCCGGATGGCTGCAGTGTCCTCAGCAGAGTGGCCAGTGCTTGGATCCCTGAGACATGGCAATGGCTGCAGCACGGCACCGCTTGGATCTGGAGGAATCTGTCCAGAGCGGTGCTGAGATGAAGCATCAAACAGGCACTGTTTTGTTTATAGGGTGCAAACACATTTACCAAGTGGACTCTTCAAACCTAACTCACATGAACAGGAGTTTTCGGAGTATAAAAGTTAGTTAATCTTCACAGACACTCATCAATGGATGCTTAATGATTAAATCAAAGTACATGGCCTTTCTTATTTAAGCACTTGGCATTAAAACATCAGAGTTGAATGCCTGTTACCCCAAGGATGTCTTCCACGAGCAGCGTCTTCCTGGACTTGGCCACGTAAGCGGAGATGGTGGTGCCCTGAGTGATGGGCCCTGCAGGGATGAGCCGGGGTTGCCCTTCCTTCATTCCAGGTGGTGTGAACACGCACAGACTCTAGAAAGAAGACGGGAACACAGGTTGTGGGCTCTGCTGCACTCTGACCAATGTAAAAAAAATTATCTAGCACCCAGCAAGCCTGGGAGCTAACTCTAGGATGAGAAAAGGATGAGCAGCCGGAGCGTCCAGGGTAAAACCATCTCTCTCGCACTGTCTGCACAGAGTGAGCCTCTAGGAACTGACAGGGGACTCGAGAGCCTCTTGGCAAGGCAGACGAAGAGAGGAGCCTGTGCATCCTGCCATGGGACCCAGACTGCCAAGGCCACAGAGACGCCAGGGCAGAGTCCATAGCCAGTGCTGCTATCGCTTCTCGGAGAGCATCTTCTGAAGGCCCTTCACTCATGCTGCTTAACGTGGAACTGCAGGTTCAGAATTCCATGAAGTGAAAAAAATCATTGTCCATACAGTCACAAGACTTGGTAAGAAACAGATTCTTCAAATAAATTCATTTTCAAAAATATCAAAATTTTTGTGAGATTTTTAAATGCAAATTTAATGGGATTTTTAAAGCAGAATTTAATCACATTTTAAATTATTACCTTCTATTTAGAATCTTTGATTTATCTTCTAATCAACATATAGTTGTGTCATGATTACCTATTTCAAGACTAGTTTGGGAAAATCTGTGCACACCTTACTGGTTGGCTGCAGCTTGTAGGATAAAGCAGCAGCATGCAGCAACCCTTCCTGCTCACTCTGAGCATGCTCCTGTCAACAGTGTGATAACTGTTTGTTATGTGTTGCTGCAATGAAATTTCTAACTCAAGCAACTTAAGGGAAGGGGTGAAATTCCAGCTCAAGAATTCCTGATTCTAATGGTGGAGAAGCTGCAGCAACAGGAGTTCGAAGCAGCTGCTCACAACACACCCAGCAAAGCAAGCGAACAAGGACCCACTCATCAGGTTTGCTTGCCTATGCTCTGCTCTTTGTCTGACAGTGGCTCAGTCTTCCTTCACCACTTAGACAGCCTCTCATAGCAATGCCCAGTGGTCAAACTAGAGAATCCACAGGTGGGCCCAGAGACCTGAATCCTAGTGTCAGGTTAACAATACCATCACAGTAAAGTAGTACTAATGGTGAGACTGAATTAACCATCTTTATTATCTTCTAATCAATGTATAGCTGTGTTTTGATTGCTTATTTCAAAACTGGTAGAGTTCAGGAAAATTCTGTGTACACCTTACTGGACTTTAAAGTAGTTTTCAAGCTTTGTATTAACAGAAATCCCCCTCCCCCGACATCTTGCAATACCATAATGAACCTAGAAACCTTGAGCTTCTTGGCTCAGTCCACAGGGAGAAAAGGAAGCTGAGCGTTGCCTTAACGCTGGCAGCTTTCAAGTAAGGAGTAAAGATCAGGAGATGGCAGAGTGCAAAGGCCACCATGACCAATGATCTGAGTTCGATTCTCAAAGCTCACATGGTGGAAGGAGAGAATCAACTCCCATAAATTGCTTTGCAAGTTATATGCACATGTGTGGTAACTAAAGAAACAAATGTTAAAAATTAAAGTCTAGAAAGTACATTCAAGACTTATGTTCCCCAGCTGTAGAAATAGTCAGAATTGTGTATATACTTTTGAGTATAGCACATGTGAAAAAAGATGAATGTAAACAGCTCTCTTTAAAAGGATTAAGATCAATTAATGTGCCTAAATACAAGTGCACACTTAGTGACAGGAATAGAGCAGGTGATAAATGGTGGTCTCACCCCATTGTTTTTCAAAAGACTAGAAATCGGGGTTGCCATCTTTGCACTATGCACCCAAACACACTAGAAAGAAAAGAGAAAAGGCTGCTGGGTGCTCTACACAGTTGCCAGCCTGACACAAGCCAGTCGAGTGGAGAGCAGCGAGGTAAGAGGACCCCAGAGTAGAGAGCGTTGAGGTAAGAGGACCGCCGAGCGGACAGCAGCAAGGTAATCACAAGAAGAGATGCTGATCAGCAAAGAAAACTTAGATGTGATTTAGTCCGAAGAAACATCAGAATCTTGAGGACTTTCCCAACGTAGGAGCTAAGCTACTGCCTCCTTTGTCTACCAAAGACAAGATGGCAGGGGATGAACTTAAACTGAACTGAAATTAGACAAAGAATGTTCTGTGAACACCAGTGCAAAGAATGCACTGAAGATAACTCTCAATAGTAGCTCTGGGTGTTCTGCTTTTGGGGTCATAGTTGTGGGCTCTGTTTGTCTGGAGATATGCAAGGCACATTTTTCACGGCTTAGCAGTTAGCCATTGAAGAACAATTTAAATCATGTTTCCAAGACATGAAGTCCATATTCATTACTGAAAGACATCTTTACTATTAGGAAACGTGGAGCTTTTATGGCAGATTCTACATGAAAAAGACCAAAGTGACCAGGGGATAGACAGGCAATCATGGGGTACACAGACAGGCTATTATGGGGTAGACAAACCATTGTTACGGTACACAGGCCATTGTGGGGTAGACAGGCCATCATTGGGTAGACAGGACATTGTGGGTTAGACAGGCCATCATGGGGTAGATAGGCGATTATGAGCTAGGTGATAGGGGAGGGGAGGTGGGTGCAAGTGACAAAAGCAGGCAGTTTATAGATCAAGTAAGCAGGGGGTAGACGGGTGTTCATGGACCAGACTTGTAAGAATAGAATGTTCAGAAATCTTTCAATTTGCTAGATTCTGAATCATTTACATGGAGATAATTTTGCAAAATTAACAATTCTTACAGAGAGATCATATACTTGTTATTGATGAGCTTTGCTGATGCTGATACAGAAATGCTCCCAGTGAAGCCCGACATCTGCAGATGCTCCCTCCACGACCACCTACTCTTTGCTCTGCAACTTGGTATCTGCCCAGTTCAAAAGCCCCTCTCGCTGACAACTGAGGGTCGCCACAAGAACGGCGTGCTCAGGGATGGCAGCACTCTGACTTTCTGCAGCTGAATGAAATGCAGGCTGCTGTCACTGCACACAGCCAAAGTTACAGTGAGTTTCTACATCCATGCTCAACTCATACAGGCAGGGACAGGAACAGTCACCAAGTGTGTACTAGAACATTCTACAGTGATAGTATGGTAGAACAGTCCATATCGACAGCCATCTTTTCATGAAGACAACCCTCCACCTTCATCAACTCCAGGCTGTCAAGTAGACTTGGCTCTGCTTCTGTCTGTCTTCATTACGGGTTTTGCACCAGCTTGTGATTTGCGGGGCATATCCTTCCTTCCGTTTTTTTATTGGCATATACTTAACTATACATGCTAATCAGCTTCATTGTGGCATTTTCTTGCATGTGTGCAATATGTTAGAATTGACTTCACTCAGCTAGCTCTCTGTCCCCTTGCTCATCATCTTCCTCTTGAAAACAAGCCCACCTTTTTTGTTTTTCTCTTTCAGTGACCCAATGAGTTTAACAGGGCTGTTTCATACATACTCAGATGCCCGCTGTCTACAGGGGCACAGGAGACTTGCCAGTGGCTACACCACTGAAGGAAGTACTTCCACTGCCCACACTGTCGCTTGCCTCAGAGAGAGGAGGAGCCCCATGAGCTCCTTCCCACTTGTGACAGAATGTCACTGGTCCAACTCAAACAGTTATGCAGGTGACCCCAGGTGCTGTGAGTTTATGGGCCAGTGGCCAAGTCATGCCTCAAAACAGCATCTACAACTCTTCTCTCCTCTTTTCAGCTCATATCTTCTTTCTGCCCCCTCTTCCATTGTGTTCGGCAAACCTCGGAGGAACGATAATTTCTTATTTAGGACCTAGCAGTCAATATTCTCCAATTCTCAGCAATTTTTTTTAAATTTTTTTATTATTATTTATTCAACTGTGCGCATGTGCGTGTGTGTGTCTGTGTGTGTGTAGAACCACGGACGAATTCGCGAACCACCATGGACACCTCCACCTCCTTCTGCCCCGGGATTCACAGGCTCTGGTCCTACCAGGACCAGAAATGCAGGCCGCCCCCGCTTCTGCCCGGCGTCTATACGTGGGGTCTAGAATCTGAACTCAGGACCTTCCGCCTGCAAGGCGGAGCCTTAACCCCTGAGCCACCTCTCCAGCCCCTGATCGTAAGTATTTAGAAGGCAAACATGACAGGGGCACATGTCCATTAGCAAATCAGAAGCAGCTTATCTACTAGGGCATATGACTCCTAACCCCCGGCAAGGGATTTCTGATCCAGTTTACAATATCAGCCTGGGATTTTCTCCTATCCCGAGGGGGTCAAATTTGATCAGAAAGGGTCTATTTTGTCCCTTATAGCTATGTCATCTTAGGCATGTCTTGCCCGGGAGAATTGGAAGTGTGGCACACCGAGTCTACAACTAAGACAGTAAGAATCTATAACTGTCTCCACAGCAGCCTGCATAGCACCTTTCAGCACTATGAAAGCTGTCTGGCATGGAGAAAGCTCAAGTTGCCTATATCTTGCAACCAAGGTGTGTGGAGTCCATCAGCAACTAGATTTTACCATCAAACCTTTGCTTTAGTTCTCAATATTCAAAAGCAATAGTAATTCAAGACTGGGGAGATAACGCAGCTGTTAGAAGACACACTCAGTGTCTATCCCAGCTCCACTTAAACAGGCTGTGACACCAGCAATCAGGGATGGACGGGAGAGTGAGGAGTTCAAGGCTGTCCTACAGTGCATAATGAGTTCGAGTTCGATGCCAATCTGAGTTACATGAGACCATGTCTCAAAAAACAAAATTCCAATTCATGCTATGGCACGCATTATGCATGTTCCTCAGAGATGTGTCGGCACCCATGCATTAGTAAGCAAGGGATCTGAATACATAGAAGGAAGTTAGCAAAAGGAATGGGCTTAATGTTTTACAATCCATTCAACCCAAAGACTGGATGGGCTCTCAGAGCAACAGAATAACAGGAATATGACATCTATTATTTACATAAAAGGATGCATATGAATTTTGTCAGACCATTATCTTATGAAGTTCTAACACTTCTCTGCATGTATTTGTAACGTTCAACTTACCCACAGGATCCAGTGTTGAAATCTACAATTAACTTTCATTTTAGTTTTTGTTAGCTTACAACAAATTAGTTTACAGCTTTTATTAGCACTGCCACTCTCTAAATAGTGGACATAAAGACTGTGTGGAAAACATAGGGAAATGTCTAGCTGTCCAAGCCTCAGTTGCCTGCCCATCCATAGAGAGACTGCTGCCTTGGGCTGGCATGGCAGGAGCGGAACAGGCGTCCTGACTCTCCAGCCCCTTGCAAATGGGCACAGCCGACCCCAAGAAAGGCTGAAGTGTGAGCCAAGGAAGCAGCTCTCATCTTTCAAAATCACTATGAACTGCACAATAATAACGTGATAAATACATGTATATAATTTTTAGACCATACAAGACTGGCAATGTTTATAACCAACAGGTGGGGCTCAGTGAAGAGATATAAATACATTCAAAGAATAAAAAAAGCAAATTTTGTGGAAAATGAATAAAAGAACAGACTGATGTACTTACTATGCCAAATCAACCCAATGCAATTTATAAAAACATCACTAAAGGACACTGGAATGCCTAAATGTATGTCACATAGCAAACACCTGCTCTGGAAGACCACACTCATCTGCCGTCTTCCATCTGGACACTAGATGGCAGTGACAGGAAGCAAGCTGGCAGGAGAAGCAGCTGCTGCCAGGATCCTCCAAGTTTCCCTGGAGCTTGGGATGATGGCTGTTTGCTTTGCACAGTTCTTAAAAGCGAGTTGGCTAGAATTCATTACACGGCTGAATAAGAAATCCTGCAATTACGCTACCAGGTCTTTCGGGTCCCAGGGTATGACATATAAACTGCCACGAATCCAGGAACCCCTGCTTTTCCACTCTCCTTGGCTCAGATCCAAGTCACGAAACTCCTTGAGCTATATCCCTCCCATTTGGGGATACAGAGAAAAATCATGTACTACCAGAGAAAGACTTAGGAGCTTACCAGAAACTCTGCCTGTGATGGAAGAAACAAAGCTGCTCTGTGGAAAGATGAGGCTCAGGGACAGGTAGCCAGTGTGACCCGAGAAGGACCCTGGCCAGCACAGGGGCTGAAAAGTTCCCCCATGTGCCAGACCTCGCTGTCTTCTATCAGAAGGAAATGCTAGGCATCTGTTTGATCGTGTTTACAAATAAAATAAAAACAGCTGCTTAATCAGCATCCAAAACTGCAAATTATAGGGTTTATTCTAAAGATAAAGTCTCATAAGTGACATTATTCCTGAATTCCATATTTGAAGTATAGGTAATATTCATAAAGTTTGAAGCTTTATAAATAGCCTTTCAGGGAAAATTACTGATGGCATAAAGTATTTTGCAATCATTGGAATGTATGGCTGAGCACAAACTAATGAAAAGCACTAAACATGAATTAAGCAAAAAATTAATAAAATTAACACTTTTGTCCAGCAACCACTTCAGAAGGCCACGGGCCAGGACACCAAACAGTGTTTCCTGTACAAACTTCTGGTGACTTCTGGAAAATTACTTCCCCCCAACAGCCTCTTTACCCCCACTGGGTCAGGCAAGAATTCATGTGAGCTCTTCATCTAAGGCAGGTTTCATGCTAGTGCAGCAGCCAGCCCATGGTCACTGAGCACTACACCCTGGGGGCGGTTAGGAACCACAGCCACGACCTTCACTGATTCCTATATGTTCTCTGACATGGAAAATAAATTTACTTATCCTGGTATACTGTGTATGTCAGCACAATGCCTGGGCACTTAGCAGGTGTTGGATGATTTTTACCTCATGTGCGACATGACAGCGAAGGTACAAACCACAGTTCACACTAGTTCCAGAACCACATCTCTTTCACAGGGAAACAACCTCTTTCCTTGCAAGTTTCCCTCTCTCTCTGGATTCTACAGGATGGTGCACAGAATGGTGGGTGCCTCTGCCTTCTTCCTGGGCTTTGTGCAGGTACCTGCCTTCTGGGGGCTCAGGAGAAGTAATGTTTGAACTATGTTCACTTAATTCCCTGGGTGTTAAGTCATTCCTGCTTTGATCTTCAGTTATATTATATGAGAACAAACAATTCTCTTTTGTACATTTATGAGAGAGAGAGAGAGAGAGAATATGCATCCCATGATACACAGGTGGAGGTCCGAGGCCAATTTTCAGTTATCTGCTCCTACCCTATGGGCATGTGGGTTTGCTGCGCTCATTCTCAGATTTCCAGGTGTGTGAGCTTCTTACCAGCGGAGCTATCATGATGGCCCCTGCTTTACTGGACATTTTACTATGGCTCCACGATGATTTTCACAGTCATATTTTATGTTTCATTTCATACTTCTTTGGGACTAGTTAGTATCCATGTTTTCTTCAAATTCCCCTCCTTTGGTAGTATGAATAGGGTTTTCCAACTCCAATAGCGGAACTATTGGCCTATTATTTAGATTATTATTTCTTATCATATAGATTTTTTTGAAATTGTTTCTATTGACAGTTTTATGTAAAAAATTAAAACTTTAAGTGAAGAATTAGTAATTCTTCCCATCTTATTCTCCATCTTAGGTATTTGCTGATAAACTAAAGTCTTAACACCAGTTTATCTATTATTTTAAGTTTGTCGCTGAAACATGCATTTCTTTCTGAAATTTAAGTTGCTTAGAGAAGACTTTCTATCTAGGAGTGGTAGTACAAACCTAAAACTTCAATAACTTGGCAGCTAAGCCGGAAACATCATGATTTAGGCCAGTTCAGAGCACAAGCAAGTTCTAGGCCAGCCTGGGCTACCTGGTGAACCCCCGTCTCAAAACAAAACAAAAAACAAGGAAAAGAGACTTTCAGTGAGAACTTAAAAATCCACAATCATTTTTTAAAAGACTGATATAAGACATAATTACCTCTCATGTACAAAGGATAGGTAGATAGATAGGTAGGTAGATAGATAGATATAGCTACATAGAAATAATAGATTTTTTTATGAATTACTTCACCAATGCAAAAAAGTTCCATTTTAGACTGTTAACTTGCCTTTCAGAAATCTAGAAACTTCTATTCTAAGCAGGTTATGTAATTACAGTTATGTTCTTAGGAAAAAAAGTTACATTATTTACAGGAGTTGGATGAAGTGTACTTTATAATTGTTTCTCACAATGCATCACTGGGCTGACAGTAATGGAAATAATCCCCAAGAAACCTAATAAGTAAATACAAGAAGTCAGAAGGCCCATAAACCTCAGTGCTAGATTGTCCTCCAGAGCATCGACCAAAATGGAAGTTCTCCTGAGACGGAGAAGGCAGTGAGCAGCATGGGAGGCTAGTCCATCGGACAGCCCACCACAGGGCAGGATGGCGGCCACCCCTCACCTCAGGCTGAAGGCATGAAGGAAGCCAGGCAGGGTAAGACAAGGAGAGACCTATCAGTCCTCGAGAAAAGATAATCTACTCTGAGAAAACAAGAGTGAACCACCTTCACCCGTGCTGCCTTGTAACTGTTAGAAGTCTCACTAAGACAATGGGTTCATTTTAGTTTACAAAGGTTCTGGGTGGTTGTACCTCAGGTAACCAGCAACAATCCATCTCTCTGCAAGAAGACCACGAAGGGCTTGAAAACAAACGGGAAAATATCCCAGAGCAAGAGGATGCAAAGAAGGAAAAAAGGGAGGAGTAGGAAGGAGGTAGGGATGGGCCATGAAACAGGAGCAAATAAGTATCCCTTGAGAGGACAGAAAAAAGAAAACAAGAAGCTGCTGTTCAGAGAGAAGTTAGAGGCACAGTTAATACGCTTCACAAGCTAAAAGGTAAGCCCCACAATCCACTGGGAAATGAAAACCTTCAATGAACTGAAACTAATTGCAACTGACAGCATCTTCAGTCAATCTTCAGAGAAAATACCTATCACCCGAATCTTCCATGTACCCAAACATCTCTGAAGAAAGCAGTGAAATAAAGACATTCAGATCAACTGAAGTGGTGTCTCCCAACAGCAGACACAGGAAAGGAAATAGTAGTGGATACAAATACCACAGACTAAGGTGGGCGCTTCCAAGAAGAAGCTGACGGGCAGGATGTGAACACTGCTGGGCGCTCTGGAAAGAAGGGCCCGTCCAATCACCCAGCCACGACAGTCTGCCTTCATGAAGGCGTCAGGCAGACAATCACAAATGTGCACCAGCTAGGATCCTAAGGAGAAACACAAGAGCCAGAAAGCAAAATGCAGTGGGCTGTGGAGTGCAGATTGTGGGGCCTTAAACAGGACATCAAACCCCTCCCCCAGCCTCACGGAACATCCAGGAGGAGGGGTGGTAAGAATGTTAAAAGCCTGAAGTGGGACAGGGGTGCGGCCGGTAAGTATCTTCTGGATGTAAGGAGAAGCTACGTGCACTTTCACTAGACCCGTGTTGCCCTTCCAACATCACCATGGGTTGGAAGAGATGTCAAGAGGCCTCCACACCTCCCTGAGACACTGTTGAGGGTCAGTGCTGAATTGCTGAATGGAATCAGAAACAGAGGGACTGGAGGATAGTTTCCCTCAGTGATACACCCATTGGTAAATGACTCACACTCCAGCAAATGTTCAGGCACATGCCATCAGAGGCAACCCAGATAAAATTCAGTGGGTCGCACATCCAAAAAAGACATTAGAAATGGGTGTGACAGAGAGACTTGCAAAGAAGGGTTGTGACGGGAAAAGGAAGGGAATGGGACTGGGGATTAAAGTGTGAAAATATCATAAATAAACTGTATTTATGAAATTTCAAGAGAATAATTGACATTTTAAAAAGTAAAAAGAAATATAAATTCACTATGTTCTCAAAAAAGGGAATTCTGTATTTGCAGTTGACAGATAATTAGAGGAAATGATAAGATTAGAGGATAAAAATATAGCCAGCAAAAAACAAAAAATTATCTGTATTATTATAGTTATATGTTACAACTCCCAGAAGTCACTCATAGCATTACTAAAAAATCTACAGTTTGATTAGTTTTTTCATCATTGTCTTTGAATCTTAGGAGAATTTAAATCTATACTCAAATTTTAAAATAATTAATTTAAAAAAGAATATAGGTATCATAATAGAAAAATACATTCTGACTCTCAAATAGCATTGCCTAATAAGGAAATGATAGTAAATGCTTATCAATTAAATTATAAGTAAATCATGGTATCATTATAGGATTGCTTTAATGCCAGAGCATCTTGAATACTCTTGAAGTGCTCATGTTCCATGTACTGGCCTTGGGCTATGAGCCATACACACTAAACCACATCTGTGTATTTCCGTGGCCTGCATGGCTGAAGAGGCTGAGAGACTCAGGCTCAGAAACGCCAGCACTTAATAGTCTTAGAAAATCACACCCACCGTGTTGCCTCTGTTCTCGTGTTATTATCATGTGGCAGCTCAAACCTAAAAACACACAGGCTTCATCTCATGGTATCCCAGCCCCAGTGCTGAAGTGACTCTTGTACAAGCACACATTCTAGAAACACCATCTACGACACTACAGGACGCTACAGCAAAGCAAAATAAACAAGTCAGCTGGATGATACGTGCGTGAGGCTGCAGCCACGCTTGCCAAGCACACACGACACAGTGCCAATGAGCTCACGGTACTTCATCAACATGTCTGCAGCTGGTAATATCACTAAGCTTTTTATTTTAGAAAGCTTATGGTACTTGCTTATCTAGAGCACCAAAATCTAAATATAGATACTTACATTATTACACTCTCCAAGGAAATACAGTGCAAATCCATCAGCTTTTGTGGCTGCCAAAGTAATAAAAAAGGAAGAAACTAATCTCAATGGAAGAACATAACATGCATGAATTCTAGATGGCGAGAGTCAGGTACAAGCCTTTGGCATGTCTGGCTACGATGCCCATGCTTACATGGTAGGTATGCCAAGAGCTCTGTGGCTTTACTAAGATCATCACTAGGATCTTCAAACATTGACACTACACATAGTGTCAAAGTTAACATGTGACATCCACTAGAGCATATGGCGGGCAATGTACTGAACATCGATACATCTGTCATTCTTTGGATATTCAAAATTACTGGGGGTGCCTGTAGATTAGAGAAATGCATTTACTTTTTAAAGTATTTTTTAAAAAACCACCAGAATACTTAATAAGTACCAGTAAAAAATAACTGACACTGAAATGAACAGCATTTAATTTATCTGAAAATTTCTTCAGGGTCATCTGAACACAATACTCATATCAGCAAACAATGCAAGTATTGGAGGGTCACCTACACTTAAAAACTCCAGTGCAACTCCCTCGGGCCTGTGGGTCTCTGGGTAGGTATTTAGCGTATGATCTCCAGATCCCTTATGTGAACAGAGGTGACCACAGAAATGCTTTCTGAGCCTATGATGGAGAGCTTGAGTATATTTATTCTCTGATAAAAAATAAAAGACTCATGAAAGCTGGCACAGTTGACATCCTAAAACACCATGTTTCTTTTTAAAAAATGTTTCTTAAAAAATACTTTTCTGATGTAAGTCTCTCCATTCTGTTCACAATACAAACCACTTCTTGGATAGTATATAAAACTGTCATCTATCCAAATAAATATGCTGTGTCCTTTAAAAATTTACCTTCCTTTTTAGAGATGTGATTTAATTGAATACAGCAAAAGCAAGGTGCTAATTTAAGGCACAGATGTTCCTTTTACACACAGAAAGGTATTTAGTGGAGAGAATTAAAGCACTTTTATGTTTATTCATTTCATAATGACACATTTTCCCTACAAACAGTCCGGGACAGGAGCAATGGTTGTCTCCCTCTCAGGGAATCAGCGTGTCCTCTATGTCCTGTGGAGGGCAAGTGAAGTACCTTCAATCCAGGTCTCCAAGAGACACAGCGCGCGCCTTACCTATCTTGATGATGCTGCTCAGCTCATACAGGAGCAGATGGTTGTCTCCACCCGTATCCAGCCGTTGCTCTATGTAGCTGTTGAGCTCATACACAACTCCCTGCATATTTGTATCCTGGTACTTTAAGTAAAAATATTGAAAAATAAAAGACATGGTTAAACAAAGCAGAATAAACATTCCTCAGTAAAACAGGTTTTTACATCTTTAACTTGGTATTTTGGCTGTTTGCTATACTTCATACAGCATGATTATTTAATCATTGTAATACAAATCAATTGAAAGCTAAACTTGCTGACTATTTAGAATTATCAACAAGCTGTATTGTGCTAACTTACTTCTATAAAAGCATTTGATGTTTCACTGCTTCTGAAGTTTTACATACAGTAGCAATCTGACAGGGGAAACCGGAAGGTTGGCTGAGGGGAAAATGACATGCTGTGACAATCTCCCAGATCTGTGCTGGGTGACACTCAGCTCCCTTATGCTCTGGCCCACGTCCCCAGAGCAGAGGAAAGCTGTTGGCTCTGTGGCTGTAGTCACTGCAGCAGCCCCACAGTGAGGCCACATAGCAAGCCCACACATTGCACTGTGGACAGTTGGGGTGCATGGGGAGGAAACGCCTGCCTGGCCCCAGTGAGTCACACTGACAGTTGGGGTACATGAGGGGCACCACCTGCCTGGCCCCAGTCAGTTATACTGTCAGCTGGGGTGAGTGGGGGTACCACCTGCCTGGCCCCAGTCAGTTACACTGTCAGCTGGGGTGAGTGGGGGGCACCATCTGCCCACCCTCACTGAGTCACACTGGCAGCTAGGGTGAGTGGGAGGGGGCACCACCTGTCTGGCCCCAGTGATGGAAAGTGGGCCTTTCTCATTCATCTCCACTACCAAGCCAGTCTTACAAGTCCTGCTCTCCAACGAGAAAGCTTTGTGCACTAGAAAGAAAACATTTACTAACTCCTTAGCTGAAAGTCTTGGGTCCCCCACCACACCGGAATAGCACGTACCTCCTCCAGGGTTATCCCACATGGTCGGTATCTCTCTTGGAAGCTCCATCCCTTACCTTTCCAGCCTCTCCAACCCTGGCCACTTTTCAGTTTTCTGGGCCATTTGCCCATCTTCCCTCCTGAAGGTGTACCCCCGGCAATACAAGCAGCACGTACAACACCTGCTTGTGAATGAACTGCCAGTCCAGCCAGTCTGTTATCTGGGCAGAGCACCCTGCCCTACTAACAGGTACGACTCTGAAGTCAGAAGCAAATGCAAAGCCTGGCCTTCGAGGACACACACACTCCAGAGGGGAACATGAGTGAAGAAGTAGCCTCCATCTCCTCAGGGTGCAGAGACTAAGGTTGGTGTGGTTATACTGCTCCACCAAAGGCCATGCCAACACAACCACGTGCCTGACTATGGCCAGACAGCAGGATTTGCTTGCCAGAGTGAGCTGACCACAGTGGCCTCTTGTCCGTGCTCTAGCTCATGGCGGTCTCTGTGGCCCAGGTCAGTGGACAGCGACCTGTAGTTTTGGGCACAGGACTGGGTGTCCCTGAGACTTGACAGGGCAGCCTTCAACACCTGTGTTTGCACTTGCTAACCAAAAAGATTTTGCTTAGGTCTAACATGCTCATCAAAGCATCACAAATGTCACATCAGTAGATTACCAGGAGCATGCCAATCATAGGTAGGCCCTGAACCTCTTGGACCAAGAAAGAAGAGGCCTGACCTGTGCAAACAAGGACCTGATGCACACCCAGAAGAGCCCAATGCCGACATTTTCCCTTCCTTCCCTGGGGTCTGTGGCTAGCAACCTCTGGTAACTGTGGGTGAAGAGTTATCAGAACTGGAGAACTGCAGACATCAATCCCAGGCTGACCAGAGGCTGCCAGACCAGTTCTATGGTGTTTTATCACTAAATTCTTGTCTGACCAATGCTCAGCTCAAGTTCCCACCCATTTTTCTAGCTTGAGTCTCTTCCCAAGTCCTGCTTCACGAGAGCCCCAGTGAAATGGCAGAATCTATATGCAAGCGAGGAACCTTGAAATTTCCAGACCTCTAAAGCAGCATCATGGATGTGGCCAGCAGCTTCAGCTGTCCTCATGAACAAGGTCCTGTGTGGGCCACTCCCACTGAGAACTCCAGATAATCCTCTGTTTGACATGGCTACCCTCCACACCGCTAACCAGAGACAATGGCCTTAACATTCCTGGGAAAGCTCAATACTGCCTGTAAGGAACGCCAAGCCAGAGTTCGAGAGCGGCGAGGAGAGGCTTCTGCCTAAATCTCCACGTCCACAAACTGGGTACTGGGGCTTTGCTTCTACTGGTTCTATGGGGCTTTGATGGCTTGTTTTGTGCTAGAATTGAACCCAGGGCCTGTGCTTGCAAGAGGAGCATCTACCACTAAATTCCTACCCATGCACAATTCTCTTATATAAACACATCCATGCTTGGGTTTCCCCTCAGGGAGGGGAGCACAAGCTAGCTTTAAGGTGGGCAGTTAGTTTGGTTAGAATGAACGAATAAGCAGGACCCACAAATGATGGCTTCTTCCTCATTGCCTGCCCACCGTCCTTCAAGAACAGCTGCATGTTCATCTCTTCTGGGCAGGGTTGGCTCTCATGGGCTCGTGAAAGCGGAAAGGCATCCTGGGCTTCAATTTTCCCATTAAAGACACTGTCTTTAAAAAAATTTCTCAACACTAACTTTCTAAGCTAGGTTTTATGTTTCCTTGTTTATATTTAGCTTTCAGATTCTAATGCTTTACCCTGGTACAATGTTCATATGTCCTACATTCTTTGACTACAATTTTGACAACATTGGGCTATTTCATGATAACTGCTATGGGTCAGTTATAATATAGCCAGCAAACATGAGAGGACTGTCCACATGTGACTCATTCCAAGCATAAACCACCATAAAGATGGGAAGACCTCATGTCTGCTGTATCCGGGGGACAACGAGCTAGCTGCTCACAGGTTGCTATGGGGGGAAGGGATACAGTCATAGTGAGTATCCAGCCACACACTGAGATTCTCTTCTAGAAAATACATTATTTTAAAAAAGCTTACAAAAGCAATCAGCTCAGTTCTGAATAAACTGTGAGTTCTATGGGCTTACTAACAGAAAACTACAATATGCTAGAAAACATTAAGAACTTGGATTTGTATAGCATGTCCAGTTTTGCCAGATTTTCACTGCTTCTGTCTGAAAACCACATGCAGAGGAGATGGGCGCTGCATGGTTTTAACATTCCTCAGCAGAGAAACCTCTGGAAACGCAGCTTCACAACGAGACGACACACAGCAGGAACTTAACATGAAAGGATGTCAAAAGCTTTAGGAGAGATGCCTGTGTTCCCCATGAAACTTTAAGACATCTTCAATCACCCAAGGATTTTTTTTGTGATACCTGGAATATGGCTTATAAATCTGAAGAAAAACTATTGCTAGGGGGAGTGGTAGTATCCTATGAAATACAATGGTAATGAATGGAATAGTGCCAAATGTTGGTTCAGAAAGAATTTAAACGGTGGTTTAGCCAGGTGAATAAATGTTCCAGACTTAAAATAAAGTATGCATTTAAACCACTTAGACAGATGAGTCTAGAAGTAACTGAGAAATCAACTGAGAGCACATAACTCCCCTTAACCCTAAGACTCCATAATCCTATGACGTAGCACCAATGTAGTGCCCTGAATGGCAACAATATGCTAGGAAAACAAGACAGCAAAGCAGGCCTGATACTAGCACTCAGGAGGCAGAGATAGGATGATGCCCATGAGCTCATGGCCAGACCGTCTACACTGTGAATTCAAGGCCAGCCTGTCTACATAGTGAGTTCAAGGCCAGTCAGTCTATACAGTGAGTTCATGGCCAGTCTGTCTACACAGTGAATTCGAGGCCAGCCTGTTTACACAGTGAGTTCACGGCCAGTCTGTCTGCACAGTGAGTTCAAGGTCAGCCTGTCTACACAGTGAGTTCAATGCCAGACGGTCTACACAGTGAATTCAAGACCAGCCTGTCTACATAGTGAATTCAAGGTTAGCCTGTCTACACAGTGAGTTCCGGCCAGCCAGGGCTGTACAGTGAGACTCTGACCCAAAGCAAACAAAACAATAAAGCACAGACAAATGAACAGACAAGAAAAAAGCTAAATTGGATAAAAACAATATAAAAAGAATTTGTGATGTCTAATATAAACCTTAATATTTGAAGAGTGTCTTCTTCCTCTTACCACTATTTATATTTTATTTCTTTATTTTACAGCTCTTTTAGAATGTTCTGACATAATTCCACTCTTACAGAACACTGTAAAAGCAGTATGAGAGACATCATGTAGCCTTCGCCCTGTGTTAGGGACAAATGCTCCTGTCCATTCCAAAGCCCCTGTGCTAACATCCTGACTCCTTGTGCAAGGTTTTAAGAGGTGGGAGACATTTAGTCCACTGCTGCTGATAAATTCATGACTAAAGGGCTTAAGGAACAAGGGATCTTATTTTCTCTTAGGATTGTCTGATTATAGTTCTCACTCCAGCTTGACAGGAGAGCCCACACCAACACCAGGAGACAAGGGAACCTGCCACATCATGTCTATATATCCACAGTACTGACAATTCAGAGATTGTCCTCACTTGCCAAACCAGCATGTCTGGCTAAAGGATGCCTGGCCGCTTCCACTTAAAGAGAGCATGGCAGGAAGGCAGCTGTCCAGCACAGGAAGTAGCCTTCACCTTTTCCTCCATGACCACAGGAAACATACACTTGTCCAGCTTGTGACCCACCCAGTGCATGGTGGTCACTAAAGCAGCTGAACTGAACTGACCAAAATGCTCATGCTTATCCAAAGCTTACATTTTATCCTCTTTGCTTTACATTCGCTCAGCAAATTATAGCTATCTAACTCCAAACACAAATTAGTAGTAAGAATAAAGATTTCAGAGGAATTGGGTATGTTCCTTTACCCCTGAACAATTTTACACACACCTCTAACAAGAGTGTTTTCTTACATTGTCCCAGTAGAAATATCCTGGTAAGAAACTTGTTACTTCTACCATCCTTTAAAAAAAATGAAGCCTGAAGAATTTTCTTCACAATTTATTCCCGGCCCTTAGTCTAGCTTTAATCCCAGACCATATTCAGGATTGGGCCACTAAGACGCTAGATTTCTGTGAATGTGGAATGGTTCCTGGCCTCTCTTCAAATCTTTGGTCTATCTGATGCTTTCTCAAAGCTACAGAGACTCTGATTTTGGCAGGATCATAAATGGATTGGGCAGCTGGAATTCCACCATTCCTCCATATTTAATAGTTAACATTCTACTGGGAAGAAAAGCTCTCCGTTGTTTCTCATTGATTTGCTTACATAAATATGGAGTCATGGATTCTCATCTCATTCAATACTGGTCCAATACAGTGATGCTGGCATCTAATTTGATGCTCAGATTGCTCTGGATACAGCCAGCAGGAATCTAGTCAAGACAGTTCACATTCTCCAAAAACACCTCCTGACTCTGCAGCAAGACACACTTCTCCTCTCAAACTGCCAGCTCTGGATCAACCACTTCTACATCTCAAAGAAGTTCCAGTTTCTTCCGGGGAAGAAGGTACTTAAAACCCAAGAGCCAATATTACTATATTCGCTCCAAACTTCTTGTTTACATAAATATGACATATATGAGGAGTCTCACAAATGCATGTAATCTTATATAAACATGCGTATATGGTTTCACATGTACTTATTGATATGCACAGACATGGAGGGACTGAGAATCTAGCTTCCTTCAGATGCCTCTGACCCTAGTCAAACGCACCACCACAGTCCAGCATTTACTGTCTCCACGTGTGCAACTGCCTCACTGACAATTCCCCAAGGCAGCCAATTCTAACACTCGACATTATGGATTAGTGCGACTGTTTTTAAGAAGCAGTGCACAGAGGAATCTCAGAGCCATGGGCTCCATGGGCTGGGCAGTGTGCAGCAACACACCTCCATGCTGCGGAGTGCTCCCAGTGTTCTTGTCCTCCTCCACCTGTGCTTGCACCTGCATGGAACTGAAGAATGCAGTCAGTGGCAACAAGGGAGGTTTCAGGGTACTACAGACAGAGTGGACAGACCATCCTGAAGAACGTTTGCACAGATGAGGACAGCTGGGGCAGCTCGGCAGAGAAAGGTAGGAGTGATGGTAGGGCAGGAGGAGGGTACCAGTGCACCCAGGAGGACGGCACCAGTGTACCCAGAATGCTCTGAGGAAGAAGCCACACGGAACTGGGAAATCACAGGAGTCCATGAACAAGGGAAACATTCTCTGAAACTACATTACTAGGTCTACACAAGGAAGCAGAAATAAAATTATTTCTGAAGAATATTGTTCTCTGAGGGCTTTTAAATAATATTAATGAGTTAACTTAGGACAAAAAGGTCAAAAGTTTGCAAGGGGCGATCAAACAATGATTTGATCTGGGAAGGGAAGCTGTGAAAGATAAGTTTAAATCCCTGACAGGGCACAGAGCTATGGCTAGAAAGTGCTGGAGGACATGGCAGTGGGAAGGGAACACGCAATGGAGCCCAACCAAGTGCTTCCCAGCAGATAGAGTTCTGCATGCCAAGCTGCAGGAGGCCTCGGTAAGCAAAGCTCCCCCAGTGAGCAGCACCATGGCTCCTCCCGAGGACCTGCAGGCTCTTGTTAGGGGAGATAAATAGATGAACAAGAAAATACGTACCAACGTCCACATCCAGGACAAAAAAACACCTCAGCTTCCATCTGCAGTGAGATGTAGCTAGTGTGCTGCATTACTGTACTAGATTCTTCCTACCCACCCCCACAACAAAGGGATGACCCAGAACAACGATGCTCAGTGAGCACCCGGGACTCCAGGCCGGGGCCAGAACAACCCTCAGTGAGCACCCAGTGACTCGAAGCCAGGACCAGCAATTTGTATGGCTCAGTGCAATTCTTCTGTTGTACTAACTTTACAGTCTACACCTAATGTGGATCCGTAGTTGCCTGCAAATGACAAAACAGGTAGGAATGAAAGGTGTTTAAGTGTTCGGTTTTTAAAAATTCTGGTGGTAATGATCTAATATTGATTTTTAGATTCCCATTGAACCAAAGAACAGATGTATTATTCATATATATATATATATATATATATATATATATATCACTTTGATCACAAAATAATGAACTGTAATAGATGCTCTTGGCTCGTTTTCCATCTATTGTTAATAGTATGGCCTTTTGCCTCGAGTGCAAATAAGGTCTCTGGTATTAAACAACAGGACAGTTTCCAAATGACCAAATGAGTGGCCACAAGTGTTTAGCACCTGAACTACCAGGTCTCAGCCATGTTAGAATTTCTGCTGTTTAAAGGAACAAAGACTCCACCAGGAGCTGGGCCAGATGCCATCTGTGTGACATTTCTGGCAAAGAATCAGGCTTCGTTCTTCCCTTTCATTGGAGCTTGGGTGCCAAGAGACACTGAACAAGACGGAAGGTGAGATCTGACTCCTGTTCTCTAATATCTATACACATACCACAACTCCCACACACCCCTACATACCCATATTTTCACACAAAGAGTAAGTGAATAATATAAAATAATGTATTAAAAAGAATAAAATGGGGTGGAGAGATGGCCCAGGGGTTAAAACTCTTGTCTCTCAAGCAGAAGTTCCTGAGTTCCAATCCCAGGTCCTACATAAAAACTCCAAGCAGAAATGGCTGCAGCCTGCACACTTCGGCCCTGTTGGGCAGAGCCTGGAAAATCCCAAAGCAAAGCAAAAAAGAAGGAAGAAGAAATCCAGGATGATTCTAAATCACCTCCCCACAGGGACACACAGTAGTCTTTCTCCCCCCCACACACACATGCTAAAAAAAAAAAAAAAATAGAAATGCCTTGAAAATATAAGACTGAAATGAAAAAATAAAATGCAATGGGCTGGAGAGGTGGCTCAGGGCTTAAGCCTCTGCCTTGCAGGCGGAAGGTCTCTGAGTTCAGATCCCAGATCCCACGTATAGACGCCAGGCGGAAGCGGGGGCGGCCTGCGCTTCGGGTCCTGGTAGGGCGGAGCCTGTGAATCCCGGGGCAGGAGGTGGAGGCGTCCATGGTGGTTCACGAATTCGTCCGTGGTTCTACACACACACAGACAGACAGACACACACACACACACACACACACACACGAGCGCACGCGAACACATGCACATGCGCACAGTTGAATAAATAATAATAAAAAAAAAGAAAAAAGAAAATGCAAGACAAAAATTTGCTAAGTATTATAGTTAGGCACAGGTGTCAACTTGACAGTTGAGGGTTTTAGTTCTGGGCACATTTGTAGAGAATTAGTGGTTGGCTGTCTAACTGATGGAGAAGGCCCAGCCCATGCTTGGTAGGATGAGGCCCTGGAATAAAATACAGAAAGCTGGTTGAGAAAGTTGGCATCCTTGTGTGCACTTGGCCAGACATGCTGGTCTGACAAGTAAGAATAGTCCCTCTCTCAGCCATTGTGTAGAGATCACGTGGCGAGTTCCCTCAGCCTTGGTGTTGGTGTGAGCTCTCCTGTCAAGCTGGACTGAGAAGTGTAACCGGACAATCATAAGAGTTCAAGTTCCCTTAAACTGTTTGATGGTGATTTATCAACAACCATGCAGGCTAAACTGCAACACTGGGTTATCGAGTCATTAAAGATAATAGCCTTACTAAGGTGATTAAAATGTTCATGGTATAATGTAATTGTTAAATCACACAGCAATCAAAACAGCACAGGCATCTTAATTACCACTCTGTAAATATGGGCAAGTGAGGAGAAGACTAGAAGCGCTGCTCACGGACTTGCTAGTGCGTTTCTGAGAAAGAGCTGTGCTCTTGACAAGCCCCAGTATAAATGATAAAACCAAGTGAAGGAAGCGCGCTGAGGCAAAGGGACATAGCACTAGGACCCCAGCACAGGTGCTAGAGGAGGGCTTCAAAGATGCTTCTGGGGCAACACTTGGCCTCAAAACAGAAACAGAAGAGTTGGGAAGTCTTGATGCACCACAAGCTAAAGAATAAAGGGGCTCAAAAAAGATGTTTGCAGACTTCTGACCAACAGAAAGGCAGCAAGAATTTAAAAATGGCAGAACCAGTTCTACGTAGGGTTAGATCAGATGAGTAAGTTAAGAGAAAACCTCAGGCACCTTCGTCGTAAAGCAGTCCAGTCCAACATGCCATCAAGCACAAGCACGCAGCACTGGGTTGACAAAAGGAGCACACACCCGAAAAGATGAGCCTAGAGAAGCTGGCACCTGCCTCTGTGGCCTCACTGGTCTGTTTGCCTAAAATGACGCCACACTGAAGCTTCCGGCCACGCTCTGCGGGTGGATACACCTGCCTGAGCCGCAGCCTGTGGGAGGCTAAAATGGGCGAGTTTGTGGGTTGGGAATCTGACCTGGGCTGCATATCAAGTTCCAGTCGGTCTAAAAAATAAATAGAAAAATTGCATGTCTTAGTCTGCTGCTCTCACAAGACTGGAGGACCCTCTCATTGATAAAAGGTGAGGCGCCCATGTTTGCCAGCACATTCACTGAGCCCTCTGGAACCCACAGCTGCTGCAACACACCCAGGATTCCAAGGAGTCGTGGAGTATGCTAGGATCACACGAGTCAGAAGCTGCTCAAACTTCATGTGAATGAAGGTCCATGGCCGCCAAGCCTCACTGGGGGATGTATCAAAGGGTCCACTCTTACTTTCTGGGATGTGGAGCATTGCAAACAGCTGACACCAAAAAGTGTGCCTCTTTCTCTTGTCATCCCACTACCAGCCCCAATGGCTGCGAAAAACTGTTAAATTTCACAGAAGAGTACAGAGAAAACAAATAACTGCCAAGGGCTTGAACATAGGTGAAAAATTACTTGTGTGGGATCATATCACTACACCCTAACTTTTCAGAGTTCAGCCTCACAGATCTTCTCCTGTGGAACTGAGCACTACCACACAGTTCCTATGTACAGAAGTGCATCACAAGAGGAATCCGTGGCACGTGCTGCTTGTTGTGCTGAGTGAAGCCCAAGCCCACTGCCTGCGCCTCCAGCTGACTGCTTAGACTTCACCCTAAACACTCTTCTGGTCCTGGGGGAGAAAAAGAGAAAGGAGCAGACAGGGAACTGCAGACTCTACCATAGCGGTGCGCAGCTCCCAGGGAAAACTAGGGATTGGTGATCTTTCCTCTGGGAACACCCACAGCCATCCCCTCAGGTGGTGCCACACATGCTCACCATGTGGCAGGACAGTCTGAGGGTGCTGAAGTCAACAGTCAGCAGAGAAGAGGGAAAACAAGCACCCTACAACAGGCCCAGGGCACGCAAGGGCAAAGTCAGCTAATAAACAAACAAAAAAGACTTACCAACACACATCTAAAAAGTTTTTTTAAAATCTGCCCAAAATATCCAAAGTGTGAATACTACTATCTCAGCACATACAGGATAAAAGCTCGTTTCCATGGAAGGAAAGACACGTGTATTTAGGGAAGTGTTTTGCCCTCTCAGGAGAATCCATGAACAAGGACCAGTAAAAGATCAAAATATGAGATCATGAGCTCATACAGTAAAATATCAGTGAGATCACACAACAAGAGATCGATGAAATCATGCAATAATAGACATCAATGAGCTCATACAGTAAAAAACATCAATGACATCATACACTAAGATCAATAAGATCACACAGTAAGAGAAATCAGTGAGATCATTCAATATGAGATCACATACTAAGATATCAATAAGATCGTATGATATGAGATTGATGAGAATAGTCACTAAGAGATCAGTGAAATCACATGCTAAGAGAGGTCAATGAGATCACATACTAGTAAGGTCATACTGATGGAAAAGAAGAGAACATGCCAGAACCCAGGCACACTGTAATTATGATGACCCACTGCACATAAAGGCCAAATTAGAACAACACAGAAGAGCAGTGAATCATGGGTGAACAGGGGTCAGGAGTGGCTCTCTAGGGGCCAGACGTTCTTCTGAGTGATGTTTGTCCCCTGCCCTTGTTGGAATCCTTTCTCAGCTTGTGATGGAGCTACCTAACGGTTACAAGTGATGTAAGAGGAGCCGTTGATTAGTCAAAATCAAATGGAATGATTTATCTGGCCTACATGCTGCCATTGTCCCTGCTCAAGACTTCCGTCCCCTCCGTGCTGTGCCCAGGGCACCAGCACGTTCTGTGCCGTCTGCCTCCATCGTGGCTGTCTGTGAACACAATCCAGGACAGCCTTCCCTGGTAGCATTTGGCCGCAGCCCAGCCTTGGGGCCCTGTCTAGCTCTGCCTGGAACCCCAGCATTCAGTCACTGAGTACAGGCCAGGCAGTGCTCACGCTAGACACAGACTCCTGCCCACAGCTGCACAAATGTTAGGATTTCTGTCTGGTTTCTCCCTTGGTGTATCCAAAGTCTGGAAAACAGACTATTAATATTTGTTGATTGAATAGTGACAATGTCTTTTTAGAAAAACACACCAGAATGGTTATACTGTGCTGAGTTCAGCAGATACTGGGACCCTTACATGGTTCACATGGGTGATATTCCCACACTTAACATTTGCTTGGATGACAGGGCTTTGAAAGGGCTGCAGTAAATCATCTTACAAAATACTCAATACATGACCTCTGAACATACCTATGGACATGATTCAACGACAAACACCTGAGACACATGACCAAGGGTAGGGGTCAAAACTCTTAAATCAATGTGTGATCTACAATAAAATGCCCAAAGTATACCAGCAAGCTGCTTCAGTATCTGTTGCACACATCTCCTTCGCCCCTTGTTGATTTCCCTTCTCCACAGTAGCTTCAGTGTACAGCTCCATCGGGTCTGTGCAGCACTGGATGTCAGCATTCCAAATACACACATGTGCCCTTTCCTCTAGCAATGGAGGGAAGGTCCCCAGCTCTGGCCCTTCCTCACAGCCAGTGAAGCAGTATTTGAACCACCAGACAGAGACCAAAGTGTAGACCATCCCTCTTCTCACACAACACCCAAGATGTCGGCTCCTCCTGGATAAAGCAGGGCCCCGACTCCCACCAACTGCGACCTGATCCCAGAGGCCCTCCAGATGCCCGTATGCCCTCAAGGCTACCAGGCTGCTTTCTCCTCAGCCAACCTACTTGCCCTCTGCTCAGCAGCTAGGGATGTGCACTCGGAGCCATCACTACTCAGATCCTATCACTCCATGGCCTTTGCCTGTGGCTTCACCTGCTCCCAGAATAAAGCTGAATGCTAAGGGGTGACTAGAGGCCGTCAACTCTCCTCTTCCACTGCACTGCCCCCTGTCCTTCTCCACTCTGCAGCTGCAGCTGCTGCCTCTGCTGCTGATTCTGCCTCCACTGCTGCAGCTGCTGCTGATTCTGCCTCCACTGCTGCAGGTGCTGCTGATTCTGCCTCTGCTGCTGCAGCTGCTGCTGATTCTGCCTCTACTGCTGATTCTGCCTCTGCTCTATAGCTGCTGCAGATTTGCCTCCACTGCTGATTCTGCCTCCGCTGCTGACTGCCACTGTTTTCGGATGGCAGCTCCAATGCCAGCTGCTCTCGTGCTTCCACGTGTTTCGTGCACTAGAACATTTGTGTGAAGGAGTGTCTTCTCTCCAGAGCCGGGAGAAGGCGGTAGAAACTGCATCTCGTTACTTACCCTGCTGACTTCCTTGGGAGCCGACTCATCTGGGGATGAAGAAGAAGAAAGACGATTAGAAACCTGGAGAGGTTCTGAGGTGCTGCTCATTTCCAACACACTTCTACACATGTCCTCCTGGGGCATCGTAGAATCTGATTTGTAAAGACTGGAAAGTCAATGCTAAACCAGGAGAGTAAATAGGAGATGGGACATGCCGCTGTCATCCTTATGTCAAGACCTGACAACCCATCACGCCATAGTCTGGGAAATTCCAGGGACCTAGAGAGGCTGTGTCACCTTTCTCCAGCGATACGGCCACAGCAATGCCCTGTGCAGGAAGGACCACTAATCCAGGAGATCCAGCACTGCCTGGCCACCGGGCTGTCCAGGGCACGCAGTACATACACACAGAACAGGCTGCACCCTGCACCTGAGCACATGTGCACTGTTGATGGTAAAGTGCCCTTGATGGCTGGCACCCCTGTGAGATCCCCCCAAGAGTTCTGCCTGAGATCACCCAAGTATAATAAACAAAGGGCAGAGGCTCCCTTGGGTCTGTTTTCTGTTGTCCTCTACTCAGGCTTCTTTCTAGCTCTGACCCAAGTGTGTTGCACAACTCTGCCCCCTGTTGCCGCCCGGTGTCGGGCTGTGCTGCATCGCCCTGCACCTCAATCATCTGAGAACTTACTTTGCACACAGTGTTTCTGAAAGCTCACACACACACACACACACACACACACACACACACACACACACCACCAATACTGTACACCGCAGGCTTGCAGCCACTATCTCCTGAGGTACTACTGTCTGCCAGACAAGGAGCACTCCTGACTTGAGGAGATTTCTGCTCTTTCAGGACCACCACTGACTGACTACTGATCCCCCCACTGCTGTTCTCTCACTACTTGCAGCCGCTCCAACTGGCAACACCAATGCTAGTCAGTCACAGTCATCTCTCCATGGAGGCCTCCAAGATGGTTCTTGAGCAGCATGTTCTAGCTTAACATGCCTGTGCTACATGCCCTCGACACATACAGCCTTTTCTGTCCCATCTTTTATGCCTATGAAATGCTTCAAAACCTAAAATAAATTAGGTTTCAATATTGGTGGCAAGCTGGTTTTTTGCCTGTGGAACTTTCAAAAAATACTAAGTGTGCAAAGTAAGGTCTCAGTAAACAGTGCACACCTATTGCATTATGAAATCAATATATACTTTCTGCCATTTCTTATACGTGTTGAAGCATGGTAAATAGTGCATGAGTTTTCTCAGAATGTAAGCATATTACAAATAAAGTGTTTTGTACTGATTTAGAAACACTTTTGCTGATTCTGTTTCTTCCTCTTCTTAGCTTACATAGACATACAATTATGTATGTGCATGGAACACAAATGTATACATGCAGGCACGCACATGTATGCTCATATGTGTACAGGCACACACGTGTAGAGGTACACGTGTATATGCACACATATGGACGCCCAAGGTTGATGCTGGGAGCCTTCTTCAATCATGCTCCCCGTGATCACTAAGGCAGGAGTGCTGAACCCAACTCTTGCAAACATCGCTAGTCTCACTAGGCAGCCAGCCCAGGGGTTTCCCTGCCTCTGCCTTCTGCATGCTGTAACTACAGCTGAGCCGCCATGAACATGCAGCATTTACAAGGGCTGTATCTTCACACTTGCATGGCAAGCATTTTAACCACTGACCTGTCTCCAGAGAACCATTTGTGAAATTTTTGCTGAATGAAAGTCAAGTCTATTCAGGAAGTGCTGTAATCTAGCTAACTGAGGAAATTCATAAACACAGAGAACTCTGCACAAGACAGCCCTGCTGCCTACTCCCATATTTGGTGATTCCGTTTAGCTGTACTCCCTGCCCAGGAGAAACGTAAGCACTAGTAAGTCAGGAGTTTGATCCTTTCCCAGGTGAAGGAACCCTGCAGAGGAAGGTAATGTGGTGTGTCAGAGTGTGAACTTTGGAAAGTACTACGTGCTGCTACCTGGGTCTGGACTTGGTGCACCTTAAAACATCCAAAAGAAACATTACCCCAAGACTGGAGTTGTCACAAATGTATTTTGTATTTGTAACAAAAGTTGTAGCACAACAAAAAAGGAAACTTTTCCCCTACCCCCACTTCCTCCTATTTCTCCTTCCGGCCCATGGACCCTCCCTGACAGGCCACTGGAATCTCAGCTAGAGCCATGGCTTGGCACACAGCCTCAGCGCCTTCTGCAGCAGCCACCACGGCACTGCCGGCAGGACACTGCGCAGAGTGGTAAAGCTGCTCTGAAAAGACAGGGTTGGGCCCGGGAGGCGGCGCAGAGGGTGAGATACCGCTTGCAAACCTAGAACCTGAGTTCGAGTCCTGGATGCCCACACGGTGGAAAGAGGAAACAGAAATCACCCTCTTTCCCCTCCCTCAATAAATAAAACAATATATTAAAAAGACTGACTTATTCATGAGCATGGAGTAGCAGGAAGAAGGGCCACATGGAGGAGGCTGCTTTGGGGCAGCTGGCGTGTGTCTGGACAGACAGGAACTCTTTAAAAAACCCATAGCATCTCCAATCAAACGTCTTAATGACGCACAAAAAGCCTGAGCAAGAACAAGACCTGGGGGGAGAGTCCCCAGGAGATTAGCAGTACTTAATGGAGTGTGAATATTTATGTTTTTGTGATCACTTTTGATATTTTCTTGTTGTGAAGTAAGGTTTGAATTAATGGATCCACATTTATAATCACAGATTAAAGGAATGCAAATTACACTGGCTATAGTTCTGGCAGCACCTGCTGACCACAATTCTGAGACACTCGTCATGATTTCCACTCTGTGGTCAAGAGTCAGATGGGAGAAGTTCCGTTAAAACTATGTGATACCTTTTCTTCCTATGTGATTAAAGTAAGCGCTGCTAAAACAAAGCATGAGAGAAAACCAAAGTGCAGAACGTCTCTCAATTACCCTGGGGGCCTGAAAGACCCATAGGCAGTTAAGCGCTGAGGACTTGAAAAGAACTTGACTGATTCTTATAACCTGAAAACAATTTTGTTTATCTTATATCTATTAAGACTTTAAAAAGTTGATCATAAAGAATATAGACAAAATATAAGCCAAAGATGCAGCTGTTATAAATGACAAATGTTCACAATTATGTACGTGAAAAGCTATTCACGATTCCATTAAGTTACAACAAAGAAACTCAAGTATAAGCCTATGCAGACCAAAAATGTACTCATATGTATATATAAATGCATATATTTAAAAAGTTATAAAGACATATCCAAATACGTCTTTTTTCAAACAGTATTAACATGCCTAAGTGAAAAATTATGTTAACAGATTTATTAATAAACAGACTCTCTAGGGTACTACACTCTAATAGTCCCATTTCTTCAATACACATTTCTGAATTTTTCACAATCTCAATAGACCAAAACATGCTGAGATTTATCACTTTTTATTTATCTATTTGTGTGTGTGTGTGTGTGTGTGTGTGTGTGTGTGTGTGTGTGTCTGAGGGCACTATGTGTCTCTATGGAGACCAAGGGTGACTTTGGAAATCATCCTGGATTGCTTCTACCTCCTTTTAGCTTCACTCTGAGGTTTCCCAGGCTCCAATCTCCGGGATCAGAAGTGCAGGCCTCTGCTGTCTCTGCCTCTGCTGCCTGATGTTTTTATGTGGGACCTGGGATTAGAACTTCTTGTGAGGCAGACTCTTAATCTCTGAACCATCTCTCCAGCCCACGTGCTTCAATTTAAATGAGTGGGCCTCTCCCTCACTCTTACAAATGAAAACCAAAACATCACATGTGTGAGGAGGGAAAAGTGACTTTCAGATTTAGCAGACGTGATCCTATACTTTAAAGAGCTTAAAGATCCCATCAGAAAACCCTTGGAAGAGATAAGCACATTCTCAAAAGGGCGGGGATACAAAGTGTTCTCCACAAACAAGGCTAAAGTTCTTAAGGCAGCACAAAGACTGCAATAGGCCCAAAACAACCCTTTGTGGAAAGAAGTGTACTGCTGTCCCCATTTTAGGTTGTACACAGACCACAGTAGTTAGACGGGCACAAGACAGATAGAGCAAGGGGGAAAAAATCCAGATGCCTACAGCCACTTGTTTTTGACAAGCAAAAATAAGCACTGGAGAAAACACAGTCTCTTTAACAAACGGTGCTGGGAAAACTGGATTTCTGATTGTAAAACAAAGTAAATCCCTCTGACCTCATAGAAACATCAATTCAAAACCAAAGACCTTATTGAAAGACCTGAAAACTGAGCAAAACAGAGAAAAATTGCTTCTAACAGGAGGCAAGCACTTTCTGAACAGGACTCCTGTTATTTACAGGAAATAATCCCAAGTATTGATAAATGGAATCACTTTCTGCATAGAAAAAGAAAAATTACCAGAGCAAAGAGACATTCTACAGAATGGGAAAAAGAACTATCTGCTATACAGGTGGGATTAATGTTTAGGATATATAAAAATTTATAAAAATTGGTACTAGAAAGATCTATCAGCAGCTGAAGTACTTGCTATGCAAGCAGAAGACCTGAATGTGAATTTCTGGCACCCACATGAAAGCTTGGCAGCAGCATGCGTCGATACTTCCAGTGCTGTAGGGGGAGACAGCCCCCAAAGCTGCCTGTGAGCCGGTCCAGCTAAGCCAGTGGCTCCAGGCTGAATGAGACCCTGACTTGAGAACTGGGAGCAACTGAAGAGGACGCCTGAGGGAAGCGTCTGGCTTCCATGTGTGAGGAAGAAAACCAGGGGACACGTGGCTTCTGCACACATGTACATGCACACAGGAGCCCAACACACACACACCTAACACCCAAAACATACAATTTTAACACCGAAAAACAAATCATCCAAACGATGAGGGGATGAAGAGTAGGAGGGGCTGAGGCAATAATAGAAAACCCCCAGAATGTGGAATGAGTGCAACCAGAGCGCCTCCTATAAGGCAACATGTCAAAATATTTCAGCTTAAAAAAGAACAAAAGAGAGACAGAGCACAGAGAGAGGAAGGTGGGAGTGAAACAAGTAATGCCCTGGGATGCCCATCCAGAACCAGAAATAATTAAACAATACTAGGTCAACAGACATGTTGGTGGGAGGATCAAAGGCCTCCCCAAACAGTTTAGGCTTTTGCCATTGCATTCTCCAGAAATTTACAGGAAAACCCTATTACTAAAGATGTAACACATGTGGATCACAGGACATGGACAAAAAAAAACAGCTGGAACTGGTCTAGTAGCTTAAGAATGGAGAAGAAAAGCAATCAAAATTCTCATCAATCTGTGAAATCTGCAAGTTGCAGCAGCAGCAGCAAGAGGTGATCATCTGTGTAAAGTGGCCTGAACATCCAAGACACAACCAGTAGCTTTTGGTTGGATTTAAGGTCTCCTTGTCAGCATCCGTTACTATAACTAAAATAAGAAACTGAAAGGGAAGGACAGATTCCAGGGGAAGAGCAGGCTATGAAAGTTTAGCTATGAAGACACTACGCCAACCTACCTTTTAAGCGCATGTTATACCCACAAATTAAAGGAGCACTCAGCATTCAACCGAGATGCCTCCTTCTGCAACAGAAGGTGTTTGCTACAGAAAAGCACTGCTGACCAAATTGCAGATTGCCTGTCTCTAAAGAAGGCGTCTAAGCCACACCCACTCTCGATGCAAGGCTCAGAAGGTGCAAAAGGAGAGGTGGTAAGATTGTAAGCGGCTGAAGTGGGACAGTGGTGACCGGACATCATCTCCTGAGCATGACAGGGCTGTGCTGTCCACGATTTCATGGCAGATATGTATATTTTTTCACTGCATGGGAACTGTCCTATCAACATCTTACCAGGAAAGGGGAAAGATCTCAAGAAGCTCCACACCTTCCTGAGAGATTCATGAGAACTAACACAGGGAAAAAAGGAGGTTGCTTTCCTCAAAGGTACCCACTCTACAATACTGCTGGAACATTCATCACATCCAGCACATGACATCCAAGACAAACTGATGATGTGCAGTGGCCACACAAGTGTAAAGACTTAAAATAGGAGGGAGTGGGACAGGAGAGATGAAGGGTTATCGGGGGAAAGGAGGGAGGATAGCACTGGGAAGCAAGGGGACGAAAAAAGAAAAATCAAATTAAAATAAATAAATAGTTCTAACATAAGAAATGGCCAATAAATACTTGAAAGAATTCAAGCTCCTTAGCCAAGAAAAACCATAGTGAGATTCCGTCTCACAGATCAAAACGTCTATCATCAGAACAAGTGAGAGCAAATGCTGACGGGGGATATGGGGAGAAAGAGCTTATTCACCGCTGGTACAAAAAAGTGCAGCTGTGCTGAAATCAGCACGGAGGCTCCCAAGACACTAAAGAAAACCAGATGACCTGTGGTGCCCTCTCGGGGACACTCCAAGGACTGTGCTCACCAGACCACAGGTCCTCAGCATCCCTGTGCACTGCTGTGCTGCTCACGGCAGCCAGGAAACCAGACAGGCCAGGATGGCTGCAGGAACAAAGAAAATCACACACACACACACACACACACACACACACACACACACACACACGGACACACAGTGGTTTTATTTATCTGTAAAGGAAAATGAATGGAACTGGAGTATCATAAAGATAAACACCATGTGTCTCTCATACATGGAACCTAGGTTTAAAATTACATGGAGGGGGAGAAAGCGGAAGGATGGATTTCCATACAGGAACATATCATCGTTGAAAAGGAATCTTGAGTTCTTTCATGCAAATGTTGGTACCTTTTGCTCCTTTAAGATGATGAGCTGCCTTCTACTTGCTAGAAAGTTTTCATCATTAAGCAGACGTTGTTTTGCTGGCTGCTTTTCTCTAGCATGGATTGAGATGATTTTGTAGGGACATCTTGTACTTTTATCAAAGTGGCCATAGGAGTACACTGACTAACTGATTCCTATAAAGCATTCAAGGGCATGTTCTACCTATTGACGCTACCCAAATTGAACATTCCTAACCTGAAAAATCTAAAACCCTAAATGGTCCAAATTCTTTTCACTGTCAGAGTTTCAGATTTTGGATTTTCAGGTAGGAATGCCCAATGTATGAATTGTTATAAAACTCCAAGAGCTGAAAACTCTCCAATCTGAAATACTTCTAATCTAAAGCCATTTGGAGAAGAGACACTTACCCTACACCATCTTCTTTTCCGACTGGATTTGCCTTACTTTACAAGAATCAGCGTGTCCTCGCTTGAGCACACGGATCCATGGTGTCCTGGTTTCAATGGGGTAATGAAGGACCCATGGGGTGAGCTGGGGAACTATTCTGCCTTTGTGGTGGATTACACTACTGCTTACACCGGCCTGACAAGTCTCAGCAGCATGGCGGAGGGCAGCACTGGACAAGGAGGACGCCGCATTAGAGGACTTCCAGATTTGCTGCTGGGATTGGCGAGTCTGGTCTCTCCAGGACTCTGTCCCTTCCACTTAAGTTGTCCAACGTTTGTCAGAAAGTGGTCCCCTCTAGCCGCATTGCTTAATCTGTCCATGGGGGTACATCCAAGTTCAGATCGTTTTTAAGTCAGGGCTGCTCACATCCAGTTCCCTGGGTCCTTCCCAAGGGCTGAGCATGATCTGCAAGGACACTGGAGTCTTCCCCAGCTCCGCTGCACACATGCGCATCCTCGGCCAGGGGCGGACTTTCTCAAGTCTCAACTGACACCACGGGTTAGAAGACTGCTGACCGCCTCGCTGGTCACTGGCCCCCAAAAGGCAGCTGCACAAAGGGGAGGGACAGTCCCACTCTAGGCTGAGCAAAGAGAGGATCTGTCACAACTTCAGCTCCACCCAGGAGCAGCCAACAGCCCGGCCAAGTGTATTTACTGTCGTTTTTCTTGGTTTCGGCATGGCAAAAATCCTGCTTCTGTTCCGCCCTGTCCATAGACATGCTGCTCAGGCTGCTCCTCTCTCAGACTTAGCTGCAACTCCAACCTTCCATGTAATTCACACTTCCGCATACAGCAGCAACTCTCCATGTGGCTCACCGACCATCAGGCTCCCCCCCCCAACCCCTTCAGAAGGCTCCCAGAACAAGAATTCATTTGACCAAGATGTGGCCTTGAGGTGAATAACTGTTTTTCTGGAGCCTGGAATGGACTGTGTCTCACAATGAAGCCCACTCACTGGCTCCAGTGCACGGGCACTGGCCCAGTGCTGACCCTGTGAAGGGGGCACAGGACACCCATCTCCTCCAGCCACGGCTGCAGTGCTGTGCTCAGGATGCTGAACCAGCCCATCAGAAACGCCTCTGATTTACAAGAGGAATGACTGACTCAAGGGGGGCACAGTTAACGAAGAAACCAGGAGACGCGTGTTCCCAGCCGCTTCCTTGCCATACCTGCGCACATTCCCTGGGGGCTGTTGCTGGTACTGTTTGGACCAACCATTCATTCAGAGAAATAAGAAAGGGTCTAAACCAACTCCCAAGTTTCCCCAGCTCAGGAGATGTGAGCCATGGCTGTGGGCCAAGCTGCTCCCCCACCCTGTCCAGAGGAGCACACACAGCCATGGAGGACCCAAGCAACACTGACCCGAGACCTTTCCTCTCAGCCCTTCTCTGCAGTCTCCTCACTTCAGGGTCACATGGCTCCCAAAGATACACATGCCTGTGCAAGGCACGCATGCCCGATTTTACTGTGACCGCCAGCATGCAAAGCCTTCTCCACAGAGCATTTCTGCTGGAGGAGACAGGTGCTTACTCCCAAAGCCACCTCATGCAGTAGAGACAGCAGGACATGGCAGGCAGCTTCCACAGGTCGAAAGGGACTTTCTCCAGGTCATGACACTTTCCTGCACACCTCTCCACCACATGTTCAAAGAAAAGCACCAGTAGCCATGAACATCATGCTTGATACAATCCCTCTTCCCTGTGCTTTTGCCGAAGACTCCAGGATGCTGACATTGCCTGTTTTCTGTGGCAGGCACTGCACAGTCGCTCTGGAGGCTGGTTTCTAGCTACACAGGAACTATGCTTTCACATAATGTGCAAAAAATACAACTGTCTATCATCTAACCAAAAGTCAAAATTAATCTTATTTGAGACAATGTATGCCTTTGAATTATTTGTTCTGTATTCTTTAAGTGAGCATTTAATATAATTTAATATATCGCACTGGGTCAAACACCGTAAAAGCTGTGACTCAGTGAAGGATGGCTGTGCTCCAGCGTCCGCCTTACAATGTAAAAGCTTAGAGAAGTCCCCCGCCCCAGTATGTGTGTGAATGTATGTGTGACTGAGAAGTTGAAGCTAGTGGAGGATGGAACAGATGATCTTTCTCATGAGCGTAAGAACATCTCACAGAAACCTCTCAGATCCTCTCACAGAGGTGAAATTTAGCCATGACAAACACAAACATAAACTCAATCAACGTCTAAATGCCAGCTATTTCTCATGAACAGAAAGTGCTCACTCTAGGAAACAATTTTAAATGCTTTAACTATGACTTCTAGCTTTAGAAAACTGGACATGATCCAGAATGCTCCCACAGAGACAACCCCGGGCACTTGCACAGAACAGCACAAGTACAGCAATGCAGAGCGAATACCAAGGCCAGCACAGTGCAGAGGAGTCGCCAAGGCCAGAGGCAAAGGATGGGCAGTTCAACAGCATGGCCTTCTGGGAAAGCAAGGCTACCATGAACAACAGCAGGTTGTTGACTACCAGGATGAAGAGGTGACCAGTGGAAGGAGTGGAGAGCATTGCACAGGTGCGGCTTTGGAGTCTGGTGGCTACTTGAACCTAGACATGTTAAAATGCATAGAACTCGAAGAATAGAGAGCCTGCAGTTTTAATACCTCCCGCTGTTGTTTGTGAGCCTCGGAGTTGAGAGTATGCTGGCAACAATCCCTGTAGTAGGTCTTAGGACCACTTTGGAGATGTGGAGACAGACTCCGAAGGTCAGGGTGCCGCCCAAGCAACTCATGCTGAGATTGATGTGCACAGCTCTCAAGTTTAGATTCTAAGTGTCTGATTCTAAAGCTTCTGCAAAGCTCTGTCAGAGACGAGTGCTATCCCTTGTGTTGAATCTAACTACTCGGCTTCATTCCCATGTTTTAGCTTTAGGTTTTAAAGTAAGCAAACCAAAAAGAGCATCCATTTTCTCTACCTAAAAACAGATCTCATAAAACACACAGACAGCTTTAGGTTTTGACAGCTCACATGCTAAAATGAAGACAAGACATGCTTCCATCTTGAAAGACTGAGGTGCTACACCAGTCCCTTCAAGTCTTCAGCTCACAGACACCAAACCCGTGAACGAGTGTGCTGGGAGGCTCTGCCCAGGACACAGATGTCATGGCTCTGCACATAAAGCAAGATACTACATAGATTATGGAACTTCACAGAAGAAAATCTATCCTATCAAGTCTCAAAACATTTCGAAGATCAGGCACTGCTCTTGAAAGTGCTTCATGTGTCTTAGAAGGCCCAGCCTGGTCAGGGTAGACCCACTGCTCAATTGGGGTCCCCTCCAGAGTATCCACAAAGCCTGCTCTGGAGTCTTATGAGGTCCTTCCATGCGGCAGCGCTAGGCTTTCTGTGGAAGGCTCCTGAGGACTGTGCTTGGCCATCTGAGAGACTAGAGCTCTGCCCAGAGCTGACCTCACCAGCACATACACATGGACTCCGTGCATGCTGCCTTCCCTTCCAGCCTTTAGTAACTAAAGTCAACAAGTAAAGAACTGGTCAGCAAGAACAGTTCCCATCAAAACAAAGGGAAAAGGAAGGAAAGAAAGGAAGGGAAGGCAAAAAAAAAAAAAAAAAAAAAAAAGAAAAAGAAAAAACACAGCTGGCAAGAGTATGGAAAGGGGGAAATTCACTGTTCAGCAAAGAAATCAATGGAAAACAACACCAAAGCTCCTCGAAAAGTGAAAGCAGAATGGCTACATGGTCTCAGCAGTCCCACGACTGGAAGCACTCTAAAGTGAAGCCAGCTGTGGAAAAACAGGACTCCACGAGTAAGAAAAAGGTACAAAGACATGTAAGATATGGAATCAGCCTAATGTCCACCAATGGGTAACTGAAGGAAAATATGAGATTCATACACAGTGGCGTACTCTTCAGATATAATAAAACCATAACTGTCAGGTTGGTGACATATGTCTATGATCTCAGCACTCAGAAAACTGTATAGTGAGACTCTATCTCAAAGAAAAAAATCATGAAACTCTTGTCATTTTTATCCATTTGGACAGAGCTAGAGAACATGTTCTATGAAAAAGGCCAGGCACAGAAAGACACACACGGTGCAGCTGCACCCGCACGTGGAGACACACACACACGCGCACTTTCACACAGACATGGGTACACATGGCATAGTGTCTTTCAGGCAGGGACGGACACACGGACACACACACACACACACACACACACACACACACACACACACACACACGGAACTTGAAACTAAGAACTATCACAGGCGCTGGACAGAGGAGGAGGAAGTGATTCTGCTGCAAATGTAAGATGCTATCTGGCCAGGCACGAACACTTGGGACTGAGCACTTGGGAAATAACAAGAAGACAGCAAGTCTGAGTTCAGCCTGGGATGCCAATCCAAGGCTAGCGAGGACACGTAGCAGGCCCCACTTCAAAAGCAAACAAATGAAGTGCCTCACATGTGAAAGCAGAAGGGAGGGATTTCAAATGCTCATCACTAGTCATCAAAGTGCATGGTGATAGACCTGCTAATTACTCTGATCTGATCAGTACCCATCTATATATGAATCAAAACATCACAGTGCACCTTATAAATATAAGCATAATGTGTCAATCAAAACTTAAACAAGCTGAAACAGCTCAAAAGGCAAAATACTAATGATGGTGTAACTGAGCCAGAGACAGCTGCCCAGGGCAGTAGGAAAGGCCCACAGTACAATTGCAAGCTGGTCATACAGCCTCGGACAGACAGCAAAGCTTAACAGAAAACCAGCCAGCAAAACAAGCCAAGGTTGCAGTCAGAGAAATCAAGGTCAGCAGCTAAAAAACACAGCAAGATGGACTTCAACTTGTGACCAAGCCTATGAATGCACAGATCATCACAGAAGGGGCCTATTATCATCCCTCCGTGGGACAAGGGGGTCGTGCACAAAACATGTGCACCCTCTACATGTATCAGCCCATGATATACTCAGAGAATTAACCAAGTTAACAAAAACTATCTCAGTCTTTATCCGATTCCCACCATAATTCTACTAGCCAATAGCTTTCGCTACTTTTTTGCCTTAAAAAACTGGCTTTCACTAGATCCCTTGATTTTGCCTGTGTCCTCCACAAAGTTACTCAAGCAGTAAAATGTGCTAGGAGAAGAGACTGGACGACCAAATTATTGCGAGTCTAGAGACAACTTGTTGTAACAAGAGACAGGAGACAATGACCTAGAACATCCTATTTCACATCAGGCCAACTTTTGGTGACCATTTTCCAGCACCTCAGTCCCTGAGTCAAGCCCATCTGAGCTGAAGCCAGTCATAGCATCCGTATCATAACTACCAGCCCTACTACCTTTTACCACCCCTCCCTCTTAGATTATAAACTCTGTGGCAGCTAAATCCATAATAGATATCTAATACTTAGCAGTGTTAAGCACACAGGACAAATCTGATAAATTTGAATGGAATGAATTAATTTTTGTTGAGTGAAATTTTTCCAAACGAAACATTCCATCTTACAGGGAGACTCAGTTAAGATTCAGAAAAGTGAATGAAACTTACAAGGCTCAGGAAATAGGACTAGACAGTCCTAAGTCTTGGTAGTTCCTTGCATGATTCAAAAAGCCCTCCTCAAGGTTACTCAGCAGTAAAAAGTGCTAGGAGAAGAGACTGTATGACCAACTTGATGCAAGTCTAGTAGAAAACCCAGGGGTGCAACCTGCGTGAACAGTCAGCCAAGCTTGCAGACACGTATGCAGCCTGCGTGAGCAGTCGGCCAAGCTTGCAGACATGCATGCAGCCTGCGTGAGCAGTCTGCCAAGTGTGTAGACACAGTTGGCCTCTCATGCAGATCTCATGCAGATGTATACTCTGCATGAGTAGTCAGCCATATGTACAGACATATAGTCTGAGTGAGCAGTCAGCCAGATGTGCAGTCTCAACTGAATCCAGATGCTTTCTTGTGTTTGAGACTTACAGTGATGGGAACATGTTGTGTCATCTCTGCCATCAATCTCTCTCTCTCTCTCTCTCTCTCTCACACACACACACACACAAGCACATACTCTCACCAATGTGCACAAACACATACAGGCATACACAAACACGCAGAGCACACACGTGCACACGCGCATACACACTTTCCCACAAACATGCACACACACACTCTCACACATATGCACACTCAGACTCAGATGCACAAGCGTACACTCTCACAGATGTGCACACTCACACATACAGATGTGCATAAACACACACTCTCACAGACATGCACAAACACACACACACTCACACTTATTTTAAAAACCACTTGCATTTACTTTTAAGCCTGTTCCTATTTCAGTGAGAAGTTCCTTTTTTCAAACATTTGTTTTCATTGAAATACTGTTTAAAACTAAAAATTTCCAAGAGCAAAAATATTATCTGTATTTTTAGTCCAGTCTTAGAACAATTATTTCTTTTTTATTGCGCAGAGGCCATGCTAATCTTCTCTGTATTGTTCCAATTTTAGTACATGCACTGCCAAAGCAAGTACTAAAACAATTATTTCTATATATTAGATACCATGTTTATCACGCTAACAAAATTTCTTCTTGTGTTAACACAAAAGTTATTCCATAAAATGGATCGTCACTGTGAAAACAATATGAATCCAAACAAAATATTATATAATATTAAGATCTATGATTTATATATATGTATAAGAAATGTATTTGATCTCATGTATCTTGAATTTACATTTCTATTTTCATAAATACAAATGCTTCACAAGCAATCTTGGCTAAAAACAGTATTTTTAAGACTGAGACTGTAGAACCACCAATTAAATTGATTATCTAGTTATTAAAAATAAATACACAGAGAGAATTAAGAGTATATAAAGGAAGTCCTCCATGAAAAAGTGCTTTGCATAAAGTTTAATACAAAGTGGTTGAAACTCCAGGATTTAAGATTCAACACAATTGTCCAATTTTTCTCACTACTTTATGGTTAGACCAAGAGGAATTCTTTCTTACTACCCAAGTTTATGACAGCGTTCTGTGGGTTTATGAGGTCTCCCCAGCTTGGCACATGTGAACGTGCTTCAGAACTGCATTTCCTAACAGTGCAGAAAATGTGTGCAGAAATGTATGCAGAAATGTGCAGAAGCTGCATCCTTCCTGTCAGGACTGCATGTGAGTGGTGCTCCCTGAGCCTCCTTGTGTTAAAGGCTTGATCCCTCCTCCCCCGGGGCGGTGGCACTGAGAGGCACCCAGGAAGAAGCCACCAGGAAGCTCCACTGGGCTGTGGGAGCCCCGTGTCTTCACTCAGCTCTGACACCTTCTGCCATCTGCAGCCAGCCAAGCTGTCCTAGGCTGCTACAGGGCTACCCCATTTGGGGCTGTGAGTCAAACCAACCTTTTTATACACTAATGACCTCAGCAGTGCACTTCAGTAAGTGCAAGCTGACCCACAGAAGGACATTAAATAGTTCCTGAGAATTACAGCCAAGTCTTTCTTCTGGTCCCTCCCCTTAACCACTCAGCCACGACTACACAGAGGCGAGGCTTTCTCTTATACTCATTTCTTCTCTTTCCAACATAGCGCTATCTTTGAAAATAAAGCAAAACCGAGTTATATACAATGCTACTATGTATCTAATTCATGTTTTACTTTCCAAAAATATCAAATGTGTCTCTTCCCCCTCCCTCCCCCCACAGTGAACCAGAAAGGTGGATTATCTCAGTGCACACTGGCGCTGAGTAAACACTTACCTTGCGCTTTGCTGGTTTTCCTCTTCAGCCATTTTTCTACCGTCTCTGCACTAACGCTTTCAGAAACAAACTCATCTAACACCTGGGGGTGAAGAGAAAGATAGGCCTTCACTTTTTCATCGGTCAGACCTGAAAAAGAATTGAGAAGAATAAAATTCACCCAGGCAACATCCTCAGGTGCAGGAAACACAGAGCAAAATGACACACGTGCAGAGACCCCATGGTGAGCACCTGCTGCAGAGGTTTCTGGGGAGCACTGGGGCTGGGCTGTCCGGAAGGGACTGCATGGAGGAAGCAGCACCACGGATCTGTGGCAACTACAGAAAATGCCAAACAGCACGTGTGTTCACACATCCACCACAGTAGGAATGAAGACACGGGATCTCAAGTGAGAACTTGAGCAATTTAAAGTGGAAGAGCTGACATCACATGCAGAGCTGTGTGCATGCCGTGGCCGTGTGAACCAGTGCCGAGCGCCCAGGCTGTCCATTCAGCCTTGCAAAGCACTTATTCTGGGTAAATAGTTACCTCCTAAGCTTAATTCTCAAAGCAAGTGACACAAGCAACACATGCGCACAGGAGAATCTAGTGCTACACAGTACAGGGGCTAAACTGAATGAATGAACTAGCATTCTTATCTTTTGTTGCCTTGCAACACCAATTCCTCTTTTCTCAGGGGCACCAAACCCAATGGTGTAACTACTGCCTTTTTTCATTGGTATTCTATGCATACAGTCAGCCTCACTGCAATAACTTCCGGTCTAATGAAAACTGTTGAATATGCATGAGATTTTTAAACAAAGTGATTTTACATGTTTTCCTATAAAACATGTAAAATCACGTATTTTCAAGCTAAACAATCCCAAACGTGAATAAGATATGAATAATTGTCCTCGTAATGATTATTTTTATTACTGCATCTTCAATGTGAATAATTTCGAAAAATTACCATCTTTGGGTTTGTTTGAGTAAGAACAGTGATGGAAAATTGTATTTTGAGACAGAAAAGAAGGAAAGGCAAAATTTGTCATTTCAGAGAGTAGGCTGCATGCTTTCTCAGACAAAACACAGAATTCACATGTGCTAATTAACTCTGCTGAGAACACAAGTCATAACTAGTAGTATGCCACAGCAGATGGTGTACCGGCAAATGGCTCCTTCCTGGGGACCAGACCCTGCACAGTCACTCCTAACGCGTGCAAACACACGCCTCCCACAGCGAAGGACAATGAGACCTGTCTTCATTCAGCTCAGGGCTAAAGAGCCCTTTCGGCATAGACTCCACTGGAAAAGTTCTACAGATGCTAAAGAGACTGGGAGTACTAGTGTGCTCGCCTGACGAAGCGAGATTCGGTCGCCAGACACAGACCAGTCTGGTGTTGATGGAGTCCATGCACTCCTGATCATCAGAAGGCAGCTGTCGATGACCAAACCCTCCATCTGAGCACGTTTCCCATGATTGACTCTGGACAGTTATAATCCCCTCTGTCATGATACACTGTGCCTGCCATCCTTGCCTCAACTTCCCACAAGCCCCCATACCCTCCGGCACTCTCTGGAGATGGCATGAAACTGTCAGTCAGTAATCTTTCACGTTTCAATCTTCATCTTGGACAGTCTTCCAGTACTTCAAGATGGATTGTCTTAGAGAAAACTAAGTAAGTCATTTTCCCACTTTTTCATAAGATGCTTAACTCTAGCTGCTTTCTGTTACTATTATTTTCCAATATGCAGAAAACCACCCTGCAAATATAAAGTCAAAACCAGCCCACGCTCTTTGTCATCTTCGTGTATTTTCACACAAGTCCTATTTGCTAAGTTACCCAACAGACCAAGGACCTGCATCCAAAATAAACTCATCAACAAGAAAACAGCACAATTTTTTAAATGAACCAAAAAACTGAACCATCATGTCAACAAGGAAGATACAAATATGGCACCTGAACACACACCAAGAAACTAAGTGGACCCTGAAGAGAGAAGTTAAATGAGAACACGATGGGATAGCTGCACCCAGTTGTGCACTGGCAGTGCCAGTTGTCTGTTCGCTTGGACACAGAGCAGCTCTCACTCACTGCTGCGAAGGACCAGACAGTACAGCTCCTGCAGATGGCAAGGTGGTTCTTACCAAGCTGTCTCTGCATGTGACACAACAGCTCCTGAGCTTGCCAGGTATTTATTCAACTTGTGTGGAGACTCATGTCCATGCGACAAACTACCTGTGAATGTCTGTGAACAACTTTCATCGCAATCCCTCAATTCTGGGCTGGAGAGAAGGCTTAGGGGTTGAGACTCTACCTCACAAGCAGAAGGTCCTGAGTCAGATACCAGGTCCCGCATAAGAGAATGTCAAGCAAAAGGGGCAGTGGCCTACACTTTCAGCCCTGGTGGGCAGAGCCTGGGAAATCCCAGAACTCAGCAAAAGGAGATAGAAGCAATCCGGAATGATTCCCAATTTCACCCTTAGTACTCCACGGTGATACATAATGCCCTCTAATACAACACACACACACACACACACACACACACACACACACACACACACACACACGCAAAATAAGTAACTAAATAAATTTAAAAAACACAAATCCTTCAATTTTAGAAGCACCTAATCTCCCTTTCAGTAAGCAAAACAGCTGAAGTTGTGTCTAAATAAGTGAATGATATTTACCAACAAGAAGGAAATAACTATGAAAAGCCATAGATGAGCCTTTGTTACGTCTGACTCTAAGAAGGAAGCAAATCTGCCTGGAGAGTGTGCGCATTGATAAAGTCAGGCGGCATGACTGTGGAAAAGGCAAAACTACAACAGCAGCAAACAATAAGCATTTGCTGCAGTCCAGCAGGCAGAGAGGCTGAAGAGGAAGCACCCATCTCTACAGGCGGGGACATACCTGCAGGACCCTAGTGTGACAATGAGCAGCCTCAGAAAAAGCTTTATCTCACATGGAACAGCTATACAGTGCCTTTTTACAAAACACATACAAGGTGAGGGATGGAAGGCAGAACACAACAAAAATCTAAATTCATGAAGCCCCTTTGCAGTGGGCACGCAGGCACAAGGGGCTGACCTGTGTAACACTGGGAATGAGCGCTTCTGCAGGATCAAATGCAGAAGCAACCGCACTAAGCAATTCTGTGGAGCCATGGGCCACAGGAGCACAGGTGAACATTCTGACATCACGTCAAGCAACTCTACGATTCAACAAGTGAGCAAAGGCCTGCACACAATCTCTTGATGGCAGAACCAGCTGCCATAGAGAGTAGGCAAAGCTGAGACAGGGCAATAGGAACTCCGCACACATAGATGGTGGCTGAGGCAGACTAACGCACGCGCTCGGTTGACACACTGCATGGCTAATACTGCTCCACCAGAAGCACCAGGTGACCTCTAACCCTAAGGCCTGCATGGCCGATAACTTGTTCCCTAATTCTCCACAACTGCCTCAGTTTCATGACTCCCTCTGCATGTGGCTCAGATATACATAGAAAGCAATGCAAGTCCTGTTCATAAAGTCACTACCCACTTGTAAAGTACATTTAAAAAGTACTATTTCATGCCATTAAACACTGCAGTAAAATAACCCAATTGTCAGAGAATAGCCTGAAGTAAAAGGGGCCAGCAGGCCATCTGGTCAAGCATGGGGGAAGTAGGATTGCTCCATGTGGAGGACACAGGGCAACAGGGAGCCACTGGGTGGGGCAGAGAAGGAGTGTGGTGCTGGGTGGGGCAGTGCAGGGAGGTGCGCCCGGCTTGGGTTCCTGTCTCCATGTACGCAGGCAGGCGGTTGAGAATAGGCAATGGGAAAACATGCAGCAGTTAACTTCACAGATGTGGGAATGAAGTCTCTGCACGTTCTCCTACAAACTTGTGTGAAGGAAGAGGAGCCCAGTGTTCAGAGAGACACCCACACTCTGCAATCTCACCTGTGCACCTCACAGCTGGTGCAGACATAAACTGACTTCAGAAGTCCATCCAAGATAAATGGATGCTAATCAACTTTCACACGAAATCTGTTACACAAAAGTATCTCAGTCAGAATCTTGGTTCCAGAGGAGAATCCATGCCTGCTATCCTGCCAAGGAGATGTGACAATAAGCCACCCTACACTACACTCGAGTGGCTGATAGGAAGATTCACAGCAAACAAAGGGCAGAGAGCAAATGATGGCTGAACATGAAACCACAGATAGTCATCTTAAGTGCCCCTGTCTCCACCTCAAAGTTCAGGGGACACTAGAAGAGGGAAGAGAAGGCCAGGACAGGAGTGCCCCTTAGCAGTGTGCTTAGACGTCCAGCCACCACACAACAGGAAGTACGTTCTCCACACAAGCCACATACAAGCCAGGCCCAGCATGGTGCGGAGGCTGACAGGAAGACCTCCAGGGGTCCACAACTCTCGGGAGCATCAGGGGCTAAAGCTGGCAACTGGAAACAGATCTTCAGCAGTGGAAGAACTGCTGCTGGAATATTGTCCAAGCCACGCCAGGCGCCAGGTGAAGCGAGGGCAGGTGGTCTTTACTGCGCTTGTAGGATGCATGCACCGGAAGAAAGGAGGGAAGCTCATCAGAATGAACAAAATTTTGGGTTAGAAGAGGAGTCTGACACAAGGCAGTGGGAAGAAAACAACAACAAAAAAATCTACTGTGACTTAAATACTTCAAGAAAAAATCTCATATCTACAACATAGAGCTGCTACTCGACTCGACAGCAGTGCTCTTGCTAACTTGGATCCAAGTGTTCTCCGAAATTACATACAACTGTTTCTGACAACAGGTCTTCTGGTCTATGACATATACACCTCTGCAAGTCCCCAGTAGCTTCCCCAAAGAAAATTAAGGCCAGCAGAGGAAGAAAGAAAGCTATATCTATTTTGCGAATTCCAAAATTCAATTTGACAAGCTTTTCCTTTCCAATGTCTCCTTTCCTGGCAAAATGTATCCCCCCCCCCACATAAAAATAAACAGTTGAGTAACAATTGCTACTAATAAACAATTAATGCTTTCTATGTAGGGACCTGTGTTGGCACATCATAAGCTTTGCTCAGTTACCCTCCATGAGAAAAGCCCCCCATACCTCATCGACAGCAGTCTCGACCCACAGCATCACACAGGGAAGGAAGCAGCGATGCCAGGTGTATAGACAAGCTTTCTCTTGGATTGTTCTAGGAGTATAAGTTAGGCTGGCTCACCACTCGGCACTGTCTCTGGTCAGAGATCAGCAGCTTCTGAGTTTACACTGGTCAGTGTTACCTTGGATCTGGAATGGCAATGTTTCTTCAAGTCGTAAGTGGAAACAACAGACTGCCAAACTTCTGGCTCTAAGAGGTAGAAAAGCACCTTGGAGAGACGTCCCACTAGTCGTAGGCTCACACTGGTCCCACATGCAGATGGAGCAGAGCAACAGGGAGAACAGCTCTTACTTCTGGGGCTCCCGAGCCTTCCTCCATCAGTGCACCCCCCTCCCATGGTCACACCCCTGTTCGCCTGATCCTCCTCACTTTTACTTGTCTAAGTGAGGCTTAGACAACACAGAAGCCGTTACTGGGCCTCTTCCCTAGCCATGACCTGTGCCAAGCTTACCCCACGCCCTGCTTGCTGCTCCTATGCCCTGCAGCATGCATCACGCACTGAAATCTGAATGTTCAGTAATCACTTACTGAGTATCAGCTCCTGTACCTGACTCTCCCTCTCCATGCACAGCACGGTGCCTGACTGTAAAAAGGAGCCAAGTACGACAGGAAGGCCATGCATGCAAGGTGGTCTAGCTAGCATGTGGGAGCAAGCTCTGAGAATGAGCCTGGCCTGCAGGTAACTGAATACCAAGTCACTAGGTGAACTACACAACCCGTGTCACCTGCTTTCCTTCTACAAATCTGCCATGTGGCAGGATGCCAGGCAGAGGGTGCGAACTGAAAACTTGCATCTCCAGCATGCATCCTTGCCAGTCAGCATTGTGCCCTAGTCAGAGTGGAGTGCTCGGGACCTCACCAGGAAGGAGCTCAGAAGCAGCAGCTCTTGATCTCTCTCAGAACAGCTCTTCCTTGGATGAAGGTATTTGTGTTGTGACAACTCTCAGCTATTACAAGTACAACTGTAGTAAGTATTAACTGTGTTGAATATAACCATAGGCCAAGTGCTGTGCATCTTGCAAATGAACCACCATACTTGTTGCAGTTTGCCTGCATGGTTGCTGATAAATCACTACTGAACAGCTTAAGGAAACAAGGGGTTTATTTTCTCTTATGATTTTCTGGTTACAGTTCTCAGTCCAGTTTGACAGGAGAGTTCACACCAATACCAGGACCAAGGATATTGGCTGCATCATCTCTACACAATGGCTGAGAGAGGGATGATCCTTATTTGCCAGACCAGCATGTCTGGCCAAGTATACAGAAGGATGCCAACTTCCTCAACCAACTCTCTGTATTTTATTCACCTGTTCAGGGCCTAGTCCCACCCACTATGGGCTGGGTCTGCCCCATCAACTAGACAATCTCCTGCAGGTTCACTCTGGGCTTAACTCAACCACTAATTCTCTACAAATGTACCCAGAATTCAAACCCTCAACCATCAAGTTGACACCTGTACATGGCCATTTTAACAGTACCTAAAACAAATGTTAATGACTTATAAGAATTTATAGTAGCTCCTTCTAAATACTTGCCAAATAGGAGAATGGACTGATAAACTCTAAATTTGATTTCTTCTCAGCCATATTTAAAAATTTTTAGAACAAACAGGATGTTTGATAGTTTTAGGTACTGTTATAATGGCTCCATAATGTCACAGCAGAAACGAAACAACTGCAGAAACTGATGTGCTTGTGGCAAAGAAGACAAACCAGGAGGCAAAGTGAGCACAGCCCCTGAAAGGCTCATGCTGCCACTCGCACACAGGGTCATGGAGGTCACAGCCTTCCACCTGGCACAACCCCTGAAAGAGGCCTGGCTGTAATCTGGGAAGCTGCATGTAAAACCAGTGTTGCGACCTGCAAGTCTCACTACCTACGTGAACTAGCAGTCAGAGAAGCACCATGACGCTGAAGATACACACAATGTTCTTCGTCTGCCTTTGCCAGAGACGCCAAGTTTCTGTGTTCCTAAAGTTACCTTAAGAACTCTAGCTACAACTGGCTCCTGAAGCTGTGGGATAAAAATGAAAGTGATTTGAAGATGACCATAGCACAAAAGGGACAGACATCCAAACACAAGAAAGACACACAGTGAGTCCAAAAAGGACAGAGACATCTAAGCACGACAAGGACACACGGTGAGTCCAAAAGGGACAGGACACAGAACTGTGATGGGACAGACACAGCCTCCTTTTGTAACTCAAATGCAGCTCGTGTGTGTTCACCTGCTAGATCACGTGTCACTCAACTTTCCAGGTTTGTTGTTCATCTTACACTATGAGTCACATGGACACAAAGATCTGAGCACTTGCTGAGCAATGATTTTTCTTGAGAACACCCAATTTCCATCAAAATGGTAACTGTATTTATATCAACAAAAACTTTAAGATGCAGACAATGCCTTTCTGCTACAAAAGATTATGTTACTGTTTTAAAGAAATAAAACTTTTCAAAACCCTGGATTTACTTACATCTAAGACCATTTCAGGATAATGTTCAGATACACCCATGAGTGCTTGAGGTCTGTCAAACACAGAACTGCTCTAGCTATCATCATGTTAACTGCATGGTATATCTAAATGCTCACATCAAAGAAACCACAATAAGTCTATGCGAGAAGCTGCAGGCGGGACTGCCTAGGAAGGGGAGCCCAAGGTTGGAGTTGGCCAATCACTATGGGACAGCCAGCCTGAAGGGACAGGTATAAAACCAGACCACCCTGCCCAACTCTGAGAAGTGAAGTCTGAAGGTAACTAAGTCCCCAAGAGTTCTGCTGGAGCCAAGTCAGTGGCACAGGAGACCGGTGCTCACAGATAATTTGGGGACAAAGCCTTTGTGTTTGCCTCAGAGTCAGGACGGACATGGTCAGCCTTTTTAGATGAGGGCAACAAGCTGGGGCAGGACACAGGCAGCATGGATTACAAGACCCATGCAGTAATGGCCCATGTTCAACTCATGCTGCCTCCTGAGAGGGAACTTGATGCCTTGGGTGCAGCAGATGACCACAGGAAGCACAGGACAGAGGGCACAGAAAATGTCTTCTATGCCTGAGTCGTGGTGCACTTGGGAAGACCATGGGCAATGCTTCAGCCACTGACTGGCGAAAACAACTTTGCCTCCAAGTGTAGACTTGCCTTTTGTGCTTAAAATAACATCTACATATATTGTTGTCTACTAAGATTTTCAGTAAAACATGACAAATGTTTGAAAAACTCATAAATCTTCCCACAGAAACATTGAGTTCCAGGCCAACAAGTGTTGTGTTGCAAGACCTTGTTGTCATAGTCAGACATGCTGGTCTGGTAAGTAAGGATCGCCCCTTTCTCAGCCATTAAGTAGAGATGGTGTGGCCAGTTCCCTCAGCCCTGGTGTTGGTATGTGCTCTCTGGTCAAGCTGGACTGAGAACTATCACCAGGAATCATAAGAGAAAATAAACCCCTTGTTCCCTTAAGCTGTTTGATGGTCATTTATCAGCAACCACGCAGGCTGACTGCAACACTTGTCTCAAAAAGTAGGAGGAAAGGAAGAAGGCAGGGATGAGACATATTTCCTCAAAACTGTCTGACGCTCCATTCATGCAGGATTGCTCCATGAGAGGTGATGACTATCCACACTTCTTCAATTAGATGCTTCAGGTCAGATGCTGCAATCAGCTAGGTATCAAGCACTGCTTCTCACATGAGGACGAGCACAGATGAACAGATGAGCCTGCATGGCGGCACGCCTGGCTGCTGTCCTCATGATGACAGCAGGATAGAACACCTTGCTGGGGGTGAACAGTTACAGTCACCCCAGCTAGTGTGTGATAGTGGCACGGCAGCATGGCAAAGCTGAGCCAACAGCCAAGCAGAGCTGCCTACACCAGCCCATACCAGTCTGCCAGTTACTCACTTCTCCCAGCAAGGTTTCCCAACTCCCCCAAAACAGCACACTAGCTGGAGACCAAGTAACCAAACACGTGGCCCTGTGAGGACCCATCACATTCACGCCATAGCAGCAGTGATGAGAATCCAGCTTGTGGGCAGAGAGAGAGTCTATGAGATCATGTCATCCACTATGTTGCTCAGTGCCTGCTATAAACCAGTCATATCTGTGTGACTGACACTCAACATCAACAAACAATATCTCTAGCCTAATGGGGTCTTAAAATTCTCTTGAATCAGGTCAATGCCTACCCAAAGGATCCAGTGATACGTCAAAGATGAGGATGCAGGAGGCCACCACAGGTGACTACATGTGAGTAGTGACCTACAACGACAGAACAGGACCTACTATGCCAGACATCCCAAAGGAGCTTTAGAAAAACAGCTTAGGGTCAGGACTGGCTGGACTATGGCTGCCTGCAGGACCCGATATGGTGACTTCTAGCAAGCTATAAAAAAGAAGAGGTAGGAATAGGTACAAAGCCATTCACAGCAAGAAAAGGTAAGGATTCTCAACACGTCTGCTCTCAGGATAGGACATCCCAGCACATAAGGCAACAAAACACTAATTCTCATCTTTGCCCTAAAAAAAATAAATAAAACTTATATTGCATATAATCCCCTTAGAAGGATTTTTAAAGCCCTCTAGAAAAATTCACAATAAGTATGAGTATTTTTTTTCAAATAAATGTGAAGCCTTTTGAACCAATCTTGTCTTTGCAATATGGCCAGAATTCAGAACCACAGACACATTTGTAGCCAGACGATTCTAACCTCCTGAAAGCAACGCTGCCACCGTCTCTCCTGCAGCCAGCACAGATCTGACATGAGAAGCACAGGGAAGACACGGCGCGAGGCTGGCCTGAGGGTGGAGGCTGCATGCAGACCTCCAGCAGCACAGACCCCTTCTGCAGCCAGCAAGGATGACCACAGGGGAGCCAAGTGAGAACAGGCCCTGCCTTCAGTCTCACAGCCATCACATCACGCAGAAGCACTGTCTACAGAGGGTGAGGAGATGAATAGGTGTTGTTTCAAGACACTAGCTCATGGTGCTTTCACAAGGCCACAGAAAAATAATGCACTTCTGCAGGTTGTTTACTTTCAGTATTAAACCAGTTAAATGAGAAGAAACACAGGACAACTGCTCAATATTCAATCAGACTGGCACAAGCCAACAAATGTGAAAGTTGTAAAAACTAAATTAATAAAAGTAGAAAGACTTTGCTTTGTGTAAAGGAAAGAGTCTCCAGAGAGAGCATTTCTGCGGTCCTGGACCACACATGACATCATGTCAAGTAGTATAACAACTCCAGCCAATGCATCACAAGGTCCAAAACAGTCTTGGGAAAGCTGCAGCTGCAGTAGGTTACCATATAGCACAGCAACGCCAAAGAAAGAAAAATTGTCAGAAAGGAAGAAGTAAATAAATCTGTATTTGCAAGCACACATAATGGTATAGACAGATACAAAAATATCTAGGAAAGTCAATAAGAATATCAAGTGAGTTGAAGGACACAATAAAAACAGAAAATCCATCCTTTTCTAATCAATTTGAAGTGAATTTCAAAAAACAGTACCATCAAGACCAGAACACAGAATATGTACAAATAACTTTAACGAAGTGCTGGCCTCGTGCCTGAAAACTAAAACTATCACAGAGAGAGTTAAAGGTCATGAGCTACGAGACTCAGGGTCATTGGCGTACTTCCCCTCGCTGCTCTTCTGATTCAGTGCAGTCACCCCATTATCTGACCCAAAATGTCTGGATTCCAAGGAACTGAATAGTCAAAACAGTTCCAAAAAGGAAGGGAAATGAGTAAGAGAAGAAGACGCAGGACTGGTCAGCGCTTGCAAGAAGCCGCACACCTCACTGTACAAGCAGGAACTGAGGCAGGTGCACCCCAGCTCAGGGTGGGGGTACACTGTATCAAGCCATCCCAAAGGGACATAAAAGCCCTCAGAGTGCTGAGCTAACAGGCTGCACTCAGAGGCAGGACGTGCCCAGGCTGAAGCTGCACCACTCAGCCACACCCAAGTTCCATGCCACGGGCTGCTCATCTAGGCAAGGACCAAAATTAAAATGTAGAATGTGATTTCTAGTGAATGTATGCTGCTTATTCACTGATGCATACCTGAAAAACGGCTGAGCTGAGTCCCTGTAATGAGGACTCTCTTTAATACTATCCTTCTACCTAGAATTGTAACTCGCCTATAGCATCTCCCTATACACCCCAGGCTGGCCCAGAGCCCCTCGATGCTCCTGCCTCAGCTTCATGAGTGCTGGGTTGACAGGCATATAGGTACTACCACATGCAGTTTCTGATCTTCTCCTTCACAGATCCTATCTGTGTCAATGCAAACTCTGTGGGCTTGGTGCTCAGACCACCTCTGCTTATCCATGACTTCCCTCTTACATAATTCCCAGTCAAGTTGTGCCCAACACTGGCAGCTCAGGGCTCAGCATCCTTACCACACAGGTCACCATCCACTTACTGCACTGCTTCTGCTTCAGGAAACTTCCAAAGGCTTCACGGTTTCCCAAGACAATCCTCATCTCACTGCACAGACTCAAGCGATCCAAAGTCTAGCGATAGCTTCCCCATCACCACAGAGGACCACTGTGCAGGACTGAATTTTCCCCATCACCACAGAGGACCACTGTGCAGGACTGAGTTTGCAGGCCACCCCACTGCAGCCCCCATGGGAGAGCTCACAGACAGCAGCCCACCCTGGACGCCCAGTGCCCCATGGCATCCAGCCCCAGACACCCAGCTGCTCACAGAACAGAGAGAGCATTCAGTCCCAGAAGCATAGTGGACCATTTGCATCCTTCAGGTTGTGGCTTACTCTATGGTCACTTTAGTTTCTTGACCACCTTTAGTAAAGTGTCCAATTATCTCTTTCAAAGATAATGCCTTTTTTCTGTGTGTGGGGCTGGGGGTAGAATTCCCTCCAGTATATAATAATCCCTCTTATCCACAGGGAATATGTTCCTAAATGTTCTGTGGATGTCTTAAGTCCCCAATGGTTTTTCAACTCTACATATACAATGAGTTTTTCCTATAGGTAGCATGCATGATAAAGTTTATAACAAACTGAGTCCAGAGACTAGCAATGACCAGAATGAAACAGAAAGCTTTTAGCAACATGCCATGATCACCCAAGGAAACTGAAAGTGTGACCTCGCAGCACAGACGGGGCGGCCGCCACACACCTGGGCTTTCCTCAGCGCTCTGCTCCAGCTGCAGGTGGACGGATGTAGGCGCTATGTGCCTGTCGGTAACTCCTGAGGAAAAATACAGTGCACTCACTTTCACATAAGACAAAGATTCAAAGCAAGACCTTATTAAAATCACAGAAACCTCTGGAAATTGACCAAGAGAATCTGGAGGAAAAACATCGGACATGTGTGAAAGCAGCAGGAGCAGTGTGTATTGCTGTGAGCAAGCAGCATCACAACGAACTGCAACAGGAAGAAATGGGCTTCGGGCGAAGCTTTTTCTTTTTGACAGCATCCCCAAAGTGTCTTAGTGCATCATGATTAGGAGGCACGGATAGTGTTAGAGCTCAGAAAGCAACAACCCAAAGTTTGGCAGTTTGACATGAATAATTGCAAGATCAAGGTGTGTAACTGTCCTGTGTTTCACCGTGGTGAGCAGAGAAGCCTCCAGATGCCCCAGATCCCTGCTGGGACCCCCTTATCTGCCAGAAAGAAAGAGTCCTTAAACTCCTTCCCTAGGGTCTCATTAAGTAGCCAAGAAGAACCATTCAGTGGCGAAGGCAGGAAACTAAAAGCCAACATTCCATTTTGACGGTCTTTTCACCTATTTTTCTGGGCAGCTGCAAATTGCCTGGGAGATTCATCTGTTCTGGTATTTAACAGACAAAACTTTAAGAGCAGGCATGATACCTAGCTTCAACTGCAAAATGAAATGAGCAAAATTGTTTCCAATTGTCAAAATCCACTTCTGTGACATAATCATAAGAAATGCTACATTGTATTTTTTACAATCTAATTAACTGTGGAACCAGGTAATGTTGGTGTTATCTATTTAATAGCAGACAAGTTATCCAATATTCATGAAATCTGAAATGGATTTTTACTTCAGAGAGAGACTGAACCCTTGCCCCGATAGCTAATATTTCTGGGAGGAAAAAGAGGTCTGGTGGAAGCAACACATCAGTTGTAAATAAGCAAATCAGACAAACGAACTGTAGAAGCAGCACAAGCAGGTCTCCACAGTAACTCTCCAAATGGAGAAAAGTTCTTATCCCACAGAGGGAAAAACTGTGAGGAGCTGTTCCTCAGGGACTCAGGGGAGGGGACTCTGCAGGAAGTGAAAGTTCTTAGCTTTTCTCCCCCATGGAAATTATTTTGAACTATCTACGACACACGATTTAGGAAGAGGTTCATAAGAGTGCAGTTGTGGGGAAAGTCTTCGTTCTTTCTCTCCAAATCTTGACCTTATCATCTGCCCTTCAGACCTCTGTCCTCTTAACTCAGACCACAAGCTGACCACATGCCCACAGGCCATGGACGCCCTCAAACTCCATGGAGCCAGACAACACATCAACACTCGACAGCCACATCTGCAGACAACGCAGCACCCCTGCAGCAAGGGGCCATGAAACAGCTGCGTCTGCAGATGGCACAGCACCCTTGCAGCCAGGGGTCACACAATGGCCACATCTGTAGACAGTGCAGCACCCCTGCAGCCCAAGGCCACAAGATGGCCATGTCTGCAGAGTCAGGAGAAAGGTCAAGGTGGCTTGCAAAGCTGACAGGGCTTCAACCTGGATGATGTTGGCTCCTCTGAAGCACTGTGCTGGCCACTGACTGATAAGTGAGATTACGTTAAAGTATCAACATCAAGGCATATTAGATTAATTTTATGAACTGCAATTCTATTTAGTTCCAGAAATCCCTCCCAACATACAAAGTTGCAGCAAAAGTTATAATGAGATTTTACAAGTCAAGGAAAAGTTTTGTGTATTACTTTTTCATGCCGGTGCATGCTATTTAAAAACTCCACGGTTAACAACGCAAAGGCCTTCTGTTATTATTCTCTGAGACATACGTCACGAAAAACACTGTCCTCTGTCCAGGATGCTTCTTGACATAGAAGTACACAACTAGACCATCACACGATCCTTGGTCACCAGACACATGGTATCTGTTCAATCCCAGAACCCACTTTAAAAAGCCGGGCATAGCAGCATGTGCTTGGAATCCCTGGAGCTCTCTGGCCAGACAGTCTATGCTGCACAAGCTCCAGACCACTAAAAGAACAAAAGCAAGGTCGCTGCTATCTGAGAAGCAACACCAGAGCATGATCTCTGGCCTTTACACACATATACAAGAGCCAATTACCACCCCATAGGTATCTACTACACATGCACATGTAAACCCACACCCACACACACACACACCACTCACAAAAGGAATAAAGGGTCGCAGGAGGTGACATAAGCTGGGACATAGCCCTGAATAAAGGAGTGCATGAGGTGACATCAGCTGGACTTACCCCGAGTCTCCTGAATGCTTAAAGGACTAAAGGATGGGCTGCGCAGGCTCCTGATGGAGGCCCCTCCAGACACCTCAGGAGCACCATCCAGAAGCTGGCTATGGAATTTTGCATTCTCTAACATTCGTACACTTTCCTGAGAAGGGTTAATGATCTCAATTTTCCAGATATTTATGGCTTTACTAAGTTAGACCCTAATCCCTTCAGTTCAACAACATTCAACAAAGCAGCTGTTCAGCTGAGCTGAAATCATGAATTGACTTTTTTAACCAAGGAAACAAGTTTCTATGCAATGTAGTGACCAAACCTGAAAGCAAATCACATTCTCAGAGATGGTTCCTTCTTTTTCTTTCCTTCAACATTGCTAGAGCGTGTAGTCAGTTCAAATTATTTGAAAGGCAGCGATCTGTATTGTCTAGCAATGGTGTGATGGACTGCTTCTCTCTCCCTTCCTGTGTGTCATCCACTAGGAAAGAAGCCACCTGAATGCTATGCACAGTAAAGAACATTTCAGTAGCACAGGACTTTACTTGTAACTCATTAACTCCTGTCTCCTCATACAACATGGACTTATAGAAGCACCATGTTCAAAGGCATGGTAGGGGTCACATCAGTCCTTACTGTAGAAACATGCCACACAGGGTGAAGGACTGTGAAAATCAGATTCAGAGAAAGCTTGATCCCCAAGATAAACATTGTAGATATTGGTTTCATATGATACAGGGAAAAACACTTAAGCATTATATTTCAAATTTCCAATAATATGGAAAGCAGAAAGCTAAGTGCATCTGAGATCAACTTCAAACACAGCCCTGCCTCCACCCAACTCACTCCGCATAGAAAAGTTACTACGCCATGACTCCCAAAGAAACCTGAAGGGAAGAGGATCCCTCCCTGCCCCAAGTGCCTGCCCAGCATAAAATGAGAGGAGATGTCTCAACCACCCCAGAGGCAATTAAGATGAATGAGGTCAGCCCACCATCACAAGTGCACCACTGCGCAGAAATACAAGGCTTCAACAAATTACAGTGTGAGTCTAAACTGTTAGGATCACAGGCTCAGGAACACTGAGCAGGCTCGCTTACTCACCAGTGAGTCTGAACGCAAAGGAAAGAGGCATGTGGGAAGAAATAAAGCAAAGGAAAAAAGGAGCAGGGTGAAGATCCAAGAGAGTAAATGTACAACTCACAGTGCAGTGAGGGAGGGATGGGTTTCAGTGTCTGCTACACTGAATTAAGCCATGATTGACTGATCCTTGTGTGTTAGACACAGACCTCTACACAGTACTCAACCGCTTAGGAACCTCCACATTCTTCCATTCTACAGCTGAGAAAACTGGGGCAAAAAGGCTCAAGTATGGAATAAAGAACAGACATGAAACTTGACATAAAGTAGTATTTCCACTCTTGGGAGTGAGCATTTACCAGTGTGCTCTTCCTTATTCCATGAAATGATGCTTTCAGTACAATAGACACAGAAAGATATACATATGCTCATGCATACATTCTCATACACCATACACATACACACTCATACACATGCACACACACTTTCTCTCATGTACATATGCACACACTCTTAGACAAACATGAACACACATTCTCCTACACATATGCACACATTCTCATACACACATGTATGTGAACATAAACTTGCAAAAACATGCACACATTCTCATATACATATGCATACACACATGCACATGTACACACACATGCAAAAACACACTCATACACACATGCACGTTCATAACCACATACACATACAAACACACACACTGTTATATACAAATGTATATATATTCACACACACATACATGCTCATTCATACACACACATGCACACATTCTCTTACACATATGCATATGTACACACTCTCATACATATATTCATACACACTTGCATATACACATATACTTGTACATACTTTCAGACACAGACACATGCAAGAACATACTCAAACACATATACATGTATTCCTATCTCTGGAGAATCATGGTGTTCATACAGAAAGGCCTGTAATAGTGATTTGGGTAAATAATTTAATTATATTAGTAAAAGTCTCTGAGCTATTAAACCCTTGACTGAAGTTCTACCCCTTATTCCCCCCTCAAAAAAAATACTTGAATAAAAGTTCTTGACTCAAACCCACCTACAGAATAAACATTTAGAGATAACATTCTCAGATAATGGATTTTCAAGAACAGGATCCCAAGCTAAGCAAGCCTTCAGTATGACAGCAAGGTTTGCTCCCTGCTGCACAGGGAGGAGGCTGGAAGGAAAGAGACCCCAAGGAGCTCCTGCTCAAGAGACAGTGAGAGGGTGTGCAGGACCGGAACCACATCCCAACCATGTACAACAAAGGGTGCTGCATACTCTTCATGAAACAGAGATTGCTCAAAAATGAATGACTTAAAAACTCCTGCGTCAGTCAACTGGGATCCCATAACTGAAAACATCTCCTTGACTGCTGCTCTGAACTAACTGCCATACCCCTTTCCTGTACTCCAGTACCTTCTCTGAAATATCACACACTCCCACAGGTGGTTACAACTACCGCACACCTTTCTTAGTGCTCCTATATAGGTGAGTGCCCCATCCTTCACCTTCAAACATACTATATGCTTTGAATTGCTAAAGTATCATAATTTCTAATTATTCATTTAGTGTATCAAAATTAAATTTCATATGGTATATTGTTTTGTAACATATCCCTGCCAGAAACAGTCGGGTGACTAGGAACACATCTCATTTTATTTTCCATTTATATAACAGAGATTACAGCAAGCGCATCAAGGTTTCTTCACAGCCAAACAAAATTAACTGATCCTCCCCAACAGAAGACAAGAGAACAGAGCCTTGGGATTGGCCCTCAGTGCCAGGCAGAATAAAAACACATGTTAAGGGAAGAGGGTGAAACAGAGTCAGGATTATAGGAATGCTTCTCCCAACGCATGTCAAAAGTTCCTATAACTGGTTCACTCTTGTGCCAAAGAGAAGCTGCTTCACAGTGTGTACGTTGACATGTTGATAACTCTCTCAGAGAAACAAACAAATCAACACAGGAAACATGCAAAGTACACACTCATGCTCTGCAAAGCTACAATAGGATGATCTAGTAACAAAAAAAAAATTATCAATCCAAACTTCAGATTCTAAATAGCAATTGAGAAATTCTAAGAATACCATATTGGCAACAACCGAACTACCTCATGACCACTGCAAGTCAGCACAGACTATAATATCAGGCCTTGCCCTACAGGAGTTCTAGAAAGCACTGAGCCTTGGCGTGCAGGAGCCGGCACAGTGAGAGCAGGGCAGGGTGCTTGAGGGTGTCTTCCTATATTGCTTCCCTCATGCTGTTTGATGCAGAGTCTTCTCACTGGACCTACAGCCTTTGCAGCTAGACCAGCTGGCCAGCCAGTCCCCAAGATGTCTGTCTCCCCCGACCCAATCTCAAGTGCCACCATACTCAGCTTTTTACTGAGTTCTGGTTATCTGACGTCAAGCCCTCATGCTTGTTGATTAGTGAATGTGAAGACAGGAGGTAGAGAACACAATGGGAACTGTTACGGGGTCTAAGAGGCCCGAGCTCCCAAGCCAGTAATGCACACGAGAGCCCCAGAAGAAGAAGGAAGAGAAAAAGGGCCAGAGAGAATGAGGAAATAACAACCAGAGCTTGTGAAATGCCAAGAAATACATGAATCTGTGCATTCAAGAAGCTTGTGCAACTCCAGAAGAACAAATGCAAAGAATTAGCAAGGACATGATCATACTGTTGAGACACAAAGAGGAAAGAGAACTGTAAAGGCAGCAAGAGAAGATGAGGTCAGTGTGTGCAGTAAATCCACTTAAGTCCAGCTGTGATGGGTAATATGCACTTTAGGCTTCACTGCATTTGGAATCCCCTAGGAAATGGTGAATTACACTTCCAGCTGATCTGTGGACCAAGAAGACCACTGGGTGGGTAATGCCATCTACAGACTGGAGGTCCTGACAGAACAAAGGAGGAAAGGAGCCAGCCAAGTGCTGAGTGCCAACCTCCCTGTCCTGTTTACTGGCACACAACTCTGCCATGCCCTTCCTATCAGGAAGGCCTGATGCTCCTGAAGCCAATATATATCCTTCCTCCCCTTAGTGGCTGCTGTCTGTCCCAGCCCTACATTGCAGTGCACCATACACTGCAGTAGTGCCGTACATTGCGGTATAGTTATAGCTAACTAACACAATGGCAAATCTCTCCAAGAAACATACCACCAAAGTAGAGAAAGATGTATTTAAAGCACTGAAAGAAATTCCCAGGAAGGAATCTATATTCAACCAAGCTGTCCTCATAATAGTAAAGATGAGGTTACCAGGCATTCATGGCATTCATGAACATGTAGAGTTATTAAACAAAATCTACTAAGAGGCACAAAAGGTATGAATAGTATTAAAACTAAGAGCTTTTATTCTGAAGAAGCATTTTAGAGATGAAATAACCCACAGATTCTGTGAACTAGTCTGCAAACCACATATACAAGACACTTGAATCCAAAATACAGAAAGAACTTAAAAAAATCAGAAAGAAAACTAACCCCATCACAACCATGGTTAAGATTTGAACAAACATTTCACCAAAGAGATGTAAGGATGGCAAACAAGCGTCTGGAAACCATAGCCCAAAGGAAAGTCTCAAAGCCTCTATGAGATGCTACCACAGTGCTGAGCAATGATGCAGAGGGCAAGAGCTTGCTGCCAAGTATCGGGACCTGAGTTCAGATCCCTGTGCCCAAAAGAAAGCTGGGCCTGGCAGCACATGCCTGTTACCCACCACTAGTGGGCAAAGAAGCCAGATCCCCAGGGCTTGCTGGCCAGCAGCCTGGCCAAATAGGTGAGCTTACAGTTGGTGAGAGACTCTGTCTCAAAAAGTAGGTAGACAGTGAAGGGAAGATAATCAAGGTCAATCTAGTGCCTCCACACGTGCATAGACAAGCATGCCTGCAACATATATGTGCACACACATGCATGGGAATGCACACACAAAATAAAACAAAACAAAAATAAATAAACGAAACCATCTTACACATGGCAAGTGCATGGAAAGTCTCACTCACAGTAATGCAAGTGCTATACCACTGTGAAAAAGAACCACTGTTTTCTTTCAAGTAACACCATTCTGAAGAAAAGTGAAAGCTGATGCGCATATAAAAATCTGTACACAAATACCTAGCACCTCTCTACGCAGAATCATGCTGAAAACAGTATTAACCTTCCTTAACAAATGAATGGAGTGAGTAGACAACATATGGTACAGGCCAGAATTCTGCCCAGTTACCGTCGATGAACCACTGATGCATCTATAGCTCCCTCGACCACTAAGCTAAGCCTAAGAAGCCAGGCTCAAAGAGCTGCACGGTCTTGACTCCACCTACCTGACTTGTACAAGAAGTACAAGCACAAGCAGGAGCCATGGGCCAGGAAAGGACACAGTCACTACAAAGATGTTTCTTTGGTATGTCAGAATTGCCATGAATCTTGCTTGTGATTATATGAATCAATACATGTGTTAAATCTATAAAACTGTACACACACACACACACACACACACACACACACACACACACACCCCAGAATGCACTCTGTGGTACTCAGTAGACACCAAGGGGGAGTAGCCTGCATTCAAGCTGCATGGTAAAGGAAAGAGGAAATCGCCAAGTGGAGGACCCCAGCTTCTGAGGAAGGGGTCTTCTGAGGCAAGCTGTGACGTGTGCAGAAGCACTGCTCTGGGCCAATGAGTGCTGCCCCAAGTTTTCACATCCTTTGTCCCTGCCTGCAAAGCACTGCTCTGATGGTCATGTTTATCAGCTGCTGAGATGGCAGGAGTCATGGGCTGGAGTAAGTGGAAAGTTATACACATTTGAATGTGAACTGACTGGAATCTTCATTCACGAATGGGCAGCTTATGACTGGAGACTCAGATGAACCTTGGTGACATCGAGGTTCCACCACCATGTGACATCGATCCAATAACCTCATCCCTAAGTCTCTACTTAACATGTGACATCAATCCAACGACCTCATCACCAAGGCTCAGAAAAGCTGAACCTAATCTAAATAAAAATAAATGTGAAGAACAACAAACAAAAAGACTACACTGGAATCCTTACAATACTCTATAAAAGTTGCCTCTATGATGAAAACTATGAATCAGATTTATTTTTCTATCCATTTTCATCATAAAAATAAAATCATGCTTTCCTGGAAATATTTTGGAAAGAAAAGCATCCTGAGCCAAATATTTAATGAGATTATGATTCTGCCGTGAAGTAAGAACCATAACAAATGCAAAGCAGCGCTCGGCGACACTGGCATCACGCAGCCTCGGCGCTGAGGCGCAGGGCTGCCTTCTGAGATGCCTGGAGTCTCACCCCATGGAGCACAGGGCCTCATGCACAGCCTGGGCTGCTGCCAGGGTAACGAGGAGCGCGCGCCGCTTTATAGTAAGCCTGAGTGAGGTGTCTGCTCTACAGTAATCAGTGCAGCATGGCACAGCACACGAGAGCCGCTGTTCTGTTACTGGCCATCAAGCATTCCACTCTGCATAGGCCCAGTGCTGTCTCAGGGGCAGCCCACTCGGGTTGCTTGCACAAACAGGTGACATTGACAGCCACACATGACCGAAGTATTCACCGCCATTGTAGCCTTTAGGATCCTATCACTGACGAAAATATTGTTGTTCAGTGAGTAACATGTTTTTAATTCAAAATCTGTACTTAAAAAAATAGTTTAGACAAGCAATAAGTTGAAACAACACATACACCATCACTCCTGAGCTAATTTCTCCGCATTCTTTTTAACATAAATTATCTTGGTGTGTTAGGTGTTCTATGGATAGAACTGCTTTAGTGTGAATCAAGGAGAAAGGACGGCACATCACTGAATTGACACCCCATGTGCATGAGCAGTGTGCAGCATGCATGGACACCGCCGAGCACCAAGGATGTTCTGCTCCCCACTTTCCCTTTGAGGGTAACTACTAGTGGGTGGCACATGAGGGGCGCTGAGATTTTTATCTAATTGTTTACTTGGGGAAGCCACGAGTCAGAGTTTAGAGCACTAGTGGGGAGTGGCGAAGAAGGCAGTCACTCCAGGCTGCTGAGTGAAAGGCAGGCACCGAGGGCTCGCTCCTCGGAGGCGAGGACGGTGCTGATGTACCACACCAATGTGAAGTGCAGGGACCACACCGAGGCAGCACATACAGGGGGTCTTACAGTGTCTGGTCCTCCTCTGCCCTCTCTATCCCTCCACCTGCCTTCCCCCTGCTCGCTCCTCCTTTCCGCCCTTCTATTTCCTTTCTGCCCTTCCCCCATGCCTTCATTCCATGGGTCGGACAACTGACTGCAGACAGACCCAGAAATTTCCTTAATGTCAAGCAATTAGTAAATGGCAAAGAATGAAATCCCAGTCAATTTGCCTTGACTAGTCCCTGGTAGTCTTAGATGCTCAGGGAGCACTCTGAGTCTTCCTGGGAGCACTAGCTGCAGGCTCAGGTGCTCAGGGAGCACTCGGAGTGTTCCTGGGAGCACTACGTCCCCTATGATCAGTACAGCACAGAGGAATCTGGATTGGTCTCAGAGATAAGACACTCATAAGCCAGGAGATCTTATCAGCACACATGTTCCATTTCTATGTTCTACTAGAAATATAGTCATAATCCAGCCCTTCCAATTGTCACAGGAAGTAAAGTCCTGTCTAGAGGACCTCGAGCTGGGCCAGAAAAGAGAAGGCTGCTGGCAAAGGTGACAAGATGGGTCAAGGCCCAGCAATGATGCCAAAGGACACCCGCAGAGAACCACAGTGACTCAGCACGTTGAGCAACAGCATGTGGAGGGTTCTAGAGGTGACGGTGGTAAGCCTGGCAAGTCACAGGCTGCTGAGGTACGGGATGGCACAACCTGGGCCAGGTCCCTGTGCAGGGGACATAAGCAGGGGCAGGGTGAGTACTGCAGGAAGTCAGCCATGAAATTCCAGGGAATCCTCCACCTATACCAAGGCTGTGATGACCACCGGGATAAGGAGAGGGCTTCCGGCAGCACTGTCAGCAGCCTCACATCTGGAAGAAGCTAAGATTCACAGTTTGTATTTCTGAATAATAAGTGACGATCCACCTAGGTTTGTCTGGCTTTTCATTTTTTCTATATTTATTTATTATGTGGGAGGGTGGGAATGTGCATGCTATGGTGAGTGCCACAGAGCAAGCACAGGTCAGAGAGCAACTTGCAAGAGTCAGTTCTCTCCTTCCACTGTGTGGGCTCTGGAGATCAAACTCAGGTTGCCAGGCTTTGCGGCAAGAGCTTTGAGCCACTGAGCCATCCTGCCCACCCCAATTCGTCAGATTTCTAAGAGCAGTCAGGCACAGGTTGAAAACTACTAAGAAAATCTGGCGTGTTTTTCAACAAATGCTTATTGTTCTGTGTGCCTTCAACATGCTGACACCCTAACGGCCCCTTCTGTCTTTGTCCAGCTCCCGGAAGCACCTGCTCTTTGCTGTTGCTGTTGCCATGAAGCATCCTCAGGCTCCTGCGCCCTCAACAAACCCATAGTCAACAGGCGAAGGAAAGCAATCTCTGACTGACCCTCAGTCACACACGGACCTTGCAAGAGACAGAGAACCCAAGGTTGTGTGGCTAAAAAGTACTAAAATTCAGTCCTCTGTTCCACCTTTCATTCCACTCTAGTGTTGGTGAGATATTTATTTGCCTGTTGGGGAGATGAATTTCCTTTCAATTGAAGGGAAGAACTCTAATTTACTTATCTCTGCAAGGCCTCCCTAAGACACAGTGCCCCCCCAACCCCCACTATTCTTCCACAGGGCTTTCCTTAATGAATGAAGCAGTTGACAGGAGGGATTCCCTCTCAAGACAGAAACTGCTTCTGTTAGAAAGCATCACTGAATAAACACAACCCAAGAGACCCTGGACCTTCTGGAGAAGAAAGTCAGGCCTTTGCTATGGCCATAATAGTCCCATGCACCAGGCAGCCCTTGGCAACAAGTCCTTAGCAACAAGCCAGCTCTGCGCACCTGAGATGTTACTGCTGCCAAGAACTGATGTGCTGTGAGTGCAGAAGACCACATAAATGTAAGAATGTAAAATGCCTCATCAAATAACTTCTAAGTCAAATTTATCATTAAAATTAAATCATCTTTGTTTCACTTTTTTTCCCTTTCATTTCCAGAGAGTCTCGTGTAGCCTTGCTCACAGAGGCCTCAAAGTCACACTGAAGCCAACCTGACCATGGGCCCCTGGTCCTCCCATCTCCACACCCAATTCTTGTCTCCCAGTTGTCTCTATTGGACAGTAATATGGTACAGAACATTTCCCCTGAATTCTGGATCTTTCTTTTGGCTCAGATAAAAATGCTCAACAAACTGTCCACATCGCTACCATGCGTGAACTGAACGCCACACGAAGAGTCAACTTATCAAGCTTTCTTCTGTTGCAAGAATGTCTTACAACTGAGTTAATGAACAGATTCCAACTTTGCAAATTTCTTGAAAACTAATCATGGTTCCACTATTTTTAAGTCTCTACTATGTTTTTATAATGTTCATGTTCCCTCAAAATTCATATGCTAAAACCTAGTTCCCAACAATGATGTCAGAGGAGGACCTTTAGGAAGTGTGATCGTGTCAATTATTAACTGGCCAGAATCCAGCATTGCCTAGAGACAGTGGGCAATGCCTGTGGGATTATCTGAGTGGTGACCTGAGGTGGAACCTACCACTGTGGGACACCATCCCCTGACTGTGCCAGGGAAGCAAACACTCCTGGCTGCACTCTGACCAACTGCTTCAAGCTCATCCGGCAACTCCCCTGCCATGACAGACTGCACCCCCTGAGGATAAGCCAGAATAGATTCTTCCCTTAAATTGTTCTGCCAGAGTATTTCCCTCTAAGCAACCTCAAAAGAAACTAGGATCATAGGAGATCAGATTGTGAGAGGAAAGCCTTCATGAATGGATCTTGCCCTTATAGGAAAGATCCCATGAAGCTGTCTTGCTTCCATCCTTGAAACAACTAGCCCCTCGCCAGACACCTACTCTGCCAGTGCCTAGATCTTGGACTTCTCAGGCCTAGAGCTGCAAAGAATACATGTCTGCTGTTTATTCGCCACCTGGTCTATCATCTCATTACAGATAGCCTGATGAAATCCCAGGAGAACTAATACTACTCTTGAGTCACAGAAAGCTGGTTACCAATACTTCTTTGAAGATATATAGTACAGAAGGACCTCAGACAGGGTCTCCAGTCGGGTTTGTGAGCCTATCGTAGCATAACAGGGTTTCAGAATAAGCAGTTGCTGTTTCCTGTGCTTTTCCTAACAAGGAACCCACCTCCAAATGAGGGAAAACAGATACCATCATCTCTCAGTCCTGGGGCTCTGCAGAGAGTTCCCGGCTTGTGGCGGCACTTCTGTCTTTCTCTGCAGTCAGCATCACACTCCTCTCAGAAGGGCATCACCTGCTGCTGTCTCCTCAGGAGGATATGAGTGGACTGAATAGTGAGCTCGCCTCAAGGACCTCTGTCCACATGCACAGTCACATAGACACGCCATCTCTGGACACTCAGCTGCAGCTCTAATGAGGTCTCTGGCTTCTGTTCCCAGGGGTGGCTGCTTTAAGAAATTCGCTAATAAAGAAGATGCTGGTCTTACACCTGGCTACACTCTCTCTGGACTGCAGCTTTTCCTTGATTGAGAGATGACAGAGCACCTGACTTATGGGGCTGCACAATCACTGCCTTAAAGCACTTGGGGGGCATCCGGCCATGTAAAGCACCTGCACTGCACGCTGCCCGTTCCCAAGGTTGCATGCCTTCAGTCAGATGGCAACTGGCTCATCTTCCACACTGAGTGAGCTGCAGAAAGCCCAGCGAGGCAGATCCTGGGGCCGATCACTGTGAAGTGACTAAACATGGGTGCCAATGTACTTGACAAAAGGCTGCTCTGCTCCACAGGAGAACCCGATACTGTGTTTACTATAAATACAAAGTCGAACTTGCAGCTTGTTTTAGAGATCAGTTTACTCTGCATATTGTTTATGCCTCCTGAATGTTTGCAGAGAGCAATGCTTTCAGGAAACTTCTTTAAGAGGCAGGGTGATCTCAAGGAAGTCACTGACTCAAGAGCATACACACCTAACTACACCCTGAATAGTAACCATGGAAACTCCCTCAGATCGCTGTCTTGGTCCATTTTGTGTGGTTATAACAGAGTAATATAGACTCTAATTTATAATCAACAGAAACTCAACATCCCCTGGTCTGGAAGCCAAGAGGTCCAGCACCAAGAGGATGGCACACGGCAAGAGCCACTGTGTTGGACCTTTCTCCAGGAGAGAGCAAGAGGGCAAGAGGCCAAGCTTCCTATAGAGTTCTCCTTTGAAATGAATCAGTTCACAAGGGTTGAGCCCTCATGACCAAGACCCCCATCCATCACTGATGCACAGCGGCTTTAAGGGGGGCACAGTCACATCAAAGCACATGTTACCTCAGCCCTGTCTGTGTGGTTAGTAAAGCCACACCCTGCTCCCTGCTAGGATCACACCGGTCCTGGTCCATTAGCCTGCTGGTGGAGCTCGGACTGAACTCCAGGAAGTCTGAGAAATGAAGGTCGGCCAATCCTTTCGTTCCTGAAACTTGTATGCTTATTTCTAAAATTGTTTAAAAGACAGAACACACTTTTTAATCACTGGAAAATATTATGTAAAACAATCATGAACACACAGAACTAAGGTCTATCAAATCAATCTGATTCTAAATCCACTAACGTGAAGCCACAGTGCTCCCAACGCCTGAATTTCAAGCTACCCTGAGAAATCGTGCTAGGCCCAGGCTGTCTCACTACGCACATTTGAGAAGCACTGACATAGGTTTTATGATTGCGTCACTTCATTAACTTCAAGCAACAACAGTTTTCTTTTCCAATGAACAACATTTTCAAAAATCACTTTCTTAAATACTATATAATTTCAGAAAAGGACTTATTTTTATTATTGAGGTAGAGTCTTGCTATATAGCCTGGTCTGGCCACAAATTCACATGGCTTCTGCCTAAGGCTCCCAAGCACTGGGGCTGCAGGTCTGTGACCCACAGCAGCTTCTGGGTCCTTGATGAAGTCAATCACCTGGCATCACAATATAAAAGTGTCTTCAAGGCCCGCTGACAAAGAACACAATGCATGTCAGTATCTAAAACATTGAGTTTGGTTTCTCCACCATTCACATACATTCTGAATGCAGAACCTACATCTCAGTCGTCAACTCATTCCCAGAGCTTAGAAATCACTGACTGTTACTGCTGCTCATGGTCCTGGTTTCCAACACCATAGAACAGTCTGACAGCACAGGGCCAGTGCCTGACCCCAGCAGGCGAGGGTTCCCACAGGTTCCTGGGACATCTCTGTCAGCTGATTACACACACACTGCACATGCAGGTGTTTACAAACGACTAAGGAGTTCACAGCGATGAGTAATTCTGAGGGTACTAGTAGGCAGAATTGCAAGTGCATAATGTAAACGGAGCACACTGTGGCACAGCAGGTACTCATGGTCTCAAAGTGAAATGAATAACTGAATGAAATTATGATCATATATTCTTCCAATAATCTCATTATTTCAACTCTAGCTGAGGGGCACACGTAATACCACAAGTCCACCCAGCAGAAAGTGGTACGAATCCTAAGCCAGGCTGTATGAGCAGACAAGACATCTGAGTCTATGGGAATTAGTCTGCTGTCTTTGGCTTTGCTTATCTAACAAACAATAAGTTTAAAAATAATACACAAGTCATTATTTTGCACCCCTTTGCTGATGCACAGTGTCAGTCTTTCTTTCTGCTGCTGTGAGACAATAATTAGACTAAACAATGTAAAGGGAGAATGAGTGATTTATTTGGCTTAGGGTCCCAGGGGATATGGGAAATAGTCCATTATGGCAGAAAAGGCATGGAAGCCAGAAGCTGGGGCAACAGTTAGGTCATATCCGTCACAAAGAACAAGTAGCAGATTGTAAAAGCAGACTGCTAGCAGAAAAGGGCAGGGCTAACCAACCTCAAGACCTACGCCCTATGACATGCTTTCTTCCATCAAGACTCCACCTCTTAAAGGAGCCATGACCTTCCCAAACATTAACAACAGTTGAGGAAGCAAATACATGAGCCTGTGGGGGAGAGTACACAAGCCACATAGGAAAACACCAGAACAAATCCTGTAAGGAAACCTGGGAAAGCGGAATCTGTCACTAAGAAATTACGCAGCATTTACTCTTAAGTGCTGAGATACTTCAAACCTTGCCTGGTGCCTTTGGGTATCAATTTCAGCCATGTATAAGAGAGCTCTGGGCTTCTCGCCGTGGGTTCATTACAACCAGGTTAACTGAGGTAAAAGCTTGTCTACCATGAGTGGTGCCATCGCATGGGCTGGAGTCCTGGACTGAAGACCACTGGCATGCATGCATTGCTTGCTCTCGGCTTTACCTGGATGTGAGGTGACCAGCTGCTGCAGCTCCTGCAATGTGATTCCCCTGCAATGATGAATGTAACTTTGGACCATGAACTGACAGACCTTTTTCTTCTTACACTGCTTGTGCTGGGATAGTGAAACATGACAAGGAGAAACCAAAATACTTGCTTTGCCTCACAATCAACTGCTGCTACAGAAAACTTAAGTTATTTTCACACTTCGTTTTTTCTATACTTTGTGACTTTGGGCACCTTGATACACTGTGATCCTCTTTAGAAGCATCACACTTAAATTTTAGGCTAATCAGTTATCCCATTTATGGGATACCCTGGCCTGTCTTAACTGAACTCCTCAGCTTCCACATGAATTATGAAGCATCACCCTTTATATGTTAGGCAAATTGTGCCATTTACAGAATCCTGGCCTGCCTTTCTGTATGAATTATGACCACAGTAGACAGACCACCTACACTCTTTTCTAATGAGGGAGAAATGTCCACTTGTTCTCAATAGACTTAAAGTCTTCTGGCTTTTTACTTTCAAGTGAATAATTACTGCTCCTTTTTCAAATTTACTATTAACGCCAACATGATTTTGCTCTTAAACCTGCTAATGGAGTTTCTAACAACCATTACCACCTAACAATAAGTTTGGCTTTCATGCACATAATCCCCTGGTGCTGGGTCCCAGCTGACCACCCAGTTATGCCATGGTGTCTGTCAATCTACTCCCAATGCAGTTGTCCACTCCAAATCATATCCAGGCAATGTATTTTCAAACACCTTGGCCCTCTGCCAGAAAAAGATGATAATTCTCTTCTAACATGGACAAAATCCTTCTTGTTGACCAGGAAATGCAACAAGTAGGAATGTTAAGCATCTGAATTCTACACACTACTAACATGAGCTTACTAAACAGAAGCAGCAAAATGTGGAAGCATCTTTATGTATCAGGAAAAGACTGTTTGATGTTAATTTTATTGCAAGCCATGGAGAGCAACTGCAACAGATTTTGGTACCAGAGAATGGTTTTGTTTGAGATGCCTTGAAATGTTTAAAGCTTTTGAATCTTTGGATTACAAATACATCCTGAGTAGTTTAATGAGACACTTGGAGATGCGAGATGTTAAGAGAATTGTGGATTGTTTGGACTCAGTTTATGATGAAGGGAAAAAGGACTTTGGTAAAGTTGAATTTGAAGATGATGAACTGGTATGCTTGGTAGAGGACAGCTGTGTTAGCAGCCTTGAAACTTCAGATAAGGAAAGGGCAGACAGAAGAGCAGCTGCTGCTACTGAAGATATTGGCATCTTTAAAGAAAAACCTAGTGTTCTGCATGGGATAGTGGAAGAAATGAATACCACCAGCATAGACTCTGCCCAGCATAAAGATTCTTCTCAGAGTTCAGCATAGTTGAATGAGCTGATTCCAGGGAGCCAATCTCCACCTGGAGGTTAGCAGAACTTGGCAATTGTCGTACACGTGATACTGTTTTAGAGGCATCAAAAATGCAAGAGGGAGGAGGTCATGGCTCCCTCCTCCAAGGTTTCAGAGAATAATAGAACCCAAACAGTGTGTGGCAGGAAGCCTGCAAAGAGGCCCAAGAAGGGCATTTTGTGCTGTGGAGTTGAACCCTGGTTTGCCATTGAGAAGACTTTGGAAATGCTAGAGCCAATGTGGGACATCTGCCAAGGAGAGCTGTATACATGGGATGTGTGTTGAGGACGACTTCAAAGAGAGATTCAACCTGGTCCAGAGAAATGCTGTTTGTGCAACTTTGAGCTGTGAGGAAGGACTGGGATTGCCCAGAGTCTTTGAGCCACTGTGACTACATGATGAGCAACAGAAAAGGGACACTGAGCTACAGGATGTAGAATCTGACTGGCTGGACTTTAGTCTTGATATTTTCTTTTTGTGTCATAATACTTTCACTTTAATATTTTGTCTTTGCTGAAGTATTTAAATGGATTTGACAGGATCTGATGTTTATGAGATTCCAGACTTTTAAATGTATTCATATTTAATATAATTTTAACACCTGTGGGGACAAGGTAAAGGTTTCAGGTTAAAAGTGATATGTTCTTGTGTCAAGTTGACAAGGGGTGGAGTGTCATAGTTAAGCACAGGTGTCAACTTGACAGCTGAGGGTTCAAGCTCCAGGCACATTTGTAGAGAATTAGTGGTTACGTCCTGAGCAAACCTGCAGGAGATTGTCTAGTGGATGGGGAAGGACCAGACCATGGGATGGAACTCCAGGTGTAACAGTTACTCTTTAACTATTGCTGTGAGAGAACACCCAAAGTCAAGCAACTTAAGAAAAAAAGGGAAATTTATTAGCTTATGGTTCCCAAGAAGAGATTCAGTTTTTCATGGCGGAGGCAGCATGGCTGGCTGGCTAAAACTGGAGACAGGCTATGTCACACCCATCAGAGAAGCTGAGAGCTACCAGACTGCTTGCTGTAAAGAAAGATGCTTCCTGGAGGTAGGGTGGGACTAATCCACCTCAAGGCCCACCCCTTGTGACTGACTACCTTCCTCCAGCAAGGCTCCACCTCTCAAGGTACCATGACCTTCCCCAACATATGAGACTGTGGGGGACACATTCAAACCATGATGCCAGGCAAGTAAATAAAATGGAGGGAGCTCTTTGAGAAAGGAGGCATCCTTTTGGATACTTGGCCAGCCATAAGATCGTCCCTCTCTCAGCTGTTATGTGGACATGATATGGCCTGTTCTCTCAGCCCTTGGTGTTACAGTGGGCTCTCCTGCCATGCTGTAGTAAGAATTATAACTGGCTATCGTAAGAGAATAAACCCCTTCCTCTCTTGTTTGGTGGTTATTTCATCAGCAACAATGCAGGTAAACTACTACAGAATTTGGTAGTGTGGTGTGAGCCCATGCAGACATATGTCCAAGCAGGTACTTTGTCTTCCTGAAAGAGTCATACGTATCATCCACTAACTCTGAGAGTCCAATTCCCTTTCCCAGTACTTAATTTCATTAGCAACAGGTTTTTTTTTTTTTTGATTTCTGTGGTAGCATGAAGTCCCAATTGTCAAGATATATTATCAGAGCTGTCTACAATTTACTGAATTACTAGAATATATAACCTAATGTTGCTATTATCAATTTCCTCATCTGAAAAATCCATAGGGTAAAAGAAGCACACCCTACGAAGCTCTTAAGAACTGGACATTAGGGTTGGAGAGATGGCTCGGAGGTTAAGACTCTGCTTCACAAGCAGAAGTTCTAATCCCAGGTCCCACATAAAAACACCAGGCAGAGACAGCAGAGGCCTGCACTTCTGACCCTGGTGGATGGAGCCTGGGAAATTCCAGAGTGAAGCAAGATAGAAGCAATACAGAATGATTCCCTAAGTCACCCTTAGTCCTCCACAGGGACACACACACACACAATAATTTTTTTAAAAAAATTTTTTTGAAGAACTGGCAGATGCGAACTGCATGGAACGGTTTGCAGTAAACATCAGCAATTACTGACACTGGAGTAAAATGTAACTTTCATGTGCTAAGCAGGACATGCCACTATGCTGCTCGGAAAGTCTCAGCAGAATATCTCAGTTCAAAAAAAATGTATGTGTGAGAATTCAGTAGCACTTCTATATTCCCGAAACAAATCATTTGGGGAGAGGGATGCCTTCGGACAAAAATAAAGAGATGCAACAGACAAAGCTCGCCATTCCCTACAGTGCCAAGCAGCTAGTCTCCTGCTGCTCACCATGACTCTCATCGCAGTGCTAAACTTCATGGTGAGAGGATAATGACCACTTTGGTAAATTCCACTCACCTGAGCTGACACAACTAATGACTAGTGGTTTTGATACACTGTTAGCTAACTGCTCACATTTCCAGATCTTTCTAAAACCACCTTACACTCTGGTAGTGAGAATATGGCAGCAGACACCTTCACTGCTAGGACGCCAAGGTCAGCCTGGAAGGTTGGACCCAGGACTCACCTCTCAGACTTTCATCTCTTGCCTGTAGGGAGTACCGCCACATGCTGGATGCTTCCCCCTCAGCAGAGTAAATGACACTATTAGCAACAGGTATTAAGAACCAGCAGAACACACCAGTCTCAGAATGGCTCATAGTCAGGAATCTAAGTTTTCTCTATCTCCCAGGGTGAATGCCAGGAAGCCTGTGAACAGCTCCCCGTGGGCTGTGCACTGAACTGATGCCTGTCTCCCGTGAGCTTGCCCCTCCCTCCTCGCAGATGCAGAAGATGGGCTGAATGCAGAGTGATTCTTTCAAACAGACCTTCCAAACTACCCCTTGCACCAATCTGTCACACTTTCTCACCAAAAGACAACCGAAGTGAACCCTGTGAGTGGTAATGAAAATGTCACAGAATACTATGCAGGCGGACTTAGGCGTATCTTTGCTGACAAACAATTTCTGCCAAACAATTCAGAAATAGTACTAAGCCACCTAAACAGAGAGGTCTCTGGCCTACAGTCAAGAAAAGTAATAGTCTTTTTTTTTTTTTAAGCCTCACTTGAGCTGTTTTTTTGGACAAAGAGTCTTTTCCCTGCTCTGGCACAACGCTTAGGCAAGAAGCCAAGGTGCTACTTATCGGCTCTCTGACATCAGGGGAGGACTGTGTGCGTCAGCAACCAGGCAGGACCCCTGGCTCATGGCAATGGACCATGTGCTTCTTATCTTATCAGTGACAGTGTCTGGCACTTCAACAATTACTGTGAGAACCTAGGGGAAGGAAGGTGTGTGGCTGGGAGGATGTAGGCTAAAGTTATGAACTAAGCAGGTTTAAGCAGCACATTGAAACAAACTAAGCAGTATATTACGTCCCTTGCACTGGGAGCCCCTGCCCAGGTCAGCCTCCAGAGTTCTGTTTAAAGACTTGGTTACATGAGGCCTATTCCACCTCAATGATGCTAATGATTTTTTTACAGGAGTTAAAAGTTATGCATCAGAAAAGTACACAGGACTCTTATCAGTTCTACCTAAAAGGTGATAAGGGATTGGCAACAGATTTAAACTGCTTTTAAAAACTGGCCAATACTCATACCTTGAAATGAAAGAAAAGGGTGGGGTCACATTAGGTCAGATGGAGCTCAGTCACTCAAGCCAGGACTAAAGAACTCAAAGAAAGCTTCCTGAAAAGAAAAAGTAGTCTTTCTAAAAAGATTTAAAAAATAAATAAAAATAAACTATCCTTGCCTTTAAAAGGATCTTTAACCAATCTTTAATTTTTGGAGGGCATGTAGTTGGGAATTGCACTCAAGGCCAGCCAAGCCCTCTACCTGAGACTGCTGAGCTGTGTCTCAGTCCTTTCCTTTTTTATTTCACTTATTTTGAGAGTTTTTGTCTCACTAACCCTGCATGTACTCTACTACCCAAACAAGCCTTGGACCAGAAATCCTCATCCCTCAGCCCCTCAAGTACATGGTATCACAGGTCTGAACTTTAAAACAAATTTTAGATATTTAGAGAAACATCTTCCTTGTTGGATGAAAACTAAAATTCTTCCAATTACATTGAATGTGTATTTTCAGTAACACTAAGATTATACTAGCTCACACTGTATAGTAAATAACTCTTTAAATGATAGTGCATTTATTACAGCATGAGTTGCAGTTTCAAAGAACACACCCACTTACTTATGACAGTACAGTCAATTTACTACCATTCCTGTTAAACCTGTTAAAACAGAATAAACACTGCTACTTTTCAGATACTCCACTACATGGGAGTCAGTTGCTACAACTCCTGAGGAAGTAGACAACTTGCTCTGCCCCCTCCCGCGACAAAATTCCCCTATGACCATGCCATTCCCTAGATGTCATTCACTCATTTCTTACTATTGAGTCTGCTTGGACCGCAATTCTGTACTTCTGATCATCCCTCATCTTGTTCCTCTGCTATTGGAGTTAACTTCATTTCTCTACTTCAAAACCTTTTTCGTTTACTTCAGGGAACATGGCGCAGCTTAACATCAGCACGAGGTAAACCCAACCATTCATGGCTGACCGACTTGAGAGAAATGCAGTCCTGCGATTCTTCCAGCCCCTGGAGGACTTCCCAGCTGACCCCTGCTCTTGAGCAGCCACACACATCATCACTCTCTGACACATGACCTTCTGCTTCCTGAGAAGATTCCTCATTTTTCCACTTAGACATTTTTCTGACCCTCTACCCACTTCCTATCATGTTCTTAACTCTGCTTGCTCCTTCGTGGCTTGAATCCTTCTTTGCCCTGCTCTCTCCCTTTCGTGTAACTCTCTTTACCTCCTGTTAAGAGTTCAAACATGTCCACATTCCTGAAACCGCAATGTGCGCACTACTGTCCTTGAATCTGGAAAACCCAGCACACATTTTTTCATTCATCTACCCCTAAAGTCCAGAGTTCCCCAGGGATTCCTACAACATACAGAATCAATCCTAATCATGTCAGCCCCTCAGGAGTACTGAGATCCCTTGCTTGTAAATCAAATAAATTTCCCCTAATTGTATGTATTAGCTCAGTCTTATGACTCATTTTCTCAGTCTTCATTTTTTCTTATCTCAGAAATATCACATATTCCTACCAAACTTTTCTTAAGAGATTCCCCTACACTGCAAAAAATAAAGAAGTTGTGATAGCCAAATAATTCTCCTGAAGCAAAAACATTCTTAAGCACAGCAACTATCATAGAAAACAAAGTGGGGCTCAAGAGATGACTCAGGGGTTAAGACTTGTCTTGCAAGCAGAAGGTCCTGAATTCAGATCCCAGGTCCCACATAAAAACACCAGGTGGAAATGGGGGCAGCCCGCACTTCTAGCCCTGATGGGTGGAGCCTGGGAAATCCCAGAGCGAAGCAAAAAGGAGACAGAAGCAATTCAGGATGATTTCCAAAGTCACCCTTGGTCTCCATAGGGACACACAGTGCCTTCTGATATGTGCGCACGCGCGCGCACACACACCCACACACACACACACACACACACACACACACACACACACACAAACACACGGAAAATAAAAAGTTTAAAAAAAAAAAGAAAAAGAAAAAGTAAAGCATCACAGAAATACTCAAAAGTTGTAGCAAAACCTAACCTAGCTAGTATAAAATAACCAAGTTTTGCACACAGCAAGACCCTGCCATTGCTGCTATATAGGAATTATTTGGGAGTTCAGATCGAAACAACTCAATGTCTGAATAAAATGAGTTTTAGTCAATTGATAATGTCAATAAACTGTCAAGAATGTACACATCTGTATTTCCCTAATGGCTTCTAAATGTTTGCTGCTGACGACTCTGCTCACTGTTAAATGCTGAGACTTCCTTTCTTCTAATCTCAGTTCACATTCTTTTCCTTCAAAGTCTTCTCTATCCCCGCGTCTTCACAGAATTGTCTCTGTGGATGGCCTTTAAAGGTATACCAATAGCTACACTACTATCAGGTAATTCTCAGAATAATTATTCTCTAATCTCCCAATGTAGTTTCTGGACCCCTTCTCTTCTAACTGAAACCCCCTCTTTCTGGTGACCTGAGCTATTCAGCCATAGGGAAATAAGGCTGATTCTTGTCTCCCACTGGCTCCCTCTGAGCCCTTTCAATTCCCTGCCCCGCTGCTTTGCACCTTCCCCGCCATTTTGTCTACTTGTTTCCCGAGCTCAGAATCCATTCTGATTAGTTAAACCAGGTATGTTATCATACTGCTTGCCCTGCAAGCTATTCATTTAGCCTTTGTACAGGGGGAAAAATCATTCTACTCCCAACAAGCATGCCAACCAAAGTGCTTATATTACCACCACCAGAACAGCCAATTAGCAGGCAATTAGCAGAGTGGGAAGAATAAAGTAGCTCCTCTGATGTGATTGAAGCACTGAGCTAATCCACACTGAACTACCCTGCTTCTACGCTTGCTCCAAAGCATACCTGGTCTTGTAGCACAATCTGAACCTCATCTTCTCCCGCAGGAATCCCAAAGGTAAGTGACCCAGCCCAACGCAGCAGGACACATCTTTCTCCATTAAGGTCTTTGGCTTTGGGTCTCCTGATTAATGTTTCTTCATCCCACTCACAGAAAGAAGAAGAGCCAAGGGGGTGGGGAGCTGGGAGGGGACAGCGGATACCACTATCACCTTGAACATTGGGGAGCCATGCAGCACCCTCCCTTCCTGCTCTAGAGGCTGCAGAGTAACGGCAGGGCCCTCGCCAACCAGGGACTAGGAGGACACTATGTCCCAGGGCCTAGGGGGCCTGAGGTCATGCCACCCCCCCCCCCCGCAGGCCTAGGGGGCCTGCCAGCTCCCCTCCCCCGCACCCCACCAGTCCCCGGCACCTCTCCCCTCCCCCCGCAAGCCTAGGGAGCCTGACCGGCCACACCTGCAGCCGCCCCGCGCCATCTCACCCCAACCCAGCGCACACCCGCAGCCCCGAGGGGCCCCAAGCCCCTGAGCTCCTCCATAGTTGCACCTAGGAGGCCCCAGCCACTTCCGGTGGCCGGTGATGTCATGGCCGCACCGGAAACGCTGGCCTGTGGCGCCTGCTGCTGAGCCGGCCCAGCCACCCAAAGGGCCGGAATGTTCAGCTTTGGGGTTTCCACAAGGACCTGACCGGCTGGCTCCTCGCAGTTTCCTCACCCCGCGAACCTCCTGGCGAGGGGACGGTCCCTGCGACCTGCCCCCCTTTCCGCCAGCCTCGCCTCGCAGGTGACCACGCTCGGCGCCTTCCGCCGGTGACCACGCTCGGCGCCTTCCGCCACGCGGCACCTTCCGCCACGCTCGGCGCCTTCCGCCACGTGGTCCTCCGGGAGGGGGGGCCTGCAAGCACGTGCTTCTGCCTCCAGGTGCCTGCGGTCAAGACAGGTAGACCTGCACCCACGCCGGGGAACTCTGCCCGGCGCGCCCCCCACCCGGTGCCCCATGCTCTGGTGCCCCCCACCCCCTGATACCCCCCACCCCCTGGTGTCCCCCCACCCTGGTGTCCCCCACCCCCCTGGTGCCCCCCACCCTGGTGCCCCTCCTGCTCGGCGTCCCCCCTGCATGTGCTGGGCTTGAGTTGCCCAAGAGGAAAACCTGCTCCTGCCTTGAAATTGTTCACAGCTGTAGCAGAGACGCCATGAGCAGCTCTCAACAAAAGCCTGATAGTCCCCGGGCTGCAGGAAGCAGAAGGTACCCCGGTAAGTAGCTGGTCCTCGCTGGGCCAGACAAGGCTCTTCCGGACAGGAACACAACACTGGCACTGCGGGCACTGACAAGAAATAAATGGGAAGTATTTGAGAACATTAGGTGCTCTTCCAGGGGTCATGAAGGATCAACCTTCTGAAATCCAGAAATCACGGGCTTTAGATAAAGCGCTCAAATCCAAGAGAAGGCCGTCTACAGACACTGTCCAGTCACGCTGTGGAGTTGGACTTGTGTCTGTCAAGTAGAACACCAATGAGATTCAACCTCAAGATTGATACAAATAGATAAACTTTCAGGAGGAGTTTTACTCCCATAGAAAGAACTGGCTGAAACCAGAAGTGTCTATTAGCTGCTGCTCAGAGCAGCTGACAAACAGGCGGTGAGGAACGCTTCAGTGGTGGCTGCCCTGTGTGGCCAGGAGATGCACGGGACTAAAGAGGACACGTGAGGACTGCCCTTGACTGCACAGCCCAACTGTCAGGTGGTCTTGTGTCCAGAACTTCAGAGAACACGCAGACCTGGCATCTGGCCAGCAGTGAACACCCTCCTGCGAGTTCTCCTTCAGTGTGAACCTCCGCGTAGGCTTCTGACTGCTTACCCAGCATTCACCTAGAGCAGGGCCCCACCCAGTGAAAACAGGTTCACTCACCTGTGCAAAGTCTTCTCTAACACAACCCAATTGCACTTGGTAAGAGACAAGCCCTTTCCACAGTTTGCAAGACCTTCTGTGGCCTAACTTACCTTATGACTGCACTACCTTGAGCAGATCAGGCATATTTGCTCCCACTTTGGGGCCTTAATCCTCACTGCTGCCTATGCCTAGAATAATGGCATTTTTAGGTACTTACATGATACACCCTTTACTCACTTCAAGTCACTGTTCAAAATGAGGCAATCCCCTGTATTTAATATTGCCTGGTCTGCACTGACCCAAATTTGAGTTACCTGACTCTGTTCTGCTAAAGCAATTTCCTACAAGTTTTGATATCCTACATTATTTATTATTCATTTTCTTTTAACTTCTTACTGGAATGTATAAACCAAAAAATGTGTAAATCAATACTACTTTATTAATAGTAGAATATTAGTTCATTAATATGCCCAAAGTCTCTAACCCGCAATGGATAAATAGTAAATTTTTATCTTTTGGTGCTAGACATTGAACCCAGGGCCTTGAGAATGGTAAGCAGCCACTGTACCACTGACTAACATATCCATCCCCTAATAAATACTGAAAGCAATGACTGTTTCAATAAGCTGACCCCAATACTGGGACTAGGAAAAAAGCGCAGGGAGGGAAGGATCTGATCTAATTTCCAAAAAAATGATGCTTGAGCCCAGTCTTATGTTAAGAAATTACAACATGCGTGGTTTTAGAGTTGCCAGAGTCAAAGATGAAGTGACACAGGTACAAGAAGGACATGGAATAGGTATGATATGACAGTTTGACATTCCTAGAGCTTAGATAAGAGGCAGGGCGGCTGGAGTGCCAGTCATCCAAAGTACCAAATCATAAGATGTCTTATATTCTGGCTCTAGTATGTTTGCTTACTACATTTTGAAGCATCTGACCTTCCTGAGAACAGTCAATCTTAGAGCTAAAATTAATGGCCAGACTGGATAGTGAGGATGCATTTAAGAAACACCTTTCGAAAGGTATGAGGTATGCTACAAAGAGCACAGAAACACTCGGGATGCAGGGCAGCCGCCAGTGAGAGCAGCGGTGAGCTTGGTTTCAAGATTCAGTGGCTTTATGCACAACATAACTGCCTAAAGAAAAATAAGGCTGCAAGTTCAAATATGTCTACTTTCTTATAACTAGCACATTAAGTTGGAAAAATGTGTGGTAATAAATCATTAATTTTCATTTTAGATCATGTTGACACTAGGAAATTCAAGAAAACATGCCCACTGTTTCCTTTCTGACCTGTCATATTGTCCCTCTTGGGAATAAAAACAGGTCATATCAGTCTTCCCACATGAGAAGAAACTCAGTAGGGTCCATTTCATTCTAGCGAAAACATCTACACATTTTAATGGATGGTACTACAGTGTGAATGTTTGTGTACCCTGAAAATGTCTATGTCAAAGCTTCAATTAGCACTGTGATGTTTCCAGGTAGAGGAGGTAATTAGGTCATAGTGGGACCTAAGAATTCCTTTTACAACCATGTAAGGGAAAAAGTGGCCATCTACAACCTAGGTAAAAGTCCTCACCATGAAATGAATTAGCAAGTACTTCAGTCTTGTCCTTCCCAGCTCCTGCACTGTGAGACACGTTTGTGTGTTGTCTCCATCCTCCAGTTGGCAGTATTTATTATAGCATCCCAGTCCAGGGTACATAAGATAAATACACTGTTTAAAACAATCTCTTTTCATAGGCTGAGTCTTCTTTCCTAGTCAGCTGAGCAAAACTGTGAAATCCTCCTCTCTTTGGCACAAGACATTTATATCTCCCTAAACTAATCTCACACTGAGAACAAACACCAGAAGCCTGAGAACATTATATCTGACTAAGGTGAGTTACTCACTTGCCACGCAAGTTTAGGAACATCTCTAAATGTGGTATGAGTGGTTTTCCTGCTGTCTCCATCCAGTTGTTCACTTATACTTTCTGTAACTACTGTGGTTATAGAAATACTAGAAATATAGAAATCTGAGAATGACAAAAACATAGCTCTTACCTTTTGCTCAAGCAAGCAGTCACAACAGACACAGACAAGTAATACTGCTCTGCCAAACACACCCACTTCCCAGGGTTTCTGTGAAACTTCAGTCAGCTGCAAGACTATTGCCCAAGCTACAGAGCTCCATGCAGAAGTGAAAGTGTGGAATCTGAAGGCTGAAGTTCACCCTAAAGACTGACTTCTTCAAGTGACTGTCTGAACCGCTATGGCAGAAAGTAACCAGGCACTTAGAAACACAGTCCTGTACCATCAAGTCAGTGAGTAAACTACAGTGACATGTTAATTTACAGCAACCTAAGGATAAAATAACCAAGGGAAAATAAAAACTGTAGGTAAGAACGTTTATGTCACCACAAACATGATTATTTCAACTTAGATGTTTTTAAAGTAAAAGAAAAGCACCATTTTTAAAAATGAAATTTAAACAAAGGATTGCTGAGAAAGAAAAATGGACTCAAGTCAAAGGACAAGGAACATCGCACACCAAGAAAACATGGATTCGTGGGACAGACAGCGGAGAGCGCTTCTCTGTGGGGATCTCTGACGCTGCCTTGTAATCATGACGAGTGTAGATGGACCTCTGTAGCTTCACATCTCTTCAACTTCTCTTTCCAGAATCTTAGGCATTCATACATCAAAACTATGTTTATATAATATATTTATATTTAGAATTCATCCTCCCACCACATTACTTCCTTACCAAAACACACATAAAAATATGTCTTAGTAGTGATACTGGATGAAGAAATAACTCAATCCCTGGGCCAACTGCTTATAATAAACCAAAATAGTTAAGTAATTGTCAATGTGCACATGGCAAATTAGTGCCTTGGCTGTTTCCATGAAGTGAGCATACCTTCAGATGCCTCTCAACTCACCACCTATCCTCTACTGCCTCTCACCAGCTCTCAGTGCCCACAAGAATCAGGTACCACAGGAGACCAAGAAGTGGCCTCCCAGGTCAAATACCCTGCGGCCATCGCTTTCTCTGACTAAACTGAACACACTGAGTTTCTGATGTGGTACAGCCCAAGTAAGTCCTGCGTATAGTCGCTGCCACGATTCCACACGGCTTTCCTTCTGACCACAGAATTCGCTTGCTCAGACCCTATGATCCTGGGATTTACTAGCCAAACCTTGTGCCCATCATCCTGAAACACCTGATAGTAGACCAGGACCAAAGCACCTATAGACTTGGCAGCTATTGAGTGGGAATACTGAAGAGCTGGGGTGGTGTCCTCTAGGAGATTCCATGCAAAATCACAGCCAAGACTGAGAAGGGCAGTAGGAAGGTGGTACCACCTGGGACAGCCGACCACCATGCCACTTCCTCTGTCCCTCCAACTTGCACCCTACTGCTTTGATACTAAAGGTCGTGGCAAAGTGAGGATTAATTCTACCAGGAAACACAACGACTGATCTAGAAGCTATAATGCCACCTGCTGCTCTGGCTGCCATGCCTCTGGATCAGTAGGCAAGGGTGGAAGTTACCATCCTTACTGGGGTGACTGATCAAACAGCCAGAGCAAGTTCAGCTGCTATGACTAAGGAGTGCAGCTCGAGGCTCCCGTTCCCTGTGCCACTTTTCAAGTCCAGCCACAAGCAAATACAAAGCTTTGCGCAACCAGACTCATGGGGGCAAGCTGTCCCCTCAGTCAGCCCTCCAACGCATGCACACACGTTCACAAGATTTGGAGAACCACCCAGTCGAGGACCGAGGCTGCACCTGCTGCTGGCCAGTCATACAGGTTCTGGTTCCTCCTTCCAGTGCGTCTTCACTCCTGGCTGTCCCAGGGCTCAGCCAAGGCACCCCTCCGCTGTGACCAAGCACACGCGAACTGCCCACCCTTGTAGTCAGAAGACTATAAAGGAGCAGGAGCCTTCTGTTTGGAAGTGAAGTGCTTCCTGCCTGACCTGATCCACCCCATTCTCACCAGTCTTCTCCAGAGAAAAAAAATGTAACCCTAGAAAGCCTTGACCATGTGGATTTTTATTTTCTATCTGGCATAAAGCACATCAATATTTAACTTTACATGGCATTATTTATTCTTAATTTGTGTGTGCGTGTGCGCATGCACTCATGCACACAAGTGTGCATGTGTATAAGAGGGCACTTGAGTGTGTGTGCCTGTGCAGGTCTGAGGGAAACAAAGTAAATCATCCCGAATTGCTCTACCTCCTTAATGCCTTGCTCAGGGGTTTCCCAGATTCCTCCTTCTAGGTCCAGAAGTACAGGCCATCAACATTGCCACTAGACATTTTCATGTGGCATTTGGGAATAAGAACTCAGATCATTTTGCTTGTGAGGCAAAGATTTTAACCTCTGAGTCATCTCCCAGCTCCATATAGTATTACTCAAAATAAAGGATATTAAGGAAAAGCACCCCACACATCAAAGGCTTTCACACCCTCTTCCAGGGAAGGTCTAGATTGTACACGGGTCTGCTACAGCATGTTGCTCTCTTCATTTGGACATTAGGTGTGGCTTACAGAGACGTTCTGAGTGCCACGTTGACATGGGCAAGCTGTAGTGGTCTTCTATATATGAGCATAATAGCCCATTGCCCTCAGCACTAATCCAACTGGGAAAGCATTTTATACAGGTGATTAATGAAGGAGTTAAGAATGTAGCATCCCAACATATGACAAATTGATTGGCAACTCAACTTGGGGCTGTAATGAACCTGATTAATACTTTATTGGAATAACTTTCATCCAGTGCAACACATACATTCAGCTTTTAGTGGCATACCTAGAATTTATCTTAGTCTGCACATCCACTTGTATGTCATTCCTCTTCACAAATGCATTATGCTTTTGGCTATCTCTTCAGAATTAGCTGACTTGTGAAGATCCCTATCTACATGTAAATTTAATAAAACATATTTTTCTCTTATCGGTCTTGCACTAATTTGGTTCCTAGATCCAGCCAAATATCCATGGAAGCACAATGTCTTGTAGACGTTACCAGCTGCTAACAGTTTTAATAAATGCCACTGCTTTCATCATCGCAGTAGGCCCTAAAGGAGACTACATGTAATCTTGTAAGACAGTCAGGTTCTTAGAGGAAGCCACAGAGGAAAGGAAAATGTGAAGACAACATGGAGTTTGGAGTGTGTTTTCCACAAACTGAGGAAGACACAAGGCTGGAATATTCTTCTCTGGAGCCTCCACAGGGAGCACAGATAATCAGTCTACACTTTTCCAGAACTACAGGAGAAAAACTGCCTGCTGTGTTGTCACCAAGTTTGTAGACTGTCCTTATAGTCACCACATGAAGCAAATATAAAGAATCAGGTAACAATTGAGGAAAAAAGGTATCCCAGCTTCTCTTAAGTTGCTACATACATAAACTCTCATTAAAATGGAATTCTTGGTAGACACAAAAGTTAACATATCCTGTCTCTCTCCACCTCCCAAAATACAACATCCAGAACTCTTCAGGATCTCTTCTTTTCCCATTTCCTCAGCACCTGAGCATGCTTGACAAAAGGTACATCCCAGAATGCAACTGATTCTATGACGCTGAAAAGAAGAAAAACAAATTCTCAGCAGAACATTCAATAACATCCAGAAGGGTGAGTGAGGATGTAAATGATTGAACTTCCATTACTGAAGATGTGCTTCATCGCAATGCAGTATTGTCACTAAGGAAGCTGCCTGCAGGTACAGTCTGCTTTAGCTGTGTTTCATTCGTCAGATGACTTCAAAAGCTCAAGATCTGAAATTGTGACAGGAAGCCAACATCTAGAACTTGGTAGCTAATGTTACTCATGTAACATGTTACTCTTTATAACTGATTTTATATATATATAGATCTTACATTTACCTTACAAAAAATATGGTAAGGTAAAGAAATCCTAGGACCTTCTATAGTTTGGACATGGTACATCTGTTACAGACGTGGCCCCACCTTGGAGCTATTGGGAGGTGGTGGAACCCTTAAGAAGCTGAACTCGGTGAAGGTCAAGGTCTGGTGAGTCATGCCAGCCACAAAGTAACTACAGGACCCATTTCCTTCCTGTTTCTTTCCCCCGAGCCATGAAGCAAAACACTTTCCTGCCACTCACGATAACCAAGGCATACTGTCCAGCAGCCACAGGACCAACTGAACCTCCAAAAGAGTAAGTAAAGTTAAACATTCCCCCTTAAATGACTTTTCATGCACTTTGTCACAGGAATTGAAACATATTACAGACACGTTGTCAAGTTTTTATGTGGCTAGTTAGCAAAATTTCAAGTGGCCGCTCTTTCGAAACCAATGCCTTGCACATGGTGGGCGCTATTCAAGTTCTGCAGGAGATGGCGAGCACAGAAGGAGAGTGATCCTTAGACAGCAGAGCTGGGAAAACGGGAAGAGTGGGAAGAAAGAAGGCAGGGTACTGTGTCCTGCCCAGTCACAAGTGTCTGTGTGTGGAACCAAGTAAGCACGGGACCAATCCAGGGAACACATGAATATGCACAGGAGGGAGATGGTAGAAAGAAAAGGATGCATGCAGAGAAAGCACTAGAACAACCAAGGAGAATGGTGCATACCAACAACCCACGAGCTCTCAAATCTTAGATGGGGCATGTATTATTTTTTACTATAGAGTTTTTAGATAAAGGAATTTCTCAATTAAATTCAGTTTCATTTTAATAATACTAACAAAGCTGATAGAAGATGTAATCATTATATGTTTCATCAAGTAAAATACAGAAGAAACTTGACACTTAGCAGACACATGCATATGATTCAGAGCTACATACATATGATTCAGAGCTAGCTGTAGGGACTCTAGGCTGTCCTTAAGGAAAGCAGGCTGTGTCCAAAGCAAGGGATTAGCCCCCCCTCCCCGAGTTCATTACACATTGGAGCTGGAGAATATTCTGGTACATACAAGTTACTTTACATTATTGCTAAAATGCCCATACTTATAGAAATAGCAAGGATTGGTCAGTCTTATAGCACTGTAGTCTCTTGGAATGCTGACCTTGATATCCTTCCTCCAAGGATTGTGGATGACTATCATAGTTAGGTACAAGTGTCAACTTGATGGTTAAAAATTTGAGCTCTGGGCACATTTGTAGAGAATTGGTAGTTACGCCCAAAGCGAACCTACAGGAGATTGTCTAGTGGATGGGGAGGGTCAGTCCATGGTGGGTGGGCCTAGTCCCTGAGCAGGTGAATAAAATGGAGGAAGCTATTTAAGAAAGGGGCATCCTTCTGGTCTGGCAAATAAGGTTCATCCCTCTCACAGCTGTTATGTAGAGATGGTGTGGCCAGTTCCTTCAACTCTGGTGTTAGTATGAGTTCTCCTGCCAAACTGGACTGAGAACTGTAACCAGGAATCACAAGAAAAATAGACCCCTTTTTCCCTTAAGTTGTTTGATGATGATTTTATCAGCAACCATATAGGTGAACTGCAACAGAAATTGGTATCAGAAGTGGGGTCTTGCTGATAAGTTTGGTTATGCAGACTTTGTGGATTCTGGACAGTTTTGCTGGAGAAATTTTGAAATGTTTGGAGCTCTTGAGTCTGTGGATTATAAATACTTTTCTTCAGAATTTAGTGACACATTTGGTGAATAGAGGTGCTTAGAGAATTGGGGATTGTTTGGACACAGTTTGTGATGAAGGGAAAAAGGACTTTGATAAAGTTGAATTTGAAGATGATGGATTGCTGTGCTTGGTAGAGGACAGCTGTGTTGGCAGACTTGAAGCTTCAGATGAGGAAAGGGCAGATAGCAGAGCAGCTGTAGTTATTGAAGATACTGGCATCTTTGAAGAAAAACTTAATGCTTTGCATGGGATGATGGAAGAAATGAATACCACTCCTTGTTCCCTTAAGCTGTTTGATGGTGATTTTATCAGCCATGCAGAGTAACTGCAACAGTGACCTTGGTCAACAGACTCTGAATCCATGTAGTATTTGCAACGTTTTGGAGGTTTCTCTAAATGTAATCTACAATCACTTATTTTTCTGTTTACCAGACTAGTATGATATTCCAGGAAAGAAGACAAATTTATTTTGAGGGTCTGCTCAGCATAGAGATTCTTCCCAGAGTCAGCATAGTTGAATGAGCTGTGTGTGATTTCCAGGGAGCCAGTCTCCCTGGAGGTTAGCAGAACTTTCATCCATGCAGTTCTGGTTTTAGAAACAGCAAGGATGCAAGAGAGAGAAGATAATAGATCCTTCCTCCAATATTTCAGAGAATGGCAGGAACTCAGTGTGTGTCAGGAAGCCTAAAGAGAAGCCCAGGAAGGGCATTTTATGCTGTGGAGTTGAAACCTGCTTTACCACTGAGAAGTGGAGATGTTGGAGATGCCAGAGCCAATGTGAGGCATCTGCCAAGAAGAATTGTGTACATGGGATGTGTGCTGAGGATGGTTGTGAGTAGAGATTCAACCTGGTCCAGTTGCACTGTTTGTGCAACTTCGAACTGTGAGGCAGGACTGGGATTACCCAGAATCTTTGAGCTACCATGACTACGTGAAGAGCAACAGAAGAAGGAGATTGAAGTATAGGATATGAAATTTGACTGGCTGGACTTTAGTCCTACATTGACCTTTTCTTATTGTATCACACTACTTTCACTTTAATGTTTTGTCTGTGCTGAAGTACTTAACAGGATTTGACAGGATCTTAGAGTTATGAGATTTCATGTTTTAAGTATATTTATATTCATTTACATATTTTATGTATATATAAATTTAACACCTGTGGGGACAAGATAAAGGATACAGTTTAAAAGTGATATGTTCTTGTGTAAAGTTGACAATGGGTGGAATGACATAGTTAGGTACAGGTATCAACTTGATGGTTGAAAGTTTGAGCTTTGGGTACATTTGTAGAGAACTGGTAGTTATACCCAGAGTGAATCTGCAGGAGATTATTAGTGGGAAGGCCCAGGCAGGTGAACAAAACAGAGAGAACTGTTTGAGAACGTAGGCATCCTTCTGTACACTTGGGCAGACATGCTGGGCTTGCAAGTAAGGTTTGTCCCTCTCTCAGTTGTTATGTGGTGATGGTGTGGCTAGTTCTGGCTAGTTCCCTCAGCCCTGGTGTTGGTGTGAGTTCTCCTGCCAAGCTGACAAACAACTGCAACCAGGAATCACAAGAGAAAATAAACTCCTTGTTCCCTTAAGCTGTTTGATGGTGACTTAATCAGCCACACAGAGTAACTGCAACAGTGACCTTGGTCAACAGACTCTGAATCCATGTAGTGTTTGCAACGTTTTGGAGGTTTCTCTAAATGTAATCTACAATCACTTATTTTTCTGTTTACCAGACTAGTGTGATATTCCAGGAAAGAAGACAAATTTATTTTTAAGCTTTCTGAAGTCAAGCACAAGTTGCAAAGGTTAAGTGGGTTAGACACCTCACAAAGGTCTCTACAAACCAAGAACAATGAGAAACAACTGGACTTCTAAGAACAAGACACGTGTCAGAGTCATGCATAACAGCTCCGGCCACTAGTTGGTTATTCTATTTTAACTAGCATGGACATTTTTTATTTAAAATTTTTCATTAGCATACAAAGTATTAAATTTCTTTACTGCCCTAAGCACATCCAATTTGATGACCTAGGAAACTAAGCAGGGTCAGGTCTCGCTGGTACATTCATGGGAGTGTGGCTACTAGTTTTCTTGTTGCATCAGGAAATGTGTCTCTGTCCTTAAGGTGGTTAATAAAGTAATGGGCATTATCTTAAAGTGAGCAGGTGCTTTAAATTACAAGTCCATACTTATCAAACTGGTGATCTTATTAGCTGACAAAAAAAAAATCTCTTACACCTTGGTACCAGAGAACAGTCATTTGGAGGTACTTACTGGGGAGCGGGAGCAGTGCGGTCAGATTTTTGGCTTTGCTGGGTCTCCACATCAAGTCCTTCCAGCTGTACTCCAAACATGAGCAAGACAAGCTGCAGTTAAATCACAAGGAAGCTACGTTTTCTCATCTGTTAAACGGTGTGAGGAGTGTGTGTACATGATCTTTACATAAATAGAAAATGAGTCTGACTTCTCTAGTAAAACCACAGCTTTTCTCAATTTGTCTTTAAGAAAAATGTAATGCCATATGTTCATGTTCCCAATCATTATTCCATGAAAAATATGGAAATTTTTAAATACCTTTTAATATTCACTTCAGGAATTGAGACAGCAATTCAGACAATACGAACCCCTATACTGAAGTAGCAACCCCCACACTGATCTCCCCCAGAGCCAGGCACGGAGTAGGGCACACGGAGCAAAGCAGGACTGTAGCGTGCAGGGCTCCTCTGTGCTCTGAAGCCTGCCCCAGGTGAGGCCCTCAGAAGCCTTTCTCCAGCTGAATGAAGCTGCCTGGAAGAAGCTTCTAGCACAGAATGAACAGTAACGCCCTGCCTGTGGGCATGGGCTGCTCGCTGAATGGAGTGTCTCATAAAAAACCAACCTGATTCTATTTAGAGAGCTTTCTAGTTTGCTATTCACAGGTAGTATGAAAAAGGGGAGACCTAGATCATTTTCCTATCGTAAGAAAACGATGCTGTTGGTTAGTGAAATTCAGTCTGTGAGCTTGAAGTGGAGGAAGCACAGGGCAGGGCCACAAGCAGGGAAGCCGGCATCTCCATTCTGCCCCTGCCACATGAGCCCCCACCAGTGTTTCCCCACACATGCTACACAATGTTTGTGAATGCTAAGGGAGATGGTTTGTGAAGGCTCTAAATGACCCCAAGGGATAGGAAGCACTAAGCCAATGTTTCAAATAAACATTTATGAAAATGTAACTCTTCCCAGGCCAGCAAGATAGCTCAGCAGTGGCGGTTCCTGCCAACAAACATGTAGTTCTTCAAACTGTTCTCAGAGCCACCCTCTATCCAGTGCGAGCCCAGCTGGAGATACAAAAGGAACATACCAGGCATGCATGCACTCACCTACACATTTCTCTACATGCATGAAGTCCACTGATAAACATCCTTATCACACACAAGCAAATAGAGCCATCCATTAATATGTAATTATTTATATATCATCTGTTTTGCTTCCTGGACAAGTCACAGAAAGGCTAATTGAGTGGGATGACTCAAAATGACAGTGAACTTCAGTTCAGAGGTCCTGCTTGTTTCTGCAATCCCTGAGGAACTCACACATGACTGCTACCACTAGCACAACAGTTACTGCACGAACCCTCCTCTGTTACTTTACATTAAAAATGTGCAGGTTACACTTCAGAAAAATATTTGAATGTTTAGAAAAAGTCCTTTATCCACAAAGCTTAGTGACAATCAGAGAATAAAAAGGCTGAGGGTGTTGCTCAGTAGGAGTGCATGCCTTGCACATGCAAAGCCCTGGGCTTGACATCCCACTCCCCAGAAAGGATGGAGAACAGGAAAAGAGAGGATGGAGAGGAGGGGAGTGTGTTGTGACCCATACTGTGCACCATCCTCGGGGTGGCAAGGACTGTAGGGACCTTAACTAGCGAGTAGTAGGATAGCTGCAGGTAAGTCCAACCACTCAGGAACAGTAAATGTTCCACTGTAATTAAACCCATCTCGAAGTACAAATTTAAAGAGTTAATTAGGTAACACTGTGCTTCGCAATGCTAAATTTTCAGCTTAACTATCCTGTTTCTTATTTCAGTTTCTATTTCAAACTTGAGAGACAACAGATTCTTCTGAAAACTCAGGAACTTGGAATTTCAGTTATGTATAAGCTAGAGAGGAATTACTGAATTATTGGTGGATGTGCTTGTGATGTTTACAGAGACTAGAAGTGGTTCTGAAACAGAACACAGAGCCAAGTGATGCTGGCTTAGAGGAACCAGCTACCACCTTGGACTCATTTCTTCTCACAAACAGCCAGAATCACTGCCCCCAGCGCAGAGGAGGAACATGAAGCCGGGCACCGCCGCAAAGCCAGGCAAGGGCTGGGCCTACGACCTCACACTGGAGAAACAGAGTCACGGAGCAGCCGTATGAGTCTTTGCAAACACAGTGCAGGGGCTTTTCATCCCGCACTTCCAGAGCCTCTTCGTCTGCACAATGTGCTTTCAGACACTGAAAATGACATCATGCTTTTAAAAAATTACAGGCATTTAATGGGTTGCAGCCCTGATGACATCATTGATCTGCGGCAGCTATCCCCTCAATGAGCATAATATGCAAACGAAAGTGAGACCGAGCTGTGTTGCCAGATGCTTCTCGTGACATTAGTCATCCAGGCTAGAAAAGCAGTAGAGCAACAGAAGGGTGTGTGGCTGGGGAGGAAGAACGCGCAGCAGGGAGGAGGAGAGGTCAAGAGGCTACCACGATTCCTTGAGCAGGGGGATAGTGTGGCATCCTCCCTATCCGAAAGTCCTAGTGGCCAGCACAAGGGACTTAACCTCCACAGCCCAGAACTGACCAAATGGACTGCCAAGCTCTTCCCAAGATCCCTAGCACCGCTGTCCTCGCTCAGGACACAGTCTGCAGTGAGCTTTCGGCTTTGTGCTGAGATACAGCTGGAGTGCTCGTGGGGGCTGCTGCAGAGACCGTCCACTGTCTCTTTCCGTTCTGTGACCGGCTCACCGAGGTGGGACTCTCTGAGAGGCCCAGCTACTCTGACAGCCACGGCCTGCGTTTCCCAATCGCAAGAGCCACAGCTGTAGGGAATGAGTCGCCAGAGACCTGAACTGCCGCGAGCATTACTCATCTGGTCCTGCCCTGCTCTGCAGTCCTGGCCAAAGGCAATGTCAAGTTCACCTCATCCTTAGGACACACAAAATGAACAGCTTGAACAACTCATTGAAAGACATTTTAAAAACCATCTTAAGTAGCTGCTGATATATTGCTACTGATATGAATTAAGACTCTGCCAGAAAAATCCATAAAAGTAGCCCACTCTTTCACTGATTTTTTTAAATTTAAAGTCTGTAGTACAGTTTCATTCCAAAGTACAAGTAGACAAAAATTCTGTGGTCACATACACACCAAAAAGACACTGCCTGCAATATAATTGGGTTTAATTCAAAACCTTACACACATACAATGAACTCAAGTTCAGATATTAGAATTGAGAAAGTTAATGATCTCAGTCAACAGTCTAACATGAGCAAAAGCAGCATAAATATAGATCACTATACCAAATTTAACAAAGAAGGCATCAGTGAACAGTTTGTATGCACACTGCTTTATAAGCCCCAATACTTCTGGCAAATATCATCAATGGATGCTAAGCTCACTGAGTGGTAGGGTATGGAAATACATATCCTCCAGGTCTCAAATCTCCCTCTGTGGATTACTCCTCATAAAGTAGAAATAACTTTTCCACAGAGGCATCTAGTGGACACCATCTGAACCTCATGAGGACAATTTAGCATCACCAAAACAGAATGACATCATGTGATGCAAGGAGAATCTGTGCTAAGCCAGTGAGCCAGACACACCCTGTACACTGAAGAGGGATGGTGGGAGGCAGGCCTCCCCTGGTGTGCTCTAGCAGATCTTGGAGCTACGATACTCCAACACAAGTTCAGAAACTGAAACTCAGGGAAGTGCTGAACTAAGTCCACCTGATTCTAAAACCCCAGTCACCAACTAGTCTAAAGTCCAATCACCCGACTCCTTTAGCAGCCACCACTAAAGCTTACCTATCCTCAGCCCCTCGTTTGCTAGTTTCCTGGTCTCCACATCTTATTTCTTCTGAGTCTTATTTCTTCTGTGTCATGCTGTCACAGAAAGGGTGATATATTCATTGCTTGTCATGTTGCTATGACAAAACACCTGACAAAAGCCAGTTAGTGGATTAGAATCCCAGGAATACTGGTCCATCATAGCAAGGACAGCTGGTCACATGAAAGTGACCCTTAGTCAGGAAGCAGGAGAAACAAATACTTCTCAGCTAGTTTCCTCCCTTTTCTTCAATCTGGGACCCTATCCCAAGAAATGGAACTACCCCATTTAGGGTGGTGCATCTTCCCATTCCTAATTAGCTTCATCTAGACAATTCCCCACAGGCATGCCCAGACATTTGCTTGCATGGAGAATCTACATCCCGTCAAGGTGACAAGATCACTTCATAGCCCACCCACATGACATACAAACTCATCACTTAAGCGGTAAGCTTCTACTCTGTCCCCACAGGCTCATAACCATCCCATAATGCAGAACACATTCAGTTCGACATCTAAAGTCCCCAGATCTTTAATAGTTCCAATGTCATTTAAAAGTCTAAGTTTAAGTGTCATCTGAGACTGAAAGAGTCTCTTAATTGTGAACTCCTACAAAATAAAAACCAAGTTACATACTTCCGATATCCACGGATACACATAAACATAGCCATCCCAAAAGGGAAAAAACCAGCAGAGCAAGGAACAATCAGACCGAGCAACACTGAAACCCAGCAAGGCCGACACCAATCCTGCATGCAATTCCTTGTCTGGCATCTGTGACTAAATATGGAATCATCCGGGCCTCAAAGGGGCTTCAGCAGCCCCACCCCTCCAACTGCACTGCCTGCAGCACACACAGCCCCAGCTTCACTCTGTGGCTGTGGCATTCCTCCACCAACACCCCCTGGTCCCTGAACCTCCAATGTCTCCACTGACGCTTAGACATCACCTTCAGCTCTGTACAGTGGGTTCCCAGGGTTCCTAGAAGGGTCTTTGACCCTATCACTTAGTGCCTGGCCTCAATGGCTCTCAGTGCAAATTTCAGTGATGCCTTCACTCCTGCATCTTGCATGCCTACAAAATGGCTACTAAACAGGCAACACTGACTGCCAAGTTCTGTGCCACGTCAGGATGGAGCCTGGTCCCTTTACGCCACTTTTCTGGGCAGTTGTTTTTGACCTGGGAAACCCACCGGGGCAATGCTCAGGTGAGGTTCCCTCCAGTGAATCTGTCTGTAAGACAGAACCTCTGCTAGGGAGGGTCTTGTCCTCGGGGGCACCCTGTTCCTCTTCAAGGTTATTATCTTTAAAAAAGCAAACTAACAAAACCTCTTTAGCTTTATACTCACACCCCTTGCCTAAAACTTCATACTTGACCAACACCTTTCCTTGCCAAAGTTTGCACTTTTTTCTCATCTTTTTGCGCTATTTTACAGTCTCTCTTAGAAGAACTGGAAAAATAAGAAGTAATAACCACGCCACAGCCGGAACACTATCCTGCCTTAAACTTCCTTTCTCAAGCACAGGAAGCTCAGACTCACTCCAGTTCTCGGGACACAGGCAGAATGCAATACGCCCTGTGAAAACAAAGGAAGGCTAGCAAGTGCGGGCAGCAGCTGCAGAACAGGAGCGCTGCCTCTGGGCAGCACGCAGTGGGGTGCAGACGCGCTTAGTCTTCTGCTACCAGGGCTTCCATCTGCCCTGCTAGATGTGGTCTGTGAGTTTCCCTTCCTCCTGTAGCCCTTCCTCTTTCCATGCAATGGAGATTTGCTTTTCTTTTCTCTCCAGTGTCCTCTGACCTGCTGAAGCAAGGAAAGGCCAGGGGAATGCTGGAAGCTACTGCTCTACTATTAACCCATGTTAGGGGGCATGAGATGCACTCAGGAACAGCCAGCCCCTTGGAGAATCTCAGTCTTGAAAGAGATCCGGCAGAACACCTGGGACCTAATGTGTGCCTAACGAATGAGTTTCCACGCACATCTGACAAGCAGCCTCCTCACCGCAGATTATTCCCATGCCACAGTTAGCTACTAACTGTCACATGCTCTGGAGTAGAACACCTGGCTGGCCAACAGCTCACAGCTCATGGGAGGCCCCCTCCCCTGGGGCCGAATCAGCTGCTGTGCCCCAGGACAGTGGCTTTGCTTAAACCCTCACATCACTTTCCTTCTACCTGCTGTGAGAAGCAGCTCACTCCCCTGGACCTTCAGCGTCCCTCAGGCCAAGGAGACCAACTGCCCCCAACAGACTCCAACTGCTGGTGCCAAGTGGCAGCCAAGCCTGGAATCTTCACTACCCCATGCCCCACAAACCACACACTCCACACACACCCCACGTACCCCATACCCCGTGCCCCACACAGCATACACACCACACATGCCCCCACACACAGCACACACCCCACACACACTCCATACCCCACACAACCCACGCCCCACATAATTCACACCCCTCCCCAAGGTGCACCAAATGAGAATCAGCACCTTCCCTCCAGTCACCTTTCAGCCCCCAGGACTCCAAGGGAGGGAGACAAGAAGCTGCCTACTTGGTAGGGAGAGGGTGGCAGGCAGCGAGCAGTTCTAAAGAGTGACTGAAGCCAGTGTGTGTGTATGTGTGTGTGTGTGTGTGTGTGTGTATGGTGTGTGTATGGTACATATGTATGAGTATGAGTGTGTATATGGAAGACAGAGGTCAATGTCAATCTTCCTCTTGCTCTCCATCTCACTTTTTGAGACAGGGTCTCTCACTGATCCTAGCTTCACAGATGTGCTGTACTGATTAGCCAGCAAGCTCCCCTCCCCCAACAATTGAGCTTCAGAAGTTGCTGCCACATCCAGCTGGTTGTAGTGTTGGGGATCTGAACTATGGTCCTCCTGTTTGTATGGTACTTTACCACCCCCATCCTGCTATCTGCCTCTCTTTTCTCCACTCCTGCAGACAGAGTCCTTCATGGATTTGGCAGTGACGGTAGTAATGCAGCAGTCAATGCACAGCACATTGACATGCCAGGCAGTGGTAACCAGAGCTGAGATCACAGCCCAGCGCTCTGCCTCAACACCATCCTGCCCCTTCTGCCTCTACTTACACCTTTTCACCCCTCCCCCCCAAAAAAGCACACCATCCACCCACTTATCACCAATCCTTCTCAGTCCCTTCTCTATAAAGCTTCAGGGTGCAGCTCTAAGCCACTGGAGGTGAACCTAGAGAATAAATTTATTTGCCTCTATGGCTAAAGTGTTTTGGTCTCTCGAGGGAAATTTCAGTTTTAATGGAAGAGTTCTAGAGAAATAAATGTACCAGAGGAGTGCTCTTGCAAATGCACCATATGTCAATCGCTGGAATCAGAGAGGGGCGGTACTCAGGAAACAGAAAAGGCAGAACTACCATGAAGGTAAGACTCAATGCCCCCCATGAGATCCCTCCAAGTACTGGGAATGGCTCTAGCCATGACATTGTTCTGTGGTATGAAATCATAAACATAAAATATTTTTGGAGCCATCACATAGTATGAAATTATAAATATGAGATATTTCCACTTTATCACATGGTGTGAAATCATAAACACAAGACAGGTAACATTATCATGCAGTGTGAAATCATAAGATTCTCTATAAGCTGCCTTCCAAAAGTATACCATGTATACTTGCCACGCGTGGGGAGTGACCACCCAAGAATCGTAATTCAGCATTCAGTGCCCAGCATTTACTTGGACTTCTGTGACATCAAGGAAGCCACAGAATTGTTGAGACAGAAGTCTGTTAGTGTTTGAAGCTAGAGTGAAGTTATCTAAGAGATGATTAATATTTAATTCATCTTCTAAATAACAACATAAACGTCAAATATTTTAGCTAGCAGACATAATCTAGTCCTTATTTCTCTCTTCAACTTCAGACTCTTATATTAACTAGTAAGACCAACTCATTATTTCTGCTTGTTTATACGATGAATTCTCAGCTGGGACAAAACCAAACTCGACATCTCGCCCCCAAAGCTGCCCTCCTTCTGCCCTTTCTATCTCCCTGAGTGTACATTTCTGGCCCACCCTGCCCAAACTGAAACTGAAGGAATTTTTCAGCTACTCTCTTGTCACTGTGATTACTCCAACCCAAGCAACTTAAAGGAAAAAGGGTATGTTTATTTGTCTTACGGTTCCAGAGAGGGTAGCATCCATCTAGGCAAGAAACACAGCAGAAGGCATGGAGGCCTAAACAGGAGCCTGGCTCACACTGCAGCAGCCAAATGAAGCAGCAAGAGGGGCCAGGTGAGAGCACTGAGATGGAGTCAGGTTATCCAGCCCAAGCCCCACCCCCAGCAACGCTTCCTCCAGCAAGGCTCCACTTTAACCACGCCATGACCTTACCAGAGTGCCACCAGCTAGGAACCAAGTATCCAAACACATGAGCCTGGGGGGCCTTTCACATCCACACCACAAGAGCAGGGATTTCCTACAGGGCTGACCAGACAGATTCCACAAGCCAACCATTCCAGCACACGCCTCAGTTTCCACTGATATTCTCCCTTCTGTAGACTTTGAGCTCCTGGACATTGGTGGCCCCTCCTACCACTCCATTGTGATGTTTGCTGCCTTCAGCTTTGCCCCTGCAAACCAAAGCAGCCTGTGTAAAAATGCTCAGTGCTGTTTTGCAACCTAAAAGCCTTCAGTCATGAACTGGTAAGACAGCAACATGAGTCCACACACCTGCATGTGTGCACAAATGCACACACGCACACACACACACACACACACACACACACACTCATGCTAAATAAACGAAGAGAAGGTCAATAGTGTGAGAGAGCAGTGGTTCTCTTCTGTGAATGAGCCACATGTTCTTGCTATGTTTGCCTCTGCTGCTCCTTTGTATCCTAGACAGACCACACTCTCCAGCTCACTGGTCAGCTGACGAGCGGTGACTGGATCACTCGAGGCAAGCCTTTCCTAGGCACGCAAAGCTTGGACCGGATGTTTTTCCTGTTCCCCTCACTGCCGCATTTCCAACTTCTGGCAATGAGTAAATATGTGAAATACTGATTAGGTGACTTCAAAGAAGAAAACATCTTAAAATTCCTAGACAGGTTCAGCGACTCTATCAGACAGAATAAGGAATTCTGAATCATCATTGCAAAGAATATGGATTAATAAAAATCTATGGAAGTGTTAGGCAGAATTTACAAATTTATTTACAAATATATTTATAATATATATATTCCATGCAAATAAGTAAAATTTGATAAGAGGATTGATTAACTCACAATTACGTAAAACCCATTATTTAAAATCTGTCATTTTCTCTACTAACTGTTTCATTCAAAACTGTCAACAAACGATCCTATGTCTTTTATGCAGGCAGGGAAAGTACATCTGGAGTCAGTCTCTCCACAGGAGGCAGATGTAAACAGCAAGGACGACCCATTGATAAGGCAGAAACAGGATGGAGCAGAAACAGGATGGAAGTGCTTCACGGCTGTTTTTTTTTTTAATTTTTTTTAAGGAATTCTTTTTTTTATTTATTTATTCAATTGTGTGTGTGTGTGCGTATGTATGTGTGCGCGCGCGTATGTCTGTGTGTGTGTAGAACCACGGACGAATTCGGGAACCACCACGGACGCCTCCACCTCCTTGTTTACTCTGCCCCGGGATTCACAGGCTCCGCCCTACCAGGACCAGAAACGCAAGCCGCCCCCGCTTCCGTCTGGCGTCTATACGTGGGATCTGGGATCCGAACTCAGGACCTTCTGCCTGCAAGGCAGAGGCTTAACCCCTGAGCCACCTCTCCAGCCCCGCTTCACGGTTGTTTTTAAAAACAGGAGAATTTTTAAATGATAAAGTATTTGTGAGTCTGAAGCCGTTCTGAAAAATAATTGTCAAAATACTTAGCACGACTTTAAAAAATCTCACTTATCTGAGCAACGCCTCTGCCTCTCAGCACCCCTGAGCATCCTGGCTGCAGACACTTTCGTTTTCTGGTTCCTGGGATCTAACCTCAGGTTCTTATTGGGCCGGCAGCACTGCAGAGAACTGTGGGAATCTACACCACAAGACCAATAGGAGGGAAGTTGGACAAAGCCATTCAGTGATTCACAGGGGAATCTTTAAGCCCTGACTTTTTCCACAAACTGGATTGTCTTTCCTTTTTTTATTTTATTTTTTTTTTTATTTATTCAATTGTGAGTGTGTGCGTGTGTGTGCGTAGAACCACAGGTGAATTCGGGAACCACCATGGACCACCTCCACCACAGGCGAATTCGGAAACCACCATGGACCACCTCCACTTCCTCCTTGTTTACTCTGCCCCAGGATTCAAAGGCTCTGCCCTACCAGGACCAGAAACACAGGCCCCCGCTTCCATCTGGTATCTATACGTGGGGTTTAGGATCCGAACTCAGGACCTTTCGCCTGCAAGGCAGAGGCTTAACCCCTGAGCCACCTCTCCAGCCCTGTCTTTCCTTCTTGTGATTCCAGATTAGATTTTCTAGTGTGCTCCTTTCATTCAATTCCTGTCTCTACAATTCCACGAAAGGCACATGGTGTGTGTGTCTTGGTCCCTGCCTTTCCCTATACCCTCACCACAGGGCTCAAGTTGGTGTGTCCACTTCCTTACTCAGAGGCTTCTGAGAGCCAGGTTACTGTGAAGTAAATGACTTGAAAGTAAGTGTTCCCTTATCACAGGACATCATTTTGATGTGAGGTAAAATTTGCAGACCACATATAGCAAGCAGAAGTGTAGGGCCTGGAGCCGCTGCAGCATAAAGGGGCTGCTGTATCGCCAGCAGTAGCAAAACACTTTTTGCAAATACCATCTGTTAAGATAAACCCTTATATCCGATCGCCTGTTGGCATGGTCAATACCACATTGGGGGTCTTGAGGGGATGTTGGTTGGAAGACTTGGACTGAAGGTGAGCAGAAGCCAGGGCTTCTGGGACAAATGAGGTTTAGGACATGGAACTCATGATGCCAAGACACAGAGCCCCAGCCAGTCAACTCATGGACACAGAGCTAGCTAAGGACGGCCCCTGAGCAGAGAGAAGGGCCCACAGAATCAGTCTTAAGAGCAGAGCAGGCAGTAGTAGAAGCTGTGCTGACAGCAGAGAGCCCCATGGAAATTAAGGGTGCTGTATCCCGAAACAAATCAGAGATGCTGTTTTAGAAAAGGTGCCTAATAAAAATATAAGAATACAGAGAAGAATATCATGACTTTGCACTCAAGAAAAATACTTTTTTAAAATACACATGTCAGGCTGGGGAGATGGCCAAGGATTAAAGCCTTTGCCTGGAAAGCAGAAGCACCTGAGTTCAGATCCTCAGATCCCATTTTTTAAAAAAAAGTGCCAAGGATACGGCAGTGGCTTGTAATTCTGGCCCTGGAAAGAAGAGTCTGGGAAACCTAGGATGATTCCCAATGTCTTTCTTGGGCCTCCACAGGCACACACACTTAAGTGCCTTCTTGTGTATATACACACACATGCACACATAAAAGATAAAAATTAAAAATATATATCATGTATTTTTATGTTTGTGAATTTGCTGCATTGGCAAAAATTGTTGCACAAAAATAAAATCACTGGACCAATAAGATTGTTTGGTGACTTTTCAATTTTTACTCATTGGTGTGAGTGTAGAATTTTACTTTTAAGCACGTTTCAACAAAGCTGTTGGCTTTTAGGCAGACATAAATGTTAGGCCAGATTGTATATTGACTGGGTATCTGTGTCATATTTTCTCGTGTGATGTAAAGCTAACAGACAACTGAAGGAAGGTTCATCTCACTAATGGTTTTAAAGGTTTCAGCCCACGGAGGAAGGGTCAGGATGAAACATAGCAGCTCCCATGGCAACCAGAGTCAAGAACAGGCCAGTGATCTATCCATCTTTCTGTCTGGGCCCCCAGCCCAAAGGTGATGGCCCCCACATCCTGGGTAAGTCTTTCCATTGTAGCTAAACAAGTCTTAGAGGACTGCTCAGCGTTCTGGATCCAGGTTAGTCAACAATCGGGATGAACTATCGAGCCTCCACCCCTGTCAGTCTTAGCTTTTAATAAATGGTACTCTGTTAACCCCACAGAAACTTTCGAGGTCTTGACCTACAGCAAATTAGATTTCTCCAGTAAAGGGATTTATTTCAAATAAATTAAGAATACCATTGACTTTCTCTTTTTTACGCTCTATCCTTGAGTTGTATTATTTGCCTGTGAATTCAGAGATCCTCAGTCTGAAACAAACATCAGCAGGGGCCCAGGAATGTCATAGAAGCCACTGCAGGAGACCCTTCGTCCCTTATCAAGCGCTGAGACACAAGCGCAAGCTTGGTGGATGCCCCGTTGTGCCCAGGCCCCTCTGCCACGGGTGCAAGGAGGGGCGTCCGTAGATGGCAACAGGCCAGAACAACCCTTCATGCAGACTTACACACGGCGAGCATCCTCTGCTCATTCACAGGGCCTGCAGGTGCTGTGGTACGCGACAGTGAGCACTGAACCAGAATCTCTGGAAGATGCAGCAACTGTCAGAGCAAACCCTGAGCCCAAGAGGTGAGTGAACTGAGTCTGAGAACCCTTCACAGCTATGGCCAAGTCTGAGATCAGGAGATCGAGACATTCCACAGACACACACTTGTGCCGCGTTTCTCAGGGTATCTAATAGCACAATTTTGCAGAAGTGACTTTACACTTTCTCAGGATTTTTAATGTGCCCATGGGTGGGCGATGTGGGTAGGTGTGATGACTAAGAACTGAGGAAACGGCTTTGGAGAGTTCCTAAATTGGAAAAGTTAGGCTGGGCCGCGAGAGGGGGAGAGTTCAGTAATTCAAAAGCTTAGGTCCAAAGCAAAGTAAACAAACTCAGTTACAAACGTTCCCATGCACGGCATGCCTTCTTTGTCATTTTTAGATACCAGATTAAAAAAGAATTAAGCAAGGTGAATTTCAGAACCTGCCTGCCTGCCGGAAGGTGTCTGGTCCATAAGACAGTTTCCTTGGCCTAGGGCTTTATTTAAAAGTCTTCTAGTGGTTTAAACAGCCACCAAAAAAGTCAGCTGAATGACAAACTTTTTGTTTCCTTAATTAGACATAAATTCATTTATAAACTGTCCAAGTAAAGTATGAAGGAATATTAAAAGCTACTTTCAATTAGCCTAGTTTGAGTTATGAGTGTTTTGTATTTTTTTAATTAAAGCACGGTAGCGAATTTTAATCAGCTGAGGAGTAGCAATTGCTTTCAATTAAAAGCTGACAAGAATAAGCCGATATCTTATTAAGTCATGTTTACTGTACTAGTTCCACTTTGTTTCCCAGTAGACACTATTGTCAGCATAGATTCACACATTCGTGAGAAAGCAATGCTCGATATGAAAGCAGATGCGCCATGCATGTCTGTTGCAACAGCAGACTGCATCATTATACCATTAGTGATGCTGTATGAGCCCTGCACAGACTGAGCTTCCTTCATCCAGAACCCTGGAAGCCTCCAAAATCCTAAACTCTGTGAGCACCCACAAATGATCTCAAGCGGAAACCTCTACACTTGAGCTCACATGAGGGCCGCTGCCACTCGAGGGGCTACAGTCAGACAGATGCAGGTGCAGCGAAGACCCAGGCTGCAGGCTACATTTGAGGCATATGCAGCTAAACCGAAGTTCATGTTCACACTTGGGTCCAATCCCCAACATAGCACACAAGACCTTCTTTTACAAAAAGCTTTACATCTGAAATACTTTGTCTCCAACCTGAACAGGAACTTGAAGGAATTACACAAGCTGATCCTGGGCACGATGAATCTAGCTGACCACCAGGCATGGTGCTCTTACAAGGACGGGCTCCTACCCACCTTGCACACGTGTGGACAGACAACATGCACTGGTGGCTGCCTGAGGGACCCAAGCATGCGTACCAGACGTCCCTGCCGTCCACATGAGGGGGGAGTGCTGTGGCCTGAGGCAACCGATGAGGACTGCCTCAAGCAAGCCTGCAGCTGAGAAGCGAGGAGTGAAGGAGCCTGCAGGGAAGAGGGGAACCATGGGGGAAAAACCCAAGCAGGCTAGTTAAGTCTGAAAACATCCATCACCTAGCATGGGAATGGACAGTTCTTCAGCTAGAGTAAAAGCCGAGCGTTGTGACTGTGGCTCACCAGCCAGTGCCAACGCTGGGGGTCGGGAGCACCCCAGGCTCCCACCTGAGGCAAATGACCAAGCGACCACCACCAAGTTGTGTCTGCCGGTGGGTGGTCTCATGCAGGCAAGGGGGCGCCTATGCGCAACCAGCCGCATGCCACATTCACTTTGAGCTCCTGCTGGTGGATCTTTAATGTACCCGAGAGAAATCCAAAAAAGACAGGGTCCCAGGATGGCCCTGCATGCGGGTACAGCCTTTCTGTACAGAGAGAAAGCACAGGAAAGCTTCCTGGGCAGCCAGAAGCTCCACCTTCTGTGGGAGGAGCCTCGGTGACACCTGCCACCTGGGGCCAGAGAAGAGAAGGCCCAGTGCTGGACTCACACGGACTGCGGTCGAAAGGTCGCTATGCCTAAGTGGGAGCTCCTTACTGTGTGACAGGGTGGGACGAGGCATTGTCACTTAGCCTGAGTGAAGTCACCAACTTGCTCTTGGCATAACATAGACTCAGAGTCAGGAGGATGTGTGCTGCTGAGAGGAAAAGGTGTGAATGGGTATCTGTCCAATCCATTAGCAAGAAGCTGGTGAGTCAGCTTGGTGGGAAAGACATGTGCTTACACACCTGGAGACCCCAATTCAGTCCCTAGGAGAGAAATGAATTCTGAATGTTGTCCCCCGATCTCCGCCTATGTGCCATGGAATGCATTGCCCCCCTTCTCTCTCCATATTCTTTTCCCTTCCCTAGCCACCCCCACTTCTCTATTAACTTCAGAATCCTCAACCTTTGACAGGGAAGAAAAGAAAAACATTGTCTGCCATGGTATCCACAGATCTATGACTCTTACTGGAGCATGAATCAAGTCAGGCACATGTCATCCCAGACAAACTAGATGAAGCACAGTGGGCCACACAAGTGAAAAGATTTCAAAATAGGAGGGAATATGACAGGGGAGATGAAGTGTTGTCAAGGGGAAAGGAAGGGGGATGGTATTGAGGACTAAGGGGTGAAAATATCATAAATTCACTATATTCATGTACAAGACATTAAAAAAAAGAGAGAACATATAGCTCCCAAAAAAAGAATCCTCGGCTCAAAGCAAACCCAGTAACAGATTTGGAATTATGCCATGCAAGCAAACAAGGGGGATACTTGAGATTATGATTTCACCTACTTCTAGCTTATTCCAGTAAGATTAGTGATAAATCTAAACATTTCCTACTATGAAATTCAAAGTTGAAAACAGTACTTAGAGAGGACAGTTTCACATTTATCCAAATGTATGCACAGGTCTTAGCTAATCAACTTCTCAAAGAACATCTTGAATACAGCTTTGTTTTTTGCTTTGATAGTATATACAATTCACAGCAAGTAAAGTATTTTACAACCCACTGAGGTCAAGCAGCTAGCTCATGTTGCATAACAACGTGAACACACCAGCTCCAAAGGCTTTTCCTAAATACCGATCACAAGAAATGCCTGTCAGCTGGGACTGTTTCCCTGCGTCCATCCCCATACCTCACAGACGGCAAACAGCTGGGGCTGGGACAGTGTGCGCCACTGAATCCAAACTTAACAGAGGTGAGCAGCTCTGTACCTGCAGTCCACCAATAACAGGGACAGGCAGGCTGTGTACCTGTAACCCATCAATAACAGAGGCAAGCAGGCTCTGTACCTGCAGACCACCAATAACAGAGACAGGGAGGCTGTGTACCTGCAGTCCATCAATAACAGAGGCAAGCAGGCTCTGTACCTGCAGTCCATCAATAACAGAGGTGAGCAGGTTCTGTACCTGCAGTCCATCAATACTAAACCCTTAAAAGTGGGGAGGGATATGGTGAAAAACCATCTACAGAAATGAACCAAACAAATGAGAGAGGAATGTTGCAATTCAACTGACCCCAAGTCCTCTTTTACTTGTTGGGATAAAACCCAGGGCCTTGTATGTGCCAAGTGAGCACACTGACACTAAATTATATCCCTAGCCCCTCTGTTTGCTTAATCAGAAGTGTCACATACCACACAGTTATATAAACTGCCTGTATCCATGTGCCTAGAGGAGCTTTTCGAGCAACTTCAAACATCATGAGCCAAGTGTAATCGCTACATAAGCAATTCCAGGCCCTGAGCCGCTGCCACTGAGACAGGAATGGCACTCAGTAGGGAGGAAGAAGGAAGGTTCATTACACACCAGTCACATAGCCTAAGACCAAGACAAGGAAGAGATTGTCAAGAGCCTACCAAACAAGTAGGGTGAGTCGGAAGAGAGTGGGCAAAAGTGACTGCAATGAGGTACCAGGAACTCACAACCACCTCTCCAGCCAGGCAGACAGTACGCACGCGATGTGTGGCCACAAACTGGAGCTATGATGCGCTCCAGAGGGTCAATCTCAGCAATGGTGCCCCCACTCTCTCCAATGCCATCAGCAGTTCTTGAAAGGCACCAGGCAGGGCGGCACAAGGGAGTCCTCCCTTGGAATCCCTCCAAGTCTTGACACTTTCTTTCTCACTTTCCTTAATGAATCTACATTAGATCTGATTGCTTACTTCTTATCTCTGTGCTCTTATTTTCCTGGACATAAGCCAACTAACCCAGAAGCCAAGGGTTTAGGGCCACTCTGGTGACTATGAACCATTGGACACCCTAATATACCAACCTCTGAGAAAGGCTCTATCTCACTAAGAATCTACGTCAAATGGCTTTCAGCACACTCCCAAACCTTGCTTTTTACTTATTCACCAATATCAGGTTCCTAACTTTGGGTAGACATTTACATTCATGTGATAAATCAGAGTCTGGCTTACTTAGACCATAGGATGCATATTATCGAATCCCATATTTCCTGAACCTGGCCTAAGAGAAACCCTGGGCAGTGGATCCCATGTGCCTGACTCTGTTTGAAGATACAGTTTATCCATGCCTTCAACTGGGAATACATTCATGCATTCCCACCCCCACCCCATCACCCTGAAAGATCTCACAATTCTAAGGAGCAAAGTGAACTATGAAGTAAGAAGACATCATTTCCAGCTGCATGAGATCTACAGTCCTCACAGTACAGAATTTGAGGGTTAAGTGTCAATACTCTTTTTCGGAAGAGTACTCTAGTCTTCTTGCAATTTACAACTCCAGGAAACCTCCCAGAAGAAAAAAGTAGGCAAAGCCAGCCCAGCGGGAAGCCTGGCATTCCATTCTCTGCCAGCCTCGGGAGTCCCCGGCACAGCAGCACAGCGTCTATCCCTCGCTTCCCACCTGCATACAGCGCTGTCACTGGAGATGTTGCCAGATGAGCAACCGCTCTGGAAGCGCAGGGCAGCACCAGGGCGGGCTGAGCGGCACCGCGTCGGAGCCCCTCCCTGTGGCCAGCCCTGGCTGCAGCAGGCACTGTCCTGTCCACAGCCTCTCAGGAACATAAAGCCCAGTTTCAGCCACCCTTCTCTGCACGGTCCCCAACACGAGGAAGAAATGCTTGTACCTGGCACAGAGACACAAAACAGCCACTGAGCCCTGGGCAGACCCAGCAAAGTGCCCAGGGAGGTTGATGACCTTGGCCCGTGCACTGTTGTCTTAATAATGATACGTGTATCCTTATTTTCTTCCCACTTTATGGCTATGCAACCAGGGTGACAGGTCGTGCATATTTTCTCATAGGCAGGACACTGGGTACCAGGATGGAAACAGCTGTGGCAAGACTGGCACACCTCACCAGCCCACTCCATAGGAGGCCAGGAGCACCCACCAAAGTGGAAGCAAGGAGACGATCCTGCCCTCTGCTGCCCAACCGCAGCCTACAGTCTACAGCTCTTGGCCACCACTCCCCACACTCCCACCATCACAGTGACCTAACTTCAGCTTTGCCCAGGTTTCCAGAGTGCTCACGGCACACAGCGCGGGCACTCGAGTACAAATCCCCAAGTGGTCTTTTGAAATGTCGAGCTACCTGCCCGTGTCAGGCCACACACAGGCCACAAACACAAAGACAGGTTACGGTCCTGCCTGCAGGCCTGCTAAAGGCTCTGCCCCGCAGGGCATTTCTGGTCCAGCACAAGAACAGCCCAGGATGAGCCCAGACCCAGCAGGCAGGAGTCCCCACAGCTGGGCCCTGGGCCTGGACAGAGCCATGGAATTCTCAGCAAAGTGATATTTACAATGAACGTACCCGCCAGAGCAGACGGGAGAATCTGGCTTGTGTTTCCACAGCCAAAAAATAAGTTCTAAAAACGTGCCTGTTCACACCTCTTGAAACAGCCGCCATCCGCCACAGCGCTACAGCCTTGGGGATCTCTGCTCGCCTCTGCCACCCAGTCTTCAATTGCTATCAGCTGAAGTGGGCCAGTGGGCCAGTGTTTCTTCGTGCCTAAAGGGGTTATCCCATCAGATTCCGAGGGTATGCCTTTGGTAAAGGGGCTCAGAAAGAAAAAAAAGTATTTTAACCCTTTCCTTTCAGAAAGGATTCTACTCCCAGGCACAAGCTCCCTCTCTTTCATTTCCACTTATTACTAATTACTTGAAGCACAGTAGGAGGGTTCTAGCTAAATGCAAATCAAAGCTAAATGCCAGCGGATTTTAACAGTGGTAGGGGGAGCAGAGGCTCAGTCATTGCACAGTGAGGAAATGCCCCTCTCCCCCCAGAAAAACCCTGTTTCTTTGACCAGTTACAGTTGAGCCCTAACCTGCTGGATCATCATCTCATGCCCAGCGTTCTGACAAGACATCTAGTCCTTCCAGTCCACACTGCCATACGTGCACAAGCATTAAGTTGTTAAAAAGGACACAGGATGAAATCTTAAACTTCACTTAAGTATATGCTAGTCAAAACTGATAAAAGTTAAGTTCGTCATTCCAAGGTTAAGTTGCCCACACAACACCCACATCGCATAATAAGGTATGCATTTAGTTGCCTACCTAGTAATCTAAAATAGAATATTCAAACAACATGGCAAATTAGCTGCTACGCTGAAGGAGAGCTAGTCTCTCTGAGAACACTTGATTGCCCTGCCAACATTGCATAACCAGGGTCATTACCTTGTAAGTTCTCTGTCCCCAGACCTTGTAACAGAACCCAACAGCACAGCACATCTGAGCTGGGATCTGTAGTTTTCATAGTGCTTCCACATTCATTATTTTAGCTCTAACCCAACCAAAAGCGAAGGGAAGGCAATAGGAGGTGCCCAGGGAAAAGTAAGATCAACACCATTCTGCAGGATGAAGGAAACCATGGGAATGAAGAGTTTGCGGATTCTGGGAGTGGAGGGGGGAGTGGCTGGAGCTGCTGCGCATTGCAAGTGGCCTCAGGTGCCTGCACTGCACCCTAAAGCTGAGTAGCTCTACAGACTGACCATTGGCCACACTATAATTTGTCAGTGTCTGGCCTTAGTGTGAATGATTGAAAACTCAGACTTAATGCTACTTCCACAAGTTGCTACAGTCTCAGCTGCAGCATGATGACAAGGGAAAAGAGACACAACACAAACGGAGCAGCACCACACGTGTGCTTGGTGCTCTTCGTAGGCCATGGGAGATGCTGGCTTAATCACCAGGAAATGTCTAGATGCTGAAAGTGCTTTGCCTAGTGACTTTCAAATCATAAATATCCTAACGGTTGTCACTCACCAATCTTTAAACCAGCTACCAACGCACCTGTCTCTGTGCGCGCACGCTGTTATACCTGCATGTTGAGGTAGGTCCCTGTACCTCTTGCTCATCACCAATGGTACACAACACTCATTTAAACTGCAAACATGCACTAAATAAGTGCATCTGACTATGGTCCCTCTGTAGATGTAAAAGCGTTATGCTTCTTAACCAGAAAGTTTGCCAGATTTTAATTTTAAAGGCTTACTTCAGTGCCTCCAAAATGGAAAGTAAAACCGCTAATATTTTAACTTAATGAAACTAAAATTAACCAAACTCTTAGAACCGCCCCCACCTCATTACTGTTAATAGTACAGAGGTGTGGCTCCCCTTTCTAGCTTCTAGATGGTCCTGCCGCCAGTGCTAAAGCCACACTATAGCTCAAATAGCAGGGAGTAAAGAAAGTGTGGATAAAGCACATGACATTGTTGTATAAGATCTGGATTTAGGCCAGAGTGTAGAATATCAACGACTCTGGAATGCTCATCAAAATCTTTGCCTACCCCAAGGCTCAGAGAACCTCGTGGTAGACGGGACAGTACGACTGTAAGGGCCTAAAGGTGGGTGAAGTACTGGCCAACAAACTCCGGCTACAGCAGGACTGCTGTGCTCAGGAGCTCACTGCAGCGAGAGCTTCTACACGAGACCACATGATGGCTGACATGTCAACATTCCCCAAGGGCCAGCGAGGACCAAGGGAAGGGACCTCCCCTCTTAACAACTGTCCACTGAAGAGCCATATACACTACAGCAGACATTTGACTCCCTAAGTAACACAGACACCCCAAAGGGAGCCCTGTGATCCACGCATGCAGAGAGACAAAAGGTGGGAAGGACATGGATGGACTGAAGGGGGGAGAGGAAGGTAGGAGAAGGAGGGGGTGAAGGAGGAGGGAGTGTGGCAGAGAAGGGGCAATGACATAATCTGATTTTGTTTGTATATAAAAAATTCTCAATAAAAAAGATCTGGATTTAAACACAGATGTGTTAAGTACTTATCAAATTTGTTTATAAAATTGTTCACAATGGCACAGAATCTCTGTGCTGACAGTCGCTGTGACCTCAGCTGCTTCCCACACCGAGACTCCCTCGCTGCTCCCAGAGTAAACGCCACGGATCTGATGTCACTGCCACGTCATGTGTTGTGAGACCACTTTTCCTGGGGAGATGCCACACAGCTGTCCATCCACCCCAGACAGGAGCTCAAGACCAGACCAAAGAAATGAAGACCTTGAAGTCCAGTTGCCACGACAAGTTTATTGAGGTTACTTATGGGAGCAAAGTCTCCCCAGCATGGATAAAACTAATGAAAGCTGCACCCCGGAGTTCTCTGCATTGGAACAGAATCTCCTCCAAGCTTCTCACCTGCTCCGGGGTCTGTCTCTGACTGCTGGATTGTTTGTTGGCCTCTCTGAGTTCTTGGCTGGCCTGCTCCAAGTCTCCTACAGACTTGACCTCTCCAGAGTCCCCTTCAAGCTGACCAGCATTATTGCTCCAGGGCCTCCTGGGAACTGGGCTGTTTGGCTGGCCTCATGCAAGATGCTTGGCTGTTCTGCAGCTTGGGGTCTCCCATTGGACTGAAGTGGATCTGCTCATAGCAGTCCCCCCCCCCTTATCTGTTTGGTTGCAGAGTTTAATTCCCCAGCTGTAGTACAGTGTTTCACACTCCTCTCCTCAAGCTCCTCCTCTGGGCTTGTTAGTTTCAGGAACTTCCTGAACCTCAGGCGCTGCTTGTTTGCTAAGACCTCCTCCAGGATGGGTTATTTAGTCTCCTTAGCTTAGATGAGGGCAAAGTCTAACGTCATATAACATGGAGGGAGAGGGAACATCAGAAAGTGTCACATCCATAGCAGGCCCTTCAATTCCTTCCCATAGGACAGCCTCTGCCCACTGCTTTCACCTGACCCAGGGATGGGAGGCTGGTGGGAACCTGTCACCTGTGAAAAACTTCACAAGTTGTAAGATTTCTAAAGTGCACAGGAGTCTAATTGCAGCCATGAAGAGAACCACAAGGTGTATTATGAAGAACGATAGTCATTCACACAGTGAAAGGTGACAGAGCTGTCTCAAAACTGCAGCAGACAGCGAGAAAGGCACTGCACAACTTCAAAGATGGATGTGTAAGAACACAACTAAAAGCAGTGCGCTTGAAAGTGCTCTTTGGACTCTGAAAACCTGTCTTTCCAGGAAGGCTGGCCTCAGAGGCAGAGGGGAATGCTCCATTATAAGGGCAGAGCCACAGCAGACAGGAGGGAAGGTGTCCTGCCGTGGTCCTACACCTCCCCCACTAGGTCCTACACCTCCCTCATGTTCTATTAGGAGAACCAGATAAGGTTAAAAAAAATAAGTCATAAGTCACGCCTTAGATGGAAGATGCACCAGTCTCAGGCTAGATCCCACAGCTCACAGTCTCTTGGAGACTCAGCCATCGTGGGCATGCCGGCACCCACTCTGTAACCTCCGGAACTTGTGACCACCAGAAGAGTTTCCGCCCACTCTGTGGAATCAGTGACTTGTACTTTGGTGCTGGGAGGCAGGTAGCTGTGCCATCCTCGAAGGCCACACGTGGAAGCCAGCATGTATTCCCAGCCAGGTGCCCTGCCCTATCTGCCCTATCCCACCTCCACCTGGGAACCTCATCTCCCACAGCCTCCCCCCCCACCTCCCACTGTGAACTTGGTCACTCCCTCTCCCCCTGAGAGAAGTTTACCCAGATGCCCATCCTACTCCAGCCTCTCTCCCACACAGACCGGCTCGCCCCTTGATCACTAGACTGGCTTACTCAGGTCACAAGCAATGACTGTTCTCCACTACGGAGCACAATGAAGGTGCTTGAAGCATTCGCCATCCAGAATTGTATGGACTGAAGTGGATCTGCTCATAGCAGTCCCCCCCACCTTATCTGTTTGGTTGCAGATATTTTCAAGAATCCTCAGGAAAAAGTCTTTCTTTTTAAAAATATTTGTTGGACTGAAGAGATGGCCCAGGGGTTAAGACTCTGTCTCTCAAGAGACATAGAACAGCGAGAAAGGCACTGTACAACACATAGAACTTGGAAATCAACAAAACAAGACTTCGGCAATGCTGGAGGTGCAGAGCCTAATCCCAAGTCAGAGACGCATACTCGGTGCACAGGCCTCTGGATGACTTGCCAATCAAATCTCAAGCACCCTCTATAATCTGCATACCTGCTGGTACAGCTGCCCGCAGCATTGAGACCCTTGTGGCTAGGCGAGTGCATCCAGCCCAGACAGCTTTGCTTCAGTTTTGCCAGTGTGGATGCAAAGCACCCTTTGCACACGTGCAACTAACTCTGTTGCAGCATGCATCCAAAAGAACTGGTACACAATCACACATTTTTAAGTTGACATATAAAATTTTTATCACAGGCCTGAATAGTTGGGAATGATGTATGTTCCCACTTGTTTTCACGGCAGATATGGAGTTGAAGAATAGTTCATTCCATTTATGGAGTCTCTCCACCACACAATCTTCTTCAATTTTGTAAAAGCCAATCTTCAATGTTAAGTAGCTAAATCAGAATTGGAAAGCCAATTTCATAATTTAAAGACACAAGTACATCCCTATGACAAAATCTCATTTCTGGGTTATGATTCTGTAACAGTTAAGCGATTAGTGGGGAAAAGACAGCTAGATGACGGATAATGGATGGATGGATGGATGAAGGACAGAAGATAGATGGATGGATTGATGGGTAGATGGGTAGATGGATGGATTGATGGGTAGATGGGTGGATGGATGGATGGATGGACGGATGGACGGATGGATGGTATGGACGGATGGATAGATGGACAGACAGATGGATAGACAGACGAATGGATGGTGGAGGATGGATGGGAGGAGGACGGATAGATAGGGAATGCATGGGAGGATAACGGATGCAGGACAGATAACTGTAAGTGGGTGAACAGATGGACGGGTAGTAAGTGAATGAAGACAGGAGTCTTGCCACCGTTTGTGCACTTGGTGAACAAAGTCTCCTGTGGTCACGGATGCTCTCCTTGCTGGTCCTGATCACCCCCATCTTTTCATCCAGAGTCAGATGCTCAAGCTAACACCACTGCTCGGGATCCCAGAGCTCTTTACACTCTTGAGAACAAGGACCCACATGGAAGAATCTGGGTGGAAAAGAGATACGCTTTTCTTCTTCTGGGACCAGAAGGTGAGTCGTGAAATGGAAGGCACATCAGTGAAACAAGGCAGCTTCTTAAGAGGCCTCGCTCCTGGAAGTCTGTGTAAGTCACTGTCACAGATGTGGCCCAGGACGGTGGTGTCTGCCAGAGCTTGAGGGGACGAGAAGAGGGAAATGGTAATCATGGTTCCATGTTCTGGTTAGGCATGAGGACACCTCTTGAAGCTCTTCTCAGCTAGACACAGCTGCCAATGTTTCATGTATACACATACTTCACTCAGAGTGGATTTTCAGAATTCATGCTACAAACACCAACTGATTAGGTGAAGTGATGGACAGGCTAGTTTGATTTAAAAAACAATATCAATACATCACACTGAACCCCAAAGATATATACACAGCTGTCACCTGTCAATTACATTGATTTCAACTCATAGTGTATGCACATAACAGTGCACCACACTGAACCCCACACATATATATACAACTGTCACCTGCCAACTAAGTTGTTTTAAACATCCCAGTGTATACATGCATCACACTAAACCCCACAGATATATGCACAATGGTCACCTATCAATTAAAAAAAAAGTAAAAAGAAAGCAAAGTAGAAATGGCAGAACAGCTGTCGGGCAGCTATGCTAGAGCAGAGTCACTGAAATGAATGAATGAATGAATGAATGAATGAATGAATGAATGAATGAATGAATGAATAAAGCTTCTATGAAGACTGGAGATAGTCTCTGTCCATTTGTCCTCTGGGAGGTGGGAAGAGACTGCTCTGAACACAGCTGGTAAAGATTCCCATCTCAACAGATCCCATGGGACATGGGGTCATCTTTCATCTTCCCTGGGTGCACTCTTATCTGGGACTCTCAACCTGGGCGCTCAACCAGGAAGAAAGGCTCCAGGCACTTTCCTCAGGCTCTGAGTAGTCACTTCCTCCTGGCTGCCAATCACCTCTCAGATAAATACCTGTCATCCAAGGAAAATTCTTGTTCCCATGAAAAGGAGATGTTCAGGCCTTGTAGGAACCAGAGGGTTTAGGGCAAGGGGACAGAAGCCCAACCACACATCTATCTGGAGAACCACATTGCAGGCAGCTGAGACTTGCTGAAAAGTTACCTTAGGCCATTCCTAATCCCACCAGCCAAGCCCCCCAGCATGCCTGCGCACCCTGGAGGGCAGCCTCCTTACATAAGCAAGGGAGGAAAGAAACATAAAGAGAGGCCGAGCCACCCAGCAAGCTCCAACAGCAGGTCAGAGCCCAAAATAGGACCAGGGTTGGGTCTTCTCAGGAAAATGGGACAGGCTGGCCCAGAGCAGGAACAAGTTCACACAGCCCAGAATTGAGAAGGCAAAATGCAGCTCTGTCCACCCAGGAACACAGGGACATTCATTTACAGACCTTGTCATGGAGTCAGAACCTCAAAGACTGAAGACTGAAGGGTCCCTAAAGAAGCTCTGTGAGTTCTTTCCTCTTTGTCTGTCAGACTCTCATAACACAAAGGCAAACCGAAATATTACACACAGAACACCTCTATACTTCTTGAAGATTCCACAGCATGAAAACTGAAAACCAGTCTGCAGGGCAGAGGTAGCTCGGTGGTGAGGTGCCTACTGGCACACTTGGCAACCAGAGTTCTATCTCCGGAAGCCCACGTGGTACCAGGAAAGAGCTGACTTCTGAAAGTTCCTGAAGGTGTTCTCTGTTTCCCACCTGTGCCCACCTCCAGCGATGCGCCATGGCATGCATATTCATTTTCTGTTATCTCTTTGTCTCTCTGTCTCTATCTGTCTCTCACAAACAAAATTTTTTTAAAATCTGCACTTTTCTTCTTTGGCATGAAAAGTATTGAAGAGAAGCTAACATCTACCAGACACCCATTTCACAGCTGGAGAAAGCACACAGCTCAAAGAAGTTAACAAGACGAGATTTTAGGGCAGATTTTCCACCAGCACACATGTCCAGCACACATCCAGGACGCAGCAGGCCAGCTGTTCCTCAAGGTCCTCTGCAGTCACCCAGGAAGCAGCCTCAGTTGCCAATCCAGAGAAAGACAAATCCACACAGAGGCAGCCCTGGTACAAGAGAGGCTGCAGTCACAGCCCTGCACAGAGCACAAGCTGGAAGACAGGCCGTGGCTCTGCAGACGAGCACCAACACGCAACGCAGAACTTAGTTGAGTTTTTACGAAATGATACCAACCAAAATCCAAAGCCAATCAGCAATTTCTTAAGAAGGACATGTGCCCATTCTATAAGATGAAAGAATTCAAAATATTACAGCAGATAAAAAGCATAATTCCTCCAATTACCCATAGCCTTCAGTTAAGTTACTATAATCTACTCGTAGCTTGGCTTCGGTTAGTGATGCTTCGGAGGAGTCTAAAATGAGCCTTCTCAAAATTTTGCCCTGAGAAACCTGACTGCTTGCAGGTACATCTTTACTTTTCTGCAAGTCAGAGGAACCTAAGTCACAAGGAAAATAAATGAACATGCACACAGGAGTGTAGCCACTCGTGTTGACTCATTAATATAAACCAGCATGTCACCGCACTCTTGAGTAAACAGATAGTTGCAAAAGAGAAACTTACACAAACCGAATACAAGTGGCCATGTCCAACAGCTATGTCCAGAAAGGGACAAACCTATGTGAGGTGTGCACTGCGCTACACAGGGCTCACCTGAGACCTTCCCCCAGAGTCAGGTTGCTGGGGTTCCCAGTCAACGTGCAGCAGGACCCCCGAGTCAGGGCCAAGCAAACAGGAAGCATTCAGGGCCCTGGGACCACCACGTGTGCTGGAGGCGTGGAGGCTCCGTAACAGGGAAGTGTCTGCCTCAGCCTCTCCAACTAGCTTCCTCCACATGGAAAAGAAGTCTAGTGACAATTGCTTTTTTTTTTTTTTTTTTTAGTTTTTTCTCTTTCTAAAAATTCTTCCCTTTTATTTTTGACACACTTTCCTTTCATTTCTTGCCAAGAAAGTGGAACTGCTGGACAACTCCAACCCTTCCTGCTGCCCATGTTTCCAGAAGCCACTTCCTGTGCCCACAAAGGGATACCTTTCCCGGGCTGGGTGGAGCATTCAGACAGCCCTGCCCCAGCATCTTGACCGGGTGCCCTGCACTGGGACATCAGCAAAGCTGCCAAGCTGTCATTTCAGAAGGGACCCCCAGGAAGTGACCACGTTATACTGCAAGGGCTGAGTGGGCATCGCTCACACGGGCAGGGGCTGAGTGGCAGCTATGGTCACTGAGCTCTGCTCCAGAGTGTGCCCCTGACGGCCTAACATACAGACACACGTGAGTGCTCCACCTGCTTTTCCTTACCGAGAAGGGCTGGACGCAGGACACAAGAGGAATGAAAGCAAGGACCAGCAAGTGTCCACAGGAAGAAAGCACCAAAGGCCAGCATACTGTGCCTCCTTACAAGTGCAGCCCTGTAGCTGACTGTTCCCTAAGGGACACAGAGAAAGCCCCAGCATCTCCACGAACAGGAACCTGTATCTCTTGAGTCAGCAATATAGGGCACGTCCTGCCAGACTGCAGCCCAGATCCAAGAAGTCATAATTGTGAATCTCAGAAATTTGGCATAGTAAGTTTACACATGTACCAACACAAAGTGAGAGAATTCAAGACTCACTTAGAAAAAACTGGACAGATTTCCTACTGATGGCCCATTTGACAAAAAGAACAGAAGACACAAGCAACCTAATAAGACGTGGATTAAGCCAGGGCACCGATATTGTGAAGAACCATCTCCAACACCAAGCAATCCCAGGGCCGCAGCCTCTGAAGGACCCCCAGTATTCTGGGGGAGAAGCAGCATGCCCAGCCCCTCAAGAAAAAAGCAGTGAGAGGCAGACTTCAGCCTGTAGCACAGGTCCACAGCATGCTTTGCAAGACCCAGCACGTGTGCCTAGATGGCAGTACCTGGGGATGGGGAGGGCATCACCCACAGGACAGCACCACAAGTGTCACAGCAGGCTGATGGTCAAGGCCAGAAAAGCGTTCTCACAAATCCAGCCATGAGGAAGGAAGCAGTGGCTAAAATAAAGCCCACGGGTAGACAAAAAGGAAATAATATCAATGATAAGACAAAGAAAAATGTCAACATTACACGCGGACACAGGAAAATAAGCAGGGTTGATATCCGAGCCCAGGGACACAAGAGGGGAAGGAAAGAAGCCCACTTACTTCCAGAAACAATACCAACCTTAAAGCCAAAACAAGGTCAGGAAAGAGCCACGGGAGGAGCAGAGAACTCAAGGCCCATAGTGAAGGGTTAGGTCTCAGCAGGAATGGCCTGGACAGGTCCCGTCCCAACTGGATCACTGGCCCCTCAGGAGGTGCTCCTACTCAGCTTAGGCCAGAGTGGGCCATGGGTATGAGGTCCCATTGCTCAGTCTGTGAGTGTAGTCAGGCCATTGTGACAACACAGTGACTTACAGGAAATGGGGCTCATGCGGGGGACTCGTGGGGGCCACGGGAGGTTACATCTTACTGGAGAAGTGCTAAGCTGGAAATCCCACATTTTTACAATGCAGACACGTGCCTTCTTGCCAAAGCCTAGTGACTGTGACCAGATGAAGCGGGCTGGGCAGCCCTCCAATCACTTAAACAATGGTTCCAATCTTACGTAGGAAGGCAGGGCCACTATCAGTTAGGAATTACATTAAAATAGAGGGGACTGCTTCTGATTTCAAATCTGTGTGACGTAGAAAGGACTCGGTAAGAGAACCGTGTTTGCGCTGTTGCCAGCGACTGTTTTTAATATTCATGGCTTGACATTTCGGGATCTTGTGTAGGAGAAGGAAGTGGGAGGCTGGAGGAAGACAGTGCAGCCGTGCAAACTTCAGGGCTGGGAAAGAACTCAACTGTGCTCAAGCAGACCACAGAGAAACAACAAAAGACCACCCGAGAAGCCAAGTCCAGGTGTAACTGTTTCGGTCAGTTCTGGCTGTTTCCCAGTGTCGATTCTGAACAGGAAACAAGCTATTAAAAACAAAAAATAGAAGACAGCATAATGTGAAATATTCCTCAAATCCTTTTTCCCCACCTGCCCAGGACCCCATTCTCTGTGATCCCACCTGCCCCATGAGTACCATTAGGTTTCCTGTGTGTCTGCGCTTCTCAATGTTCCACTGTCCTTCCTGAACTAGGTGTGTGTGCCTTGCAAACAGGAACATGAGCTCACACAGTCCTGTGTAACAATGACTGTGTAACAATGTTTCTGAGTGAGGTTCTGTGTGGTCCGGCTGTCCCTCCTAAGGCAGGTGTGTGTGCCTACAAATAGAGATGTGTCTTTCTCATACTCTCCTTTAACAATGTATCTGAAGGGTGTGCAGTGTGTTGGTCTTTACCTCTGCTAATGTGGGCACAGCTGGCTTCCAGAGCTCTGTTTCAAATGAGAACCGGCACACTCTGGGTGGTACAGCTAGACCAGAGCTCTATTTCAAACAATCGGACACTGTATGTAAATACACTGTGAAGCTGCGCAAAAACTCCCAGGTGAACAATTTACTGGTTCACTGGATACATACATTTTTAATATTGATCAATAGTGACAAACTGCCCTCTTCAAAGACTGTACCAATTAATATCTCCAGAAGAGAAGAAGAGCAGCTCCCTCGCCCACTATATTCTAATGTACGTCGCATGTAAAGTAGACAGGTGAAAGTGGACAGTACCCAGTGTTACCTTAAACTGCATTTATCTCACAGATGGAGCAGAACACCTTTTCGGTTTCCTGAAAGGACTGTTTACCTCTCTTTTTTCAGTTCTCTGCTCAGACCTTTCCTTTCTTGCAGCAAGCACTTGCTACTAGGAAAGTGAGTCTTTTTGTTTTTTTCATTTAATGAGTTTTTAATGAAATTGGATGAGACTTCTCTATTCTGCTTCTTCTCCATAGTTTCTTCCTTGTATCTGCCCTTTTCCTTTTCAATTTGGTGACACTTAGTCTTTCACTCCAAATTTTTTTTTCGGTCTTTATCCAATTTTAGCTTGGTGATAACCTTGCTGGGGTGAATGCCCACATGGATAGCTATGCCATTAACCTTTTCTCACTACACACGTTCAGTGTAGATGACATATTTCTTCCTGTAAACCTGGACTACCTTGCCAATCTGCTGCCCTAATTTATAGAGTCCTTGTACAACCTGGAACTCACGAGCATTGAGTGAACAGGCACTTCTGTCTCAGCTCTTTGGAGAGAGCAAGAGACATAATCTTCCCATGTGTTGAAATGTTGCTTAGATCACACGTCACAATGTCACAACAATATGAGTTTCATTGTGGCCGCTGCAGTTCCAGTGACGGTCATGAAAGAGTGAAAATTGGTCTCCAATGTGAGCTGGGAATATCCGTTCTTGAACAGTGAGGTGCTGAGACGCAAGGCAAGGGAGCTGCTTCAAAGGCCTTACAGAGAGCTAAAGGCGATTGATTTGTTGTGCTCATGGATAGTAACTTGCCAGTCTTTTCTTGGATGGCACTTTTTACAATGAGAGTTACATTATAAAAAGTTCTCCCAGCTTAAGGCCAGAAAAGAATTTCAACATGTGTTTTTTTTTTTCCTTTCTTTTTACAATTTCCTTTTTTAAATGGATCATCCATTTGGAATTTACCCTCGACGCATATCCTTTTGTCCCCAGATCTTTCATTCAACCACCCACCCTTTCTTCTGGTACAAGAGGAAAATACTGCAGCACCTGGGCTCCTGTGTGCCCTGTTCTCTGCACTGCCTGTCTGGGGTCAGCTCTACACTATTTAATGACTGAGGTTTTACAACTTTGTAATTGGCCTTAAAAATTAAATGATAAGACTCATCATGAACAAGGAAACATTCTCCCAAAAATACAGATGCCTGACTAGACAAGAATGTTTCTGTGAAGAAACTTCCACTCCTGAGTCAAAGAGAAATCTGAAAATATTATGACCCTTCCAGTATGTAAAACACATACATGCCATACCCAGGGAACCACAGCAATCGAATCCTTCTAAGCATCCTTTGGCTTTATTTTGGAAACTGCTAGAAATAAGCACAGGAGCTGGGTGTGGTAGTTCCCTGTGGAATCCCAGAACCGGGGGTGCAAAAGTCAGAGAGGACCCTGCTGGAATTCAAGGTTAGCCTAGGCTCTGTGGCCAGACTCTCCCCTCCCCCCCAGCCCACCAAGCCACATAAATCACACAAACAAGGTGGCGTGAATTCCTCATGTGGCCACTACCTGGCGCCTTGGCAGTCTTTGCCTGCTCGTTCCCTGGCCTCTGCAGCTCTGGAAGGTCACTTGTCCCTTTCCTCTGTCGCCCACTGCTCCTCTGCCCACCGTGGATCTCATGGGTTACCTGCCCTTCTTTCCTCTCACCACAGAAAACTGTTCTTCCTGCAGAACTCCTTGCTCGGTACTTGCCAACTTTAAAAAGTCCAAATATGCTAACATTTTTGTAAACAATTCACCATCTCCAAACACACAGCATAGTTTTCAGGTGTGCTAGATGGTTCTGTGCCTGCAGAAGTAGCGAGGTTTTTACCACAGTCAGAAAAGCCAGCCCAGGCTACCTCAGTGTGGAAGCCACAGCTCCCTCCTCCTCCTCTCCACTGACCTCACCTCGTGGCAAGTTGTATCCACACTGACGCAGATGCCCAGGCACTGGTGCCAAGCAGAGGATTTGGGTTACACTTTAAAGAAAAAACTGAATCAAATGAAGTTTCAAGTCATGCCAGAAAAATTCTACAACCACGTTATTCATTATTTCTTCCCTTTCAGGAAAACTAACCCGCTTAAAGGAGCATTTTGCTCTGTTACTGCATTAAGCACCTTCCCGCCTTGCTCTTCTTTAGATGGTGCTGCAGGGACGGGCGGGACAGACCAGGCATGTACTCTGCCCTCTAGGCCAGCACAAGCCAGCGGATACACCCAGAAGTAGGCAGTACATGGACAGGAGATCCACAAACAGACCAGGGGACCAGGACAAAGTATAGGAAGGATGAGAGTCCAGGACAGACAGCTGGATCAGGAAAAAGAAGGTTCCAGCTACAGGCAGTGTGGTGTATGAAACATACTGCGGGAAGAGACGTGGGGTGGACAGGCAAGAGACGGAGCCCAGAGCGCCACAGGCACAGGCAAGAAATGCAAGGGCACCACGGGCGCAGCGGATGCCACCAAACGAGCTTCCTACCCACGCCCCACCTGTCTGACAGCTGCTGATGTCATGGCTACCATCACCACCTGGAGCTTGCCCAGGTCCCTCTGGTGGGGAGTTCCTTGATGGCGAAGGTCTGCCTGATGTAGGACTGCATGGCTCCGTCAGGGAGGGTCTGCAGTAGGCATCCTGGATCCTGGTCTCATGTCTCCACCTTTGCATGCTGTCCAGGTCCCTTCTTCCTTCTAGAATCTTCCTCTCATTCAGCTTCACAACCCCCCCCCCAATCTCTTCCTCATTCAGGACACTATTCCAAGGTCGCCGTGCAGGTCAATGCTCAGGGAACATGAGCCCAGTGTGCAGACTTGGTGGTTCTGTACGTCCTTTCAATGCAAGTACTGTGCATTCATCACTGTGGCCAGCTCTCACTCCAATCACTTTTCAGACTGCCTGACTTCTGCTCCTGCCATACAGCTTTCCTCCCACATGCTCCCCATCACTCACCGCACCCATCTAACAACCATCCTGAGCACCCAAAAGGACCTCTCATGCCCCACTCTTCTCCTGGCCACTCACTTCTAGTCCCCATTAACTAGCAGTAATAGTCACCCTAACACCAAGCAGGCAGGTCTCTAGGCCGGAGAAGGATGCTCTGGAGTAAGGGCAGCCTCTGGGCATGCCTGTGAGGGGGTCTTGGCTGCATTAATTGCTTCGGGAGGACCATTCTCTGGCAGGTGGTCCAGGACTGCTTGAAGATGGCCACGGGGACACATGAGCCACTGGAGACACACTGGCCACTGGGGACACACTGTACCCACTCTTCCTTCATCTCTGAGGCTCCTCTTTGAGCTCCACAGGGTGTCCGTCCTGTGTCATCTCCCGGCACTCCGCTGGTTCACATCCAGGCTCCTTTTCTCCACAGCGCCTGGTCTCAGCCCAGCTTCGCTCCTCTGCTCGCTGCTGCGCTCACTCTACTGCCGGCCACAGTTGAGTGCATGCCCATCCTTGCCCTCTTGCTATGGATGCCACGAGCCCAGCAGTGCCCGCTCCTGCCTCTGCAGCTCCCCCAGTGACGGCTGCAGCGTGGACTTGGGAGCCAATTGTTCCTCCTCCCCTATGTTCTTGGTTCAGGTTCTTTGTTTCAGCAACAAGAAATAAAGCAACTCCTTGGATGTGTCCTTGGGCTTGCCTGCCTGTCTGCTGACCAATCACAGTTCAGCAGGTGGTGTCCTGGCACCTGTTCCCACCAAAGCAAGACAACAGCATTTGCAGTGCTGACCCTACAGCTCCCCCTGCAGCTGATGCTTCCTCTAGAATCCTGCTTCCCCCCACACACACCCCCATGAGCATATTCCACACATCTGTCTTCCCTAAGGGGCAGCTCCATCCTTCCTAGTGGTCATTCCAGCCCCTTTCCTTTAGCAAATACCCTCGAGCTGGTCTCTGCGCGAAGAAACTGGAGTTGTCCCCTGCCAGTCGTGGGTTTTCCACCACTGCCTCCCAACTTCCACTCTCAGTGAAGGCTACCAGGGACACATTGGCCACGGGGACACATGAGCCACTGGAGACACACTGGCCACTGGGGACACACTGTACCCACTCTTCCTTCATCTCTGAAGCTCCTCTTTGAGCTCCACAGGGTGTCCATCCTGTGTCGTCTCCCGGCACTCCGCCAGTTCACATCCAGGCTCCTTTTCTCCACAGCGCCTGGTCTCCGCCCAGCTTCGCTCCTTTGCTCACTGCTGCACTCACTCTACTGCCGGCCACAGTCTGTTCCAGCCCAGCCAGGCCCTTGTCTCTTCGTGGAGGCCCTTCCTGTCACACCCCAGTCTCAGCAGAGCACACGCTGCAGAACACTGTCAGGCAACAGCAGGCCCACGTGAAGCATCGCTGAGTCCCTGCGTGGCCGGCCGATGCCATGACTAGCTCTTCAGTGTCAGCCCTGGGGACACGGAGCCTTGTCTGTCCTGCCTTCTCAGCATGCGCTGTGCTTGCACCTTGGGTCATCAGTCCAACCTGCCCCAGCTTGTGCACTTCCTTGCTGTGGCCCCGCCAGAGCCAGTCCCACCAGAAACCAGGTATGCTCCCTAGCATGAGAATGACACGTGTCTGTCCACATTCTGCTTTGGAACACCTCCTGGGACCCCAAACATTTCATTTCCAGTGACTTCATCTAATCCATTGACCTCATCCACTGGCCTCATCCAATTCCTTCCCGCCATAGCCCCCCAAGATTCACTCGCTGTGTGCTGTTGTCAGACAATCTCAGCCCTTAAATCCCAGGCACTCATGGGCTCGCAACCTCCTGAAGCTGGCCTGGCAGAAGTGAGGCTCAGTTCTGCCTGACTTCCAAAGTCCTGCTCTAACCAGTTTATGGGCTTCCTTGTGACCCAGAGGTGTAGAGGAGTGGCCTGCACACGGTCCTGAGGCTCCTCTTGGACATCGTCTGCTCCATGGCCACACTGAGACACTCCACTTCCTCCCCAGACTAACCGCCACTGGCTGAGGCGCGCTGTCCTTCTCTGCCCAATGCCTTGTTTCCCTGGACAATTTAAGCCTAACACTCCCCCACCCATCCCCAGAACAGACAGCACCCAAGATGAGATGCCCTCCCCCCAACAATCCACGATCATTGCAGGCACGCTGAAGTGGACACACGGCCTAGCTTCCTGGAAGCAAGGAGTCTAGAGTCCAGCCGGCCACCTTCCTTCCATCCCCATTCTCGTGGTCCCTGGGCTCCAGATCTCACTTCCTCTGGGACACAGAGATCAGGCCTCTGCTCCAGCTCGGGATTCACAGCTACACCAGGCAGGGGCAGAGGCCTTTCTGGCTGGCCGCCTTCCAGCCCGTCTCTGGACTGTCCCCAGAGGCAGCTCTGCGCACAGCGTCTTCACGGGCAGCGAGTCTTCTGTCCTACCTGGCTGCTGGCCAAGCTCACCTGCCGTTCACCCTGGGTTTCTGCCAAGGGCACCTCCTCCCCTCTCCTGCGAGACTGGGGCAGGCCATCCTGTGCCACCTTCAGGGCCTGAAGGGCTGGCGTCTGGTGCTCAGCTCCTCTGGAGGAGCCCCCAGGACTGCCGGAGGCTTCACGGTGGAGCCACTGACTCTGGAAGCCACAAGTCCCACGGAGGATGGATTCCAGCACACTTGATGTGGGGCTCTCGGGCCTCCAAGGCCTCAGAGCACAGTCCTGGGTATCTCGTTTCCATATGGATGCCACGCTTCCCCACGCAGATGCCACGTTTCTCCATGCAGCTGACATGCTCCCCCATGTGGATGCCACAGTTCCTCACACAGACACTGCTCAGGAATTCCCCAGACGCCATGCTTCCTCCCATGGCCACCATGCCTCTGTGCACAGGAGATCAACAACAAGGCTGTGAGAGGCCGTGCAGGCAGGACAGAGAGCCCAGCCTGAGGACACTAGGAGTCCACTCCGTTCTTAATGTCCTGAGAGTTCCTTTAGAGAAAAAACCAGCTAGGGGAGAATTTGCATTTAAAATAAAGTTAAAATGGCACATTTTAAAATAAAGTTAAAATGATTTGGACAATTAAGAATTTTCCTTTTAGAAGAAAAATGCTTTTTAAAGAAAGTCATTTTTCTCTTATACTATATATGCTGCTTTCAAATAGATAGGAATGTATGCCACATTAATGGGTAAGATGTACATCACACCATCTTTAGCTGCTTCACATAAACAACACACTTGCTTCCCTCATCATTGCACTGTAGACTGTTGAAAATAGGGTAGAAAATATTTCATGTGCAAAAATGTCTAAGGCATATATATATATATATATATATAGTATATATATATATATATATTCACCACTTCTCATTTAACTTTTAGGGAGTACCTCTATTCATATAGGACTTTTTCACCCAAATTAAAAGCAGAATTTCACAGAATTACACATTAATAATCTAAATAACACCGCCCAGTTTAAATAGCTTTGCCCTTTGGACTGAAGACTCGGCCAAAAACCAGCTCACCCTCCACCGACAGCTGATGACGCGCACTGCCCACACCCGGCCTGGCAGGAATCCACAGCCTTGCTTCAATCATGGGTCACCTTTTCAGGCATTCACACTTGTATTCACTTGTATTCACACAGGAGCCTCTGCACATGTTCTGGTCAGTTTCCCGCACGGGTCCTTATGGACTCCTGACTGCTCTAAACCCATGCCCGGGGTGGAGTCTGGCTTCCCTCTGTCGCCTCAGAGCTGATGAAAACACAGGAAATGTGAAGCCTTGTGTAGTCTCAGTGCTGAACACATTTGCTCTTAAAAGGGATTATATTTATCTCAGTGTGCTCCAGTGTTGGCCACACAGTTCTCAAGCCTCAGGAAACAGTGGAAGCATGTCTGATGACGGGTGTGGAGCATGTTTAGCATCCACGGTCCTGCAAACCCACACTTGCTGTCTGAATGAGGAGGACAAGGATCTGCAAGCAGAAGGCAATGCACTCTCTGCTCACACACTTCCCTACCTTAACACCCCTCCCTCCTCCCCTGCTTTTCTCTGTGTCTTCCTTGCCCATCAGCATTTCTTCTGCACAGAGCATTGTACATGCTTCACAGTGGCTAAAGGGCAAACTACACAACCACGAAGAGATAGGGAAGTATCAGAGACTTCACAATGTTCTCAGAGCTGTATTCTCACCTCAGCCTCAAAGTCCCTTTTTCCATAGGTGTGTCTCCTGCTATTTCACCATGCCTTCCTCCAATACAGCAGGAGAGAGACAGGCTGACCACCTCTCAGGGGACTGAATGCAGTCTGTACACGTGACTTCACAGCTCCATGTTACACACACACATCCCACAGCAAAGTGAACCATGAGGTGTCCTGGGACAGGACTTGGGGGATCTCCATGGGCAAGAGTTTCCTATTCGCTCACAACTCTCCCAGCACATGAAGGGTGAAGTAGAGGCCAGCAGAGCCAACATAAAGTCCTGCTATGGACAAAGCAACACATCAGACATGAAGCTACTGACTATTTGTGGCACCGAGCATCAGCGCACAACCTACTCCTGGTAACTTCTGCTCTTGGCAGACTCTTCAGGACTCTTCTGAGGCATCTCTGGGGCCGGCCAGAACATGGAAGTGGCTTTGCTCGAGTGCCTGCTCAGGGCATGAATGGTGAGCCAATGCAGAGTGTGACACACAGGGATGGAGCCAGGCCAATGGACCTTCCACCTAGCATCTGCTTTCTGGAACTTACAAAGTGACAGTGGACGCCAGCAGTCTATGTGGCCCAAGAGATGCAGATGAAAAAAAAGCAAGCAATTTAACTCAACACTTACACACAGTGTGTTTGTGCCTTTTATATCCATCTAGAACCCATAAATTTTTTTTCCAAAAAGGCTTGCTTTTTAATGAAAAATATCTTTTTTACTTTTTTTTGAAAGACTGCCAAGCTTCAGATACTAAGACAACTGGATTGGATATGGCCTGCTCCTCAGCCAGAGACAACTACAAAGACCCTCCCCCTCAAGTGGAGTCAAGGGCAGAGAGCAGTCTCCCTTCGGAGACCACCTCCTCTCCCACTTTCGTCTAGGAAAGTATAATGATAGATTCTGGTTGAAATGTTCTGGTGCTCACTGCCTAGCCGTGACTCCCCCAAGTCTGCAGGAGCCCCTTGCTTCTAGCACAAAGTCGCTCCAGGGGCCTGGAGTGAGTCTGCTGCAGCCAGTCTGGCTTCTCCTAACTGCAACTGAATATAAAAGGCAGGCTTGCTTCCCAGGGTAATGTGTCTCCCCAAGTGCTAAGTGGGCTGGGCCCCCCTGGGAACAACTTGAGCATTGCCCTGAGGTCACCACACCTTCACTCTGCTCCATTACTTTCCATCACCAGCTAGACCATCCCAGACAAGGCAGCGGCTACAGCTACACAAACTCCGGGTCTCCACCCGTACAAATTTTAAGCCCGAAGCCTCTGGGCTAGCACTACTCCATTCCAGGGCTTGTGTGCACACGCACACACACGTACACACACACACATACACACTCACTCACACACCACCTACAATGGTTCTCAAAGAAGGAATTCAGGTGTACATCAGGCAAGTACCCCAAGCAATCTCAGTCCAGGGTTGTTCCAGCACCTCCAACACAGGGGACAGCCCCACCCTGTCCCACCACTCTAATCCATAGTGGACACTTAGAATAGCTTTCTGAAGTAAAAATATCTCTGCTGACCACAGTCTCAGGGTGGAACCACAGGCCTATACTGGACACAAGTTCCTTCCCAAAAGCAGCATCTCTGGGTCACAAGTGCATTTGTCATCTTAGGGCTGGAGGCAGATACCTGGGGAGTCCCCAGACCCAGAAACCTGCCCAGAATACAAGGCCCACGCCCTGCTAGTCAAGGAAGTCACTGGGCAAGTTAAAAGCAATGATATGCTGGCAGCAGGAGGTGGCGCACAGGTCAGGGCCTCAGGTGGTCACCTAGGACTGGTCTGTGCCTGGAAAGTAGAATTACAGGAAACCCTGTAGGGCATACTCCCCTTCCCATGGCTGCACCCCAAAGGTCGTGCATGCACCTGGACTACTTCTGGTCCAGAGAAAGCTTTGGACACCCGTGGCCAGAAGCCAAGGGCTACTCAGGTCTGAGCGGTGGTTGGGAGCGGGAAGGCTGGGCGCCTGGCTGGAAAAAGCCCTGCAGACACCCGGCTCGCCAGCCAGAAGTAGACAAAGGCTCAAGCGCGCACGCGGTGCTGGGGTGCGAAAGCCCGGCTCAGGGCCGGGCCATTGCTGAAGTCCCCGCCGCTCCACCGGCGCGACATCTTCCAGCACAGGGGGTAGGGCCCGCCTCGCCTCGCCGCCTCCCACCTTGTGTCCCCATCCTCACCCGGCTCGCCCTCCATCCACCCGGGCGACTCCCTCTGCGCATCCGGCGCCTCGCTCCACATCTCGCGCCTGCCTCCTTCCTCCACCTATGTTCCGCCTGGACTTTGGGGCTCCGTGGTGCCCCCCTCCCCCGTGATACGCCTTCGGTCGCCCCTAACCCTTGCGCGCTTTCAGCCCTGGGCCGGAGATCGGGAAGCCAGAGTGGCCACCCCACACCGTCCGCGGGTTGGTACCGGCGGCGCCTTTTTCCTCCCGCTAAAGCCCATTGTCCCTCCCCTTTCTCCAGCAGCCCGAGCGCCGGCATCCACGAGGTGGGCTCTGGGTGGGGGTGAGGTCCCCGCAGGCAAGGGGCACATGCACCCTCCCCACGGGAAACTCTGAAGTCCGAAGCCCTAGCCTGTCCCCACCCTGCCACAGGGACAGGGCGGGCGGGACCCCGAAGGGGAAGGAAGCGCTCATGCTCCAGCCAAGTGGTCACAGGCTCCAAGGAAACCGGGTGTTAGTGGCGACAAACTTGAGAGTACCCAACGGGCCGGGCCACGGTGGCCAGAAACAGCCCCAGGGAGCCGATTCCTTCCTACAAGCCCGGCTCCCGCCGCCCTCCGGGTCACCCTTCCTCCCTCCGCGCTCACGCGGGGCATGGGAAAGCCCCGTGTCTCCGCGCTGATGGTCGCTCTCCGTGTCACCGGGATGTCCTGCCCCTCAGGGGACTGGGGGTGCCCGCGGGGCGCTCACCACTGGGCTACACTCGCACTCGGCCCCCACGCCCCGCGGAAGGTCCCGTCCCACCCCGCGACCCAAGCCCCCGGGTCGCCCAGCCGCCGGGAACGTGGGGCCAGGCCACTTACTGGGGCTCAGGAAACACTCTGTCAGCCTTCGGAAGCAGCTCGCATTATTTGAGGGTCCATCTTCCATGTCGGGGTCGAAGAGCAGCGGCCAGGCGGCGGCAGCGGCACGGGAGAAGCCGGCGCCTCGGGGCCGCCACGGAGTTCGGCCACCGCCGGCGGGGCCGGGAGCGAGGCTGGGGCAGCCCCCGCCGGCGCCCGGAAAGCCCGCGGAGTCCGCGCGGCGCGAGGCCGGCTGCAGGGGAAGCGGCGGCAGCGGCGGCGGCGGCGGCGGCCGGGGCCCGGCGCGGGCTGGGAGCAGCAAGCCTTGGAGCGCAGGCGAGAGGAAGAGCCGCCGCCGCCCGCCGCTGCCGCCGCCGCTGCGGTGACTACTGCCGGGGGGGACGCTCAAGGGAGCAGCCTCTTCTCTTCCTCCTCCTCCGCCGCCAGCATCGCCGCCGCCTCCCGCCGCCGCCGCTGCGCCCTCCCTGCCGGGGAGACGCACGGGGAGGTGGGAGGCCGATGGGGAGGGGACGAGCGGGGGAGGGGGCCGGGGGGGCGGCGGCCAGAAGTAAAAGGAAGATGGAGAGAGGGAGGAGGGGAAAGGGGAGGAGAAGGCGAGCGCGCAGGGAGCGCGGGCCGCCACCCAGCCGCAGCCGCCGGCGCTCAGCACCGAGAGGGCGCCGGGGCCCCCCGCGAGGCTGGCGCGGCCTGCGGAGGACGGGGGCGGGCGCGGGGGCGCGGCCCACTCCGCCCGATCTGGGCCGGGCGGCTCCGGGGCCAGGCCGGGACCGGCCGCGCTGCGCCGAGGTTCCAGGAGGAGTTGGCCGGGGCCACGGCTCGGCTCGGCCCGGGTCGCTGGCCGCGGAGCCTGGGGGCGGGGAGCGAGAGGTTCCTTGGGGCTGGCCATGGCCCGAGTCGCCGTGGGGGCAGGCGGGAGGGCGCGGCAGGCCCGGGACTCGGCGGGCTCCGCCCCCGCAGCACCGGCCCTCCCCGGCCGCTCAGCCCGCGCGCCTGTCCGGTGCTCCGAGTGGCGTCTTCGGCGCCCCTCCCGGCGGCGTGTTCACATGGCTCTCCGCTTTGGGTGCGGGAGGACCCGGGCTGGGGGGCGAGTCCCCGGGCCAGCGCGCGCAATCCGCGTCGTCCTCGGGAGGGTGGGCGGCCGGGCGAGGGGCTGCGGGCGTGGCGTGGGTTGCGGGCGTGGCGTGGCTGCTGCACGCTGAGCTCGGCGACTGCTCGTAAGCCGCGGAGAAAAGCGCCGCAGTGCCGCGGCCCGTGGAGGCGGCGACGGCAGAAGACGCCCACTGGCGGAGCAGGCGCTCCCCGCACTGCCGCCGCCCGCGCCCACGTTGCGCGCCCGCTGGGACTCGGCCCTGCCGCGCAGGCCCCTCACCCCCAACTCTCTGTCCCGCCCTGGCGGGCGAGCGGGGGGCAGGGGAACGGCGGGGTCTGCCGGGAGCGGGCACAGCTGGGTCTGCTGTTCCGGATTTTAAACCCGCAGTCCGGCAGCTGTTCCAGCTGTGCGCTGTCCCAGCTGTGCGCTGTGGGTCCAGCCACGTCGGCCAAGCGGTGGCCTGAGCCAGGAAGTCTTCCCGCTATCGGGCCAGCAGCTCCCGCCGAGCCGTGATCTCAGGAAGGGAGTTCAAATTCGGACATTTGGCAGGAATTTAAAATCAAGATAGAGTTTCCAATCAAAGAAGGCTTCAAGCCTTTCCTTTACCCACTTTGAAACGAACTCAATGTGCACAAACCCACTCTGTCCCGGGGATCTCGAGGACAGAGAAAGCAAACTACGGCTCAAATATGAAACTTGGGCGATCTCGGCTGTAAAACAGAGGCCATCTGTCACCAGCGGCTTGCCTGGATCCCCCACCCCTTCCGCAGCCACGCACCCAGACAGGCTTCTATTGAAAGAAACGGTGCCGCCCAATGGGCGCTCGGTACGAGGAACTGCACAAGTTTGGAGAAGTTGAGGAGCGGGCGCGCAGAGATGCGGGTGTCCTCAGTGTGGCAGGCACGCCTACAGGGGCCACCAGGGCGCTGGGTGTGGATGGTGGCCCTGTGGCCCCGTGGCGGGACGTATTGGGTCACTTTTCCTGGAGGGGGCACTGGCGCGCCGCAGCCAGCTTTCACGGAGGGCCAGGTGATCCGAGGAGCGTTTGGCGTGCGCAGAGGGGCTGTGGTTTCTTTCCCGCCCGCAACCCGGGATCTCCGGGTGCGTCCAGCCCCGGGGCCACTTCCGCTCGGTCTCCACATTCATGAGACTTGATTCCTTCCTTGGGCCAGGCTTTTCCTGACACACACACACCCTCCAATTCCCAAGAGTGAAAATGCGCGCACAGTCGTGTTTGCCCAAATTGACCAGGTGGGATCCGGGGTACGTGGTGTGGATCCCGTTCAGCAACAAAGACCCAGGCGTGTCGCCCATTCCCCCATAGATTCTGGGTGTGACGTGTTCACCAGAGTCAGTCCCAACGCCTGTTCAGGTCAGAAACCCTGCATTTGCAGAACAAGAAAACGATCTTGCCCCCCCCCCTTACCTTGGGGGTCAGGAGCGCCGTGCTGTTGCTTTCGCATTTTCCCCCAGCGAAGAAAAATTAGACGCACAAAACCACACTGCTATCTCGGATGCAGCCTCGCGATTTCTGCAGACACGCACGCTCTGCACTTGCTACTTTGCTGAGAGAAGCCGTTGGCACCAAGTCCCCGGGCAGGACCTCCTGCAGAAGGGGTTGCGGCGGCGTGTTTAGACAAGAGAAATTTCTCTCCAAAATATTCACCTTCGCAACTTGGCGGTGCGAAAATGTAAATGTTTCCCCTTACCATTCGCGGCGTATCAGTTACATTCTTAGAATCGTTGAAACGATTTTCCAGTTAGGAAAAAATTTTCTTTTAACTTAGAGTACGCGGCACCTTGAAGGTGCAGGAGCCACAGTTGCACAGGGAACACGTGTTCTATATACATTTTTCAAACTTGGACGCAAACCTGGGGTCTCATTAGCCTTTTTCAGATTCCCAACCTTTGTTCCGTTTGCATCCTCCTGTCCTCCCATAGCTTGCTGAAAGGGACCTGTATTCTGCACAAAATGCAAAGTCACAAAGTGTAGCAACGGAAAAGGAGCAAACCGAGGACTCGCTGTAGGCAAGCAACTGCATTTTGATCCCTCCCTACGCGGATGTCCGAGATTGCTCACCTAAGACTTCTAAGCAGGTGGCTTTGCCCTTTTTTGGCCACTGTCGCTTAGAAAGATTTAAGTACGAATTCTCAGCTGTAAAAGCTTGTCACTCTGGACTGGGGCGTCGCAATTTCATTCTTGTGGGTTCCTCTCCTCCCCTTTGAATTTCTTTGCCGCCCTGCATCAGGAAACGGAGGACTATCTGGTCACCAGACGTTTTTGTGCCACAAACCTTTAGGGAAAGGACCAGTGTCCCATACTTGATCGAGGGGTTCGGACAGTCCTCTTGAACTTGGTTCTGTCACATGTCACAGTGACATCAGGAAGCAGCATCCGGAAGAAGGATGGCAGACGCACACAGCTGGCAGTGCCCATGGTCAGATGAAGTGTCAGCTCAACTCCAGGGAATGAAAACTAAAGGGATATTAAGAGAGCAGTTAGCACCAAGGAGACTTTGAAATTGCAGGGACCATAACTCCCTGAACGAGAGTTCATACATGCAGGCAAATGTCCAGTCTTCTTCCAGGAATCCAAACAGGCTTGGTCTGCCGGCTGCTGGGCTTATAGGGTAAATGCTTAAGTTCCCCCCAACATTTCCCCACAGTCAAGTGCCCATATTACTTTCACTATTTTATGCTTCAAATGTCACTTCTACAGAAAATAATAGCCCTCTGCATGTTAACCTAATTCGATGCATGTACTTTTTAAAAGCAGGAGTCACGGTGAAGCCCAGGAAATCTACAAGTTTTTTTTTTTTCTCCAAAAAAGTCAATGAAATTTCTTTATAACAATTATCAATGGAGATCTTTTAATGATGTAAGAATCCAATTCATGGCTCATATGATTTATACTTTATAAACTGGGTAGACACACACATCTCTTGTCTTCCCAAACCACTTCTCGCTACAGTAAATTTTACAACATTGTTTCTGGAAACAAAACTGCTTTTTAAGATGCTAATAACCTTACTTTATTAACATGTCAAAACCAAGGTTAGCCAAAGGTTAAACTTTTATTTAAAGGGACAAGTTCTATTTTTAAGCCCCATTTTTCTTGATTTTAACTTTTTGGAACTAATTTAAAACAGCAAAACAAATTCATAAAAGCAACTGTTGCTCACAACTGGACTTCAGTTTAATCGCTACTGATCAACATGCATGCCACGTGTTATTTACACGTGCTTTCTCAGTGCTAGTAAGAGCTTTGTTCCACTCTGCTAATTCAAAGTGGAGCTTGGGGAGCACCCCACATCTCTTCAGTACCTGGGATCCCATCTCAGGAAGCCTCAGCTCACTGATACTTTGCCAACTACACTCTAGGAAGTTAGACAACAGGTTACAGAAGACAGAGGCTCCGGAAAGTTAATGCCACTCAATTTGCATCGAAATTCCATTTGAAACAGCCTGACTTCTGGAGTCTTGCCATCCCATAACACATGATAAAAGCCATTCCAGGAGAGACAGTCTTTAGTAGCCGCCCTGCCTGTCACCTGTGTGCCAGAGGATGACAATGTCTGTTATTAGTGGTATGAACAGATAGTGAGGGCTGCATTCCTATAATGTGGTCATAGCCAAACCTAAAAAAAAGGGGGGAGGGAATACAAGACCATTGTAATTCTAGTGAGAAATGCATTATAAATAGTCAATGTCAAGGCTGTGACTGACTTGAAAACAGACCAGATGATACAAATCCACAGCTGTACTTACTATTCCTGCCATAGATCTTCAGTTGAACTACTTTATATATTCAAACATCAATTGTGAAGCAAGTTGTAATTTTATTATTATTTTATATTTTAAACCAAATAACTAGTATAGGCTATATTATTCTTTCTTTAATAAACCTTAGAAGATTGAGTAGTTTCCATCTCATTTTTTATAATATGCAGATGGTTAAAACAATCTCATCAGTGTTCATTCTAGCTGGGAGTTCTGACGGAGACCCAGAAGTATTCACTAGTCCAAAGCATCACATTGAGATAGTCTGTGCTGAGGGGAACATTGTTCCTAAGTGCTGCTGCAGGTATGTAGTCATGAATACTTAGTGCTGGACTAACCACGTGATGGCTGATGCTTCTCTAATACAGTAATGAGTACTCAGTTCTTGGGATAACTAAGCAACTGCTGATGCTCCTATAATATAGTAGTGAATAATTGGCTTCTGAGATAACCAAGCAACTTCTGATGCTCCTATAATATAGTAGATAATACTCAATTCCTGGGATAACCAAGCAACCGCTGATGCTTCTATAATATATTAATGAATACTTGGTTCCTGGGATAACTACATGACTGTTGATGCTTCTATGATATAGTGATGGATTCTTAGTTCTAAGGAAGACCATGTGACTGCTGAGTTCCTACGATAGCCACACAACTGTTGGTGCTTCCATAATATAGTCACGGATACTTAGTTCTTGGGAAATATAGTAAAGAATACTTACCTCTTGGGACAACCAAGTCATGATGCTCTTATAATATAGTAATGAATACTTAGTTCTTGGGATAACCAAGTGGCTGTTGGTGGTCCTTTAATGTAGTAATGACTACTTAATTCTTAGGATAACCAGTGAGTGTTGATGCTTCTATAATGCAGTAATGAATACTTTGTTCCTTGGATAACTGCTTGACTGCCGATGCCCCTATAATGTAGTAATGATCACAGTAATGAAAACTTAGCTCTTGGAATAACTAAGATGATCCTTTAATATAGTAATGAATACTTAGTGACTGTTGGGATAACCAAGTGACTGTTGATGGTCCTTTAATATAGTAATGAATACTTAGCTCTTGGATTAACCACTCTACTATTCATGCTCTACATAACTGCTGCAGAACTAAATTTCAAAGATTTTTCTCTTTGAAAGAAATACCAAATCACTTTAAAAAACTCTTGGATGCTGAAGAACTTGTTAATTCTCAAAACCAGATAGGAATTAAAAAGCAGCCAGGAGCTGTTTGACTAAGCAGAACTTTACCAGACTCTTCAAATATGTCTCTTTCTTTGGAAACCAGGTTTTGAAATAAAATAAAAGCAGTATGAGACGGTGTTGTGTCTGAAAAACTACAAAAAACCCCTAAAATATTGGAAGAAGATGTTTCTTTCAGGGAACTGGTACGTGTACCCCATCTGAGTAGGGAGGAAGCATCATGCTGGCTTCCTTGGCTGCTAGTGAAGGTGTCCAAACTCCTCCCTCCCATACACACACACACATATACAGGATTTACGCTTAGCGCCCACATAACTTGAAGAGCTGTTTTAACCTGAGGACTTGACGGATGAAGACAGCAGGCTTCTAAGAAGAGCAAAGAAGGCACTATGTCCCTGAGAGTCTCTTATTGGAGTATCAAGAGGATGGGGGTGGGGGGAGAAGGCTTAGCAGGGTGAGATATGCGCATTATATTAGCACAGTGTCTACACCAGTTTCTCAAGTCTGGGAGGTGAGGGTTTCCAATCCTTAGTCTATAACACAGCTTCTTAAACTGTGGGGCCCCAGCTGGGGTGGCTAAGTGAATGTGAGATGGCAAAAAAAAAAAAAAAAACCCACAAACCTGACCCCTATAAAGGCCTCTGAACATCCAACAATGCAAACAATTCAAATCAAATGCTACTGGGTGGCAGATGCTTCTAGTTGCATCTCAGGACTATGTTGCAGTTAGCTGCATGCTGTCCGACCACAAACACAACACGGTAGCAGTGACTGCTGCCCAAAATACTGCAGTGCAGAATCAGGATTTCCACATGTCAGGAAACACAAGACTGGTATCACACATCTAGTTTTCTGTTCTTGCAGAAGCAAAATGTTTGATTATGGAGGGCAAAGACTTCCAATACTTATTGTAGTCTTTGGCATATATCAAATAGCATGTCATTGAATTGGATTGTGTTTCCTAACTGGATCTTCGTGATTGTGTTTGATTTGATGAGTTTCATGAAAGGTCATTCTTTGAATTTTGGCTTGGGATTTGGACAGAATTTCTAATAATTACTGAAATGTCCCTACACACCCATCTGCCACACATTCATATGAAGTGGCATTCTCAGCTCTGAAAAATCACGAAATCAAAGTGTATTGATCAATGCCAAAAGTCACTGATGATACTTTACATCCGGCAACATCAAATAATCAGAGCTCAGATTTAATTATCTGTATAAAAATTAGCATGATCATCTCATTAACATGCAAGTATGTTTTAATCTTTAATGAGCAGTGAATGCATATCCGTATCAAAGAATTATTTCAAAATAACTTTTAATTATTTAATATCAGTGAATTTGCTGCTACTTGACATAACAGTGTACCTTGAGATCACATAAAAATTTCACTGATAAAAAGAGGTTGTTTCAGCTGGAATGTTCAAGAAGTCCTGGTCTAGAGTCTGAATACATAAACTATTCATCAGTGTTGACAAGAACAACCTGTTATGAGCACAGCTTTGCATGTTAAGTCATTTGAGGTAAACTCTAATAAAAAAAGAATCACTAACTCACCAAGATTGGCAGCCTTGATTTTTCAGTATTCACTATCCATTTGATTTGATAGAGAAGCAAGGAAACCAAGGAACCAAGCCAACATGCATCAAGTTCATAAGTGGAAGAAGGGATATTGGAGACTAGGTAACATTTCTTCCCTAACCCCGCTGGCCACGTGCACTTCAGTTGACACAGAAACCAGACCTAATACTTTCTGCTGTCTCTTTGCAGTCCTGCACAAAGTCAGCGCACTGGAGTAAGTGTCTAGGTTCTGTTTTCCTGACTATGGAGGTAGCGTGGAAGCAGTACTTTAACTAGGATTTTACTGTTTGCTACAGAGACACTCAGTAAATGCAACAAGAGAGCCAAGAAAACTTCCAAACTTAAGTGACTTAAGGGCTCTGGTTCCTTTACTGTGACTGACTGGGAGCAGGGAAGCTTGATTTTTCTCCTTCTTCTTCCAAAGCTCCAGGATTTTCATTATACCTTTTCAGAAGTCTCCACTCTGGAATTTTCTGCTTTGGCACAGGATCTGGCTCTATGCCTATGTGCTCCAAATATTCCTTACAACCCTCATAACCTGTGATAACCTGCCATCACTGGCAAGAGCTTCTTTAAATTTATATATGACATTATATCTACATGTATCATCTACTCAAAAAATACACTGAAAGGTCAGGTGTATTTTGATTTGAAATATACATAATTCATCTTAAATTCTGCATTAATTTATTCATCTGTGCATATGCAGGTGGTAAATAGAGGTCAGAGGACAGAGTTGATTCTATTCTTCTGTAACATGGATTCTGAGGATTAATCTCAAGTTGTGGCTTGCTACCATGCGGCTTTGTCTAGTCTTCAGTTTTATTGTTAATTTTAAAATGTTCAGTAACCATGCTCTGAAAACCTCAGGGTTGAAGGTCACCAAAATGGCAAACGAGGCAATTCTGTCATCTCATAAGGGACACTGGGACTTGCTTTCCAAGTAACATTGGTCACTTTTAAAAAACCTGTCTGGTCTTTCTAGTTGCATAGTAAGAAAGATCTGGAAGGGCTCTGCCCAAGTTGGCCACTTGATTAAAAACCAAGGTGGCTTAGGTAGCTCCAAAAAATGAGATAGAACACTCCAGATGGACAAGGAATTTCTACATTCTGGGTTGACTATGCATCCTCTTGTATTCCAGGTAGATGCCATGTACGCTGCCTTGTTTTCCATGTAGACTCTATGCATCCTCCCTTGTGTTCCAGGTAGATTCTTCTCCATCCAAAGGATCAGCTCTTGAGCATCTTGTCTGCAGTGAATATCTTGATTCAAAGACATTTGTTCTTTGCACAGATACACATAACCTTGTATGTTATTTGTATGAGTCAGAAAAATTCATTTAAGTAAAATACAAGGAATCAAGTGGCTTTAAAGGCAATTATATCATAGTTACCAATTAGCAGCAGCTGCTTTTCCATCCACAGTGCAGAGATCTTACCACAGAGGCACAGAAATATAAGGGCCACCATCCACTCAAAGGCACCACATCACATGCCTTCTGAGTGATCCCTACTATGGGAGATAAATAGAAAGCAGCCATTAAAACCAACTTAAGCATTGATGAGATTATCGTAGTGGTTGACAAGCAAGCTATGATGTGAGCATTAGTATTCTTTTTTTATTCAATTGTGCGTGTGTGTGTGTGTGTGTGTGTGTGTGTGTGTGTGTGTGTGTAGAACCACGGGCAAATTCAGGAACCACCATGGACCTCCTCCACCTCCTCCTTGTTTACTCTGCCCTGGGATTCACAGGCTCCGCCCTACCAGGACCAGAAACGCAGGCTGTCCCCGCGTTTATACGTGGGGTCTAGGAACCAAATTCAGGACCTTTCACCTGCAAGGCAGAGGCTTAACCCCTGAGCCACCTCTCCAGCCCTGAGCATTAGTATTCTTCACATTCTCTTTTCTCACTTCTGGGGTCCCCTAGAAAGTTTTCACTATTAAGAGATGACCAACAGGGTACATGCTGTCCATAACAGGGGACAGGTGCACTGAGCAGAAGTATAAGCTCGCATGGTGAATGGGAGCCTGAAGATGACCCATGGTCACACCTCAAAGTCCCAAGGAGACTGGTTCATGCCACCTCACTGCTACAAAGCATGTCTAAGGATCATATTTCATGGTCTTCTGCTTAATGTTTGAAGCATCACAAATGACTCTTAACAGATTTGCTATCTAAGGTTGTCTAATTCATCTTTCAAATCATGCTATACTGTTGGAAAGACTGATTTCATTAAATCTGAATGTGTGTGTGTGTGTGTGTGTGTGTGTGTGTGAGAGAGAGAGAGAGAGAGAGAGAGAGAGAGAGAGAGAGAGAGAGAGAGAGAGAGAGAGAGAGAGAGAACGATGTATGCCTGTGGAAGCCCAAGGGTGACTTCAGGAATCATCCTGGATTTGGTTCTCTATTTCACTCTGGGATTTCCCAGACTTCACCAAACTCAGGTCCTTCTGCCTGCAAGGCAGAGTCTTAACCCCTGAGCCATTTCTCCAGCCCCTTTACTGACTTTCAATCAACCCTCTCTTCTGGCAAGAAATTTGTTATTTTTTTAATAAACACGAATCTTTGTTATGGTAAAACATACCTAACATAGAACTCACTGCTTTAACCATTTTTCATGCATACAGTACTCTGTCATCAAATACATTCAAAATAGTACACAACCATCTGTCTCCAAACGCACTTCTTGTTCCCAAACTGTGCACCGTTAGACACTATCCTCTCCTAGTGCCTAAAGCTAGTCTGAGCACCCATGTGAGTGGTCAGGATAACCAGGGGGGCAGCAAGGCAGACGGGGTGTTGCACAGGCAGCTCTGGAACCTCAGGTATTTCCTGAAAGAACAACTCTATATTCTGTAGCAGTAAGAGCTGAAGAATGTGCTGGCCTTGGGTAGCAGACAAGAGGTGCCCATGATATGGGTGAAGTGGCATTGCAGGATCAGCTGCAGTGAGCTGGAAGGAGGGTGGCAGAGGAGGTGCACAAGTCTGTGCACTTGTGTGCTTGCTCGTGAGCACTTCACTGATAGATGAAAACACACAGCTGCAGAAACGTATTGGGTATCATGTGAGGTTTGCCTTGCATGCACATCCCAGCGAACACAGCTAGTCTCTCAAAGGTATCATTTCCTTGTGGTGGAAACATTTGAGATTCTTCCTTCTGGTTTTTCACTGTTGTTGAAGAATCAGGAGCAAATGATCTTTGTGGTAAATGCACGGGCCTGCTTCTTCTGAATAGGCCAGAGTAAAAGATACCTTCTCTCTTTTTCTCCCAGATGTTTTCTTATGGTGTTGCATACATGAGAATAATGTTTATGGTATATCCACCCCCTCCCTTTTCCCTTACAACTCCTCATCTCCCCTGCCAGACTCCCTCCTATCCTCAAGTCTTTTCATGTGTGTGGCCCACTGTGTTGTATCTAGTTTGTCTTTAATGACATATATCTGACATGATTCATGCTCCAGCAAATATCATAGATCAGTAGATACCTTCTTCTAACTGCTCCAATTATCCTTTTCAAACCCTCTTTTCTTAGGACCAGTACATTGGTGGGTGGGTTATGCTGTAGGACTACAGTAAACATACCAACCCAGGAGGAATCACAAAACAATAATAACTCTAAAGAACCAATGTAGCACCATCCAGCAATAGCCTGGACATCAGAGTGTCTTCCAGAAGGGGAAAGAAGACTGCCAGCCTTGTGCTTCTGCTGCCCTTTCATGTCCCTCTGGGAGCTCATATGATTAACAACAGACTCGGTTCGGTGACTTCCACTCCAGTCTGGAGCGGCAGCTGGAGACTCAGGCCCATTGTACAGATTTTGCATACACGGACTGAAATTCAGCTGTTTGGTCAGCTCTGCAGGACACTGCAGAGCACTGCGACAGGCCACGTGTCTAAGGCAACATGTCCAGCTTCAGAATTCCTAGATTCCTGTGTCTACTACAGTGAGACCGCTGGAGAGGGGTCTCGGCAACAATGTTCTACCTGCATAAAAGCATGTTTACATAGTGCGCAGCCCCTCAAAGCAGGATCAGTGATTTGGGTTGTGAAAATCTATCTCTAACTTTATTTCTTAGTAACTATAAAATGCAGGTGAACTCTCGAGTCTTCAAAAAATCTTACTTAAACAAATCCAATATAAACAAGTTTTCAGAAGAGAGGAGAGCTGGTTCCAACAGTGGTGGCTACTCTGTGACTTACTAAATATCCCTGAACCCTAAAGTTTCTTCTCTGCACTCACATCTTGATTCTAGTTCTAAAAACACTTCTACAGAGTTATGGAAATAGATCAGCAGCTAAAGTTCTTGCCACACAAGCATGCAAGACCTGGTGTGGTATGGCGGCCTGTCTGTAACCCCAGCCCGAAAGGCTCAGTGACTAATCTCCTGCTGGGAACACAGGGATTGATTAAAGACCCTGTCTCAAAAATAATAAGGTGGAAGAGTAATTGAGGATGGGTTATTCCTGATCTATCGATCTTGGGTCTTCACATGCACACACATATGATTGAGGATGATTCCTGATCTATCAATCTCAGGCCTCCACATGCACACACATGTGTGTAAGTTTCACATATAGAGCTGCACACATATGTGAACAAGCATCTATGCATGGATATGCTTCATACATATACATAAAAGGGAAAGAAAAAAAGACTGTGACCATGGTTATCACAACTCACTAAAGGCACAGGCCTTGCGTCCTTCACGCCTCTTGCTGGTGTCTTATACAACCACTGCCACCAAAGCTCTCAAACAATGTCCTTCCCTGACCTGCTCTTGCTGACGGGAGTTGCCAGCTTTTGCTGGATACTAAGGAAGACCCCTCCCACCATGGTAGTTCACAGAACTAATATGTCCCCATATGGCCTCCCCCCTTAGCAAGGAAGTTTAAACCAACCAGTCAGCAAGTTTCAGAGTTCTCACACCTGACCTAAAAGGACGGCATAACTCTGAAGAGATAGAATTTTGAACTTATGAATGCATGAGTTTGGCGAAGAAAGAGAAAAGGCAGACACCATCAGAATGGGGCCCAGTGAGTGTTGCTCAGGTTCCCTGGGAGACCTTGGGTCTTCCTCATTCACAGGGAACTTAAGACTCACAGATCAGATCCTGTCCACAGTCCCCCAGAGCCACTCCCCTGCTTCTCATGCACCCCACTGCAAAGTAAGAAAAGCAGAGCTGACGCCCATGTCATGGCGTCTATGTAGTGATAAGACCATCCCAGCAGCTGGACCACCTGCATCACACTTGGTCCTCTGCAGCCTCCCCTCTGCTTGCAAAGAATCAGTTTCACTTTCTGTTTCATGCTGCTGGGTTTAGCTCTGCAGTCTCAATCTTCACACTTTCATTATTTGTTTGCTAATTTAGTGGTGTGTGTGTGCACATGCGTATGTGTGAATGTTCGTGTGTGTTCATGTACATATGCATGTTTGTATACATATGTGTGAGCATGCATGTGTGAGCATGCATGCAAATGTGTGGGTGTCCATGAATGTGCATATATGCACATGTGCATGTGTGCATATGTGTAGTGTTCATGTGTGCATGTATATATACATATATGTATGCATGTGTATTGTGAGCATGCATGCATATGTATGGTGTCTTGCGTGCATGTGTGTGTGCATGCATGCATATGTGTGGGTGTCCATGCATACCTGCATGTGTGTATGCATGTGTGTGAGCATGCATATGTGTGTGTGTGCGCGTGTGTGCTGTGCTGGACCTCCCACCCCAGGCCTTAGCCGTGGCCAGCAGGTGAGAGCTACTCCAGCTCTGCTGTTTATTTGGATCCAGACAGCTCTCCTTTATCTCTGGTCTTTGCTGTGCAGGACCAAGAGCAATTCTATCCAACATTTTCCCCCAAGTTGAGCTTGTGGGGACCCCAGAAGTTTCATAATTAAATATTCTCCAACTCACATATTTCTACGTGGTTTTAAATCCCACTGCTCCTATATGACTTTCATCCTTCTGATGTGTGGGCATTAGAGGGAGGGGGTGTTTCTTTGTTCCCAAGTAGGTGAGAGCATTCTCAGGCACGTTGCTGCTCTGCTTATTCTAATAAGGGGGCTTATGTAAAAGAATCTGTTCAGAAAATTGCTAATTTCAATTTTATTTAAGCAAATGTTCTTGAGTATGATCACAGGTGCGATCCCTCTTTATACCTCTGGCTGGAAGGAAAAGCTGAGTGTCAGAGCCATCGAGTGTGTCAATCACTGAGTGTGTCAGAACCATACGCATCCCTCCGCAGTACTGCACTCTGCAAACAGAACTCTGCTCCGTAGCTGCTCATTTTGCTCTGACCTAGTGCAAAATAGAGAATTTTTCTGAGTTTCATCTTCCATAATAAAATGGAAGTTAAGCAACATTTACCTCTTCCCATTTCTGTGAGAATTATGCAAGATCATGCGTGTGCCAGTGTTGGGAATGACCCCTGACCTATAGTCAGTGCTCAGTAAAAAACAAAAATAAAAAACACAGAGATATTACAATAAAATAAAATAAAGAGCTGGGCTAAGTGGTGCACATCTGTGTAATTCTGTGCTAAGAAGAGTAAAGAAAGATGCTGTGTTTGAGACCAGCTTGGACTACATAACAAGACTCGATAACAAGGAGAAGAGGAGAATAAGGAAGAGAAAAAGGAGGCAAAGAAGGAAGAGGAGGAGACAGAAGAAGAGGAGGAGGAGAAACTTGGTCTCTGTGCAGTGAAAAAGGCCTGGCCTCGCTGTCCAGATGTGCACTAGCCTAGCTCTCCCTGAAGTCACTTCACATTCTGAGCATCCTTAAGATAAGCAGTGTAGGAATCACACTGCACATGGAAGCCATCCCACCAGAGCCTGGCACAACTCCTGAATCCAGCAAACGTGGCCTACGGAGTCCAGGAGGTCTGATATGCAGCAGCTTAGCCAGCTGCGTTTGCAGCCAGTGAGCTTCTAGAAAGTCTCCTTTCCTGACGACATCCAAGGCAAGCTGACCAACAACTCACAAAGGCAGGAGCTGTGGCAGCTCTGAAGACTGGCTGGTGGCCCAGAGAGAGATGTGCACACACAGAATAAAGATCAGCGTCAATGCTTCTGGACTGCCATGCCTGCACCTAAGATCTTATACTTGCCATGTCAACCACAAGAGCCCCTTTCTCAAAATCTGTGTGTGGGTATAGGCATACATGTGGTGTATTTATATGTGTGTGAACAGGCATGAGTATATATGAAAGGTTGTGGATGTATTTATGTACATGTACACAATGTGTTTATGTATCTATGAATGTGCATATGTGTATAATGTGCTTATGTATAGATGTGAAAGTGTGTTCATACATGTGAGTAGATTTGTTTAAAATGTGCATGCATATGTATGTTTTATGTATAGATTTTTTGTACATATGGGCACATACATCTGTTTGTATATATGTTTATTTGCATGTATATATGTATAGACCACATATGTTTGTATGTATGCATGTAAACATGTTTCTATATATTTGTGTGCATATATATAGATAGATATGAATGTGTAGGCACTTGTTTGTATATATGTGTACTTATACATGCATATGTGTGGATGCATGTCTCTCTGATGTACATATGTGTTTGTGCATGTATTTATGTATCTACACACACATTAAGCTGTGTGTGTACTTATATGATCTGTTTGTCAATTCTTGTCTCAATTTCTTTTCCATTTGCTGTGCTAAAATAACCTGGAAGCAGGACTGGAGAGGTGGCTCAGGGGTTAAGCCTCCGCCTTGCAAGTAGAAGGTCCTGAGTTCGGATCCTAGACCCCACGTATATATGCCGGACGGAAGCCGGGGGCGGCCTGCACTTCTGGTCCTGGTAGGGCGGAGCCTGTGAATCCGGGGCAGAAGGAGGTGGAGGTGTCCATGGTGGTTCCCAAATTCATCCGTGGTACTACACATACACAGACACGTGCACACACGCGCACACACATACACACGCACATGCGCACAGTTGAATAAATAATAATAATAAAATAAAATAACCTGGAAGCAATGTAGGGGAAAAAAGGTTTCACTTGGCTAGCATATCCCAATTAAGTCCTCCTGGCAGGTGAGTTAGTGCAGGAGCCTGAAGAAAGCCACCAGAGCAGAGCCCTGAATTAAAGCATGTACCCTGCTGCTTCTCAGCCCCCTTTTTTACTCAATCCAAGATCCTCTGCCAGAGAAGGGTATTTGCACACAGGCCCTTTTCCAGGTGAGTCTAGATTGTGTCCAGTTGAGACTGACCATCACAGCTCTCACTTCCGGGAGAATACGACTCGCATGTTTCCCTGTGATTCTTTGCATCTGCAGCCTTTGCTTCCAGGTTGTTTCCATATGGATTCTTAAAGAAAAATCTTTCCAGAAACTTTAATATTTCAGATTTTCTAGTTTAGCTAAGCAAGGGCAAGCTGCTGTGCGGGTGACCATCTCATTTGGCTTCCAACGCAGTCACTGAAGTCGTCCCCTCCTCCTCCACCTGTGGGAAGCTCTGCTCTGCGTCGCACTCTGTGAGACGACAGCCCCAGCCTGTGTCATCCACAGTGTGTCTCAGACTCTCTCCGTGCCAGATCGCAGCCCTCCTCCACCCACGCGCCACTTCCCCCTCCTGCCTCTCTTTGTGCTAACAGGTTTTGTGCATTACCTCTTACCAAAAAAGAAAAAAAAGTCCTCTGAATGATGAATTAGCATGCACATTCTTTCACATCCGTGGAGGAAACTCTATCCTAGCAACAGCTACAAATCACTGTCACCCTGCAAGGATCTCGGTCTGCTTCTTCCAGAGAGAACTGAGGCTTCCAGACTTTTCCAGAGTCTACGTCAAGGAACATACTGTTAAATGGAGGCGGTGGGAGAGGTTGTCAGGGAGAAGCCATTGATCTGGTCTGTGTGGAGATGCTGAGAGATTCCTAACCGCACATTGTGTGGTCCTTGCTCCAAGAGACAGTCTGCGGCTAAATCCTTGTGCCCAGTGGTCAGGGCAAGGGCTGCCCCATGGGACCTCTCTCTGCAGCTGAGGCAGTCTCTCCAGGTGGGTGGCATGCACTACATCTGCACATGAACAGTGTGATAAGACAGGGGCTGTAGCTTCACTCTACAAGCTAGATCAGCAGATGCATTTCCATGGAAGCCAGAGAACCCTTGGCTCAGTTCTCTATGCTACAATGGCCTTCTGTGCTGCCGAGTAAGCACGGCCTCTGAGCTGACGCCGAGCGAGCAGTGAGGAAGAACCTTCTAGCCTTCCCACCAAGCCCAGGGAAGGAGCCCGGTTTGGAAAGACTCTTTGGGAGGACCTCTATGTTCTCACCTCGCTCTGGCACCCCCTCCCCAGGGCTGTGCAACTGCTGCTTCCTCTCCACTCTGTGGAGAGTCCATCGGAGCCCCAGTTCTGCAGGCTGAAGAAGGCAGCGAGGGAAGCATGAAGTCCTCAGAGCCATTCCCTGTGCTCAGGTCGAGCCTAGGAACCAGTGGATCTTCAAGGGCTGCAGAGACTGATCTGCACATGCTGCAGCCTCACACGCAGCCGTCCCTCTTTCTCTTCTCTCTTTCTAGAATACAGATTCCACTGTTAGAAATGCAGAGAAAAAATTTGAGTAGCCCCTTAGGAACAGGCTCTATCTTTTGGCCACCATGAACACTGTAGAGAGGGTGTTATTGAGTACTACTGGGTACCCATGGCAGATGCTGTCAGGTACTTTGGACACCCATGATGAATACTGCTGAGTACCATTGGGTGCCAATCATAGTTGCTGTTTAGTACTGCTGTGTCCCTATGGTGGGTGCTGCCACGTACAGTCGAATATCCACGGTGAATAGTATTGGGTATGTTGAGTACCTATGGTGGGTACCCCTGGGTATCGTTAGTCATTAGTGGAATTGAAATGGGAAAAATACATGTGAATTTTGGTGTTTGTTTTTCTTTTAAGGAGTATAACATTAAATTAATGCAGTAAAAAAACTGTCTGGAATTTCCTCTCTAAATCTTTGATTTACAAACACACACACACACACACACACACACACACACACACACACACACACATTTAAGGCTGCATACAATCCTTTGCAATTTCTAAAATCTATGTCAGTTGTTGCCAAGAAGGCAAAATGATCATGTCTAAGCTGCATCACTTCCACGAACAGCATGGGGGAAATTATCTTCTCCACTTTCCCAGGTAAACTCCATCTGTAAGGAATTCCAGAGGCAGGTGTCCTCCAGGGCAAGAAGGAAAAATAATGGACTCTTGTTTGGGTAAATCAACCTTGGGCTTGAGCCACAATTTCCACCCAACAGTTCCTACCATGGTGTAATGCATGCACCAGCAAACATTTCCACCTGACAGTTCCTATCATTGTGTAATGTGTGTACCAGCAAACATTTCCACTCTACAGTTCCTACCACAGTGATACATACACAAAATATTTCATTCAAAACTCTTCGCTGCCTTCTTCCTGAACACATCCACTTCCTCCTGCACACGTTGCAAGGCAAAAGGGCTGAGGAACGCGTGCCTCAGTGCTTATGTCTGCACACTGCTCCCCAGCCTGTGACCCCAAGGGCTTCCTGCGCCTGGGTCCTCATGCTGATGGGGCAAGTGCTTTACCAGCTGCGCTATCTGCCCACCCCTGCAGGGCTTCTCAAGAACAAATTCTTCCCATCAGCGTTTCTGACACAACAGACTTGGATTGGGGCTGAGAATTGACAATTCCCACCAGCTCTCAGGCCAGGCCAATGCTCTGAACCAATGCACTTCCTTAGGGGCTCCGGGGATTCCACAGGTATGGTACAGCACCATTTCCCTTCTTCTGATAAAAGCAAGTTATGGGCAGGAAACAGCTGGCATCCACGGGCTGTGGACCTAGTGTCCACCCAGCCTGCAGAGGCCCTGCTTGGGTTCACTCAGTCCACAGAGGCCCTGGGACAGTTTCACAAAGGCTCAAGTGCTTGTTCTGCTAGCAGGTGGGTAGCTGCAGCATCATGAGACGCTTGGACAGGCTCGGTGGCATCCTCAAACACCTGGATATTGAGGCGTCCACCTATGTGAATAGCAATAAGTTCAATTTCTCCAGAATTCAACTTATGATCATCAAAAAAAGGCTAGTATGCCTCAGAACAGCAGTGAGACTCAGGATGGGTTTTTCATAAAGTTGCCATGAGATCCTTCTGCATTGTTTTGATTTGATTTTCCAACAGTCTATAGAAGTGGACAGTGGCTCACAGAGTGAACCCCTCAAGACAGTGGGTCATCCCCATGGAAGGATGCTTTCTGTGGCGCTATTGGCCAAAGAGAATGCAGTGGGTTGGACATCATGGGGGGGGGGAGGACAGTAGCCCAGCTATGGACATTGGAGAACAGCAGCCGGCCTAAGAAGGAAAAGATTCATTCAGAACACTGTTTTGGAGGTTCAAAGACCACAACAGAAACAGCAACCCTGACTCCAAGAAGGGCTGTGGGTGGAGGAAGCACAAGTCTGCAGAGTCTGGTCTACTGGTTTTGATACGATCATTAAGGTAAGTCCTGGATTCTTATAATGCTGGGGTTTTTTTCCAGTGGGCAAAGGGCAAAGACTTTTAAAATAAAGAACACTAATACCATGTTCATTAGTAGGAAGAGAAATAGGAGTGCTTTCAATCAAATCACGAATTGCATCTGTAAGTACTTTTTCTAAAACCCTTAGAAATGCACACCAGACACTCTTGCAAAAAGCAGAGTTACAGGCATGGTGAGAAGGGGCAAGCCAGCATCTTTTGGTGTGGGGTCTCAGCTCAAAGCAGACATTAGGTCTCCCCTACCCTCACCCCCCCCAGTACAGCCGCAGCCCCTCCTGCCCCACACGGGGCTGTTATAAATGCTGAGCTGTGAGAAGTGCTGAGCTGATGAGAAATATTGTGACATGAGGGAAAGAGAGTGGAGTGAATTCACTCTGCACATTCATGCTGTTGTGGACAGACTCTGGGAAAAAGGGGCGTCAGCACACCCAGAACAGCTCAGAGCACAGCTGCCTCCACCTCCTGCCTCTGAGTCCGTCCCCCACACAGCTGCGCTCATCTGCAGTATGTTCCTGCCTGAGGGATACACCCTCTTCTTTCAGGGACCTGTTGCTGCTACAACCAGTCTCCTGGACAAGAGAGTGGGCTGCTGTTCACGTGCCAAAGGCAGGCTTTTGCAAGCATCTCATTGCTCCAGGGGTGCCTCAACTCTGGGGTCAAAGTTACCATCCTCAAAATGATGCTGAACGACCTCTCTGTGCCAATGGCAGGATCCGAGGATCTAAGATGACCATGCAAAGCTCTGGCTCAGAACTCTACTCTTGTCTTACACAGACCTTAATACTTGTCCAAACAACTCAACTTTCCCATGCTCCATCATTAAGAAATGACTTCAATGCTGACTGGTGAGGATTCAACCCTTACCGCGGGTCCACAGTTTTTCTGCCTCTACAAACAGTGCACAGAAGCTGGTCGGTGTCCTTAACTGCACAGGTGCTCGTCTCTCCAGCCTGTCTCCAGTGCTGTCTGTGGCCCTGCACTGTGGAAGCTCAGAAAAATGTCAATGGGCCGAGGGTCACCATGAGGTTTGTGTTTTTCAAAGACAATATGGTGCTTCCACGCAGTCCCGGGGAAATGAGAACCAGAGAACCAAAGCACACTGGGGTCCAGAGCAGGCTCTTGGTGCGGTGGATAAGTGGTGGGGCGCAGACTGTGCCGCCACCCCGGGGTCACTGACCCAGATCAGCACAGAGCCAGCACCAGGGCAGCCCCTGATTGTGTTTTTATCCTACAGGACCGAACATGCGCCACATGTACCACGCACACGCAGATGTTTTCTCTTAAATAAGAGAACCCGTAAGAAACTGAGCCTAGGGATGGGGAGATGGCTCAGCGGGTAAAACTGCTTGCTGAGTGAGTGTGAAGAACTGAGTTCAAATCCTAAGAAGCCACGTAAAAACAGACGCGTGGTATGAGCATCTGTGACCCCAGAGCCCATAGGGGAAAACAGGAGGAAGAGACAGAAGAGTCATGAGTGCACAAGGCTAGCTGGGCCCACAAGGAGGAAAAGCAGCAGAGACCTTGACTCAAGTAGGGCGGAAGGCGAAGACTGACCAGGGGACGTTAAAGGACATCCTCTCGTGCACGCTGTGGCAGGTTCCTGCACACATTCACACACAGACACACATGCACACACGCGCATGTACACGCATACACATGCGCGCATACGCATGCACACTCCCAGACACACCCATGAACATACATTGCATGCTCGCCCACACACAAGAAACTGAGTAACTGAGTTCAGGGTCCGTGCTGTCTTCTGCTGATGCGCCATTGCATTACTCTTTCTGCTACAGTGAGACAACACTCAGGCTCACACTTAAGGAGAAAGAGGACATTTATTTGGTTGACAGGGGAGACACAGTTCATTACGGTGGCGAGGGCTTGGCAGGCCACAGAGGCTGGAAGCGGCTTAAGTGACATCCTTCATGGATGGTCGAAGAAACTGGGTTCTGATGGGGGCAGGAGGAAAGAAGCATCGCCAGCACAGCACCAGGGAGTCTCACAGCTCTTTTGTGTTTTCTTGATCTAGTCTGCCACTGGGAGGCTCCATCTAGATTTAGGGTTGGTCTTTGAGTTGTAAATAAATTGATCCTGATAATCTCTCTGGGTGCTTGGGTGGCTAATCTGCTAATTAATCCCAAATGTGGTCAAATTGACCACCAAGATTAACCAGCACAAACAGGGTAACACCCTTGAAGTAACCATCAAGTAAGGCCAGCTGAGCTCCTGGAGTTCTCCCACAGTGAATTTTAATCAATAACAGCTATGTGGAGGAACGGGATACACACTGATCTAGAAGCTGATCTGGAAAGTTCTCCAGGGAACCTTGCCAACCTTGTCAACCAAAGAAAGCTAGAGGGGACATAGGTAGTGCAATCTCTGTGAGGAAGCATTTGGCCATGTCCATATGCCCTTGTAGAGAAACTGCACTTATCCAATACTCTCTCTCTCCTGTGTGTGTGTGTGTGTGTGTGTGTGTGTGTGTGTGTGTGTGTGTGTGTGTGTGTGTGTGTGTGAACAGATGGCACTGTTGTGGAAAGGGATAGGTGTAGGAGTGAGACTTCTCAAAGTATGCCTTTTTATATTGTTTTCATTTCAAATCATAAATTTTAAACATTTAAAAAAATTTTAAGTCATGTGTTAGATAAGAAACAGAAACAAAGACCAAAAACAGCATCCTCCTCTGGCATGGGTTTCTGTGGGACATGCCTGGAATCCACACAGAACTGATTTGGTCTGAATGTAGGTTTTCCCTCTTATTAGCTGTGTGGCTTTGGTTGGGTCACGTGACTTCTGGACTGTGCAACAATCCTGGGATGGCTTAGCCTGGAACCTTCACAGTGGACACAAGTAACAATCCTGTGCTGTGGGGTTGAGTGAGGTCATGTATCTCCAAGTGCTTAGCCCATAGTGTGCCCACGACGCATGGAGACTGCATGGTGTCCTTCCTATCCACTAGGATGTGTTTCTGGACCCCCAGTAGGAGCCTGAAACAGTAGAGTACTGGCTTCTGTGTAGAACACACACACACACACACACACACACACACACACACACGCACGCACGCATGTGTGCGCAGAGCCTGCTTCATAGACCAGATATAGTAGAGATCATTTTCTTGCTGTGCCTCTTCATAAGCTTCTTTCCGCCGTTGAGGACGCTGTCCTACTGACAGCACTCCGTGCAGGCTTCTCGCTGACATGCCCATAAGCACTGGCACTTTGGAGTTACTGCTAAGCAAAACGAGGAGGACTGAAACCCTGACGTCACAAGGCCTGGGCCGCTGGCCACTCATGGAGATGAGTGCTGTGAGCAGGCAGCACGTGCTGCATGGATATACTGGACAAAAGTGTAAAGCATCCCGGACAGGACAGAGTCAGGTGCTGTGGGGTTTCATCACACTGCCCAGAATGGCAGTGAGCAATTGAAGACTCAAGAATTATTTCTAGAATTTTCCACTTTATGTTTTCAGACTGCAGTTGCTCATGGGTCACTGAAATTGCATGGAACGTGGATTTGCAGACTGGGGGTACAGCTTCTGAGCCCCCACAGGGTTCTTGTACCCTGGTCAATTGCAAGGCCTATCAGCTAATGAACACAACTTATCAGGTGTCTGGGAGTCACTTATCCATCTTTCCCAAATCCAGAAGACTGTGGACTCGCTGTTTCTCAGCACTTTCCACGTCCTGTCTGTCTTCGCTTGTTGAGAGTGTCCTGGAGTTAACATTCTCTTTCCTCGATCCGTCTCCTTTAATCACATGGCAGGATTGGAGAGATGGGATGGGCAAAGGAAGACATAGGATTCCATAGAGGACAAACTGTACATTAGGATGCCGACAAGAGGCTCCACCATGCCAGGCTCAGCCTCTGGATCACTAGTGTGGGGTCTAGCTTGTGCCCACTGAGGGTGGCCATTCCCTGTGCTATTGGTGGGAGCTGTATAAAGACGGCTAGGTATACTGCTTCTGCCCTTCTGTTTTTGACTGTGGACATGGCCTGCTGCTGTACAGACTGTAACCTGGGGATTGTGAGCTGGGTTGTTTGGTCAAGTATTCGTTGTGGCCATGAGTCATGCAACTAAAGCAGTGCTTATCAACTGCACAGAACAGGGGCCAATTTCTAGGTGTGGCACTTTAATTTTAAAAACCATCCTTCCTCTAATCTGCATGCCTCAGTGCCCCGGATGCATGGGTCTGCTCTGCTCCTGATGTCCTGCAGCGACTGATTCCGACACTCCCCAGCATAGGTCCAGGGGCCATGGAAAGGAGTTATTCATTTTGAGAAATACTGAAATCTGCAGATTTTTTAAGACTAAGAACAATAGACAAGTATAATTTCCCTGATACCTTCTCAGTCCTTTCTGTTTACAAGTCTATAATTACTGTTTAAGAGGCTTTCCAAATTGCATTAGCATACCCTATCGATTTCAATACAGAGCTAAAGACTAATTTTTTATTTTTCTGAAACAATTAACATCGGACAAGAAGGTAAAAATCCTGACATATTTGCAGGGCTTTCTTGCAGCAGTTTTCAGATTTGACATAATACCCAGGTGCTGTGTAACTTGTGGTTTGGGTGGGTGGGTGGGTGTAAAGTTAGCATCTGCCCCCATTCTAGAATAGCACCAACAGTCCAGAGATTGAGTCATCAAAGTTCATCTTGATAAGTAAGGTCGACTTGCTAGGGCTGTTCATGGAACAGTGGGCAACTGTGGACCCCTCGTGGTCTCCCCAGTGTTACCAGGCAAGCTGGAGTGAGTGCAATCCTTGCCAGGCAACAGGGCTGGCAGTTAATCCAGTGAAGATGGGCCTGTGAATGGACCAAGTGCCACAGCTGGGCAGACACTCTTAATGTTCCAAGCTTAGAGTCTGTCCCCTCTATTGATAACTTTTTCCATGGCCGAGACGGCGTGTAACAGAACAGTGTAGAGGAGGAGGAAAGATTTATTTGACCCACTGTCTCAGGGTTCTGCTCACAGTTCTTCAGCTCCACCTACTTGCCTAGAGCCCAACAGAGGTGCAGGTGCAGTGGGGCCCACTTTTCAATTGTTGGCAGGCAGGAAAGGGCCACGGATAACACACAGCCCTGACACCTACTGTTAGTGATCTACTTCCGCCACCCAAGCCCATCTCTGAAAGTCTCCACAACCTCCCAAATTAGTGCCACCAACTAGAAACCAAATGTTCAAAACACGAGTCTGGGAACTCTGATATCCTTCTCCCTATGGATCCCAATGTGATCTACAGCAATGACACATGTGACAGGAGGGCAGTATGTGAGGACAGGAGCTGACCACTCTCTCCCTCGCCCCCTCCCTCCTTCTCTCCCTCTCTCTCTCTCAACTGCTTCCAGCAATGAGGAGCCACACTTCTGTAGACTTCATTTCCACCCGAGATAAAGCTCTCTGAGCCCTGAGTTTCTATCTTGCTCTGGAGTCACCTCGGAGTTTTGTTTTGCTTAATCTATGTGGATCGGGAGAGAGGAAAAGGGAAGGAAGGGAAAGAAAGAGAAAAGGCAAAATGACGACAAACCCCACAAAGCGAGGTGAAGGCAAGGAGAGTGGGAGGCCCCAGAGAAGCAGAGTGCAGCCAATCACGGGGTTTCCCAGGAATGCAGCTCCTTGGGAATGACGTCGATGAATGTATTTGCTTCACAGCCTCGTTGCGGTAACACATTCTCCCCAAAGTGAACAGTGTTCTACACAGAGACACAATGCAGCTTTCTCCCTAGTTCAATCCCATGCATGATGCTGGGTGAGTCATCCACGCGCTGACTTCCGGCATGGCACCGTGAGCGAGTGGACTCCTGGCACTCGCTCCCTGGTGGGACTAGTGAAACCTATTTAAAAAGCCATTTAGAGTCTCTGGAAACAGTCCTAGAATCAAACAGCTAAGAAAGAAATATCTATTCAAGAAAAATCTACCAAAATTTGGTAGGAATGGCACACCACTGCCAGACACCTCCTTCTTCCTTCCCAGCGCAGCGGGGGCAGGTTCTTGGGCAAACAGCACAGCCCACACAGCCACCCCAAGAACGCTGCTCCCCAGACGAAGATACTACCCTGAGGTCACAGGACCCCTCAGACCCAGACCAAGAATATATGTCAGCTTTCCCAAGACAGACCAAGGCTGAGGCCCCGGATTAAGAATACATCTCTCTGGGTTGAAGATGCAAAGCTTCTCGCTCTCAGATGAGGCGCAAGGCACATGGGCCGGCTCTCCCCGGACCAGTCAGAAGCGTTTCTTCCCAGACCAGCAGGAAATCAGTCTCTTACACTGCCCCCCAACTCCCTGTGGCTGAAGCCAAGCAGAAGTCAGGGGTGGGGTTCCCCTCTTTTCCCAGTCCTCCTGGCAACGGGCTTCAGCTTTAAACCCACGTGGAGGACACTGTGGCTGAAGCCCCCTTCCTACAGTCAGGTCACAGTTCTGTTCAGATGCCGCAAACCAAGGAGCCCCCAGGTCGTCGCCTTTACACGCCTGTATGGACACCCATGTGTACTGCTTCCGGAGCAGAGCTGCCACTCAGAGAGAATTTCTCTCTGACCTCAAGCTGAAGGAGAGAAAGGTGAAGCTGAGGGAACAAGGTGAGGTGGAACGCGGGATGCTTGTCATTCGTCTACACAAGAGCCTGAAGCTACTCTAAAAAATGAAAAGGTTATGGGAAGAAGCCACTCTTTAGAGACTGAGAGAGGAAGGAGAAAACAGTGTGGGTGCCCCTGACCAGGAGGAGACAGTGTGGGTGCTCCGACCAGGAGAAAGCAGAGGGAAGCAAGCTATAGAACCCAAAGGCTGCTTCAGATGGAACCTCTCTGGGATACAGAACACATGGGAGGAGAAATGAGAGAGCTAAGATGAAGAGACGCAGGGGAGACACGATGTGATGGAGACGGGACGCAGATGTCAGCGATGTCTGCAAACGGGATGACTTCAGTTGGAGGTCACCAGACTGGATAAAAGCAGGGCCAGGGCAGCACCAGAGAGACAGCTCAGCAGCAACGCGCTTGCTGCACAAGCCTGACCACCCGAGTTCCTCCCTGAACCTACAGAAAGCTGGATATGGCGACCCACGTTTGTGATCCCTGCACGAGGCGAGACAGGAGGACTGGCCGGATGCTCACGTGGGCCAGCTAGTCTAGAGCACACAACACAGGTGCAGAAAGAACAAGAGAGACCCTGTTGCAGCAAAATGAGAGAGAACTCCCAAGAAAGTTGTCCTCTGAACGTTATCTATGGCATGGGCATGTGTGTGCATGTAGACACACACACACCTCTTTCTCTCTTACACATGTGTACCTCTCTCCCTCTCTTTCACACACACCTATCTCTTACACAAACTTGCACCTTACTTACATATACACAGTCTCGTATGTGCACTGTCACAAAAAGTCACACATATGTAGACACAGTCTCACACCCACAGTCACACATACCGTATATATACAAATAAATTAGAAAGAAAGAAAACTCACGCAGCACTAACACACTCCATGAAGTACACACTTTGGACTCAAAAACACTGATCTTAGGGATGGAAACAGGCAACATAAATATCAAGCACAGGAAAGCTGCATGCACTGTCTAGGTGACCAGACATAATAGACCAAGACACAAAGACGAGGGCATGTCTTAGGGATGGAGAGGGATCCTGGGTAATAATCAGAAATCATTCCTTCCAGAAGATGTAACAATGCAAACATGCAGGTCTGACAGCAGAAAAGGAAGGCACGGGGGAGCTGACATTCACAAAGGAAAAGTCAAAGATCAGCACAGCGGCCAGATCCCACCGGACCCCAGCTTCAGTCTGAGCAGAGGACAAGACAGTAGGCCAGCAAGAGCCACATGTGTGAGTAATGCCAGTAACCAAATAGACCCAACACACATCTAGAAAACAACCCAACAACACTGTACACATATACATATGCATGTGAGAGACCACAAAACACGCCATCAACCCAGGTATAAATATATAATATATAAAGGCAACATAAATGCAAAGAGATCATAATGGCACAGAATAATTTTCCATCCACATTGTAAGAGAATAGAACTCAATTGGGAGGAACACAGAATTCAGGGTAAAAGGAAAGCAACACGCTCCAGCCTGAGGTCAGAGCTCACAGGGAACTCTGCAAGGGCTGGAGACCAAAGGGACCCACACCTCTGCCCCACCCCCACCCCCACAGAGGCAAAGTAGGTTCCTACAGCCCCAAACTCCCGGATCACCAACAGTAGGAATCTACAGCATCTGCTCCCAGATCGCCAACAGCCGCCACCATCACCATGGTCAGCGCAGAACTCATGGCTTTGGAAGGCGGCCTCATTCCCTTCTCCTCCCTCCCTAGAGCCCCACCCCATCATCTTGCTTTCTTCCATATGCACCTTCCATTGTCCATCTTTATAGTTTCATGGGAATGACTGGATTCGATTAGCATCCACTTCCGTAGACTAAGGATCATGCACATTCCAGAAAATACTGGCACATCGTTTCTTTTTATGGCCAAGTAATATTCCATTGCATTGTATTTTGTCCATGTATTCATCCGCCAAAGGACTCTGTTCCCTCTACTGTCTGACTGGATGATGAAAGGACCATCAAGCTCCTGTGCTAACATTTAATCTCATTGACTTGTCTCCATTGATTTCTATTTTCTGATTCTAATCTCCCTTTGTTTTTCTGCTGCTTTAGCATAATCTGATCTTTTTCCAGCCTGTTAAGATGAAAAGCCCGTCCACCATCTTCCTGAGAGATGTCCAGTTGGCTTACAATGTCCCTCAAGGCTTTTCTTTTCCTGCTGAGCTGTCTTGTTTCCCTGCTCGATACTGAGATTGGGGTCTGCACACTATGACTGACATGCCAATTCCTCCCGGTCTGCTGGACGCTTCTCACCATTGTGTTCACTTGAACACCCAAGCAGGAAATTGGTAAAGACAGAAGACAGTTACCTGGGAAGGAGACAGGAGACAGCAAGGTGTAAGGAGACAGACTATAGGAATGGGTTTCTTTCTGAAGGAATGGTCGGGTTCATAGCACCATGACAGCCTCGGTATCGGTGGATACATAGAAGCTAGCGATGTCCATCAGATGACCAGTGCTGTCGAGGGCCATACGCAAGACTACTCTCCAAAGCTGGCCTTGCCATGCAGGGCCAGAGGCCTTAACACCCACGCCACATGTCCTTTCCTCAGCTCACAGTACCACACAGACAGCAAGAAACTCTGGGGACAGAAAGTGGAGAGGTTGGAGAGGGGCAGGAAGCAGTTGGTGGGCACACAGAATTCATCAAATTTTCTCATAGATCACTTGACCCAGCTTACAGTTGGCTGAGTTTAGAATATAGTCTCATCTCCCAGGTCGTATGGTCAAAGTCATGGCAAAGCATGGAATTGCCAGGAAGAATGTGAGCACTAGCTCAGATTTGAATTTCTGAATGATCATTTCACTATTCCTTGTGCATCTAGAATTTTCTAAGGAAGAAGTTGTTGCTTCATCTTTGTGTGGCTTTTGCCACAAAATGGAGAAGATTGACATGCAATGATTTTGCACATGCCAACAAGCAGAGGTCAGTTATACAGTGAAGTGCTCACTAAATCGTGATCAGAGGTTCTAGAGCCAGCCTGTGGGTGCATCACCCTCCCTGCCTTGTGGCTTTGCTCTCTGAGGTTTCAACCTGAGGTCAGTTGTGGTCAGGACAGAGTCAAGTAGAAAATCCTGTAACTGATTCCTCGGTGTTCGGCTGAGTACTGTTCTGAGTAGCATAATTAAATGTGGTGCTTGCTCACTGCACCTCACCCTAGACACTAACCATCCCTAGTTCACATTAATGCATGCCATAGGCTACTGACCTGTCAGTCACTTAATGGCCACTTTGCCTGTCAGACTGGCTCAGGGTGGTGTGGTGCCACTGGGCTGGTGCTCAGGTGCAGATGGCATGGCGATTCAGATGTATGAAAGAAGTGGGGGAAGGGGTCCTTCATGTGAGAGGTCTTGACCTTGGAAGGAAAGACATGCTGTAAGAATGTTCTAGATGAACTTGTGAGGAAAGATCAGGAAGCCTTGCTGGTTCCATTGCTGTGCTTGGTGTGTACTGGTGACAAATGCTTGAGTTGAAGAAAGCTCTGAACTCTAATGTGCGGTACGTTTTCCTACACCCACCAGGCTGGTGCACCAACTCCTCACAGAGCCACCCAAGCCTCGGGACTCCCCCATCACCCAGCCGTCCTGGGATGATGCAGAACCAAAGTCAGAGCCCCACATGGCTTGTCACTGTCACTTCTTTCATATGTATTTTGCGTCAGGAGAACTCTGTGCGTGCTGGACATCTGCAGCACAGCTTTGGAGTAATGATATTGTTAGATTTTGATGTGGTGCAGCCTTGTGTCGGGTTCCTAGGAGTGCCAGGTGGTGCGCACCTGTGTTGGGTTCCTAGGAGTGATGGAAGTGAGCCCACCTGTCACAAAAAGCCCCCATGTGGAAGAGAGGGAGGGATCGCAGCAAACTCAGAATAGGACATCCAGGTATCACAAAGTGGAAGGTGGTCTATTTCATGCGTGTGCATGTATGTGTGTGTCCATGTACACACATGCACATGCAAGTATGTGTGCAGTTGTGTATGCATGAATGTGTGCATGTGAGCATGTCTATCCATACATGTGAGTACATATGCATGTGAACGTGTGCATGTATGAATGTGCATGTAAGTATGTATACAGGCATGCATATGTAAATATGCATGTATATGAGTATTGTGATGTACATGGATGTGTACATGTGTGCATATATACCCATGTATATATGTATGTGTGTATGTGCATGCATGTATTTATGCATGTATATGGGTGTATGTGCATGTATGCATGTGTGGCTGTGTGTGTTTGGGGCATGCGTTAGAGAAGGCTCCACAGACCCAGACCAGTTTCTGTTGCCAAATTCTGTTGCAGTCCACCTGCATGGTTGCTGATAAATGACATTAAACGGCATAAGGGAACAAGGGGGTTATTGTCTCTTACGATTACTGGTCACAGTTCTCAGTCCAGCTTGACAGGAAAACATGCACCAACACCAGGGCCAAGGGAACTGGCCACACTATCTGTACTCAGTAGCTGAGAGAGGGATGATCCTTCCTTGTCAGACCAGCATGTTTGGCCAAGTGTACACAAGGAGCCGCAATGAAATGAAAGTCTAAGGGGTTGCTCCGGCAAAGGGACCTTGGGGCGACATGGGGAAATGGAAAGTGAGGCTGGTGAGCAACCTGAACCCCAGTGTAGCTTGGGTTGTGAGGAAAGCAGGTGGGCAGGGCCAGGTCAGTGATGTCACATGGTATTAATGATTGAAATTCCTCTTAAGACAGCACATGAGCCCTGGAAAGCTGAGCCACCTCTAGGTCGGGTCTACGAGGGCGGATGGCGCCCTGAGGCACAAGCTGCTTGTAGCAAGCTACAAAAGGAAGCCATCAAAATGAAGGCGGGCTCATGAGGTGTGAATTCCTGCAAACACCAGCTCTTTCTCCATATTCTGACAACAGGCACTTTCAACCCACAGTGAAGCCAGATCTTGCTCCAAGTCCCTGACATCAAGAGCTCATCTCAGGCCTCGGGCAGTCCCACAACCAGTATGGCATTGCTGCTTTTCCAGAGAACCTCAGGACAGCACACAGGAGCGGAAGGAGCAGGACACTCTGCACCGCGGGAACTGTCCAAGGACAAGGTGGGAACTCAGAGGGTCGAAGAGTTCTGTGGGAGAGTGGTAGCAATGGGGTCCTGTGAGTGCCCCAATGTGCAGAGTTAAGAGAGGCAGGGAACAGAGAAGGGCAGCACCCCGCTGTACCCTGGAGCTTGGGGCCTGCAGGTGGTCCGAGGACTCCAGGGCCCGTGTTCATTGTGGTGGTCACTCTCAGCATGTAACCTGCATGAGAACCAGGAGCACCTGTTGGCAGGCGCCTCTACTGCAGGAGAAAGGATTGTGAGACCAGGCCTTGTGCAGGAGAGAACATGTCCCAACCACAGACCCACCCGCCCAGCCAGCGTTGGTGAGCAGAATACATGGAGCTTCCTGTGGCCCTGCCCTTGCCCTACCGTGTGAAACCACCTCCAGACGCAGTGTGCAGTCTCTGAGCTAAAGTTCACATCCCTCCCTCCAGGAGCAGCTCGCCCTGAGAAATGACCGTGCTGCCAGGTTTGTCCCTTGGTGGACCGGTCACACGTCTCATTGCTAGGACAAAAGCAATTTAAGAAAGGCCAGAGTTGTGGCCAGAGTTCCAGGGCTCTGTCCAGCACAGTGGGTGGAGCCTGAGGCAGCCAATCACACTGAATGCACAGACAGGAAACAGAGAGATGAATGTCATGACTGCTCAGCTTGCTTTCTCCTTTCCCCCATCGTGTTCAGTGAGGGGGTCACAGCTCAGGGGACACTGCATTCGGAGGGGTCTTTGGTCCTGTGAGTCCACTCACTCCAAGGCATGTCTTTCTGAGTGACGCTTATGCTTGTGGCTTTGCCACTACCTGCCATTTCCCTGGGCTTTAGAAATGTTTGAGGTTTTGCCACAACAGCCACCAAAAGGACACAGAGGGAAGACTCAGTGGCGACTGCTGTCTCCTACTGTGGCCCTACATACCACGGACATGGTGGACATGTGGGGCTTCACCAGTGAGTTCTGAGGTGGGCATCAAAGAGAAGAACATGAAGACCAATGTGAAGGCTCTCTAGGAGCATCGTGGCATTGGCCAACTGTCATGGTTTGAAATGTGTCCCTCGCAGGCTCACGTGTTTGGGAAGGTCATGGCACCTTTGAGAGGAGGAGCCTTCCTGGAGGAAGGCAGTCTCAGGGGTGGGCCTTGAGATGGATGATCCCACCCGAGAGAGATCTGCTCTCGTAGTCTTGCAGCTCTCAGCCTCCCAGATGGCTGTGACTGAGGCCAGCGTCTGCTGCCAGCCATGCTGCTTCTGCCGTGAAAGACTGTATCTCCCCTCTGGAACCATAAGCTACATAAATCTCCTTTTCTCCCTTTGTTTGACTCTGGGTGTTCTCTCCCAGCAACAGAGAAGAGTAACCAGCATACCAACCTACTCCAGCGACCCCACCACAGCCCAGCCTTCCTGGGACCTGCCATCTCCCAGCTCTGTCCACCCTGGTCAGCTGCTCTGACGTGGCACATGGGGCCTAGGAACGGACAAGACCTTACTTGCTCCCCAGTCCCAAAGGCGTCTCTGGAGGGGAGAATGAGGCTTGACATGACTTCTCAAGTCACTAAGCCAGATATCCAAGGTGAGTGGGTGGGCTACAAAGCAGAAGGCCTTTCCCTGTTCTGGGAGCCGAAGGGTAAAGGGTTTTCTCCTCCCAACCCCCCAGGTCTCCTGCTCACTCACCCAGGAGGAAACCCTGCTGCCGGGCACCTTCAGCAGCGCAGCGCCTCCCACGGTCTGTGTGCACTTGGGAGCTGGCTTGAGTTCCCCGGCTTGGAGCCAGAACAAACTGTGGGTGTTGTTGGCCCCGGTCCTTGAACAGGCGGCGCAGTCAGCCTCAGCAGGGACCATTTGCTGTACTTCATAGAAAGCGGCACGCGGCCATGGAAGAAATACCAGCCCTTCCCGGCAGGACACCTGGCTCAGGAGACCCCACTAATCAGCAGCAGACCTGGTTCCTTCGCATGGAGCACAGTCACACAATCCACACGGAGCGCAGTCTCACAGCCCACACGGAGCAAGTGACAGTCCATTCAAAGCACAGTCAAATAGTCCACACGGAGCACAGTCACAAAATCCATACAGAGCACAGTCACAAAGCTCACACGGAGTACTCACACAGCTCACATAGAACAGTCACACAGCTCACACGGAGCACAGTCACACAGCTCACACGGAGCACAGTCACACAGCTCACACGGAACAGTCACACAGCTCACACGGAGCACAGTCACACAGCTCACACGGAACAGTCACACAGCTCACACTGCACAGTCACACAGCTCACATGGAACAGTCACACAGCTCACATGGAACAGTCACACAGCTCACACGGAGCTCAGTCACACAGCTCACACGGAGCAGTCACACAGCTCACACGGAGCACAGTCACACAGCTCACACGGAACAGTCACACAGCTCACACGGAGCACAGTCACACAGCTCACACGGAACAGTCACACAGCTCACATGGAGCACAGTCACACAGCTCACACGGAGCACAGTCACACAGCTCACACGGAGGAGAGTCACACAGCTCACACGGCACAGTCACACAGCTCACACGGAGCACAGTCACACAGCTCACACGGAACAGTCACACAGCTCACACGGAGCACAGTCACACAGCTCACACGGAACAGTCACACAGCTCACATGGAGCACAGTCACACAGCTCACACGGAACAGTCACACAGCTCACACGGAGCACAGTCACACAGCTCACACGGAACAGTCACACAGCTCACATGGAGCACAGTCACACAAGCTCACATGGAGCACAGTCACACAGCTCACACAGAGCAGTCACACAGCTCACACGGAACAGGTCACACAGATCACACGGAGCACAGTCACACAGCTCACATGGAACAGTCACACAGCTCACATGGAGCACAGTCACACAGCTCACACGGAGCAGTCACACAGCTCACATGGAACAGTCACACAGCTCACACGGAGCACAGTCACACAGCTCACACAGAGCACAGTCACACAGCTCACACGGAGCACAGTCACACAGCTCACACGGAGGAGAGTCACACAGCTCACACGGCACAGTCACACAGCTCACACGGAGCACAGTCACACAGCTCACACGGAACAGTCACACAGCTCACACGGAACAGTCACACAGCTCACATGGAGCACAGTCACACAGCTCACACGGAACAGTCACACAGCTCACATGGAGCACAGTCACACAGCTCACATGGAGCACAGTCACACAGCTCACACAGAGCAGTCACACAGCTCACACGGAACAGTCACACAGCTCACACGGAGCACAGTCACACAGTTCACATGGAACAGTCACACAGCTCACATGGAACAGTCACACAGCTCACACGGAGCAGTCACATAGCTCACATGGAACAGTCACACAGCTCACACGGAGCACAGTCACACAGCTCACACGGAGCACAGTCACACAGCTCACACGGAACAGTCACACAGCTCACACGGAGCACAGTCACACAGCTCACACGGAACAGTCACACAGCTCACACTGCACAGTCACACAGCTCACATGGAACAGTCACACAGCTCACATGGAACAGTCACACAGCTCACACGGAGCTCAGTCACACAGCTCACACGGAGCAGTCACACAGCTCACACGGAGCACAGTCACACAGCTCACACGGAACAGTCACACAGCTCACACGGAGAACAGTCACACAGCTCACATGGAACAGTCACACAGCTCACACGGAGCACAGTCACACAGCTCACATGGAGCACAGTCACACAGCTCACACGGAGGAGAGTCACACAGCTCACACGGAACAGTCACACAGCTCACACGGAGCACAGTCACACAGCTCACACGGAACAGTCACACAGCTCACACGGAGCACAGTCACACAGCTCACACGGAACAGTCACACAGCTCACATGGAGCACAGTCACACAGCTCACACGGAACAGTCACACAGCTCACACGGAGCACAGTCACACAGCTCACACGGAACAGTCACACAGCTCACATGGAGCACAGTCACACAGCTCACATGGAGCACAGTCACACAGCTCACACAGAGCAGTCACACAGCTCACACGGAACAGTCACACAGATCACACGGAGCACAGTCACACAGCTCACATGGAACAGTCACACAGCTCACATGGAGCACAGTCACACAGCTCACACGGAGCAGTCACACAGCTCACATGGAACAGTCACACAGCTCACACGGAGCACAGTCACACAGCTCACACAGAGCACAGTCACACAGCTCACACGGAGCACAGTCACACAGCTCACACGGAGGAGAGTCACACAGCTCACACGGCACAGTCACACAGCTCACACGGAGCACAGTCACACAGCTCACACGGAACAGTCACACAGCTCACACGGAACAGTCACACAGCTCACATGGAGCACAGTCACACAGCTCACACGGAACAGTCACACAGCTCACATGGAGCACAGTCACACAGCTCACATGGAGCACAGTCACACAGCTCACACAGAGCAGTCACACAGCTCACACGGAACAGTCACACAGCTCACACGGAGCACAGTCACACAGTTCACATGGAACAGTCACACAGCTCACATGGAACAGTCACACAGCTCACACGGAGCAGTCACATAGCTCACATGGAACAGTCACACAGCTCACACGGAGCACAGTCACACAGCTCACACGGAGCACAGTCACACAGCTCACACGGAGCACAGTCACACAGCTCACATGGAGGAGAGTCACACAGCTCAAACGGCACAGTCACACAGCTCACACGGAGCACAGTCACACAGCTCACACGGAGCACAGTCACACAGCTCACACGGAGCACAGTCACACAGCTCACATGGAACACTCACACAGCTCACACGGAGCACAGTCACACAGCTCACACGGAGCACAGTCACACAGCTCACACGGAACAGTCACACAGCTCACATGGAACAATCACACAGCTCACATGGAACAGTCACACAGCTCACAGAGAGCACAGTCACACAGCTCACACAGAGCACAGTCACACAGCTCACACGGAACAGTCACACAGCTCACATGGAACAGTCACACAGCTCACACGGCACAGTCACACAGCTCACACGGAACAGTCACACAGCTCACATGGAGCACAGTCACACAGCTCACACAGAACAGTCACACAGCTCACATGGAGCACAGTCACACAGCTCACACGGAACAGTCACACAGCTCACATGGAGCACAGTCACACAGCTCACACGGAACAGTCACACAGCTCACATGGAGCACAGTCACACAGCTCACACGGAACAGTCACACAGCTCACACGGAGCCCAGTCACACAGCTCACATGGAACAGTCACACAGCTCACACGGAGCACAGTCACACAGCTCACACGGAGCACAGTCACACAGCTCACACGGAACAGTCACACAGCTCACACGGAGCACAGTCACACAGCTCACACGGAACAGTCACACAGCTCACACGGAGCACAGTCACACAGCTCACATGGAACAGTCACACAGCTCACACGGAACAGTCACACAGCTCACATGGAACAGTCACACAGCTCACACGGAACAGTCACACAGCTCACATGACAGTCACACAGCTCACATGGAACAGTCACACAGCTCACATGGAGCACAGTCACACAGCTCACACGGAGCAGTCACACAGCTCACATGGAACAGTCACACAGCTCACACGGAGCACAGTCACACAGCTCACACGGAGCACAGTCACACAGCTCACACGGAGCACAGTCACACAGCTCACACGGAGTACAGTCACACAGCTCACACGGCACAGTCACACAGCTCACACGGAGCACAGTCACACAGCTCACACGGAACAGTCACACAGCTCACAGGGAGCACAGTCACACAGCTCACACGGAGCACAGTCACACAGCTCACACGGAACAGTCACACAGCTGACATGGAACAGTCACACAGCTGACACGGAACAGTCACACAGCTCACACGGAGCACAGTCACACAGCTCACATGGAGCACAGTCACACAGCTCACACGGAACAGTCACACAGCTCACATGGAGCACAGTCACACAGCTCACACGGAACAGTCACACAGCTCACATGGAACACAGTCACACAGCTCACACGGAACAGTCACACAGCTCACACGGAGCCCAGTCACACAGCTCACATGGAACAGTCACACAGCTCACATGGAACAGTCACACAGCTCACACGGAGCACAGTCACACAGCTCACACGGAACAGTCACACAGCTCACACGGAGCACAGTCACACAGCTCACACGGAGGAGAGTCACACAGCTCACACGGCACAGTCACACAGCTCACATTGAACAGTCACACAGCTCACACGGAACAGTCACACAGCTCACACGGAACAGTCACACAGCTCACATGGAGCACAGTCACACAGCTCACACAGAACAGTCACACAGCTCACATGGAGCACAGTCACACAGCTCACACGGAACAGTCACACAGCTCACATGGAGCACAGTCACACAGCTCACACGGAACAGTCACACAGCTCACACGGAGCCCAGTCACACAGCTCACATGGAACAGTCACACAGCTCACACGGAGCACAGTCACACAGCTCACACGGAGCACAGTCACACAGCTCACACGGAACAGTCACACAGCTCACACGGAGCCCAGTCACACAGCTCACACGGAACAGTCACACAGCTCACACGGAGCCCAGTCACACAGCTCACATGGAACAGTCACACAGCTCACACGGAACAGTCACACAGCTCACATGGAACAGTCACACAGCTCACACGGAACAGTCACACAGCTCACACGGAACAGTCACACAGCTCACATGGAACAGTCACACAGCTCACATGGAGCACAGTCACACAGCTCACACGGAGCAGTCACACAGCTCACATGGAACAGTCACACAGCTCACACGGAGCACAGTCACACAGCTCACACGGAGCACAGTCACACAGCTCACACGGAGCACAGTCACACAGCTCACACGGAGTACAGTCACACAGCTCACACGGCACAGTCACACAGCTCACACGGAGCACAGTCACACAGCTCACACGGAACAGTCACACAGCTCACAGGGAGCACAGTCACACAGCTCACACGGAGCACAGTCACACAGCTCACACGGAACAGTCACACAGCTGACATGGAACAGTCACACAGCTGACACGGAACAGTCACACAGCTCACACGGAGCACAGTCACACAGCTCACATGGAGCACAGTCACACAGCTCACACGGAACAGTCACACAGCTCACATGGAGCACAGTCACACAGGTCACACGGAACAGTCACACAGCTCACATGGAACACAGTCACACAGCTCACACGGAACAGTCACACAGCTCACATGGAACAGTCACACAGCTCACATGGAACAGTCACACAGCTCACATGGAGCACAGTCACACAGCTCACACGGAGCAGTCACACAGCTCACATGGAACAGTCACACAGCTCACACGGAGCACAGTCACACAGCTCACACGGAGCACAGTCACACAGCTCACACGGAGCACAGTCACACAGCTCACACGGAGTACAGTCACACAGCTCACACGGCACAGTCACACAGCTCACACGGAGCACAGTCACACAGCTCACACGGAACAGTCACACAGCTCACAGGGAGCACAGTCACACAGCTCACACGGAGCACAGTCACACAGCTCACACGGAACAGTCACACAGCTGACATGGAACAGTCACACAGCTGACACGGAACAGTCACACAGCTCACACGGAGCACAGTCACACAGCTCACATGGAGCACAGTCACACAGCTCACACGGAACAGTCACACAGCTCACATGGAGCACAGTCACACAGGTCACACGGAACAGTCACACAGCTCACATGGAACACAGTCACACAGCTCACACGGAACAGTCACACAGCTCACACGGAGCCCAGTCACACAGCTCACATGGAACAGTCACACAGCTCACACGGAACAGTCACACAGCTCACACGGAGCACAGTCACACAGCTCACACGGAGGAGAGTCACACAGCTCACATGGCACAGTCACACAGCTCACATTGAACAGTCACACAGCTCACACGGAACAGTCACACAGCTCACACGGAACAGTCACACAGCTCACATGGAGCACAGTCACACAGCTCACACGGAACAGTCACACAGCTCACACGGAGCACAGTCACACAGTTCACACGGAACACAGTCACACAGCTCACACGGAACAGTCACACAGCTCACATGGAACAGTCACACAGCTCACACGGAGCACAGTCACACAGATCACACGGAGCACAGTCACACAGCTCACACGAAGCACAGTCACACAGCTCACATGGAACAGTCACACAGCTCACATGGAACAGTCACACAGCTCACACGGAGCTCAGTCACACAGCTCACACGGAGCAGTCACACAGCTCACACGGAGCCCAGTCACACAGCTCACATGGAACAGTCACACAGCTCACACGGAGCACAGTCACACAGCTCACACGGAGCCCAGTCACACAGCTCACACGGAACAGTCACACAGCTCACACGGAGCCCAGTCACACAGCTCACACGGAACAGTCACACAGCTCACACGGAGCCCAGTCACACAGCTCACATGGAACAGTCACACAGCTCACACGGAGCACAGTCACACAGCTCACACGGAACAGTCACACAGCTCACATGGAACAGTCACACAGCTCACATGGAACAGTCAGACAGCTCACACGGAACAGTCACACAGCTCACACGGAGCACAGTCACACAGCTCACACGGAACACAGTCACACAGCTCACACGGAACAGTCACACAGCTCACACGGAGTACAGTCACACAGCTCACATGGAGCTCAGTCACACAGCTCACACGGAGCACAGTCACACAGCTCACACGGAACAGTCACACAGCTCACACGGAGCACAGTCACACAGCTCACACGGAGCACAGTCACACAGCTCACACGGAACAGTCACACAGCTCACATGGAACATTCACACAGCTCACACGGAACAGTCACACAGCTCACACGGAACAGTCACACAGCTCACATGGAACAGTCACACAGCTCACATGGAGCACAGTCACACAGCTCACACGGAACAGTCACACAGCTCACACGGAACATTCACACAGCTCACACGGAACAGTCACACAGCTCACACGGAACAGTCACACAGCTCACACGGAACAGTCACACAGCTCACATGGAGCACAGTCACACAGCTCACACAGAACAGTAAAACAGCTCACATGGAACATTCACACAGCTCACATGGAGCACAGTCACACAGCTCACATGGAGCACAGTCACACAGCTCACACGGAACAGTCACACAGCTCACATGGAGCACAGTCACACAGCTCACACGGAGGACAGTCACACAGCTCACACGGGACAGTCACACAGCTCACATGGAACAGTCACACAGCTCACACGGAGCACAGTCACACAGCTCACACAGAACACAGTCACACAGCTCACACGGAACACAGTCACACAGCTCACACGGAACAGTCACACAGCTCACACGGAGCACAGTCACACAGCTCACACGGAGCACAGTCACACAGCTCACATGGAACAATCACACAGCTCACATGGAACAGTCACACAGCTCACATGGAACAGTCACACAGCTCACATGGAACAGTCACACAGCTCACACGGAGCACAGTCACACAGCTCACACGGAACAGTCACACAGCTCACACGGAACAGTCACACAGCTCACACGGAACAGTCACACAGCTCACATGGAACAGTCACACAGCTCACACGGAGCACAGTCACACAGCTCACACGGAGCACAGTCACACAGCTCACACGGAGCACAGTCACACAGCTCACATGGAACAGTCACACAGCTCACATGGAACAGTCACACAGCTCACACGGAACAGTCACACAGCTCACATGGAACAGTCACACAGCTCACATGGAGCTCAGTCACACAGCTCACACGGAGCAGTCACACAGCTCACATTGAACAGTCACGCAGCTCACACGGAGCACAGTCACACAGCTCACACGGAACACAGTCACACAGCTCACATGGAACAGTCACACAGCTCACACGGAGCACAGTCACACAGCTCACACGGAACAGTCACACAGCTCACACGGAGTACAGTCACACAGCTCACACGGAGCACAGTCACACAGCTCACACGGAACAGTCACACAGCTCACACGGAGCACAGTCACACAGCTCACACGGAGCACAGTCACACAGCTCACACGGAACAGTCACACAGCTCACATGGAACATTCACACAGCTCACATGGAACAGTCACACAGCTCACACGGAACAGTTACACAGCTCACACGGAACAGTCACACAGCTCACATGGAGCACAGTCACACAGCTCACACGGAACAGTCACTCAGCTCACATGGAACATTCACACAGCTCACATGGAACAGTCACACAGCTCACACGGAACAGTCACACAGCTCACACGGAACAGTCACACAGCTCACATGGAGCACAGTCACACAGCTCACACGGAACAGTCACACAGCTCACATGGAACATTCACACAGCTCACATAGAACAGTCACACAGCTCACATGGAGCACAGTCACACAGCTCACACGGAACAGTCACACAGATCACACGGAGCACAGTCACACAGCTCACACGGAGCACAGTCACACAGTTCACACGGAACACAGTCACACAGCTCACACAGAGCACAGTCACACAGCTCACATGGAGCACAGTCACACAGCTCACATGGAACAGTCACACAGCTCACACGGAACAGTCACACAGCTCACATGGAACAGTCACACAGCTCACATGGAACAGTCACACAGCTCACAGGGAGCACAGTCACACAGCTCACACAGAGCACAGTCACACAGCTCACACGGAACAGTCACACAGCTCACACGGAGTACAGTCACACAGCTCACATGGAACAGTCACACAGCTCACATGCAACAGTCACACAGCTCACACGGAGCACAGTCACACAGCTCACACGGAGCACAGTCACACAGCTCACACGGAGCAGTCACACAGCTCACACGGAACAGTCACACAGCTCACACGGAACACAGTCATACAGCTCACACGGAACAGTCACACAGCTCACATGGAGGAGAGTCACATAGTCCACACACGTTCCCCTCCTTGCCATTTCCAAACCCTTCTGGCCTGCCTGTGGCCATGGTCACATCTGCAGGTGCACATGACGGACAGATATTGGCCACTCCCAGCTTACACATAACTCCTCAGCCATGATATTAACATTTTTCTCCCATTAAAACAACAAAGACTTTACATTAGCAACATAATGTACTTGGTCCAGTGCTTGCCCAGCACGTATGAAGCCTAGGGTTTGCCCAGCATGTATGAAATCCTGGGGCTTGCCCAGTGTGCATGAATCCCCAGTTCAGTCCCTAGCACTACATGTGCTGTTGCACATGTGTAACCTAACACTTCAAAGGTGAAGGTAAGAGAATCAGCTATTCAAAATCATCCATACCTATTTGTTGAGTTCTAAGCTCTCCAGATCTGCATCTTCCCCACACATCCTCATTGTAACACTGACGTCCAGGGCAGAAACACATGACGGAACCCCTTCTCTGTCTTTCCTGGACATCCCATGGAGTACCCCTCGCATGTGACAAATCTGCCACCTTTGCTCTATCCTTGGACGCTCCTCAGTTTTGCTGTCCTACCATTTAGTTCATGAAGAGGACACTTTGTGGGGGAGTCCCTGTGGGCAGGGGGTACAGCGTTCCTATGGGGTGGGCTTTTCAGGGTGTGGCTGCCCCTAAGTCTCCCATGCTTCTGTTAAGTAACCAGTGAAGAGGTTGGTTGGCCAAGCTGAACTTGGGGGGAGCCATTTCTCTTTGGTCTGGTGCCAGCGCCCTATCTGGGGTGAGTAGACATTTGTTCATTTGTCCCCAAAGAATAATCATTTCACACACTTCATGGTCACTACATTCTCTGCCTTAGAACTTAAAGGCACATCCATTTTGTATTTAGATTAAGATAAGTCAAGACGTGATTGTTGATACTTTGTTTAGCAGTAAAAACCATCAGATTAAATAGCGTAATTGATTTTCACATTGAAAATGCCCTTGTTTGTTGATGTGCATGCCCCTCCACATTAAAGTAAATTATTAACTAACTGGAGGATATGTGTATCGAGAAGGTACCTACTCTAACTTCAGAAAATAAAAGGGAAAAGAAGCCATCTAAGTTCTCTGAAGCTGAGGCAAGAGCACTCCTGTATTTCCAGGTCCCTTTCCAACATCCTCTCCATGCAGCTTCCAGCCCAGGCAGTTTCCCTAGACAAGTGGCCCCAAGGTTCCTGTCCAGAAGGAAGGAGAGCGCAGGGAAGGGCCGCTTGGCCTGAAGGAGCCTCGCGTCCCATGGTACCTGTTGCATTGCAGGAGTCCACAGTACCCTCTGCGGAGTCATTGCTCATCTGCCCCCTGGGGTCTGTCCGGCTTCGCAACGCCAGCAAAGCAGATCCTTTGCTTCCACCTTTAAACACGAAGGGGTGACAGCCTGCTGGAAAGAACAACAGGACGTGTGTTAGTGATAAGCAGGATTGAGCCCACCATCCCAACCAGGGGACACTGCTGCAGGACTGAGCCCACCATCCCAACCAAGGGATGGTGCTGCAGGACCACGTGTACACACATCCCCAACCAGGGGTCAGTGTCAAGCAAGACCATATGTACACACAAATCCTGGCCAGGGAATAGTGTCAAACGGGACCATGTGTACACACATACTAACCAGGAGTTAATGTCAAGCAGGACCGAGTATACCATATCCCAACCAGGGGTCAAAGTCAAGCAAGATCGTGTATACAGACACATCCCAACCAGGGAACAGTGTCAAACAGGACCACGTGTACACATGCACTGACCAGGAGTTAACGTCCAACAGGACCACGTGAACACATGCACTGACCAGGAGTTAACGTCCAACAGGACCACGTGAACACATGCACTGACCAGGAGTTAACGTCCAACAGGACCACGTGTACACATGCACTGACCAGGAGTTAACGTCCAACAGGACCACGTGTACACATGCACTGACCAGGGGTTAACGTCCAGCAGGACCACGTGTACACATGCACTGACCAGGGGTTAACGTCCAGCAGGACCACGTGTACACATGCACTGACCAGGAGTTAACGTCCAGCAGGACCACGTGTACACATGCACTGACCAGGAGTTAACGTCCAGCAGGACCACGTGTACACATGCACTGACCAGGGGTTAACGTCAAGCAGGACCACGTGTACACATGCACTGACCAGGGGTTAACGTCCAGCAGGACCACGTGTACACATGCACTGACCAGGGGTTAACGTCCAGCAGGACCACGTGTACACATGCACTGACCAGGAGTTAACGTCCAGCAGGACCACGTGTACACATGCACTGACCAGGGGTTAACGTCCAACAGGACCACGTGTACACATGCACTGACCAGGGGTTAACGTCCAGCAGGACCACGTGTACACATGCACTGACCAGGGGTTAACGTCCAGCAGGACCACGTGTACACATGCACTGACCAGGGGTTAACGTCAAGCAGGACCACGTGTACACATGCACTAACCAGGAGTTAATGTCAAGCAGGATTGCGTGTATGCACATCCCACCCAGGGATTAGTGTCAAGAAGAACTATGTGCACACACATCCCAACCAGGGGTTAAATGTCAATCAGGACTGTGTGTACTCACATCCCAAGCAGGAGTTAGTGTCAAGGACAGTGTATACACACATACAACTGGGGGTCAACAGCAGGACTGAGTGTACCATCCTGTTGTAGTTTGTCTATGTGTTCTGGATAAATTCACAGTCAAAGAACTTAGGGGAACAAAGGGGTTTTATTGTTTCTTATAATTCTTGGTTACAGTTCTTAGCTCAGCTTGTTGGTACGGACTCCACCACAAGGAGCCAAGGGAACTGGCCACACCATGTCCACAGGATTGCTGAGATAAGGGTAAACCTCACTGGACAGACAGCAAGACTGCCAACGTATGCCAAAGAATGTCACCTTACTGAATCAGCTCCCCCCTTCTTTTCCTTCTATCCAAGGAATGGTCCTACCCATTATGAGCTGAGTCTCCCCACATCAGTCCAATAGTCCCCTGCAAGGTGGCTCATGCACTTGTCTTACATTCCTAACTCTACAACTGTCAAGTTGAGACCTGTGTATCTAACTAGCACACATCCTAACTAGGAATCAAGACAAGCAGGACTGCGTGTACCATCCCAACCAGAAGTCAGTGTCAAGCAGGACCGTGTGCACCATGCCAACCAGGAGTCAACGTCATGTACACACATCCCAACCAGGAGCATGAGCTCTTGGAAATCTTGCATCTCACAAGGCATGGGACTATGACGAGGGCCCCTTTGCCTTGCATCCTTGGTGACTCTCAAGAGGACCCAGGCGTGCTTCTACAGACCGTGGTTCTGCACAGTAACCCATATACCAACCCAGGTGAAGCGATTGGCTCAGAGCAGGGAAGACCAGAAGCATCCTTCACTTAGAATGTCCACCCTGTGTCCTTGCAGTGGGAGTCAGCCCCTGGAGGCCTTCCAGGGGGACACTTCAGCAGGGATGTTTTCCTGGGGGACTGACACTCGACCTGTGCTCTCCAGAGCCTGCACAAGGACCGTGTCTCTTGGTGGGTGAGGAAGAGGAGAGGGTAAGAGAGGCAGCTGTAGTGCTGAGCTGAGTCTGAAGGAGAGCCCATGCCCTTAGGTACCCAGTGCCTCACAAATGCAGACTTGCCACACAGCAATACCTGCTGTTACCACATCCATAATTAACCATGGGAATGCTCCAGTAGCCAACACTGGAGAGTGTTAATTGGTTTCAGTCCCCTCTTGCCCTTAACAGTTCGTCTCGAGGCTCCCTGCCCCAGGATGAGCTTCAGAAGCGCATAACATTTGAAAGAAATATCAAATCAAGGTCCAAATCACATCCTCGAGTTGTGTTTGAGCCAAACAGTGCAATTGGAGTCTGCAAGGTTTTCCATGGAAGTCTTCTCGGGCTTGTTGGTGTGGGGATCTCATCAGAACTGGCTGTGGACCAGTCAAGAAACAGACAAGGGAGGGCTGGAGAGATGGCTCAGGGGTTAAGCCTCTATCTTGCAAGCAGAGGGTCCTGAGTTCGGATCCCAGATCCCATGTACAAACGCCAGGCGAAAGCGGGGGCGGCCTGTGTTTCTGGTCCTGGTGGGCGGAGCCTGTGAATCCCGGGGGCAGAGCAAAAGAGGAGGTAGAAGCAGTCCATGATGATTTCCGTATTCACCCTTGGTTCTACACACACACACACACACACACACACACACACGCACGCGCGCGCGCGCGCGCGCGCCCGCGCCCACACATGCACACACATGCGCACGTACACACACACAATTGAATAAATCAAAAAAATTTTACAAAAGAAGCAGACAAGGAAGACTGGGCTTCCCCTTGTTCCCCTAATAAGGGAACACCTGTAGGCAAGAGATATCTGCAGGAATGCCCCCAAACGCAAAGATTATTGAAAAATATTGGATCCTGTCCTCACAGGATTCCATGAGTAGTTTGTAGGGGTGTGTCAGGGCTTGAATGTGAGTTGTCCCCCACAGGCTTATGTGTTTCCATCCTTAGCTGAAGCTAATATTTGGAAATATCATGGAAACTTTGGCAAGTGGAGCCTTGCTGGGGGAAGGTATGTCACAGAGGGCAGGACTTGAGGTCCCCACCCTGATTCTACTGTTAGTCTCTCTTGCAGTCTGCAGCTTAATCTCTCTGTCTCTGTCTCTCTGTCTCTCTTTTTCTCTCTCTCCTCCCTCTCAAACTTCACGTCTGCAGTGACCTCAGCCACCTCCAGCTTCTGCTGCCCTGTGTCTTCTTCTATGGGACTCCCACCATAATGGACTGTATCTCCCCTCTGGAACCATAAGCCAACTAAATCTCTGTTTCTCCTCTTAGGTTGCTTGAGCCTGAGTGTTGTGTCACAGCAGCAGAAAGAGTAACCATGACTCCGTGTATATACACGAGCGTACTTGGTCTTTGCACCAAAGTACTGCCTAGCAGGGGAAAACCAGCTACACATAATCTCTATGTTCCCACGTAGACTGGAATATCTTGCTGACATGCAGTAAATCTTTAATCCATAATATGTATATTGACTGGAATAATCCAGAGGATCACAAAGTATTTCAGGACCGTGCTATTAGCCACAGTTGGCAACCCACTACCCATCATAAAGATGGAAGTGCCATGACAGTGACGAGCGCTGTGCAGAATGTCTTAAGCAGAGTGCTGGACACGAATCCAGCACAAGCCAACACTGGGGTCCGTGACCTTAAGCTCTGATCTAGTCCTAATGACCCCAGGCAGCTCTGGACGACTCCCCACAGGTAAGCTTCGGGCCACACAGCCACTGTCTCCTCTTGTGTGGTGTGTGGCACCCATCTGCCTGGCACCCACAGGATGACACAAACATGCTATGTCTGCCCTCGGTGGGCAGGAGCGTGAGCCACGTGTTTGCCATTCTTGCAGCTCCAGATCTCCAGCCCCCTGCCATTATCTGTGTCCCTTTCAGATTTCAGTGTGTTCTAACAAGAACAGGATCTAAATGAGCAAAATCGACGTTTCTTTCTGATGCTAGAGGAGGAAGAAATGATGATTGAATCACGTGGGCTGCAGATGAAAGCCAATAGAAGTTGGTGAGATGCTCAGAGGAGCCAGTAAGCCTGCAGCACCTGATACCGCAGCCCAGGGTGGGGCTGAGTCTCCCTGGGTTGGTACCAGAAGAGTGACATAGACTGTGTCCAGGACTATGCTGGTCTGTCACCATGGGGAAACAGGAATTGAGTGGCAGACGTGATCCCTGGTTCCCTCAGAAGGAGACTCCATTCATTCATCTATTAAAGAGATGGGAGTCTGTCTGTGGCCAGGTAGACTCAGCTCTGGAGGCTCAGGGTGTCGTAACCAATGCTTTGCACACACCCTGGATGCTTCTGTGGCCCAGTCCCAAGCCAGGAAACAAAAGAACGCGTGTGAACACAGAACCAGTGATACTCTGGGGGCTTGAGCTCCATGAGCAGAACACTCAGAGGTGGACTGGTCCCCCGTTGCAGAATGTCCTTGGCAGGAGTTGGTCTTATGGCTGGCACTGTGATGGGCAGCAGGCCCCACTCAGAGGACACTGTGGGCAGCCGAGTGCTCAGCTGAGACAGGGCAAGCAGAGCAAGGCACACCCAGCGGTCAGTGGGGTGGACGCTGGAGATGCTCCTGGGCCTGGTGGCTGAGGGGGCTGGCCCGCATTCTCCCTCAGCAGCCGGAGAGGCCCGCTGCCCATGGACAGCAGGCGTGCATGCAAGAAGCCATCATGCTTTGTGTAGATCAAAGTCAGGGTCTGAAAATATTTGATAATAAAATGAAAAGCATTTGTCCTGAAGTCATATGCTGCCTGTGCACTCAGAAACCAGTCAGTGGCGGATCTGTGTGTGTCAAGAGAGCATGATCTAAATTTGAGCCAATGCTATATTTGGATATTTTTTCCTACAATAACCATTCATCGGATTCCAGGAGTGCAGTGTTTGGGGTCAGTGAGGAGAAATAACGGATTCCAAAGGGAGAGAGAGATGGCACGGAGGGAAGCAAGAAGCCCACACTTTCCCCTGTGCACACACAGAGGAGGCCATACCCGCCTGCCCACATGCACACCCAGGCATGCGGTGCACTCACACATGTACACACACATGAGTATGCAACGCACACACTGAACCCCTTGTATTCAGAAAGACTGCAGGAAGCAAGCTTGCTCGGCAGACAGCAGGTGCCCCTCACCTCGCTCTGACTCCACAGGACCCCCCCACCCCTAGAGCTCTAGAGGCCTCCCCGTGACTCCTGTCCTGACTGTAATTAAGAACAGAAGTGTCGAAGCAGAAAGACAGCAGCAGGATGAAGTCCTGGTGTCAACTCAAGCTATTGTGGGACTGGGCTCAGAGTTCCCCAAACCCCCCTCGGGTCACCTCATGTCATAAAATGCCCTGTGGGGTATGTTCCAACCTCTGACATGAATGTGAACAACACCTGTAATGAAGGCTGAAGTCAATGCCAGGCAATCAAGTGCCCAGAGAATCAGCCTCAAGGAACGCACCATCTGGCTCATGGGCAGGGCCCTTCTCAGCGGACAGGAAGGTGAGCAGGGCACTGTGCATGTTTCAGGTCAGGGCTTCAGTGGGGCGTGGCCAGCATGAGGGAGATAATGAGATTGCAGTTTTAGGAGGAATCAACACAAGTGGAATCACAAGAAATGGAGGAAGATCCTAATTTTCCTCCACCCTGGCCAGCGTGGAGCTAAAGACGAGTAGTAACCAGAGAGGAGGATGACAGTGTTCCCCAAGGGGCATCTGGACTCCACTGTTACATGTTACATAGCACGGAATGTTACATATGCCACGTTACACAATGGGCAGAGAACAACCTTCAACACGGCAAAGAGAAATCTCAGGGAAAGCACAGACCCGCAGTTCTTTGCAGTCTTGAAAATCCAGAACAGGATACAGCACAGTGAGATTGGACCTGAGCCTTCATAGGTCTTCTGATTCGCTCTCATTACACACTGCTGTAATAAATCCCTGGCTCAAACCACTTAGAGGAAGAAGGGGTTTTATCTCAGCCCACACTCACAGGGTACAGCACCGCAAGGCAGAGGAGACACACTAGTATTGGGAGCTGAGGGAACTGGCCACACCCAAAGTCAAGATCAGAGAGAAGCGTCAATGCATGCAGCCACGTCCACACATAGCAGGCTTCGTCTTGGGCACACCCCTGCCTGGGGAATAGTGTGGCCCACTGTGGGCTGGGTCTTCCCGCATGGCTTATGCAGTGGAGACAGGCGCCTGCAGGCTTGCTGAGAGGCCTGTCTCCACTAAATAATTCTTCATAGGTGTGCCAGAGACTCACCTCTCAAGTGTCAAGTTGACAATGGGAAAATGACTATCACAGCTTCCTTGATTCATAGAGACCAGTTTCTGGGGTGTTTGTGATTTGATAAACTATCTACTTCCTCTGAATCATAAGCTGGAAAGTGAACTTCAAGAATGTCCTCCATTCCCTGGAGACTCAGTTTCTCATTCCTGTCCACACTTCACATTCACATTGACACATTCACAGTGATGTTATAAGGGGCTCCCGCACCTATAGGCCCATGGTGACTGGGAGAGCGGTAGAGTCCAGACGCCCCTGGGGGAAGTAGTTCCCACAGAAAATAAGCAGAAGAGGGGTTTTTGGTGACCTCCCTGCCACATCCATTCCTGTAGGTGAGGGTCCCTGCGTGCACAGCACACTTTCAGTCCCCAGGAGGACTCTGCACAAATACCACCTGTCTCCTGGGTACACTGTCCTTTCATTAGCTCACTGACTGGGCGATTTCAACGCATAAAGTGACACTGTGTTAAAGCACAGTCACTCGAAAGGGCTGAGGACAGGGCTCATCTTAAAGGGTTGACTGTGCAAGTGTGAGGACCTGGGTTCGGATCCCCAGCACTCAGGTAGAAAGTCGGATGGTGGCAACACTGTCATGTGAAGCCAGCCCTGGGGAGGTGAAGACAGGAAGACCCCAGGGGTGAGCCACATAGCGAGCCCCAGGTGAGGTGAGATAACCTGTCTCAAAATTGAGGTGGAGAGTGTGGGGGGGGGGAGCAGAGAAGACCCCAGTATCAACCTCTGACCCTGCACATGCATCTGTACACAAACCCAAACACGAATACACTATGCACACACAAAATTAAGCAAATCAATAAATAAAATGCTGATATAGAAATCACCAGAAATGGAAGCTGATAAAATTCCCAATGCTGCTGCAAACATCCTCCAGGAACTACACGACAGTCCTGCCATGTGTGAGATCACACATTGCACACATTGCCCTGTGTTCTAAGCCTGGAGACTCTGAGATTCCTCAAAAAGGCAATTGCCAAGGAGCTGTGTATTGAATCAAAGACCTTCTTTCCAAACTATTTCAAGTGGCACAGAATTGCTCCTGAGATGATACCTGGCAAATCCATTTGATACCAGATGCATTTGATTAGCTTCAAGTTAGCACTTAGAGACCAAGTGCAATCAGTCACTCTCGGGTTAATATTAGAATAATTTCATTAGTTTCAGTTAGCACTGAATAGACCAAGTGCCATCAGTCACTCTCCGGTCAATATTGTGTAACCCTTACAGGGTCCATATTCATGGTGTTCCCATTGTGGGATCTAAAGCGAATGCATCCGTTTCTTTCTGTGTGCGCACATTGTTGCTGGAAACAGCAGCTGGTCCCTACTGACCTAATCCTGCTGTGCATGCTCATAGCCAGGCCATACATTTTGAAAGGTAATTTTAGCTCCCATTCCTGCTAGAACAGAAACAGGTAAAACCAACCATCTTTGAGGAAGTCACGTGCATGTGCTTATATAAAGCTTCTACTATGCGCATGGAAAACACCAGACATTATTCAATGTCTCTTCAGGCAAAATAACCAAAAGGCCTACTGAATTCATAAATCTTTCAATGTGTTCCAAAATGTGTATCTTGCATCCAGAAGTCCAATTTGAATTGTTTCTGTGTGAATTCAACATAATAAAATTCCCATCCCATTGAAAATTTGAGCCAGAAGCATCCTGGATTTTAGAGAAAGAGCTTTGCCTTCTCTCTCTCTCTCTCTCTCTCTCTCTCTCTCTCTCTCTCTCTCTCTCTCTCTCTCTCTCATACAATTGGGAATCATGGATTCTGGATTATCCTGCATGCTCATTGCTTTTCTCTGGGGTTTCTCGGGTTCTGCCTTCCAGGGTCAAAATTTCAGGCCGCTGCCCTTTCCATCCAGCATTTTTATGTGAGATCAGATCCGAACTCAAGACCTTTTGTTTGCAAGGCAAAGCTTTACCTGCGCCATCTTCCCAGGCCACGTCTGGACCCAGATACACAGCTATTCGTTCCCAGGGATCAGGAGGCCCAGGAGGCTGATCGGGGCTGCAGAACTCTTGATTGGGGTGAGATGTGATGCCCGGCACAGTGAGTCTCTTTGGCCAGTTCTACAGGTTGAGCCTGGGAAGAGCTATACTGCTGGATGTAGTGAGATCTCCACATCTTTTATTGACAGCACCACAGCACTGCCGACGGCAAGAAGCCTTCCAAGGCCACATCCAGAGGAGGAGGCCCCAGGGAGCTCACAGCCAACAGTAGTACCGTGGGATCTGATGGGAGTTCCACACGGGTCTATCGCCTTCAGGAGCTGGCACAGGGCACGTGGCTCAAAATAGAGCCACGTTAGCTTTAGTTGCTGGCACTTCTCTGCCATGTCCCGGCACAGGAGCAGCGGCAGATGAGCAGCGTTGCACACTGAATGCTGACGACCAGCTCCTGAGCTTTGCCTACGGCTCAAGGTCTGGCCACCACCTGAGCAGCTGAAATCCAGCCCTACGACGCGGGGACAAGCAAGAAACAACAAAAGGAAGGTCTGACTAGTTCCTTATTCTCCCTGCGATGTAAATGTATGAATTTATTCAGATGGTAAAATCCCTCCGAGAAATGCTAAGAAAAGGAAAAGAAAGGAGTGTCTCACTGAAACATGCACTTGGAAGCCCACTAAGCTATCTGGAGTCTGAGCTGGTTTGGTTATCAGTAGTGCTGGGAGCTTAACACGTGTCCTGTGTGATCACCAGAGTGGGGACAAGAGGAAGCGACTGTTCAGGTATTCTGCCACACAGAGCCTGCCATGGGCCGATCTCAGGCCGAACCTTCCTCATAGGCCCACTGTACATATTGCAGCGTTCACTCAGACTCGGGATCACAGATGTTGGTGTCAGCTCACAGTGGAAGCTACCAAGATCAAGCTCAGCATTTCCATCTATAAAAGATGGTCATAAAACCCTTCCTGCTCTCCGAGGGGCCTGTGGAGCCTGGAGTATTGTCCTACGCGTGAAGGCATCTCGACCAACAGGTTCCTCAATGCAAAGGTGAAACTGCCACCTTCAGACCCAGAGGGAGACAGCAGGGCTGTGGGAAAACCAGCTGCCGCAAGTCAGGCAGCAGCTCTGTCTAACTGGCAGTCAGGTAGGACCATAGGAGCGGGGGCTAAGAGGGGTACACATTGGCTGCAAACTAGCATACAAAAAAACCTGCTGACACCGAAGAAGTTGAACCTCCTCCTCCCCTACTTCCTCCCCCCAGCAGCCTATCCGAGCCTGACTAGTACCAAGGAAGCATGTGCAAAAAATCCCCAGCACCCACTGTACAGGGTGTTAAGTCCCAACCTTCTGTCCAGCATTTGCCACTGAACTATTGACCTTCTTTCAGCTCTGGCCCACTTCCTCCGGTGGAAATGTCTCTGTCCTAATAAGCTGTCTCTGTTCTAGCTCAAACCCACACACATCTAATATTCTTGTTCCAGGATATAAGAACAACCTAGAAATCCAGACTTTGATTCCCAAGAGGCACCATCTCGTCATGGGCCTCTGAATATGCCAAGTGTACCGTCCAAGTTTCTGCCCGTGTTCCTGCCTGCCAGGTCCTTGCACTTCCTTTAAGATGCGCTTGCAAGTGTAACTAATGGAAGCTTGTGGGAGCTGGCCAGGAAATGCAATGGAAGAGACTTACACACAGGACTGGGCATTGGGGAGGAGCATGGCATGAATCCTTGCATGTGGCAGCCAGAAGACAGGCATGCCACTCTCCCCGTGGAGGCAGAAGCAGGCAGAGAGCCCAGGGCATCGCCATCCTGACGGACAGATCCGTCCCTCACAGCGAGGCTCACACAACACACGCCCTGAGGACTTGTGTCTGCTGAGCCTGGAAGCTCCTGACCAGAGAGCAGAGAGCAGCAAACAAGCCTCCTCTGTCCCCCACCCTCTGTCACCTCCCTGAGGATTCTGATGTGGCATCTCTGGCTCTGTGGCATCCTTTGCCCAAGCACTGAGCAATGGAGCTGATGTGACCCCCCACAGCAAGGCAGCCATGGGGCCATGAGCCCCGCCCTTCTTCAGGGATTGACCTGCAGCACACAGAGAACCGGGTGGAGTCCGAGAGGTCATGCACTGCCTGCCCACATGTGCACAGGAGAAAGGGAGTGTCAGGATCTGCCCGACAGAGTTCCAGGTGGTCGGAAGAGCAAGCCCACCCTGTCCCGCCAGCATGCTGGCTCCTTATAACATTCTGACTCTTGGAGAAAGAGGGGAAGGATGGGGAGCTCCCATAGCTTCCCGTTCTCTGAGAATAAGCAATTGAGATGCCCATGCAGAAGCTGGAAAGCAAAGCTGGAGACAGTGTCTGAAACGGAGCTCTTCTGGGAGAAGGAACTGCTTGCAGTGACCACAGATGAGATCTCAGCGTCCAGCCGAGGCTTGTTGTGCAGGCGCGGTCCCCAGCCCGTGGCATGCATCGGACACTGTGAAGACTGTGAGAGGCTGGATCTGGTGGAGGTCTACGTGTCTCCGGGTCTCCAGAGAGTGCGCTCTTGACAGGGTGTTAGGACTCTGCTCCTCCTCCTTCCCCCATCTTTGGCCTCCTGGCTCCGCCCTTCCACAGGCTCCCATCATGCCGAGTTTCCATGAGTCCAAAGTAACCGGGGCACCAACCATAGAGGGAAGCAGCCTTCCGCAACCTTTTCAAGACATCCCTTCCTCTTTCCAACATGGATGCCACTTAACATACCTGCTAACTCATACATAGAGAGTTTCAGGATTTTGCATTGTGTATAGCTGAGCTGCTCTTCCAGGTAAGCGCAGTCAAAACTTGCTGCTTTGATCGGATTCCAAGCAGCATCAGCAAAAATGTAGAGACAAGTCTTGGACCTGGGTATGAGTGCTGGGGATTTCGGTGAGGCCAGCTGGTTCTTGTCCTCACCAGTACACGCCATCATCCCTCTGGACCCGCCATAAGAATAGAACTCTGCTATGGTCATGGCCCGCACAGCAGTGAGGACCGCTTTCTACACGGACTGTCCCGCCACGTACCTGGGCTTCAGAACAACGTGGGATCCTGGTGGTTTTGAAGACCTTGAGCTGAAGGCTCGCTGCCTCCCTCAGGTGCTTCACTCAAGTCCTCCTCCTTCCCCCCCTCCTTCTTTCCCTCCATCACCCCCGCTACACACACACACACACACACACAAACACACACACACACACACACACACACACACACACACACACACACACATCAGGCAGAGCTTCAGAGCCAACCCAGAACTCTGCCTTGTTTGAAGAACTTCCTGATCGGCCCTTCCTGCCTCACCTAATTAGCATATACACGGACCATCAAAACCTACTTCCTCATCTAAAGCACATGACAAGCTGTAGATATAGACTCGGCCAGGCACCCTCCTGGGTTGAAGATTTCTCTGAGAAACAGGTTTCTCGTACTGAGAAGACAGAGATTCTTTCCACCTGATTTTTACCCTATGTCTTACATGTATGAAGGATGCAAGAAAGAAAAAGAATATTTGTGTACAATTCTTGAAGTGACCTTCTTAGGGAGCACTGGAAATCTGTGTAAAAAGGATTGTGTTTGGGAGGTAAGATACCCATACTAAAACCAGGCATTACCCGCTCCGACCACTGGGAGGCAGCAGTCTGAAACTCACCCAGTCCGGGCACCAGGATGGGTGATCTGCCACCTGCCTAGGTGGATCTAAAGTTCTGGTCGAGCATCGTGGTGCTGGGAATCTTTGTCTTACATCTTTGGTTTGGATATTTTTAAGCCATCTGCTTGGTGAGAACTGTAAATGATGGAGTCAGCATGGAAAACCCTTGTTACATTTGCTATCAAACCACTAACAGCAAATATGGGTTACTAGGCAGAAGAGAAAACCACTCAGGCAATTTCAGAGCAAACTCCGACGGATGGCAGACTTCCAGGAAATACAGCTAGGTCAAGGGGTCATGTGTGTGTGCATGTGTGTATGTGTGTGTGTGTGTATGTGTGTGTGTGTGTGTGTGTGTGTGTGTGTGTGTGTGTGTGTGCAGTTACCACCCATAGAGGTCACCACACATACGGAAGTGCTGGTTCTCATCTTCCATCTTCATTGAAGTCTCTTTGCTGTTCACTACTGTGCTGCATAAGCCAGGCTGGCTCGACCACGTGCTTCCACAAACTTTCCTGCCCCCTCTCCCCACCCTAATCCCTGCCTATCTTACAACCTATGTATCCTTCTTGTAGGTTACCAGAAGATGTGTCGCAATAAAAAGGTGATGAAATCGACAGATGCATATTAAGAACACCAGACTGCATATTAAAAACAGACTGAGGATAATGAGATCAAGTGAAGAGCCACACAGAGCCTGTCCCTCCAGAGTATCCAGGCAGAGCACACCTGTCAGCCGCCTGTGGCTGGACTCTGAAGTCACATGTTCTCTGAACTATCCTCCGGTCTCAGCCCCCACGACGGATAAACCGTGTTCTCGGATCCCAGTGCTTCCTGTGTCGTCCTGAGGTGCAGCACACGTGCACAGATGCAAGCAGCCACATAGCTGGGAAAGACAATGACCCAGGACACTGCAACAGCCCAAAGCTGCCCACCCACCACCTGTGGATTCTAGTGACGTGGCAACAAGCAAAAATGGTTGGTGATGTTAAGGAAGGCCTTGAGACCAACGCACAGCCCGTGATGCGCTGCTGCAAGCTGTGGGGACAGAGCAGCAGGGAGCAGGCAGGCAAGGCCTCTGGCAGAGACACACAGACAGCTGCACAGACTTGAAGGAAGCGAGGATGTGGTTTGGATGTAGCGTACCACCAAAGATTCAGGCACTGGAGTCTTGGGTCTTCACTGGTGATACGATAGGGGTGACTAGATCTTGAGGATGCTAACTTCATGACTAGGTTAATCCACATGACTTCAATTCTGGATAGCTGCTGAGAGGGGCTGCTTGAAGGACACAGATCACAGGGCAACAGAACTTCGGAGGCTCTGCCTCCTCCCTGGCTGCTTCCTGGACGTCTCTGGCTGCCACAAGGTGAGCAGCTCCTCTCTGCCATTCACTGCCTGCCATGATGCTTCTGCTCCGTGCAGTCCAGCAGCAACAGAGCTGAGGGACTGCGTGTCAGCAGCTCTGAAACCATGAGCCAAAATAAATCTCCCCTCCCTGAAGCTGTTTATGTAGGGATGTTTGTCACAGCAACTTCAGCTGACTAGCACGAGGCCAGTGCCCATGTGTGCAGGAAGGCATTGTGCTAGTGTATGTACGGAGGAAATGCCCAGGCAGTAGCTCCCAGCAGTAGTTGGCACCATCCCTTTGCAGGCCACTGTATGAAGCTGGGTCAGCAGCTCCCTTCTGCTTCAAGGCTCCATGCCAGGACCTGGGCTGCAGTCTGACTCTGGGGCCCTGGCACCCGTGGCTGGCTTCCCTGCAAGCCATCACCTGTCTAGGTGCCTAACTCTCCCCTCCCCTCACTGCAAACCCCAGAGAACTTCCACACCCGACTGTTTGACTCAGTAGTCTGGACACATGGGCTGTCAGTGCCCTTCTGGACTGCAGGAAGTTCAGAGCTCACCCAGCTGAGAGGGCTGCTAGCCAAGCCCCACCAAGACAGAGAGACAGAACAGCCAAGCGGTGCTTTCCTGGGAATAGGAACAGGCTGGGCCTTCACCCTGCTCCCCACATCGCTTTGGACTAGAAGTGACTTCCTTGTGCCGGGAGAGAAGGGAAGGCCACATGTGACCCTGTGCTGTGTCCAGACTCATGGCAGCTGGGCCACCTGGTCTTCCTTCCACGCCACAGACTTTTACTAACTAACTCCCTGGCCCGGGATGCAGAGGTGTTGCGAGGATAAGCGGTAGTGTCTCTGAAGTGCTTGGAGCTAAAAGCAGGGCAGAAGAACAGAGCATTAGCACCTCATTATTCCCACAAGGAGTGGGTGGAATTTCAAAGAGAAGTCATGTCAGAGATGTAAGGAAATTCGAAAGTCTGAAACTTTAAAAGGCTGGGATTATTAAAACACCCAGTTGTTTGACAGGAGAGAATTAAACTGTTCTTCTGTCTCTAAAGATATAACGCCACTTTCTCACTACTTACTGTAACTCCCAATCCCTTCTTCCCGCACTGAATGTTCACTGAAGCCAAGAAAGTCCCTGGACAGCCATGACTTCTTGTGGACATAACCTGAATGACAGATCTGCACAGAGACAGCTCAGCCGCTCAGCCACGTGAGCACTTGAGGCCATGGTTGAGTGGCCCCTGCACATCATGATTCTAGACCATCCTCAATTCTTACTTGTGGATGTGGCATTAGCTTTGGGTCTGTGCAGATGGGGGATGCACCCAGCTGTCTGCACAGAACAGAGTTCTGGAAGGGCCGTGTCCACGTGGGAAAAGGAAATGGGAAGAATCCACCCTTGGAAGGGAACCACAGAGGTATATCTCTCTTCCTGCTCTCTCAGAAATCTGGAATCTAAAGGGATCTGTGTCTGCCTGGCATGGAAACCATACGTTGGGAAGGTGAGAAGCCCAAGGAGGACCCCTAGGAGACGATGCCCCTGGCTCCCTGCCAGAAATATCACGTGCAGGTGGACGGACGACGCCACCAGTCACTGCCCTTGGGATCCTCAGGACACATCAAAGGACACAGAGACAAAGGGGGACACGCCCAAGTGTACCCACAGCAGATGGAGGGAATATGCCCGAGTGTGCCCACAACAGACAGAGGGGCCATGCCTGAGTGTGCCCACAGCAGATAGGCCATGCCTCAGTGTGCCCACAGCAGACGAAGGGGCCATGCCTGAGTGTGCCCACAGCAGATGGAGGGAATACACCCGAGTGTGCCCACAACAGACAGAGGGGCCATGCCTGAGTGTGCCCACAGCAGATAGGCCATGCCTCAGTGTGCCCACAGCAGACGAAGGGGCCATGCCTGAGTGTGCCCACAGCGGACAAGATCAGCAGAGTGACAAACAAAACTCCTGTAAGCATTTGGAATTCTTAGACAAAAAGTCATTCCAAATCATGGCTGAAGAACAAAATGTTAGGAATCAAAGGAAAACCCAGTAGTTTCTAGAAATAAACATATACTTAGGGGAACTTTAAAAAATCTAGCTGTCAATGAATGAGAGAGAATTAGTGAACTTGAAGACACAACTAAGGATTCGCCTACGTCCTTAGAGGGGAAAGCTAGGAAATATGCACGGATGTGGAACCAAGCAGGAGAATGTCTGGAATATTCTCTGTCAGAGTACCAGAAGAAAGAGATAGAAGAGATGGAGACCGTGGCTTTAAAGGGATAGAGGGAGACAGGTTTCAAAGTTGTGAAGCATAAAAATGTTCAGATTGTCCATGGAACAGGAGACTTCCACACAGGATAAAAAGCCACTACCGGATTCTGTGCCAGTCTGGCATCTTGACAGGGACAAAGTCAATGAGAGATTAGCTAGGTGATGGTGGACAGATGATAGATAGATAGACAGACAGACAGACAGACAGACAGACAGACAGACAGATAGATAGATAGATAGATAGATAGATAGATAGATAGATAGATAGATAGATAGATAGACAGATGATGGATAGAAGATAATTCATAGATAGGTGATAAATAGATGGGTGGTAGATGATAAGTAGATGACAGATAGATAGATAGATAGATAGATAGATAGATAGATAGATAGATAGATAGATAGATGGATGATAGGTGACTGCCATGTAAGGAGGTTCATTACAAGAAGTTGGATCATGTAATTTAGGGGATGGCAAGACCCTGGAAATCAACCATGTGAATCTGAAGCCTGGAATCCAGCATCCCAGCTCACAGTCACTAGGCAGGAGAGCTCTCTGGCTGGAAGGAGATGCCTTTGTCCTGTTCAGGCTGATTGGATGAGATCTCCCACTGGAGCAGGGAGCCCTCGGGGCCACAGGCTCGGGAGCAGTGTACAGGCATAAGCACCAAGGTACACGGTCCTCAGCTTGCTTGCCTTGCAGTGTGTGCAGGAGGAAGTAGATGTGTTCAAGAAGAAGGCAACGAGGAGTCTTGAATGAAACATTTTGTGTACGTGTTACTGTGGTAGGAACTGTAGTCTGTTCCCCCAGAAACACACAGAACAAAATATGGCCACATATTTGGGCAGCTGTGCTTAGTCAAGACAACACGTAGAACTAACCATCACAGCTGTCTTATCGGTGAGCTTCCTGGGAGACCAAGGGCAGCTTAACATGACCATGCAGGGGAGCAGTTGGTATAGGCCCACGCTTTGGGCATAAGAGCTTCTTCCACACCCTCCCCCCAGCTGCACACCGCCCTCCAGCTGCACACCCTCCCCCAGCTGCACACCCTCCCCAGCTGCACACCCTCCCAGCTGCACACCCACCCAGCTGCACACCCACCCACCTGCACACCCACACACCTGCACACTCACATACCTGCATACCCTCCCTGGTGTCAGGGAAGGTCCCTCCTTGTAGTTTTGCCACCAGAATGGAGGAAGGACCCTAGGCCTAGAGCACTCTCTTGGCTTCCGTTTGCCAACTGCTCTTCCAAGAAAGCGGGACCAAGTGAGACTGTAGCTGACTGTGTTTGGTCCTCTCCTTGGCTCCCACACCTGCAGCTGATCTCAGATTCGAGCCCCTCAAATGGGACCCTGGTATCCCACTTATAGCTGCCTACAGCTCCCCTCCAGGCCCTGCCCTGCCCATTGCCCAAGAACAGGTTTGCTTTCTGAGCAAGACAGAAGCGCAAGCTTCACCTTTATTCTGCCTACAGGGACCAAGCATGAAGAGGGGATGTTGATTCAGATCCCTTGGCACATGTGGCTCCATCCAGCTGGCGCCACTTCTGACACCCCCTTGTCTTCTCACAGGGAAATAAAGTGTTGTAGGGCCCAGCATCTGGTTTCCTCAGATGCGGTGGCCACGACGCTTAGCACTGCCCTTTGCTTTAGCAGGTTCATTCTCAGTGTGGCCCCCAGTCAGTCCCTAGATGAGCACATACTATAGTCTGTTGAATTCTGTGGCTTCTGTGGGCACTGAACCCCTTGTACCCCCTGGAGTTATTACTAAGTGTCTCCAGCTGTCACTGCTTAGCCCCTTTCTATATGAAGTCATTTAAAGTCGTGAGCAACACCTACAGAAGACTTGAGAAACCCCGGCCGAGCATCTCACGTGCTGTCACCCTCCTTCCTCTGCTAACCGCTTACGTAACCAGGAACGTTTATAAAAATCAAGAAACTGACATGGGTGCTCTGCGGCTAGTCACCTGCAGCCTTCTCTGCAGGTGGCACTTCCTGGAAGCCTGTCTTGCACTTGCCCCTGATCTGTCCCACCAGCTGACTGTCTCTGCTTTTGCTCTGTGGACCCCCGAGCTAGCAGTTCGATGGCTGAGGGAGCCTCAGTCAGCTCCCTGGCTCAGGGCGTTGGTGCACCCTGTAGGAGAGGCGGCTTCAGGTTCTGCAAGCTCGCTCCTCTTCCCCCGAGGCTTAACACAATGAGCAATTAAAATCGGAACATCTCATTTACCAAATTAGCGTCAATCACAGAGCTAATTAAGTGAAAAGTCGGGATTCAACCGATGTTCTGACTTCCTCGTTAATCTTTACCACGAATGTTAGCAAGTCCTTTTACCCTCATTTTATACATTCAACATGGATCACATTGATTTTAATCTTTATTGAACAAGACTCCTTAAAGGACATGGGTGGATGGAACTGGTGTCTGCCCAGTTCCTGCAAGGAATATGTGAGCAAAACATCCTGGGAATTTCAGATATTTCCTTAGTGTCCCCTCCCCATCTTCAGTCAATCTGGGGGTTTAGGTGATACATTTGAAACTGTGCCTCTATAACGGTTTCACACCTTGTTGGGAAAAATGGCAGAAATACTACAAAGTAACAGTCATTACCTATTTCAGAAATAATATCCATTTTCATGCAACTTTGCTTGTCTAATTCTCTGGAGCAAATGTTTTATGTCCACACTCATCTCTGCAGTGAGCTGGAAGCATGTGGAGCTGACTTTTCTCCATCCATTTGTCTTTTCAATTCGAACACAGAGTGTGTTTGGGGTTCATTCTTATGCTTTGGCAGCACCCCTATTCCACAGAAGTTCTGACATTGTGGACTTGAGGGTGACCTCAGTTCCCTCAAGCACATTGCGTCGTGTGGTAACTACAATGGACCAACTTCAAAGTAAATCTTGATGCTTGAAATATGCTCAAGCCAGGCTCTGGTGAGGGATTTTGAGCTCAGTGGAGCCCTTCGATGCGCTAGATCAGTTTGCAAAAGGAAACTCAGGGTCCAAAAGGTACACATGCTTTTGCTTAAAGACCACTCTGACCAAGCTGTAAGAATTTCTCAGGTACCAATCTTATCACATGTCATGAAGGACTCAGTTTTGCTTTAAAAAAAAAAAAAGCAGTGTTTTCCAGTTTTACCAGGATTAAAGTGATTACATGCTAGTGTTGTGTTTCAGGTCTTGGGGAATTTAATCTTTCACAGTACAACATCGTGATCAGCACCGTGGTGAACTCCTAGGTTCAAGGTGACTTTGGATCTACTTTACCTGTGTTCTGAAAAGGATGCGACACAACGGGGAGGAACACGGCAGGATCCTAACACTTAAGCATCTGCTGTTGTCTTGGGAGGTTAGAATGGAGCTTGGAAACTCCCAAGCGAGACACCCCAAGTGAGCGCTGCACTGTGCTTGAGGTCTGGGATGGGGAGTGGGAGGCATGATACAAATTCCATCTATCTCCTCAGTGTTGGAAAAGAAATGAACAAAACATTCAATAAACAGTCCAAGGTAAAGTTAGTAGACTACGTCAGAGCCCAGAGAGGAATGTCTTGGGTCTGGACAGTCCCTCTCAGGCCCGTGACTAGCTCAGCCCATTTCACTTGCTACCAGAAGCATATGTACCACAAGTCTCCTTGCTGCTGACACCAAGCAAGAGGACATGATAACTGCAATCACCACACTGACCTTGCTACTACTGTGTGGAAAACACAAAGACACACTGCCAGCATGAAGCCAGGCTAGCAGTGGCTACTTAGAAAATGCAGTCTAAGCGGCCCACTGCTCCAGAGCTTTGTGGTAATACCCAACTTAATGAACTCGGTGTCTCCCTGTGGACAGATCAGCCTGCCATTGAAGAGCATCTGTGGACACCAATTGTCCACAACAACATCATAGACCCCCGCTAGGAAGACGTGTGATAAGAAAGGTATCATCAGTCCACCACAAATTAACTGGAAAGTTCTATGTAATTCTTGGTTAAGTTTCAACAAGGTCTTTGTGTTGTGATGATGCTGAAATTTACTAAGGTGGAGCAGAGACAGATAGACAGGGGCTCTCAGGGCAGCAGGCCTCGCCAAAGGTCCAGTTCCAGATGCACAAAACAGTATTCAAGGCATACACAAGGAGAAGGAAGTCCGATGAATAAGAAGAGAGTAAGATCCAGAATACAAAAAGAGCCACAAATTCATGTGAAACACCAAAACTCACAGTGGATGAGGGGCAAAGGAAATGGAAATAAAACACACAGTAAATATAAAAAATGTGGTTAAGTTCACCAACAACAAATTGATAAAGCTGCCAAATACTAATTTTCATGGTGGAGGTTTGAGGGAAAAATGGCCCAAGCGCTACGACGATTTTTCTAATTGGTTTAAAAACTTCAGAAGGCAGATGGTCAGTGTGGAAGAGCTGGAGACTGTGTGCTGCCCTATGGTTTGGCCTCATAGAAAGTCCTCAAGGATGTGTACAAACATGGGCAGAGAAATGCAGAAATGAAGCAAGTTGACAAATGTGCTTCGGAAACAAATAATACAGAAGCAGGTTTGTGGAGAGTCCCCATACGACCCAGAGAGCAGGAGAACAACATGTGGAGAAGCTGCAGAATCAAACATGGCCCCAGCCTGTGCAGCTTTAGTTTCCCAGACATTACAAGATTTGCTCAGGCGCAGCCACATCCATACGAGGGACACAAACCAGGACTTAGGAACACGTGTGTGCGTCCTGGGGCCTGAGTCAGTGAGTATGCAGGTCTGTGGAGAACTCAGGAATCAAACGAGATCTAGAGCAAAGGATCACTCGAAAGGCATGCACACAGCTGTGTCCTTGAAGACTTTCAACTGAAGGAGTGGAGAAACCAAAACAAAGAGAAATATGTGTGCACGTCAAAGGTGGGACTGGGCTTGTATCCAGTTATGTTTGCATAAGGTATGGCACAGAGTGGGGGGAGGGACTCAGCCTTGACGTTGGTGGACAAAGTCCGGACACCTTCACACAACAAGTATTCACACCCCGAGACACTCTCACACCCACAAGCATTTGCACCCAGAGACATCAGCAGCTTTGCCGTAGAGAACACAGCAGAGTGGGATCTTAGGAAGCAGTTATCTCTTCCTTCCAACAGGCTTCCTGCTCCACAGCCTCCCTGGGTGAGGTCTCTGTGCCTGCAGGGTACAGGGGGAAGCGGGGTACAGGGATCCCTAGAACCACAGGGCTGTCCCGGCAGTGGGGCACCAGGCTGACACATGTACCTGTCAGGCCCTCCCATTCCACCTCCGAGTGACGTAAGAAAATTTAGGTGCTTGGCAACTAATCTCCTATCTGATTGCCATATTTCAAAATAAAGTTATATATAGAACTAAGAAGTTTCAGAAAATTACAAGTTTTTGACATCTTTGTGACACCCTGAACTCTGAAATCCCACATGATTCTGGGGCATATTAACGTGCAGCTTGCATAATTTTACTTTTAAAAGTGCTTCTTTTAAAAGTTAGAGGGTTTAAAATAAATAGCACATGAAAAAAGGTGTCTTTTCTTCCCCCCATTACAAATCTTGCTTTAGACATTTTCTACTCTTTCTGATGAGAATAGGCTATGTATTATGTAAAACTTAGAAGCTTCATAAAATTTTAAAGAAACTACAAAATGTATAACCTGGAGAAAGTGGTTACCGTTGTATATCTCCTTCATGTCTTTTTACAATTTAAACTATTTAATTAATTTGACCTTTTTAGAAAGTTAAAACTACTTTAAACGAGCATACCTTGAGATTATAGGGGAGATACGGCTTCCAGTTGCAGTGCTGGGTTAAGCACGGCATTTACATCCACTGGCCCGTGAGGTTGTGCTCTGTTTATGGATGTTGCAGAATCTGCTTGCTAACTCCTCACAGCACTGTGAAGGGGTGCTACCAGTCTACCCGTGCAGGTACATGGAGAAACTGAGGGCCAGGAGCCCAGAAGATGGGTCGGGAGTGCAGGTGGGCTCCCAGGCGGTCCTGAAAGTGGGACTTCAATTCCACCTGCAGATCAGCTGTAAGTCAGAGCGCCCGTGCAGCCCCAGGGAGAGAGGACGAGCAGGTTGCTGGACAGACCGACTATGGCAAGAAGGATTGGGGGTCTTTCTTCTCTCCTCTCACCCTGGAGAAAACAAGGCCGTTGTGGCTGAGCATCTGCTATAGACAGAAAAGCAGCATTCAAAAAGCTTCAGCTTCCCACAGGAAATTATCAAGACAGCTGACTGGGAGTTCCAGTGGCCCAGGCGGCCCCTCTGCAGTCTTTCCTTGTTTTCCCATGGGGAATCTCAGTGGGGAACCCAGCAGCCCCCAGTCCTCCTAAGGCTGCTGCAAACCTGCTCCTGCAAGGAGACCTGCAGGCCCAGTGTAGAGCCAACACAGACCAGCCATGAAGGAAGCCAGGCACTGTGTCTTCATTTATGTGGTGTGTGTGTGTGTGTGTGTGTGTGAGAGAGAGAGAGAGAGAGAGAGAGAGAAAGAGAGAGAGAGCTGCGTGTCCCTGTAGAGGACCAAGAGGACTTTGGGAATCATCTTGGATTGCTTCTGCCTCTTTTATGCTTCACTCTGGGATTTCCCAGGCTCTGCCCATCAGGGTCGGAAGTGCCACCACCATCTCCCCCTGCTCCCCCTAGTGTTTTTAATGGGACCAGGATCTGAACTCAGGACTTTCTGCTTGTGAGGCAGAGTCCTTACCCCAGAGCCACCTCAACAGTCCCAGGTTGTCTGTCTTCAATACGAATACTTAAGGCTTCTGAAGGCCTCCCAGCATGTCATTGTCCCCTCTCCTTTACACTTTACATCAAGTATAGACAAGGTGTCAAAGACAGCTCCAGCTATGTAAATGGATACCTCCACTAGAAAGCATTCAGCTCTAAGCCTTTCAGAAAGGACGTGGAAAGAAGGAAGAGGCTTGGTTTGAATGATGCGCTTTCATCTAACTGGGATTTCAGGCTACATCCCCTGACTGGGAAAGCACCATCTCTCCACATGGCATGGAAGCAATTCTTGTTCCCTTTCAACTAGTGTCCTGTAGGGGTGCCCCAGGACTCTGGAACTCCAGTACAGGTTCCCGCCTGTACTTTCACTGCCCACGATATGATAGAATGATCCATGTCTCCCAGGCCAAATGATGTAGCTAGATGTGTGGGCTGTGGAAGCTTTCAGTTCATTGTGAGGGATCAGGAAGGATGCTGCAAGGGCCCAGAGGAGGGTTCGGTGTATGGAGGGGAACAAGAGGGCACAGGTCCAAGTCAGGTAGGCGGGTCCATGCTGGGGGCTGCTGCTGGTTACAATGAGTGTGATCGACCCACCAGCACAAAGCACCATAAATGACCAGGAAATGGAGACATGTGATCCCATGGAACCATCTGCAGAGGCTTCCAGTTGGCTCCATCTGCAAGTGATGCAGTCGTTGCTATGACTGAGTTGTGCATATAGAGTCAGCATGTAGCACATAGTAAGTGCTGGGTAAATACACAGCTGTTCGTCGTATGTTACACCACGATGACCTCATCACTACCACTAGAACATCAGCATCACCATCATCAGCATTATGTCAGCATCACCACTACCAAGACCACCACCATCATCATCACCACCTTCACTGCTGCCATCAACAGCACCACCCCACCATCAGGAGCAAGACCAAGACCACCACCATCATCACTACCATTAGCACCACCACCATCACCTTCACCACTGCCATCACCATCATCATCATCCCCTTCATCTCTGCCAGCAGCAGCAATGCCACCCTGCCATCATCACTACCATTGCCATCATCTTCATCATTGCCAATAGCAGCAGCAGCAGCAGCACAATCAGCAAGCCCACCACCATTATGACTATCATCACTTTCATCATCACCACCACCACCATCATCACCATCACCATCATCACCATCTGTCACAGTTAGGCACAGGTGTGAATTTGACATTTGAGAGTTTGAGCTCTGGGCACATTTGTGGAGAATTAGTGGTTGGGTGAAGCACAGAGCAAACCTGCAGGAGATTGTCTAGCTGATGGGGAAGGCCCAGGTGGGTGGGACTGGGTCCTGGAATAAAGTACAGAGAGCTGGTTGAAAGAGTGGGCCTCCTTGTGCATACTTGGCCAGACATGTTGGTCTGGCAAGTAAGGATTGTCCCTCTCTCAGCAATTATGTAGAGATGGTGTGGTCATTTCCCTTGGCCTGGTGTTGGTGTATGCTCTCCTGCCAAGCTGGATAGACTATAACCAGACTATCAGTAAGAAAATAAACCCCTTGTTCCCTTAAGCCATTTGACAGTCATTTATCAGCAACCATGCAGACAAACTACAACACCATCATCATTACCATCATCATCACCACCATTGTCCTCACCATCATCATCTTCATCACCACCATCATATCATCATCACCATCATCGTCATCATCACCATCATTACTATCACCATCATCATCTTCATAATTTTCCCCATCATCATCATCATCATCTTTAGCATCATCACCATCTCTCAGATGTCGCTTCTCACAGGATTCCACAAAAGTGTCCCCATCCCAGGATGCACCTTGAGAAGCCACAGCCGTGACTTCAGTGAGCTCAAGTGAACTGGTCCCTACCGAGTCCCTGCATTATGCCTATGGCTGCTTGCTTATGTTTCATTTCCCGTGCCTGCAACAAGAGGCCTGATCCAATGACCCAAGCAACACAGGAGGGACAGGGTATGATTTCAGCTCCCAGTTCCATGGTCTATCAGGTAACCCAGCAGCAAAAGCCAGAAGCAGCTGATCACAGCACATTTACGGCAAGAGCAGAGCCTGTGAATGCTCGCTCGATTACTCGCCCTGTCCATCTATCTCTTCTCCAGTCCTGGGCAGCTTGCCTGGGGAACGATCCCACCTACTATAGGGTGGCTCTTCCCACATTGATTATGCAACCAAGAGAGTCCCTCAAAGGCATGCCCAGAGACCAACACTAACCTAGAGAAGACCCCTCTGGTGATCGTGGAGACCTGCCTCCCAGGTGTCAGACTGACAGCTGGGTACCAACCACTCCACTCCAGCTGCTGTGGGCAGGGCTCATGCTCAGGTGTCCTGCCAGCGGGTCCTACAGTGTGAAAACCTGAGAGCACCTAAGGGGATATCCTCCAAGCCAGAGGGCTGAGGAGGCTGAAGTGACCCACAGGGGGAGGTGGAGAGCAGTTGCCGTTGCCGGATACTTATTTCTCTTGCCCCATGGATAAGAAGGTGCCTGGCCACAATCGTGTGTGCTGTCTTCATGCTAGGGTAACCACGGGTGACCCCGGCTGTGACTGTGTGTGCCGTCTTCATGCTGGGGTAAACAGGCCCCCCACTGTGCTCCTTGCTGTCTCTCAGTTCCACCACTACAGACCTGGGTGTCCACTGGGTACCGAGCTCACTCTTCCTGCTTTGCATCTGCAGAATGGTTGCAGGCAACATCCACCATGCTCCCCAGCCACCCCCACTCCATTGGAGTCCACACCTGTGGGAGGCCCTGCCTTTAGTGACAGCCAGTCCTGCAGACCTGAGGACTCAGGACTAAGAATCAAGGACAGCAAACACAACAGGACATGGCTTCTGAGGCTAGGTCTCAAGGGCCATGTGCTCTCTCCTCAGGAGACTCCCCCACACAGAGTTGAGCATCTCTTCTAGAGACTCAGAGCCCAGGACCTACCAGGCACCCCTGGAATCATTGGTACAGATCCTGGAGATAAGTGGATGCAGGCATAAACTGTTAGGCTTTGGGGTGATCGCTGCATAGCAGCAGGTAGGTGTTGATAACATGCTGGATTCTAATGCATCACCTAAGAGATACAGACACCACAGGATTTAAAATCCCCATAGGGTCATCACTTGGGCTGGAGCACTGAAGGGCCCTTGGAAAGTCAGCATCGCCCTGACCTGGGAGTCCTGGATAGTGACATTGAGGCCAGGAGCAGCTTCACAGCTGCGGCTTAAACTCTAGCTCGGCCATGCCACTCACGAAGGTTCCTTTGCTTCCAGGTGTGAGAGACTCGCAGCATGGCACACCTATGTGCTTGCTAACTATGGTCCTAAGTGAAGATGTGTGCACACATTAGAAAAGACGTGAGAACGGAGGGAGACCAGCTGGGAAGGAGAGTTGTGATGGGAAAAGGAAGGAGATGGGATTGGGGATTAAGTGTGAAAATATCATAAATTCACTGCATTCATGTACAAAATACTAAAAGAATTTAAAAAGTAAAAGCGTGTATGTATCCATATGCTACCATAGACTATCTCTATCGCAGCATTCACATTTCACTAAGAGAAAGACGCGTAGGCAGCATTTGGATAAGCCTTCCACCATTTAGGTTTCCATCTAGCTTCCCAGAACGGCACAGTCATTCGACACAAGAGACAAGTCAGTGCCCATCTTGCTCTGAATCTGCAGCCAATTAAATCGAGGAAGTTCGGCAGCTGGAGGAGGTAGGGGTCACGGGCAAATGGAGGGCACAGTCCTCCAGAGACAAGCTGGGGGTGGGCGGGGACAGTCCTGGAGTCCTTGGAGTGGTGGAATTGCCATGGGATTGCCGGGACCGTGAGCATCGCTGCCTGCCACAGTGTTCCCAAGGGCGCTTTAAAGGCAAAGCTCAGTTTCACGGCACAGAGAGCTGTGATATTAGCCTTGCTGTCTCCCTAAGCACCATGTAGGATTTTGTTTTTTTTTTACATAGATTTACATTTAACTTAAAATATACACTTTATTTTAATTTTAGTGTTTAAAGGTTCCCCCCTCCCGCTAATATATATATGATAACTTATTTAAGTTTTACCTAGTTTATGCTAAATGATTTATTATAGAATTATTAAAATTTTAGAAAGCTTCCAAGAGACAAAATCACATTCGAACCACCCAGTTCCTGACATTGCCATACCTAGACATGCCCGTGGCCACAAGCTTCTCCAGAGAAACACACAGCTACAGATGGGGAAGCACAGGTTTTGCTTTCTACAGGTAGTAACTCCTGTCAAGCAAGAGGAACCATGTTAATCAGCAGTTCCTTCATCAAACACCTCACAGAGCGCTCTAGGCAGGTTTGCTCAAGAAACACCAGCAGGCTGTGCCGGCCTGTGGGTCACGTGCACGACGTGACAGTGAGTGTGCGAGGGAGAGGAAGCAAAACGCAGATCCTAATTCCTGGTCACATGCTGCCGGGCTCCTTCCCACCAGCACTTAAATCTCTTCATGTATTTATTAGCTTGTCTTTCTTTCTGCTTGATGCTGGGGTCCTGCAGGCAGGAGGACTTGCTCAGCTTTGTGCCCTGAGGCCCAGCACGCAGTCAGGGCCAATCAGTGACCATGGGCTGGACCCTCCACAATGCTTACTGGAAGCCTTTTTCCAGAAAGACAACTCTAGCAACGCCTTTCCCAGGATGAAGGAATGAAGACCAGCACATACTGGTACCACTAATAGATGTGAGCATAGTTGGTACAGTAGCCATAATGTTGTGGGAACAAAGCTGCCTTGGGATACTGTCTGTGATGACTAATGTTGACTGTCAATTTGACAGATCTAGAGTGGCTTTGAGACATACATACCTCTGAGCAAGTCTGTGGGGGATGTTCTAGATTTGGTTAATTGACATGGAAATGTCCATCTTAAGTGTAGAAGGTGCCATTCTGTGTGCTGACATCCCAGACCTTGAAAACGGTAGCTAAATAGCAGCATTTATCACTCTCTGCTTACCACCCGCAGATACAAGGTGGCAGCGCCCTCAGCCTTCTGCTGCTATGCACTCCCCCATCACAGACTACAGCCCCAGACTATGAGCCATAATAAACCCCTCCTTCCTCAAGCTACATTTTGTCAGGTGTTTGGACACAGTCCAGAAATGCTATTGATAGAAAATAGTTTTTGAAAAAAAATCCAATTTATATTTTTCTATGGCAGTTCTGTAAGTTTGGACAACCCAAAGATATTTCCTGTATATTCTGGCAAGGACCAGTGGTTGAGAACAGGATTTGGTTTATAGAACCACAAATCACTCCATTTCTGGCAAACGCTTGGGCATGTCCTGCAGTCTTCTGTGTCAGGGTCTTGTACAGAAGATGGAAGCGATGCTGTTTCCTTAGTGTGTTGTTTTGAGAGCTGGTTAGAAAAGTGTGCAGAGCCCACTGATTACCCTTTCAGGGAGGGATCAAAACTGGACATCCCAGCTCCCCAATCCGAACACTTGTCTCATGTCGAATCTTGTGATTAATCCAGAATTAGGATGCCTAAGGCATAAAAAATTAATTCCTTTTAGGTGACCTTCATCTTTGACTTTATTTACATGTTATAAAATACTTCTGATGGGGGCTGGAGAGGTGGCTTAGGGGTTAAGCCTCTGCCTTGCAGGCAGAAGGTCCTGAGTTCAGATCCTAGACCCCATGTATAGATGCCAGGAGGAATCGGGGGCGGCCTGCGTTTCTGGTCCTGGTAGGGTGGAGCCTGTGAATCCCGGGGCAGAATAAACAAGGAGGTGGAGGCGTCCATGGTGGTTCCCGAATTCGTCCGTGGTTCTACACACACACACACACACACACACACACACACACACACACACATACACATGCACACACATGCATACACGCACAATTGAATAAATAATAATAAAAAATTAAAAAATAAAATACTTCTGATTTAATAATAAAAGTTTGTCATTAAAATTGATCAGCAGTCCCAAGGAGCAAAAGAGCTTTAATTTAGTTAATGCACAATGTTTGGATTTATATAAAGACCAATCAAGCCCTGGGGGCCAAGATATAGTTCAGTGCCAGAGGACTTGTCTAGTATTCATAAAATCATAAACAACTCAACAACAAAATAATAATATCCTAAGAGCACTATGGAGCAGTTTTCCTAAGTGTGGTTGGCGTCAAAAGTACAGCTGCCTCCTAAGGCCTGTTTCCTGCAGCCATCTCAGTGGGAATCATCCCAAGAGGCTTCAAAGCAATGCAAGTTGCTGGGCAGCTGTCCTGTGGTGGTGGTGGGGTGACTGCCACTGTCCTTAGTCTCTGCCCAGTGGTTATCCACGACGCGGTGGGGTTTCCCTCACGGTCGGTGAAAGATGGAGAATACATCCGATTAAGAATGTAACCTGCCTGGTCACACACCAGCCATTGCTCAATGAAAACAAGCCCCCACCCTCTTACTTGCAAAAAACGCATACAAAATAACATGCAGATGCTGCTGCAGGGGAAGATGCGTACTGGAAATAAAAGAGGTGCAGGCTTTGCATGCGACCATCAGTATTGGTGAGTAGCAATTAGAGTGCAGTTAGTCATCCTGGAATGTTTTCCTGGGAGCGCTCATCAAACACGACTCATCAGGGAGACTCCTAACAAGACAAGGATTCATAGACTCCCTGGAGAGCTGGCATGGGACTGCACCTATAGAGTGCGGCTTGCAGATTCCCTGGGGCACGTGTTGGCAGGTGCACCTATAAGATGAGGATTTCCTGGGGAACATTCTGGCAGGTGCATCTATGGGGTGAGGCTCATGGAGTCCTGGGGAGTTGGCAGGTGCATCCATATGACAAGGCTTGCAGATTCCCTGGGGTGCATGCTAGCAGGTGTGCCTCCCTTTAATAATTTTTGTTTTGCTGTATTTTCTTTTTCAGTTCTACATGCAGAATGGGAGTTCAAGGCTGAACAGTAGCCCGTCTTCCAGCAACCACGGGGAGCAAATATATTTCTATGGACTGTTATTAACAGAAGCTCAACAAAAGGCACAACCCACTAGACTTTCTGTACTCATTTTCTTATAATAGAAATCAAATATTAAGTCCTTATAGACCTGACACTATGAGACCCAATATTTTTCCATCCTGCATAAACTATCCTCAGTGTCTGGTGCCAGTGTCAAGAGGTACATAGAGTGGAAATGAATGACTCTTGGATGTTCTGCTGACAGCCAGGTTTGTGGCTCTGCAGCCCTGGCTTGCAGTACAGTCATGCCTGGATGCATTCTTTAGTAGCTTTTTGATCATGCAAGTAACTGATCTTTTCAGACTTTGTGTTCCTCCCCAGAAAATAGAGCTAAAACTAATTCATAAAAACAACAGAGGTAATGAAAAATGCACTTAGATCAGGGCTACCACAAGGAAGAACTGTGTTGCTGTCCATTTCCACAAGACCTGCTCCGTAGCTGGCTTATCATTTCACCGTGGACGAGGGAAGATCTTGAGAGATCCTGCACTTCCCAGACAATTTCAAGTAATATCAAACAGGAAAGGGGGACTGTTTTCTTCAATGACTTCCCACAGATAAGTCATTCATACCCCAGCAAGGGCTCAGACACTTGACAGGATAGGCAGCTCAGATAAAACTCAGTGGGCAACACATAAAAAAAGACATGAAGCAAGAGAGACACTGGCTGGGAATGAGGAAGTATGCAGCGACACATGAGGAGGCATGGGATCGGGTAGAAAGGGGTGAAAACACACAAATTCATTATATTTGTATATGAGAGTGTCAATTAAAAAAATAGAAAAGAAAAATGTGTGTGTGCGTACACATACGTGTATGCATGTGTGCATGCGTGTGTGTACGTATGTTCACTCACCCAGAGAGGGAAGCAGCAAAATGGAAATGTCACTGAGCATAACTGTGCAGTTTGTGTTGATGTCATGCACTCCTAAGTCTGCCATTTCTATCTCCAAATGATTCTCCTCCATCTTAGATATTCAACTTCAAAAGTGAAGATACCCCGCCATCTCCTGTTCCTCCACCCCGACTCTACAGGTGCTCACACAGATAGGACAGAGTGAGAATGGATTCCCAGAGATATTTTTCTTCTGTTGTGTCTTTCCTTCACGGGAAGCCAGGTGGAGCCAGGGTCCAGGGACTTGTAGAATGTCTGCAGTTATGGGAGCTGGAGAGGTGGCTCAAGGGTTAAGCTGCTGCCTTGCAGGCGGAAGGTCCTGAGTTCAGATCCTAGACCCCACATATAGACACCTGGCAGAAGCAGGGGAGACCTGCGTTTCTAGACCTGGAAGGGCGGAGCCTGTGAATCCCTGGACAGAGTAAACAAGGAAGAGGTGGAGGCGGTCCATGGTGGTTCCCGAATTCACCCGTGGTTCACACACACACACACACACACACACACACACGTACATACACACACATGCACACACGCACAACTGAATAAAATTTTAAAAATTATTTAAAAAAAGGGTCTGCAGTTACGGAAAGACTAAGGCAGTCCTAGGTCCGGAGCTCAGTGACAGCGAGGGAATCAAGTCTCAAATCTTTCTGTGCTTTGGTGACAGGGATCTAGATTCTCGAGAAATAGCATCCTGTAAATCTCTCCTGGTGGTGATTATGTTTCTGTTGTAATAGGGTCCTGACTCCCACCACAATGTAAAATAATAATTATGTCATCAACTTTGCAGGCTTGATTTAGCTTACTTCAGCAGCAGGTAAAATGAATAGTGGTCCCAGGGAATCAGGTAGGGACGTACCTGTGAAATGCGCTTCTCTCTACTCATGTCACTCGGCCATCACCCAAAACTGGCCATCAGAAGCTTTGTTGCTAATCCTTAAACGCAGCACGTGGCACAGGGATGTAAGTGCCGAGCAAGGCTTTGCTGCTCCTTGCCCAGTCACTCAGCCTGCTCTTTGCAGCAGCTCAGATGGAAGGGAACGATGCTGAGGGAGGTGAATGCAGAAATGGAATGGGTTGCAGAGAGGAGAGTGGGAGGCTGGACAGGGGATCCGGCCCTCACTTGGTAGGTCACACGCTTCCGGCCAGGACTGCACATCCCACTTACTGAGAAAACACAAAAAACTTAATCTCCAGTCCCCTAGCAAATCTTCCTTCCCGAGGGGGGGGTGGATGGCTCAGAGGGTAAAGGACATGCCTGAGTGGGGCCCCCAGTACCTGTTCGAAAGTGGGGAGTGGCTGCATGCCTGTAAGCCCAGCACTGCGGGGCGGAGACGGGAAGATTCAGGGGTTCTTGCATGGATGAGGGCACGGCATGTACGTGTGTGCCCACAGCATGCACACTAGTGATGATAAATGTAGCTAGAATGGCCATTTCTGTGCTGAGCTAAGAGATTCTCACATTTCCCCAGCATTTTGTGACACTTTTTATTTCATTTTTTCCACCTGTTATCTGGGGCTGGCAAGGTAACTCAGTGAGTAAAGGTGCCCTGTGCAAACCTGGAGATTTGCATTTGATCCCCAGTGCCTGCAAGGTAGATAGAGGGAACCTGCTTCTGAAAGTTTCTTCTGACCTCCGCACACAGGACATGGCACATACACACTTCTCTCTGTCTCTCTCTGCACCTCCGTTTCTCTCTCTCTCTCTCTCTCTCTTTCTCTTCTCTTCTGTTCTCTTCTCTTTTCTCTCTCTCTGTGCCTCATTTTTCTCTCTCCTTTCTCTTTCTCTTTCTGTACCTCATTTCTCTTTCTCTTCTCTCCTCTCTCTCTCTGTGCCTCATTTTTCTCTCTCTCTCCTCTTTCTGTTTCTCTCCGTGCCTGTTTCTCTGTCTCTCTCTGCATCTCATTTGTCTCTCTCTCCTCTTTCTCTCTCTGTTTCTCTGTGCCTGTTTCTCTTTCTGCGCCTCATTTCTCTCTTCTCTTCTCTTCTCTTCTCTTCTCTTCTCTTCTCTTCTCTTCTCTTCTCTTCTCTCTTCTCTTTCTATCTCTCTGTGCCTCTGTTTCTCTCTGTCTCTGTCCCTCTGTTTGTCTCTGTTTTTGTTTCTCTGTCTCTGTGTCTCTTTCTGTCTCTGTTTCCAAAACTCTGTCTCTGACTCTCTTTCTCTCCCTCAGCCTCCCTCCCCTTCTCATAAATGAATCCTGTGTTACCCTATGAGGCTTACTTGGCATTGATTTTTCCTGCCACTGTTTTGCCCATTCAGAGCTCACACCCGCTCCCCATCTGGATCTGCAGCGCTCTATCCCATTAGTTTGCACGTGAATCTTCTCCTCTGTGGTTCTGCTATTGGTGATGGGTTCATAATATGCTTTGATATCTGGTAGGATAATTTTCAGTTCATCCATTTTGTCACATGACTTGAATCACCTTGCCTAGTTAATAATTTCCATGTATTTTCTGGAGTGGCGCATACATTCATTTAAGGATTTCTCTTTCTGAAAACACAATACTTTCTGCTCCATTTCTTAATCTGATTTCAGCAATCCTAACAAAATCCCAAGCCCGTTCAAAGTAGCAAAGAGTTGAAATACGTGCTCGCCATTTCTGGGGTGAATATATTCTCTGCTAGAACTGCCTCAGTCATGGAGGTGAAAGCTCAGATCAAAACTGTACTTTGTGCTCTCCTGACCTGATTTTTATCCAAATGCCTTAAAAGGCTCCCCATAGAGAGGTTTCCGTTTCTGACGCCTGGGGTCTTCCACACCTCCGCTTCACCTTCTTAGACATGTATTGAGTTTCTTTGCTTTCAAGTTTTCTTATTACCACACAGAGTTTTGAAAAACACAGATTGTTTACAGGAAAGCAGCATGAAACTGTATTTCCATAGAGCTGTCTGTGGACAGACCCCCCCCACCTGCGGGGTGGCAGGCGTGGGCTGGGTCATCAGAAGACCAGGGCTTCAGGGGGCCTCAGGACATCTGACTAACCTCGGATGGTTCTTGCGCTCTGAGTCAGCCCTAACAGGCAGGTGTATCGACCTCCACCAAACACAGCACAGGTGGCAGGAATCTGGGGACATGGAAGTGGATATTTCCACGCCCCTCAGCTGAGTGTTCATCCACTCGGTGATGCAGGCCACCCGAGCCCTGCTGGGGTCCCTACATTGCTCTTCTCGGTTTGAGGATCCAGTGTGCCTTCTCCCATCCAGAGAAGGTTCCAGAGTCGCAGCAGCCCCCAGTAAGTGTGGGAGGGGGGTGCTGGCATCCACATCTTCCTTCATAGGTTCCTATCCAATGGCGCTGTGCTCCTTCCTCGAGAGACCAGGGACAGCCAGCGGGTGAGGCTTGTGAGATCAGACCCCAGACCTGGTAGTCAGGTCCAATGGGCCCTGGACTGTCATGTCGTCTCAGCATTATGGTTTTCTGCTGTTGTTTTTAATCAAATTGTACTTGAAATGGGCCGAAAATTTCCTAGTTAGCATTGGTGTTGCGTTTCTCATCTATTTCATCCAGTGTATCCAATTATATTATTGCCTTTAAAAAAAATCCTTGAATTGAACCAATGCTGGTGTTACCTTATAGTTTTGCACAGGAAGTAAAAATCTGCTTCTATAATATGTGTAGCTCAGTACCAAGGACCTCAGGAAGAGACCTCCCTTTCTTCTGCACCTCTTTCTCTGGCTTCCTCCCACCTTCGGGTTCCTTCCCTGTCCCTCTTGCCAAGCAAGCTAAGTGAGCCAGACGCCCTGGCATGAAGAATTTTCTCCATGGCTGTTGTGATGTAATCCTCTTTCTCATGCCATCTCCCACTCTAGCATGAAGAGCGACTTGGGGCTGGCTGCCTTCTTGAACCTGTTCCCTGAGCCACTGAGAAGCCAAACTCAGCAGGTCCCATGCCATAGGGACCTCCAGAGTGGCTCCCCAGCATTCAGTGGTGTTCCTGGTGTTCAGTGCCAGCCATGTTTATCATTCATTTCCCAGGTGTTTGTAACGACCTCAGCTTCTGATCTCACTCTGAGATCTAGTCCTCATAGAAGATTATAATGTATTTCTTTGCTGTCCGAGAGCCATTTTTCTTCCTTTCTACTGTCAAGATCCAAGTTCTAAGCACATTGTTTTCTACATGCAACGCTATCTGAAGAGACTATGGCGCAAGGGGCAAATTACTGTGGGGACATTTTTGACCTGCTGTCTACTTGTTTCACAAGGGATGGAGCACGTGTCTGTACCAGCCAATGGGGTGATGCTAAAACAATTGAGTAGTCACCTTAGTGATTGCCACTGTCCCTGGAGATGTTTGTGAGCATGTGCCATGTGTTTTTTTTTTTTTTTAAGAATTCTTTTTTTAATTTTTTTATTATTATTTATATTATTTATTCAATTGTGTGTATGTGTGTGTGTGTTCACTCACCCAGAGAGGGAAGCAGCAAAATGGAAATGTCACTGAGCATAACTGTGCAGTTTGTGTTGATGTCATGCACTCCTAAGTCTGCCATTTCTATCTCCAAATGATTCTCCTCCATCTTAGATATTCAACTTCAAAAGTGAAGATACCCCGCCATCTCCTGTTCCTCCACCCCGACTCTACAGGTGCTCACACAGGTAGGACAGAGTGAGAATGGATTCCCAGAGATATTTTTCTTCTGTTAAGCTTCTCTCTGTGTACATTTGTGTCTTTCCTTCACGGGAAGCCAGGTGGAGCCGGGGTCCAGGGACCTGTAGAATGTCTGCAGTTATGGGAGCTGGAGAGGTGGCTCAGGGGTTAAGCTGCTGCCTTGCAGGCGAAAGGTCCTGAGTTCAGATCCTAGACCCCACGTATAGACACCTGGCAGAAGCAGGGGAGACCTGCGTTTCTAGACCTGGAAGGGCGGAGCCTGTGAATCCCGGGGCAGAGTAAACAAGGAAGAGGTGGAGGCGTCCATGGTGGTTCCCGAATTCGTCTGTGGTTCTGCCATGTGTTTTTGATTATATATTAGGACCCCCACTCCAGAGACCTGCATTGCTGCTTCTTGACTATATAGTGTGATCCTTCACTCCAGACATGTTTTCCCTTTGCATGTTATCTGCTTTTGTGCTTTTTGATAGATTTCAAAAGCTGTAGACTGATATCATATAGTTGTTACTTTTAGAATAATAGTTTACTTTTTCTTCCCTTTGTCTTGAAATGTAAAATTTCACATAAAAGATTGTTCCATATGTATTTACTCTTTATTTTGAGCATGAAGGCACGTGCATTTATGTATGTGCGGATATGTGTGAGTTCACATATATAAAGGCCAGAGGTTGGTATCAGATGTCTTCCTCAATCCCTCTGTTTATTGAAGCAGGTCTCTTGCTGAACTGGCTCTGGCCGGTTCGACTAATAGCCCAAAAGCCTCTGTCTCTGCTTCCACAGCACTGTGATCAAAGGCTGACATTGCTTCCTACCCTTTTCCCAGAAATCTCTTTCTTCCCTTCTAGAACCTTCCCTCCATGCACATCTACAAACTACTTTCTATGAAAGTCTACCCTTGCCCTCCAAGAGGAGCAGCAGAAGCCTGGGTGGGCTACTGCAGCCTGCCACGTCATGCGGCTGGCTAGCAGTCAGTCGCACACATCACAAGGCTAGTACAGTCCCTCACACCACATGGCTGTCTCACGCATCATTCCCTTTGTCATAGGGTTGCTTGTATCATGGACCAGATTTTTACATTTCCTTGGCTGTGCATTTCTTATGATACAGGCAACAGATTTCCAGCATGTGCTGAGGTATGACATACACATGTCAAACACCTGTGAGAACATGCAGAAGATTCATAGAGCTTGTGCTTCTCAAAGTGGAGAGGGGGAAGGGATGGTGAGTCCTTTCTGAATATCTGCAGTGTGCTGGTCGCTCAACGATGTCTTCATATTTTATTTCCATCAGAGACACCACTGTTTCATTTAAAGCAGTAAAAACAAGTTCGCAAAAAAACACAGGGCTGGTCACCAACCACCTTGCACGGGAGAGGCGAGAAGGGTCTGGAGTGGTAGCCTTGGACCGACAGAAGTCTCCAGAACCTTCCTGCTGTGCCAGTCAATAAATATAGGTAAAAATGCAACAAGGAGGATGGTACTGAACTTTCCACTGCTGACAGAGAGCCGGAGCATGCCAGGACTCGAGAATGTCCAAGCACACCGCCAGGACTCACGCAGAGAACGAGGAGGCATGTCACCTGGGGCTGGGAAGTACAGGCAGCCACATGACGCTCTGCCACTGTGGGGCTGGGAAGCAGTGAGCACAGAGATGCTTGCTGAGCATGGACTCGCCTTTCTACCACACCCAAATTGTGGGTGACTGTTTGAGACAGGGACTTGTGTTGCTCAGGAGGCTGGCCTCAAACTCAGCTAACTAGCCCAGGATGGTTGACTAATGGTAACTCCTACTTCCATTTGCCAAGAACTGGGATTGAGTCCTATGCCACCATTCGGGGTTTTATGAAATGTTAGCGATGGAATTTGGAGCTTCTCACAAGCTCAGACAGCACCTCCCCTTCTCAGAAAAAGAAGTCATTATCCCATGAAACCAACGCCGCTTTGGATGCAGGTCCTTGTGGACCACTGGTTGGCACATCTCATTCTTGCAAAGATGGTCTTTGCTTCCCTTTTGCTTACATTGAAGTCCCAAGCTGCCTTTTCTTTAAATTGAAAATGATCAGTGTGAAGCGGAGACATCATATCACAAATATATGCTTGGAAAAATAGACCAAAATAGTAGTCACAGTTTTTGTAATTACAGCTCTAGTTAAACTGGTAAAATACAAAAAAGCTGAATGTTTTCCAGCAAATAGCTAATGTGAATCACAAATCATCTGAACAATAAATATTTATCATATATGCCATAACCATTAGGGAAGAGGAGACAGGATGGCCAACACCTCACTCTAAAGGTTTGTCATATGATTTTACAGCCACACCTTGGCTTTCGGGAGTGATAGCTCATGCATTCAGCTCAGGAGTCAGGCAAGAATGGCTTCATCAAACACTCACCCCATTTCCCTTCCTTATGGCACCCTGCAGCGGCGACACTTTAACACTCACCAGCAAGTGTCCCCATTCAGATGCAGCCTCGCCCGTGTGCTGGTGCACGTCTGGGCTGCTTTCCTTTCTATGGTGGAGTGACACTCGGTGTATGGGCTTGTGTTCATCACCTGGTCAACCTGTGTGTTGTTTCCCGTGTGAGGCTGTGGTTGGTAACATTGTCAGAGACACTCAGACATGGTCCTTGGCAAGTGTATAAACCTGCAGGCGTGAGACCTGGGTCAGATGCTAGCTTCATGTTTCACTGTTTAGGGAACTGCCCATTTTACAGAAGGGTTGCCTTGCTGCTTCACATGGCTGAGAAATGTCTCCAAAGGCCAGAGGTGTCCACTGGTAGTGCTGAGCCGGAAGCTTCAGGAGAGGGACCTAGCTGGAGGAAGTGGGCACTGTGGATGTGTCCTTGAAGGTTATACCCGGCTGCAGGCCTTTCCTTGCGCTCGCTCTCTCTCCCCCTCTCTCCCTCTCTAGGTGTCCGTGTGGGCATGTGCACGTGAGTATTATGCACGCATGTTTTGCGTACAGACTGTCAGAGGCAACACTGACTATCTCCCTCTGTCTTCTGATGTCACTCCACCACAGACAGGTCTCTCCTGGCACCTGGGGTTCCCTGATTCCACTACCTGGGCAGTGAGCTCCAAGGGTTGTCTTGCCTCTGCCTTTCCAGAGCTGGGGTGTCAGCCTCACAAAACACCAAAACATGGAGCCAAGTAACCACCAACTGAAACCTTTGAAGCCTTGACTTAAGATTTCTCTGTTAGGATGTTTCTGCCAGTTCTTCAGTCACAGCAACACAAAGCTTCTAATACAGTTGTCCCCACTTCCCACCCAAAGTGCGCAGGACTCTAGTAACATCGTCAACGCTTACTGCTATCTGACTGCTTTAAGCTGCCCTTAACAGCTATGCATCTCATTGTACTTTGGACCCTATTTCCCCAAAGACTGATAGAACAGAGCATCTTTTCATGTGTGTGGGGGCTATTTATGTTTTCTTGAGACGAACATTTATTCAGAGCTGCTGCTCATTTGCAGTGTGCTCTGTAATTTGCAGTCCTGCCCCTCCCATCCCGCGGATTATCCACTCAGTCACGAAAGCATCCTTGGACACTGATGCTGTAGTTCTGAAGTTCTTTAAAGAGCACATTTCCCCGTAGTTTTTGCTTTGTCACATCTACATTTCCTGATGCAAGGCTTTGAAAACACGTGCGTGCATCAGGTTCTGCTAAAATTTTGCAGTTTAAGATCACAGACCTAAGGGCTGGAGAGATGGTCAGGGGTTAAGCCTCTGCCTTGCAGGCAGAGGGTCCTGAGTTCAGATCCCAGATCCCATGTTCAGACGCGGGGCAGAGGCGGGGGCGGCCTGGGCTTCTGGTCCTGGTGGGCAGAGCCTGTGAATTCCGGAGCAGAATAAACAAAAAGAGGAGGTAGAAGCAATCCACGATGATTCCCGAATTCACCCTTGGTTCTACACACACACACACACACACACACACACATGCATGCACGCACAATTGAGTAAATAAAAAAAAGATCACAGACCTAGATTTTTAATCTACTTCAGTACATGTTACATAGTATGTAAGGTAATAATTCATACTGAATGTCTTTCATGTAACTGTGAAACTTTCCATATGACAAGGAAACAAGATTAGCATTATCAATAGCATTTGGACGCCCATAAGAAGCCCCCTGCCCTACAGTGCTAGCTCTTTCAAGGCTTCGAGTATCTTGTCTTCACAACATGAGGACCATGATAACCTAGGATTAGGAATTCAAAGAACACAGGGTGTCGAGGAGACAGGAAATCAAAATTGGCCTCTTAATCACTTTTCCCTGAACGTCGGCTAAAGGCAATTAATGTGGCAACTCTCCGGAAAGCACTGAAAGTGATTTCCAGTCAAACACGCAGGATTAAGAGAGAGAGAGAGGCCCCGGGTTCTTCCGCTATCAAAAGACAGCTGCCAAGTCCTACCCACGTTCAGAGTGAGGTAGGCACTGAGCCATGGCCAACTTTGAGATGATGAAGGTCAGTTTCTGGAAGCAGCCCACCATTCTTCCTCGTGAAACCCAGCCCAAGCGTTTGTGGGCAGCTGTCTGTGACCAGTGCCATCCACGGTACCCCTCAGTGCTAGAACACTCTGCATCCGGGGTGTTCCATCCACACCATCCAGTGGGGTATGGCCCACTGAGGTGGAATGAGACTAGTATCTTAATTATAGTGGAATTCAGATAGCCACATGTAGGACAGGATACGTATCACTTCATCGACTCATCTGGTAGTGCTAAGTCTAAAAGAACAAGAAGAAAGACCAGATCCAATACGACAGTCCCCTGAAGCTCTAAGTCATTTCAGAAAAAGGTGAAAAGTTGAGCCAGAGCCGTGGGGTGGTTAATTTAAACAGTGACACATTTTGCGAGAATCATTTCCTCTCTCCCGCCAAGGCAAAGCATATATGTGGCTGGATGCATCCTCGACTCTGCCAAGTGTGAACTAAAATTAAACAAAGTTTCGTTGCTGACAGCTTTTTTAATACCCCGTGGAAATCTTGGAAAGCGTGCAATCATGGAAATGACGTGCAGACAGACGTGCAAGACAGCAGACGCGTCTGTGAGCGACGGCGCGGCGTCTGGTTCCTCAAGGAAGACAGGGAGCCGCTGTAATGTGGGCAGAGAAGCCAAGGGGCCCAGATGCTCTGTCTCTACAATGGCTTGCCCGGGCACCCTGCCGTCGGGCCTCCTGGGGTACGTGCCACACAAACACAGCTTGCCACCATGACGTCACCCTCTCTCTCTGCTGTGGCTTGAATGGGGGACTATCCCCCACCAGCTCGGGTCTTCTGGGAGTTAGGAATTATAGGGCATGCATTCTTAAAAGCAGAATCAAGCTGGATCTTTTCCCAGTCTGTGCAAGACTCCAGGTTCAGCTCCTACTATGACTAAAAAGGGGGGAACAAGTAAAATATGGAACAGACACAAAGAGAGGTGTTAATGGATGCTACACTTTTCCTCCCCATCCCCAACCTCCACATCCACAAAATTGCTGGATGAAGCAATTTTCTTTGCACTCTTCCAGAATATTCTCTGTCTCTATGGAGAAGCAGTTTAGACATGCAGTGATAAGGTGGCAAGACTATGGCTCCTGTAGGACTTGCATGGTCTTCCTCACAGAGGAGCTCTGAGTGGTCACAGAGAACCACAGGTCTGTATGCTCTGCCAAAGCCCCCCCCCCTGTGGATTGGATGCTGACTTCTGACCTCTGACCTCCAGTCTTTTCTGAAGATGGGGACTTTGCCTTTGGGTGATCGCAGGGCTTGGCAGGCCTGATAACCCACAGCTCTACTGTAACTTCGACTCCGTGACTGTGATGGCTGCCGACTGCAAATGTCATTTCATTAATTTCTTCATTTGTGTGTGTGGCGTATGTGTGTGCTGCTCGTGAATGTGGGGGTGCGTGTGTGATATGAGTGTACACAGGAGTACACACGTGGAGGCCAGAGTTCAACCAGTGTCTTCCTCTATTACTCTATACTTTATTTTTGGGGCATGGGCAATAGGGTTCCTCACTGAACCTGGAGCTTGCTGATTAGGCCAGGCTGGTGGCCAATGAGCTCTGGGACCCTCGTAATCTCCACCGCCTTGGAATCACAGGCAACACTGCCACATGAGGCTTTTTATATGGGCTCTGGGGCTCTGAACTCAGACCCTCATGTTGGCGTGGCAGGCACCACACTGACAAGAGTCACCCAGCCCCTTATTACAATTTTAACTGGCATTTTGTTTTCCAAACTATGCTTATTAGAAAAACAAGTTTAGCAGGAGAAGAAGATCATGCTGTTGAATAAGGATGCTTACGCTTGGGCAGTGTGTGGGGTGGGGGGAGAAGAGAGACAAGTCGTTGTGATGATATGGCACTGGAAACCAGCCATTAGCAGCCTTCATCTGAAGGACCTGGCACACGGGCTGGACAGTGACTCCCCAGCTTCGATACCGTCATTTCCCCAGCAACCAGTCGGCAGTGCATTCTTCACACAAGACCCCTGGAAAATGACTCTTACCATCTTATCTATCTCGTACACATGTGAAGGTACAGAGAAGACCCTGATGGAGCCAGTCTCTCCTTCCACTACTGCATTCTGGGGATTGAACCCAGGTCGCCAGGCTTGACAGCAAGTGACTTTACTCGTAGAGCCACCCCCAGCCCAGTGAATGCTTCCTTCGCTTCAAACTCAGGTAACTGAGCTTCCACTTGTTCTGTCCAGACTGTTCCAGCCACAACTAGCAAGTTCATCCCGTGCATAACTGGGTTCTTCCATTGTTGGCGGGATGCACATGTTGATACTAGGAGCCCTTGGCGATGTTTCCGCCCCACGGATTGGTTCCCAGCGTCTGCTGCCAAGCGCTGTCTGACATGCCTCTCCTACCACGCAATCACAACCTACATTCTACTCCCGCAGCGTCCATTGTGTATTTTCAAATGAAGCTATGAGATGAAATAAAAAGAAAGTATGTCTAATCTACAAATACTCATTGCTTTCTTTGTACAAATATGTTTCAGGGGAAGAACCTGCTCTTTGCTTCTGGTTGTGTTGGCCAGGACACAGAAAAAGGAAAGAGAAGGGGGCCCAGCCCCTAACTTAACACACAGCACTCAGCTGGTGCTGGGCTGCTCCTGCTCTGTTTCCAGGTAATTCCAAGAGGTCAGAAAAAGAAGGAAAGACACCTCTTCACCATTGGTAAGACCAAAGTCACCTGTCAGTGTGGTGTAGTCATGGATGAAAACTCTGAAATCCCGATGATAGAACCAAAACCATGGCTTACCAGAGATAGGCAGCTCTGGACCCCAGAACTGTCAACAAGGCTATATCCTGTCATGTGATTCACATATATGCAATGTGTTTTGAGTTAAATAAATAAATAAATAAAACATTTTCTAAGGCTGAATTTTTTAAAAAAATTTTTTTTTATTTGGAGAGATTTCCATTAAAAGTTTTCTTTTAAAAGAGCTGGTATTTGGGGCTGGAGAGGTGGCTCAAGGGTTAAGCCTCTGCCTTGCAGGCGGAAGGTCCCGAGTTCGGATCCTAGACCCCACATGTAGACGCCGGGTAGAAGCGGGGGAGGCCTGCGTTTCTGGTCCTGGTAGGGCAGAGCCTGTGAATCCCCAGGCAGAGTAAACAAGGAGAAGGTGGAAGTGGTCCATGGTGGCTCCCGAATTTGTCCATGGTTCTACACACACACACACACACACACACACACACACACACACACACGCACGCACAATTGAATAAACAATAAAAAAGAGCTGGTATTTCCATGGAAATCCCCTGACATGTAATGCCAAATCTCTTCATGTGTCCGCAATACCTAGAGGCCTTTGGGATGAAAGTGTTAGGCCCTTCTCAATGCCAGAAAAAGAAATGAACCAGAGAGTTGATGCAACACAAAAGAACCTCTCGCAAGACTTCTATGCACATATTTGCCCCTGTGGAAAAGATTTATTATTAAGGGAAGAAAGCCAGATGCTGGGCAAATTGTCAAAGTGCATGTTTCTCAGTATCTTTGATATGCAAGAGAGGTGCACGGTGCTCCTCCTGAGTGTAAAAACGGCCTCTGCGTCCCCTCTGCTTGCATACAGTGAGGACTAGGGCTCAACAGGAAGCTTTCTCTTGTTTCCAGAAACTTCTTTCTAAAAAAACAGAGGTGAGTGGGACGAAAGTATGAGTCTTGATTTTGGATAGGTTGACTAGAGTTCTTTTACTTAAAAAAAAATCACCTTGTGCCTTACACTTTTGTTCACTGAGTAGTTCTGAGGACAAAAGCAGTTCCTAAAGCAGCCAGGTAGTTGGGGAGCCACGTGCCAACTGACATGACTGATTGCAAGGGGACCTCGAGGCTGGGGACTCTGTGGGCACCTTTGTGAAGCATCAGAGAGCCAAGGACAGGGGCCACAGGCCGCCTGGGTGGTGACAGGAAGCCATATACCACTGCTGGCCAATGACGAAGAATAAACTCTTCCTGCTGGCCCATGGAAACATTTTTCCTCTAGTTTATCCCAGTCATGACTAGGAACATAGTCCATGGGGCAAAGAGAAACCATCCAACATATTTCTCCTGCAGGCTGCTGCCTCAAGCGCTCTGATGTCACACCTCAACACTCTGACGTCACACCTCCCTCAGCAGGTGCTATGCGAGTGGCCAAGCTCTTGGGGAAACTGATGTTCTTCTAACCCACAGCGGCCATAGCAACCACAGCTGCACAATAGCATCCACTGTAGCACCTGCTTAGCAACCTTTAACACACTGAGTTTGAAAGCATCCATTATTTTGGCAATAGGATGGGTATTTGCAGCTTTTGAACTTTGCCAAGGTCACCAGCTGAAAGGAGCCTGCTCTGCTTGCTTGGCCTCCCTCGGCAATACTGAAGTGTAGGGCACAAAAACTGATTTGCTCAGGAAAGCATAATGAACATGCATGCGTGTGTGAGTGAATGTGTGTGTTGCAATCTTCTTATGGGAAAATACAAATTTCTCAGTGAATGTTAATGAAAACACAGAGGACTCTTCATGTTGCTCATCTGTGTTTTGCAGCTTTGCTGCTAACAGAAAAGATAAAAAAAACCTATGGAAAACAATGCATGGTTTAACCACCTTGTAGTAACTTTGGATTGGCTCTCAAAGTCTCTTAAATTATCTAGAAGGCCGTGGCTAGCAAAAATACAAAATTAATTGATATTCAATATATGACTAATATTACAAATCAAAACTCAGAACAAAAGAAACAGTTGTGGGCTCTGTCCTTTCCAGGAAGAGATAGTCTGTAATTCCCCCAGACCTCGCTTGGGAAGTGAGTGTCGCCTATAGATTGTCATCAGTCTTCAGGTAGCCTTTTGTGATTAATAAACTCAGAAAGAACGAGAAGGAAGTGACAGGCATATGAAGCTGTTCTTGATGACTTCAGACATCCCACTTGGGGAGAAAAAAAGAACAAAACTGTTTCTCAACAAAGATTTTTGGCTGTGAAATTCACACTCATTAAAATAAAATTATTTTTAGATTGATTTGAGCCTTGTTAATTCTATAAATCAGGCAGTGTTTTCTTACTAATTATGCCTCTGTCTTATACACATTTAAAATTTTACTACATGAAAAGTTTACAAATATAAGAAAATCTGGGCCACTTTTCTGCTCTATTCCCCTGGCAGTGTGCTACAACCCTGTTCAGAGAGTCCGAGGGACGAGAAATCACTGAAGTTTTAACCAGTTTTGCTCATTTCTGTGAAGTTCGATTGCCACAGCAAAATGGATGCTATGCAAATAGAAGAGACTCGCTGTCCCTCTAAGTTCGTGCAGTGCAGGGAAGTATTTTGACAGGTGCGCAGCTGCTACTAACCTTCACCCTAGCGAGGGCATGAATCACTCTCTCTGAAGTCATGCGGCCTTTTCTCTGCTTGAGCTTTGATGATGGCTCCCACCTTCCCTGCCTGGACCTTTCCCCGTTCCTTAGGTCCTTCTTTGTCACCTCATTGGCTGGCTTGGCCCAGGACGCCAAGGAGGTCTGTGGTCAGCCCGCCTAGCAGGAGAGGGAGGCAGGGTGGACACCACTCATGACAGACATGGGGCTCTCAGAGGGCCCAGTACTAGTACCTGGACCCAAATCTGTGCACCGTGCTTCCAGCAAGCTCTCCTCACCCCATGTTCCCAGCAAACTCTCCTCACCCCATGTTCCCAGCAAGTTCTCCTCACCCCGTGTTCCCAGTAAACTCTCCTCACCCCACGTGGACTAACCTTCCTGGTTTGCCTGTGCATCTGCCCCTCATTCTTCCCTTCCCAAATAAAAGGCAAAAGGCGGCTGTGACTGGCAGGGGCGGGGCAAGGTGACCCTCTTCTGCTCAGCAACTCTCTGAGAGTTCATTAAAAGCTGGTGGTTTCATCCCAACAGCCTTCTCCACAGAATTAGTGTCTGTGGGAAAAGAGGATTAGTGTGGAAGAGATGAGAGGGAAGGCTGCCTTGCCAAAGTGGGCTTGTACTCACATCTGGTGGCAAGAAAGGTGCTTCAAAGGAGACCAGACCAAGACTGTGGACAATTTGGAGGCTCAGAGGCCAAGCAGCAAGCATCGCAGCTTCTCTCTGCTGTCAGCTCATACTGTGACACTTTTACAAGAACTGGTCCTCACAGAGGCACTTGACAAAAGGCAGTGATGATTTGGCTCAGGAGAACACAGAGGTTCACCTTTCCTGCCAGGAAGAGCCTGCCTGGGCAGATGGACAGATCGTGACTTACGGCAAGCAAGAGGAAATATCCAGAAGGTTCTGTTACATGGGCTTACAGTTGCCTGCGGTCACCTTCTATGGGGAAAACAGCAGGTGCATAAACCTGCACTGAAACCAAACAGCAACAAGACTGGATGCCAACCTCTCCCAGAACACCTCTGGGTGCCAATCACCCCCAGCACACCTCTGGTTGCCAACTTCCTTCAGAGTGCGTACTGGATGCAAACTTCCTTTGCCTCGCCTACTAGGCACTGCCCTTCCTCAGCAGGCCTGTGTCTTGTTGTTTACTGTCTCGTGGCAGTAAACTCCAAGTTTGTGCATAACGGGAAGTGTTTTGATAGGCATGCAGCGGCTGCTAAAGGCTGAATCACTCTCTCTGAAGTTTTTTTCTGGGCAGTGTCATCCACTTAGGCTTGGTATTTGTCTAAAGCTCAGATGCACCTTATTTTCACACTCACATACTGACTACTGGACCAATCATCCATCACCACTATGTAGACCAGCTTGCTCTCCTCAAAGCCACCTCCCCTGCAAGGCTCAGTCTCAGCAAAGCTGTGTCTGTCAGTCATTACCTCCTTTTCAAAAGTTGCTTTATCCTATCTCCTGAATGAGGCATGGGTGAGCTTCACTTGGCGTTTACAATTAAACTGTTGTCATGGTTGGTATTGTCAGCCTGACACCTGTGAGGTGGGCCTCTGGGCACACTGAGAGGGACCCTCTAGACTAAGATTGTCCTCTGGACATGCCTGTGAAAGATAGTCTTGACTGTGTGAATTGATGTGGGAAGAACAGCCTAAAACTTGGTGGCATCTTTCCCTAGGCAGATAGTCCAAGGTGGTATGATGTAGAGAGCAAACATGCATGCACGGGGCAGGATGATAGAGAGCATGCATGCATGGGGCAGGATGATAGAGAGAGCATGCATGCACAGGGCAGGATGATAGAGAGCATGCATGCACGGGGCAGGATGATAGAGAGAGCATGCATGCACGGGGCAGGATGATAGACAGCATGCATGCACGGGGCAGGATGATAGAGAGAGCATGCATGCACGGGGCAGGATGATAGAGAGCATGCATGCACGGGGCAGGATGATGGTGGGAGCATGCATGCACGGGGCAGGATGATGGAGGGAGCATGCATGCACGGGGCAGGATGGTGGAGGAAGCATGCATGCATGGGGCAGGATGATGGAGGGAGTATGCATGCACAAGGCAGGATGATAGAACATGCATGCACAGGGCAGGATGATAGAACATGCATGCACAGGGCAGGATGATAGAACATGCATGCACAGGGCAGGATGATAGAACATGCATGCACAGGGCAGGATGGTGGAAAGAGTATATGCTAAGGATTCAACCACGTGAACCTGTCGGGGACAATTCACATTCAAACCATGACACCCCCCATCCTGCATGTTCTTCTAACACCCTCATTTGATGGGGTATTCTTAGCTGTAATACAATCAAGCTCAACTGTATTTTTCCTTATAAAAGCTTTAGCTCTGGTTTACGATATCCTTCTTACCCAAATCACAGAAACGTTTTCTTGTCTTTTAAAGTTATTAGCCTTGTCTTCCACATCTAATCACTCATTAAGAATGTGTGATATGAATGTATGAATCAGGAACCTGGGTTTAGCTCCCTCCTATTCAAAGTTCAGCCAAGGACTTCTCATTGACCGGTCCTTGCTATGGTTCCCAGGTGAGATGTGGGGACTCTTTTCAAAGCTGCAGGAACAGAGATCACTGGGTTTTCACAGTGGTAAGAAATCCTGGAGTGTTGTGTTGTGAGTGCCACTGTGTGGGTGCTACAAGATGATCCCCAAAATTTCATCACCGCAACAAATTTGTAGATGATCTTTGAGTCCCGCCACAGCATGCCTTTGATTGCGATGCTTCAACTGCTGCCTGTTCCAGCAGCTATATTTTAATGGCATGTAAAATTGTTATAGGAGTTTACTTGATTTTATATTTGTGGTTATGGCTACAAAGTGGGCTCATTTTGTTGTGTTCCCATTCAGTGTCATGGCTCTCTCTCTCCCAGTTGCCCTGCCCGTCTTGCCTCCTGCCTGAGCTGTCCCCCCATATGCCTATGATGGTGTCTTATTTGCCTATGCTCCCCTGATTTGCTGCCTACCCAACTCTGTCATTCAATGCGCTCCTCCACAGTAGGTAGTCAGCTGTGAGCCCTGCCCTGCTGGCCGCCCAAGGAGGACAAAGGACACCCAGCCACTTCTTGCCATGCCATCCTTATCGGTGCCATCTCCCTGGAGTTCCAGTTTTCCATTCTCCTCTCCCTCTCTGTTCATCACCTCAGATTCTCCCCCTGAGCTGCTGTCTTCCACGAACCCACAACGTGCGGTCAGCATCTTCCTGGTCCTCACTGTTGACTGATTCTCCTCCTGCTGCATCAGCAAATGTTCCAGCTCTGAATGTGTGACTTTCTAAAGATGCTTGCGACCTTCATCTCGATCCCCCACGCATATAGCCCGGGAAGACCTGGAAAGCATGTCAGCCCTGACAGTAACAATCTGCCACACACCTCACCCACTTCTTCAAGTAGTGTCACACTGCCAAATCTGCTCTCAGATCTAGACAACAAATAAGGATACCTCTGTGATAGCACCATCGGATGTTGTGATTCTCACATGCACGAGGTCAGTGAGACCTGTGGACACAGATAAACTGCCTGCAATCTGATGAGGAGAAACAGAGAGAGAGAGAGAGAGAGAACTGTGGACACAGATAAACTGCTTGCAATCTGATGAGGAGAAACAGAGAGAGAGACAGAGAGAGAGAGAGAGAGAACCCTGCTAAAGGTCACACCCAATGGCTCAGGGAAGGCAGTGTCCAGGTGTCTTGGGACACATTCCTGGAGCATGACCACGGCTGAGGACTAAGAACTGAGCGTGCCTCCCCAGGAAGGGCTGTGGCTTGGCAACGCCCTCCAAGGTCCACTACGAAGCTTAGTGGAAGGAGGCTGTGGCATCTGCAATGTGCGAGCCTGACAAATGTCTCACCCGACCTTTGTCTACACTGTGGAACTTTCTGTTTAGGCTTCGCTGGTCCTTTATGGTCCCCTTGGCCTCAAGACAGGTCATTGGCATAAACAGAGTGAAGGGAACAAGGATGGACCGAGAAGCAAAAATCACACAGTGCCACTGGCATGAGCTGAGAAACAGAACACACACACACTAAGTGTCACCCATGGCAAGTGCCAATGAGTGCTGACAGCCAACAGAGACCCCCTCCAATGCCCCCCCCCACACACAACCTAGGCCTTCATATCCCAACTGGCACATAGGTGCTTAGCACTTCTTGTGGCAAATAGGACTTTACAGCTGTCATCACAAGAGTGCTTGGGATGGACATTGGAGACAGAAGAGCAGCAGGAAGGCCGCGGCTGGGGAGAGAGGCCACGGCTGGGGAAAGGTCCATGGCTGGGGAGGGAGGCCGAGGCCATAGAGTGACATCTTACTGTGAAAGGGAGGTTGGGACCGTGGAGGATGGTTGTGGTAGTGGAGGGGGCCCATGACTATGGAGGGCAGTTCCACCTGAGCCCCACGTGTACTTGACTTACTGCACAAGTTGCCTGTAACCTGAAGGTTCTAATTAAGGCAGCTTCACCTTGGAGCCCTTAAATCAAAAGTTTCTTAAGAATTCCAAATTGAATCACAAAGTTAGCATATAGCTCAGAGAAAGGACGGTGTCATGTGACTCACTGACAAGTTAATTGTCCTCTGGGATCTGACTGCCATCCTCCTCACAAATCTGACTTACTGCTCAGAGAAATCATTGCTAATGGAAGTGGGTCTTGCCACCAACATCCCCCCCTTCCCCCCATCACAGACATTTATCTGGGCATCCTAGGTGGACATTACCCCGTAACATAGAGAATCCACAGTGGGACCACAGTATGAGAAATCTGGTTAAAGGAATCACGAGCTGCTTAAAAATATGGCTTGAGTCGAGGAGCATCTCCAATGACAGCTGGCGGCAGTGTCAACTCAATTATCCTCACCCCCCATCCTGCCCGCCCGTCCTGCCCCCCATCCTCCCATCCTGCCCTCCCATGTACTTCCACTGAACCTGGAGTGCAGCTAACTGGATTAATTGCTATTCCTAGGTCCACATGGGCAGAAAATCTGCCCTAAATGAGTTTGCAATCTCAACACCTGTTCAGAGAGACACCAAGAGCTGCACCTTAGAGTGTGTGCCGGTGACATGCTGCCCTACAGAGCCACTGCACACACAGGGTGCTAGACAACGCAGAAGGACTGCACACGTGTAACTGCTAGACAACATGGAGGGATTGCACAAGCATAGCTGCTAGACAGCACAGAGGGACTATGCACACACGGGACAGTAGGCAACATGTAGGGATTGTGCATGCATGGCTGCTAGGCAACATGGAGGCCCTGTGCACACAGAGACCTACTACACACACACACACACACATTATGCATACATGAACTCACTATGCACACAAGGACCCACTCAGCACACATGGACCCACAAGGCACACAAGGAGGTACTCGGTACACACGGGTCCACTCAGCACAAGTATATGATGCAGTTGGTGCTCTCTGGTGACAAGAAAACAGATAAATTTCAAAACCCGAAGTCAGTTCCTGCAGGTGCATAATTTTCAAGCTGCCGCTGAATACACAGGAAGAAAAGCAACTATAGCTGCAGCTAGATGTGTGTTCTCTGTTTTCCCATGACCACAGTTCTAAATGCACTATAGACCTCCGTGCTCCACACGCCTTTCTGCCTTGGAAATCCCCCAGCATGCCACATTCCCCTCAAAGTCGCATCGTCTTGTAAGGCAGTAAATACATGTCTGGCTGCTCAGCAATCTGCAGCAGTGTTTTCGATTCAGTTAGCAAGTGTTACTTGAGGAGACATGAGGCCTGAGCCCATCCTGGCTACCAAAGCTGTGGGGGAGGCCAACTTGCCACAGGCAGCCAGTTGACAACCCGGGCCCTGTGCAAACAGAGCCCCAGTCGTGTGCTCTGAGTATCTGTACCATCTGCCTACTGAGACGCATGTTCTCTGAGTGCCCCTCTTAAGGACCACACCTTCAGATTTCCCCACATGGCGTGCCATGAGTTCCCTCTTCCCTTATGTCTACAGAATGAGTGAAATTACACAACAGGCTCGTTGCCACTCAAAGAGGCCATGCCTCCACCAAAGACTGCCAGTGGTGGGTCGAGTCTGGTTTGGGAAGCAGCGTGGACACAATCATGAAGAGGCTGTTCCCTTTCATGGGGGGAGGCAGGGAAAGAGAGGGTCGGCTCAGGACCCAGCTGCTGCTTGAGCAGAGGTCTCACTGAGAATCGAGAGAGCAAACGCAGGCCGCTGCAGAATGCTGGAAGTACAAGGACAGATTCAGGGATGGCAGCAGCCCAGGCTGCAGACACAGCTTCACACACAGGAGCCAGGGCATAACACTGAGGCCCATCCCCGTGCACTGTGGAGAAGAAAGTAGAAAAACCAAGTTCAAGGGGAGACTACACTGACCACCAGGAGCAACTGGTTTAAAAGTGCACTGAGGACCAGAGGTCAGAAAAGGTGATAGATGTGATGCAGTGGGCACGGGGGGGGGGGGGGAGTGTGACTGGCTATTAGAACAAGTGAGCCCCGCTTGGCCGCCAGCACACAGCCGCTTCCTGGGTTTCCCCCGAGGGTTCTCCTTGCTGCTGGCTTCCTGCTTGATTCCATATACCTGTCTTCCTAGTTAATGATTCAGTCCTTCTTTCTCTATTTTTTTAATGTTCGCCCATTCTTCTAAGAGAAGTAATTTGGAAATCAGAGCTCAGGGCCTGAATGCAGCAAAAGGTAGAAGAATAGAAAGCTCGCCAATTCTCCTGTTCTGGTGCGCTTCCTGGGAGCTAGTGTAAGCAAGCACACCAAGCGCTCATTAAATGCTGCTGGGGGATCACCCAGGATGCCCTCTTCCACCAGAGACCTAGCATCCACAGTTTCTGACTCTGTTTTTCCCTTCTCCACATAGCCCAAGCCAGCTGGTCAGACAGTGGGAAAGAGACTGAATTCAGGAGGCCAGTCACCGCAGGCTATGGGCAGGAAGAGAGTCCTTCTATGCTAAGAATGACACGGGAACCGTGAGAGGGAAGCACGATGGTCGGATTCTACTAACAAAGAAGGTGCCTGGGATAGGAGAGTCCTGGTGAACTGGTTGCTATGGAGAAGGCGAAAAGCAAATATTGCCAGTTTATCCCAAATCCCCAAGGCCCCTTTCTGTTATTACAGGCCCTAATGCTGAAAGAGGGATGGACCGTCATCCGCTTAAGAACCAAGATTACGCCAGAGTGAAAGAATTCATATTCCTTTTGAGCGTCTTCAGAGATGAGCCTTACCTTCTGCCTGTCACATGGTATTGATCAGCTCAGTGAGATGCCCTGTGATATCTTCCTTGCTGGTAACGTCTGATGCCCAAGGAAGGCTAATTCTCCTCAGTGCCTAGTACTGTGCTCGTGGACACAAGCAATTCTCCAAGTAGTGGAGTTGTCTCTGTCTTTCTCCATCTATCTGTATCCTAGTCAGGGCACGAGCTGCCAATGCAGTGTAGATCTTAAAGTCTGCTGCTCTTTGGCATTACATCCAGTCTCGAAAGCAGAGCTTTGATGCTAACCCCAAGAGGTCTTGCTGATCTCTGGAGCTGTATCTTCTCACAGATGAGCAAATACATCCTTCGAGGTTTATATTCTTCTTCCTTTTACTGCATTCAAGCCCTGAGCTTCGATTTCCAACTGATGAATAACCTGAAACTTGTCCAACTCTGTACAACTTGTAAAGACCTAGTTCTGAATGAAAACAATTCAAAATATCTATCAAACACAGTTCAGTTAACCATGGTACAAGGTCCATCCTAGATGTGGGTGGCACCATTTGCCTTCCAGAAGGTGCCTTTCCTGAGCGTTCTTTGTGGACCAGTCAGCCCTGTCCTGCTCCTTAGCTCTCACTTTTGCAAGATTGCAATGTTTGCTGCTTGACTCACTGACCACAATCCCAACTAGAGCACCAGCTCTGACCCTGCCTGTTTCTAGGAGAGGAGACCCCACTCGGGTGCATCTCATGCGGTGCATTTCACTCGGGTGTATCTCATGTCCTGAGGCCGGAAACCTCCAAACTGTGCACTAGGCAAATCTTTTCTTCTGTGCAGTCATGTGACCGACAGCTAATTAGCAGATGTATCCTCATGGAGAGCAAGATAAAACACGACAGAGGTTCTGACAGACCCCTGCCACAACAAAGATCAGAACTCTAACCACACATGCTCCAGCGGGGTGCAGGACAACAGGGCCTCTCATCACGGATGCTGGAGACACAGAGTAGGACAGCCACAATGGAACATGTTTCTTACAGGGCTGACAACACTCTCACCATATAACCCAGCCCCTGTGATCCCTGGTACTACACCAAGGAGCTGAAATCATGTCCAAACAAAATCTGCTCACAATGTTTACAGCAGCTTCAGCATAATTTCCAAAACTTGGAAGCAACTCAGGGTGTCCCTAGTCAGTGAATGGATAAATAAGTCCCAGTGCACCCAGAGACAGGGAAATGTTTCCAGCAATGAAAATAAATGGTCTATCAAACCCCTAACTCTACCAGCCTTAGATGTGCAGGGGGCAGCAACAGGAACCAGTCTGAGGACGCCATGTGCTCTCCGAGGCCACCCTATGGCGCTCGAGAAGATGAGCCATGGAGACAGCTGCATGATCACAGCAGCACAATCAAGGTAGCCACAAGCTCAGGGGATGCAGGGATGCAGGATGAACCCCGGAAATTTCCAGCCACGGTGCTCAACTGCTCTGTATGACACCACAGGGCTGGAACCTGCATGTGACCAGATCCAGAGAACACACAGCACAGGGGTCAGGAATGACAGGTATGACAGGAGTCAGGACACTATAGTATTTTGAGGCACTGAGGACCAAAGGGCTATGGAAAGGGGGTTATAAGAGACAAGGTATGTAAGAATATAAGACTTTCTGAGCAATCTTTCTGTGAAGTTAGAGCATAAGATCTATAGAAGGAGTACAGGTGGGAAGGACTTATATCAACAAACAGGAAGAAATTCTTGAGTCATTCCCATACATGTCCTGCTAAATGAAATGTCTCCAGACTCCTTCCTCTTTGGTGGGATGGACCCCACAGACACAGGGAGGCAAAATGACCCACCTCACCATCTGTTAGTCCCCCAAGAATTACATCCTCGGTCTGTAATTTTAGTTCAAGTCTCAAAAATAACACAGCGTATGATGTGTGACAGCAGAGACCGTAACCCCAGGTACTTGGAGGCACGTGTCAGACAACGCATGACCGCACGGACTGTAACCCCAGCCACTCAGAGGCAGAGGCCGCAAAGTCACAGGATCAAAGCCAGCCTGAGCTTAACATGACTTCAAGGTCAGCCCGGACTGTTTAGTGAGACCCTGTCTCAAAATAAAAAATAGGAAGACATGAGTCTGTAGGAAGCCCAAGGTTCAAGCCTCTGGATCATTAAAATAATAATAATAATATCACAATTGCAGAAAGATGTGATGCAAACACGAAGCCTTTCTCCGTGCTACTTAGGAGTCTGAAGGCCACCCTGGGCCGCATGGGAGGTGGGCTTTGGTGATGCTACCATAAGTAATGCCACCACAGAAGGCTATAGCAAGACTCAGAGAACACAATGGCATCGGCACAAGTGTGGAGCACACTGCCCAATTCTCTTTCCTCCATTCCTGTTCCTGCTTCCTCTTTTCTTATGTTCAGTTTGTAAGAAGTCACGGGCCTTATGTGAAAAGTAATCATTCTGTATTTTAAGAAGATAAAAGTTCTTTCATTCAGAAGACAACATGGGATGCAGGTTCTCCCCAGAAGTGAAGTTATTGTGTCCAGAGCCTTCTCACTGCCAGCGACAGGCCCACAGCTGTGTAAGCACCGCCCTTGCCAGCTGTCAATCAGGCTGCTGGTGGGCAGCGGAGGAGGGTCTTGATATACTCCCCATTTGTCCTGGAAAGCCCTCAGACTGGCATTAGAACTGCTGTGTCTTCCCAAGATGCCCCAGCCTGCTCCCCTGCCCCCAGGCCAACGGCCCAACCTAGGAATATCAGGGGATACATCAGCCCTTCCGTGCAGATGGCTGCCACCATGCAGGCGTGGACAGCAGCAGGCACCACATCAACAGGCCCATGGCCGAGAGTGTCCACTGCTGCTTCTGTGTCAAACCCATCTGCGCACGGGACTCCAAGACAAGCACCGCCTCCATGAGTTAGAGAGGTGTGGCCGGCCAGGCACACCCAGACTCACCCACTGAAATCTCCACAGAGAACAAAACAAGCCTTTTACTTTGTTTTTCATATTTAAGAACAGAATCACAAAACAAAAATCCACACACTATGTCAAAGCCCACGAGAAGCAGAGTCAAAACAGGCAGTTTTGCACCAAGAGCCCAATGTCTTGTTAACAATTATACAAATTAACTCATGCGCGCACATGTACACAAATAGTCACACACACAATCACTTACATTCATGTTTAGCCACTCATGTGTTCACACGAACACTCATTGACATACTCTTATGTTCACACATTCACACACACTCAATTACACATGACCATTTTCTCTCCTAATAAAAATGTAGCAGGCTCACAAATCACACTCAGTCACAGACCCACACAGAGACTCACATGCACACAGTCACACTCGCATTCAGACTAAAACACAGTCACATGTGAGTGAACGAGTGAACACGTGTAAATCTCCATAATCATTAGCAAGACACAAGACTATGTGGCACCTTCACCATCACATAGCTCACATATGTTGTGTGTCTCTCTCTTGCACACACAGTCACACTCAGACTGACATGTACTTACAAACTTAGAGACTCATTCATTCACCTATCACACATACACACACACACACACACACACACACACACACACACACCTACATATACATACTGTGACGCAACTCATACATATTCTTTCACACACACACACTCAGACTGATATGAACTTACAAATTCTTAAAGGCTCATGTACACACCATCACACACACACAAGCTCACACGCTCACACACATAGTCACACTCAGACTGAAATATAATCACAAACTCTTTAAGACTCATGCACACACCCATCACACACACTGACACACACATACTGTCACACATCTCACACATGTGGTCGGTGTTTTTTTTCACCCCCACTCATGCCCGTTTGCACACATGCGTGCATAGTCGTTCCCACGTGACCACCTGCTCACTTGGTGATGTGAACCACAGCACTGAACTGCCAGCTCCGTGGGCACCGTGGCTGCCAGTGTTCTGAAGGGCAGGCCTCGTGTTTCATAAATACTTGCGACTTAGTGAAACTTTCTTAGGAAGGGAACTTACAGTACTGGTGAAAAGATCATCTACAAGATCTTAATGAATAAACATGAATGCACCTATTGTTTTGCACGGCACACAATCCTATAATAGGTGAGCATTAAAATTATATAGATACTCTCTCATAAAAGAAAACCTTATGCGACATGGGCTTATTTTAGCGATCTGTCAAAACAGACCTGTCATCTGCACGTCACTCTGGTCCCCACTCCTCCCAGCCATTGTTCCGTCAGCACAAAGAACCTGAAGTGACTTTTGAAGGCGGTTCTGAAAGGCTGCAGTGAGCCCCTGTGGGGGAGCTTTCTGCCCTGTGGGGGAGATTGTTGACCCTCTATTACCCTTTGGTCTCCTTGGTTTCACACTACCCTCCAGGGGTCTCTCTGGCTCCCTCTGTTCCTGCACTCACTTTGCCAACAGCAATGTGCACTAGCTCACCCTGGTGCTGGGTACCCTTCTCAGTCGTCCCTCCCTGTGCTTAGCATGGTACCAACGCCAATGTGTGACACCTGGCAGCAGACCAGTGTCTCGGGCTAAGTCAGCTGCTCTGGCTAGTGCAGCTGCCCACACTGGCCTGGGGACCCATGAGTCATCCTGTGGTCCTCACCGCTTCACAGGCTCCCGCAGTGTAGACCGATGGCATTTATTTGGAGCTTGGGCTTTTTTGTACTTGCTCGGCTGACTGGATTTACTTACTTATCTATTCTTTCAAACAGGGTTGTGTTGTGTAGTCCAGGCTCTGGCCTGACCACGTGATCTCCCTGTCTCAGCATCCCAAATACTGGGACTGCAAGCGTGTGCCACCACACCCAGCTGCTTTTCTCTTTCTAGCTCTTGTATTCTGAATGCTCGGCACTCTCTTGTGTTTGCTTGAGAGGAGACTGACAGGCTTCGCAGCCAGAACATATCCCTTTTTCACGTTCCTGCCCCTCTGGCCTGAGGTTCAGAGATGTTTCCTCACATCTTCTTGGCCTTCATCTGGCCATGTGAGTACCCGTAGTTTCCCCTACAACTGTAGACATAAGACCCAGGCAATGGTGCTTAGGCGGAATACAGGAGCATGGCTGTGGGTCACCCTGGGGTCACCTTAAGAACATGACCATGGGGTCACCCTGAGGTGGCTGTGCCGCCCAACACACCCACACCTGTGTTTCGTGCAGTGGTAATTCTCCAGGACTGTCTAGAATCAAGCATCCTTAACTGTCCCCTGATAGATCTTACCAAAGCTTCTGTTTTGTGTTGCCCCCAACAGAGACCCAATCAAGGCTGCCGAGGAGCACTCGACACTCTGTCCCTTGGGCCTCTCTGGGCCCCTCTCTATGTTTCCCTCATTTCCATGACTCTGCTGCTGTGAAGAACTCAGCTGAGCACCCTGGGGACTCTGCCAACTGTTTCTGTGTCCTGTATCATTAACCCCTCTGCTCCCAGGCCATCACAGACACTCATGTGAGTTTGAAAACAGGCCTTCGAATGACTAAAGCAGACATGAAATAAGACTGCCCAGCCCTGTCTGGTCTACTTGCTTCTAGAAGCTGTGTTCATCTCAGGTGAGCTGTAAGGAAAGGCCATGTCATAGGGGTCCACATGCCTCGACGCACTGTCCTGGCGCGTCGGAGGGCTGGGCTCTTAGCGATTCCGCCTCTCTGCAATCAGTGCAGTTTGTTAGTGCAATAAGCTAGTACTTTGCAAGGGGGTGTTGGGAGGCACCGTAGGGAGCCCTGTTTTCTGGGGACTTCAGCTCGTTGTGCTAGTGCCTTGGAACTCCCTGGTCCGTGATTTCCCTGGGGACCGAGAGATGCTTGTTTCTAAATCTGTCATTTGTTCCACGTAAATTAGTGTGCATGCTTTTGAAATGAAGAGCTCCCATTTATTATCCACAGCAAACAGCTCTCCTGGAGAGGCAGACGAAGCCTTTCTCTTTAATTCACCATCTTCCAAATCAGGACTTGGACCTGTGGTCCCTAAGCAGGATGGCAGATGCTCTCTGTCATCTAGTATCACTTGACTTCAAAATTGATATTCAGAGCTTAATAGTCATCTGTAATAGTAATCATTCTTCTTGAGGCCAAACAAATTTTCAATATGACCTGGAGTTTCTAAACTAATTATCTAGAAGTAACCAAAGGGGTTACAGGAAGCTTTAAAACGCAAGCAAGCCTACCTGTAAAGTAGCTCAAAGTATCTTGAAAAACTCAAACATTGCATTTGCACACCAGGTAAATCTTACTCCTTAGCAGAACTGTAAGTGAAGGACCATGATAGACTGCTCTGTGTGTGTGTGTGTGTGTGTGTGTGTGTGTGTGTGTGTGTGTGTGTATGTGTGTGTGTGTGTATACACTGCAGATGAGGTAAGCATTGAGACTATATAGGTTCATGTATATAAACTGCAGATGAAGTAGACACCAAGTGTGAGTGTGTACATTGTAGATGAATTAGGTGCTAAGGTTGCATATATACATTGTGATGAGTTTGTGTGTATTCTGAGATAAGGTAGACATTGAGTGTGTAGGTGTGTGCATGTGTGTGTACACTCAGATGAGGTAGGCACTGAGACTGTGCATATGCATGTATATAAATTGCAGACAAAGTAGGCACTGATCACACGTGTATGTATGTGTGTATGTGTATATATGTGTGTATGTGCGTATACTGCAGATGAATCAGGTGCTGTGATGGTGTATGTGTGTACATTGCAGACAATGTAGGAACTGAGTATGTGTGTATACTGCAGACAGGTTGGTGATGAGTGAGTGTGTGTGTGTGTGTGTGTGTTTGTGTGTGTGTGTGTGTGTGTGAACTGCAGATGATATAGGCAATAAGGTAAATGTGGGTCACATTCTGCTATTGAGCAGAACTTGAATTCAGGGTTGGCTAGTGCCATCGGTTGTTCAGACTCACAAGAAGACAGAATCAATCGCTCCTGAGAGAATGTGAAAATTGAAGACAGTGGACCCCAACACAAACACTGGCCATTTCAATTTAAATTCTATGCAAGTAACAAAAGTACCCAACGCTGACATTCCCAGGGTGACCTGCAGAACTCTTCTCAGAAGGGAGCCAGGATGGAAAAGACAAAAAGTAGCTTTGAAGGAAGAAGCGCCTACCATGCGCTCTGAATTTCCAGGGTACCCTTGCCACCTCTCCCCACCCTCCTGCTGGCCTCCAAGTCTCCACCTGGTAGATGGCTTGCAGTCTTCAGAACCACTCACTGCTGAATGGGTTCTCTAGTCCAAATAGGAAAGTGGAGGCTCAGGCAATTGTGTCTGTAACTTTCAAGACAGGTGTTTCTGGATTCTTTTTGCCCTGCCTCCAGGCAACAATGTACTTCTCTCACCTACTAAGGAGAAGCACTGGGGGACTTCCTTCAGAGAGTGGTGAAAAAGCTCTTTCTGGCTTGGAAGACCAAGAGTCAGGCATGTTCTGCACCCCAATGTACAAGCTTTCATTTCTTCTGTCCACTAAGCAAGCTGGCAGCCAGCAGCTCTGAGCCACGCAGACCTTTAGCAACCTCAATTTTCTTTACTAGGGTCTCTCTGCTCATTCTCAGCCATCCAGAAGGCTTGGGAGTGATCTTACTTTTAGATAGACCAAGACAACATATATGTACCTCAGCCCCCCCCAGCAGTATCTGCAGAGATCCCCCCTCCTCTTGTAACTACAGACACCATGATTTTTACTGACAGGATCCTACCCCAGGAGCACTCAGATGTCCTGTGGGGAAGCCACGTGGGCAGCATGGGCAATGCCTCTCTGCTGGACTCCCCCCTTGTGTGACGAGCCAGGTCATGTGGCTGCTGGGGCCAGTAGACATCTCCTTACCCCATCCCCAGGGACTCTGTCAGGTGATTCCTGCTTTTGCTCCTGGACACACGTGTCAAAGAGGAGTCCTGCCTCCCTGGAGCACTGCTCCTTGCATAAGAGTCGTAAGAGTCGGGCCTCTGGCACCTTCCCGCTGTGCAGATGTGCTCAGATCAGGAGGAAGGGATTCATAAAACTAGGCTTAGGAATGCTTTTAAAGTAACATCAGCATGCAGTCCCCAGGCAGGGGTACATCATTCTGGGATGCCCTGGATGCAGGGGAAATGAGGCTGTTCAGGGTCAGAGGTCACAGACCTACCTGTCTCCAGTTTATTATTAATTACTGTGTGGGCATGCACGATGTGGAGGGTGTGGACAATGTTGGGGGCATGCATGATGTGGGGGACATGCGTGATGTGGGGGGCACATGTAGAGCGGCACACATGTGGAAGTCAAATGTCAAATTTACCAAGTCAGTTCTTTTACTTTTGTGTGTGTGTGTGTGTGTGTGTCTGCAGGTGTGTGTGTGCATCTGTGTGTGAGCACATGTGTGTACAAGAAGACAGCTGAGTGTGTGTGCCTGTGGAGAACCAAGGCTGACATCAGAAATCATCCTGGATGCTCTTCCCCCTTATTGCTTTGCTTTGGGGTTTCTCAAGCTCTGTCTTCCAGAGCTGGAAGTACAAGTTGTTGCCATTTCTGCCATTTTTATGTGGAATCTGGGGATTCAAACTCAGATCCTTTTGCTTTCGAGGCAAAGGATTTAACCCCTGAGCATCTCTTCAGCTAAATCTGCTGAGATTTTTATGCAGACAGCCCCCCCCCACACACACACATACTGCACAGGAGCAGACACAGTAACTGTAGTGCCAGCATCCCCCCTCCTTCTGACCTGAGAAGGCTTTGGGTGTCCAAGGGAAGGCCTGTGTGAACTCAGAGGGGCCTCAAAGTGGGGCATTTCAGGTCACTGGCTTTTGCCTCCCTGCCATGAATCTCCTGGCCGCTCCTTTTCATAATGAAAGAGCCGTAATTTTGCCAAGAATGGCAAAGTGGATGTTTTTAAAGAAGAGACTAAAGAATGATAGGGTGTGGGAGAACAAACCTGTGTTTAGCCAGGAATCAGCCTTTGCTAACTTCACTACAAAGGAGAAAACATTTATTTACAAGTTAAATATCAAGAAACCATGGCAATAGATGTGTATGTGTGTGTGCTTGTTTTGACTGTGTGTGTGTCTAACTGTGCACATGTGCATGTGTGTTCATGCATGTGTGTGCATGCATGTGTACATCTATGTGCAGTGTATATGAGTGCACGGAAGGGGTAAGGGCAGATGGCTAGAAAAGGGAGATATTTGATCTAAACAGCGACTTATCCTGAGTTAGAGGGGTCTCAAGTTGTGATATTTCTTCCCATCCCTGGTGAAATGCTATTGGCGGCTATGGGAGTGCCCCTCAGCTCGCTTACATGTTGTAACTCCCCACTTCCTACCATTCATTTGCTTTCCTTTGTGTTGTTTTACTTTTTTACTTTCTATCCAATGTGGTGTGGGGGGCAATGAGCCATCAAAAGGGTACTCAAGATGGGCACCCAGGGGTCCCATGAAGAGGAGAGTCTGCCAGAGGTTATAACTCTGGATTGAGGCGCAGGGAGGGTGTGGAGGAAGGGGCCACCGCAGACTGAGGGTGGGCAAGGTGTCCTAGCGAGAGAGAGCTCAGGGTTGCTGCGGGTTGGGTGGACACCATGGTGTGGGAGACTGACAGCCAATGTGGAGAGCACGTCACACAGGTAGCTCATGGAGGAGTAGCCCCGGGGAACTGTGGGTTCCAAATGGGAGGGACCTTGAGTCATAGAGCACCTACAGTGCTCTGGGGAAGCACACCTGGGGGAGGAGAGAGGCCCAGAGAGCAGGATGCAGCTGCTGCACGTGGGTGGCCCTTCGTCCTTAGGTGCATACACACATTCATGGGGCATGCATGCATTCTTGGGGCAGGAGCCTGCCTCCCCCTCCCGGGACACACTTGAGCACTTCAGAGTGGTCTCATCTGGACCCTGCACTTCTAGGGATCCAGAGGCAGAGGAGGTGGGAGAAGATTCAGAAAGTAGCAACAAAAATTTCCAGCATCAAACCCCAAAGCCAAGGAAGGTTTGAAGTTGGGAACAAGGGCTGTCAGGACCAGACAGGCCCTTCCCTCTGCGGACTGCAGACCTACAGTTGGAAGACCAGACTCCCTATTTCCAGATGCAGCCACCCTCTGAACTCCAGCTACAGTATACATAATATTTTGTAATAAGTCTCTTACAGATGGAAGGGCAGAGTGCAAGGCCCCTGGTTCTGGCTGTTTCCAGTTCTCTGTGGGAACCCTCTGGATGGATGAGCCGTGAGCCTTTATGCAGCTCCAGGACTGGGTACTTTTTGCCTGAGTCCCCCTCCCTTCTTCTTGCAATATCTTCTTTATCATAATTAAATATTTTATTCACTTATCCAAATGAGGACCAGTGTAGCAACACAGAAGAGAACTCTAGGGCCAGAGCCGGGTGGGTACTAACTGTGGGGGTCTCCATCCTGGTGGCATGGCTGACCCCAGCTCTGAGGTGGGAGACGATTAAAGCATCTTCGGACAGCTCTTCTCGTGTGAGACCTTTTCCCACACTGCTACGCGACAGCACGCATTTCCCATGTGCACATGCTAGGACAGGCCATGTCAGCTCCTTGCCTGTCTCTGTGGTCCTGACCTGGTTGGAAATGTCAGGGATGCTGGCCAGGCGAAGTTACATCACACACTTCCCAAGCTTTGCTCAAACAGCAGACTGTCTAGAGACCTCACCCTGCTCTGAACTCTCTGTGGCATGTCCACCATCCAAGATGAATGGAAACTGTCCATCTTAATTGTGTTCAGCTGGTTTCAGGAGTCTGAGCTTTGAGGGAAAGGAAGCCACAGGATTCACCCAAGGGGGCTCAGATCGTTTGGAAGTGTCAGTTCCAGCTGCTGTTAGTGTCTGACAAAGCCTGTGAGTCCTGCCCTCTCTTCGACCATCCCAGTTGGTCTCATGCATCTATTGGAACATTACATTGGTGTAGCCAAAGATTTACTAAGGGGGAGGCAGACCATGTTCTTCTGCTTCCAGAGCCCTTGCTAATGTTGTCTAGACCCTGGTCCAGGATCACAGTGGACAGAAAGAAGATAGTGGATTCTAAACCTATTCATCGTTTGCCTCCTAATGACCCACTGGGACCTCTCAGGTATTTTTTTTATCAGTGTTTGTCTCAAGGGTCTCTCCCCACCACAGTCCCCATGCAGTGGACCATCACCATGTGCTATGTGAACATGTTTGCTGTCAGTAACATGCCCTTGTTTCTCCCCTCCAGAGCTACTGCATGTGGAAAGTGCATTAAACCTGGAGATTTGAACAGAATCACTTCATTCTTTTGGTCAAACAATGAACTTTAGGATTGTTGATGTTTTTCTTTTACTTGACTTTGGGAGGGGTTTAAATCTTCTCAGCAGTAGGTGATCATAACTAAAATAAATATTGTTAATTTTAGACTGTGAACATCAACATGAAGTCATTTTGCCAGATTACAGATTCCACTGGCCATCTGCCTTGGGCTGTCCAGCAGTTATGTTCTTGGAATGTCGCACATCTGGCAAAACCAAGGACATTGACCATAGGAGCTCATAAATCAGGTGTTGGAAAAGACAAGTATCAACAGCATCAAGTATATATATATATATATATATATATATATTTATAGAAGTAGCCATGTTTCAAAATGGTCTGGTTTCAGAAATACAAAATTTCTTTAGGGACAGTCTTAAGACTGCATGGTAGATGAGGGTTCTTATTGAATGAGGCCAGATCTTCCATCTTCCTGCAGGTGGTGATTGGGTGCAAATGCAGTATATTCCACTTCCGCCCTCCCCGGCTTTACAGGCAAAGGCTTGAAGTGGCTGCAAGCTCTGATCCTACAGGAGGAGATGCAGCCGTGAGCTGAACTCTGCTGTGCCCAGGGCTGCGTGGGTCTGTTCCGGGTGGGACAGACAACCTGTTCCGTAGACTTCTCCCAGATGGAAGGCCGGTGTCCACTGGAGTAGGTGCATACTGCAGTGATCTCTCCCAGAGACAGTTGTTATCTGGCCCATGAGGAGCCCCAAAAGGCTCCGCCTGTCATTTACATGTGGCCCCTTTGTTCAAGGTCCCGGATTTTATTGGTCCTCCTGCTGGCCTGGCCTGCTCCATCAGGATGGCTCAAGATGCAAGCAGCGTCATGCTGAAGTTCTTGTCCTTCTGCCCGTCTGCCCGCAAGTCGGCGCAGGCCAGGTTGCAACTGCCTCTGTGGCAGGAAAGCCAAGGTGACAGCAGAACGGGAATCTGAGCCGGGGACTCTGGCCTCGCCTCCGGAGGCGCACTGCCCTGGACGCACTGCGGCTCACGGACATGATGACAGGAATTGGAAAGGAGAAAAGGGCAAGTTCCGTGTCAGCCCCTCCCGCATGCTGGGGCTTCGGCTGCATTAGCCAAGCACAAGTGCTGCTCCCTGCCCTGCACACCCAGATCCAAACCACACCACAGAAGCAGCTGCCCGGCTGGAACCAGCTCACTGAGGACTGAGTTGACCCTTGACCCTGAGGTCCATGGCCTAGTGCTATGGGGGAGGCTGAGTCCGATGGAGTCAGGCGTGTCCTTGCCTGTGTCCACCAGTCTGAGAGACGAGTCCCATTCTGACGCCAGTGTGCCCACATGCCAGGATGCAGAATTTCCTCTGAGGAAAAGGATTCCTGCCTCAGGTTGCAAGCTTCTCATGCCCCTCTTCCATACTGTGCACACCCAGCTTCCTGTGCCCCTCTGCCCTACTGTGTACACACCCAGCTTCTCATGCCCCTCTTTCCCGTGTGTATTCAACTTCCCATAGCCTTCTGCCCTACTGTGCACACCCAGCTTCTCACGCTCTGCTATGTTCAGCTAGCTTCTCGTGCTCTTCTGTCCTACTGTGCACACCCAGCTTCCTGGGCCTTTTTGTTCTACTATGCACACACAGCCAACTGTGCCCCTCTGCCTTACTGTGCATACCCAGCTTCCCATGCCTTCTTCCCTGCTTCTGTGTTCTTTCCCTCCTGCTTAGAGTGGTTGCTGGATCTTCCGGGCAGCCTGCCATTGGGGTTTCCTGAGCCAGCATTCAGGGAGTCTTCTGCCAGGTTCCTGCGGGGTGACCTGTGATGCTGAGGATGGGATTCTGCATGCCGTGCACTGTGACCAATGGCACCAGTGGCTGTGTCCGTCGGTCAAAAGTGGCAGCGTTTGGTGAAATGGCCCCTCCTGGTCACATCACCCTCGAGACAGAAGAGGGGTCAGCTAGCTCCTGGAGGGTGGCATTGCAGGAGATCATGGCCAGAAGGCCTGGTGGCCTGGGCCACGCCCAGTTCTTCCTAACTAGCAGGAGATCCCGTGCTCTAAACAATAACAGTAAAGGGGGAACATGCCTAGCGAAGAAGAGAAACCAAGACACCCAACAAACAAAACAATGTGTGTTGCAGTCCGCCTGCAACACTGCTGATAAATGACCATCACACAGCTTAAGGGAACAAGGAGTTTACTTTCTTGTGACAGTCCAGTTATGTTCTCAGTCCAGCTTGACAGGAGAGCATGCACCAACACCAGGGCCAAGGGAACTGGCTACATCATCACCACATAATGGCTGAGAGATAGACAATCCTTACTTGCCAGACCAGCATGTCTGGCCAAGTGAACAGAAGGATGCCAACTCTCTCAACCAATTCTCTGTGATTTATCCACGGCCTAATTCTACCCACCATGAGCCAGGTCTTCCCCATCAGCTAGACAATCTCCTTTGCTCTGGACTAAACCCAACCATCAACTCTCTACAACTGTGCCAGAGCTCAAACCCTCAACAGTCAAGTTGACATCTGTGCTTTACTATGACAATGTGTAAACATTTGGGGGTTCCGTGTAAGTGGTCCCACAGTTACGACTGTTTACAAGGATGAAAGACAGAGCTTCTCACGGGGGGGGGTGAAAATCACAGTTAAGGCCTTTAGATTCAAACACTTGGACTAGGGAGATGGCTCAGGGGTGAAAGCCTTTGCCTCACAAGCAAGGGACCTGAGTTCAGATCCCCAGATCCCACGTAAGAAAAATGTGGGGCAGATGTCAGGAGCCTGCAATTCTGTCTCTGTCCTGGGAAACCCTGGAGCAAAGCAATAAGGTGGAAGAGAAATTCAGAATGATTCTTGATGTCACTTTTGGGCCTCCCAAGTGCACACACACACACACACACACACACACACACACACACACACAATTCAAACACCTGTCAACGCTAGGGAAAGGCTGGCCACATGCACACACAAAGTGAAGTTTCATTCAGAAAAACTCAAAAATCTACCAATGGTGACTTGACTTTAGCCACAGTGGTGACTTTGATTATGGAGCCACAGAGACACTTTGTAGCTAAGAAGTAGAATAAGCCTGCATGTCCATCAATAAATGGACAAAGAAAATGTGTTTCAAGCACAATGGAACTTTATTGTGATGTGAAAACAAAACAAAAAATTGAAACATCCTTTGTAGGAAAATGGGTACAATGAAGAGCATCATGGTAGGAGAGATAAGCCATGGGGAATCAGTTCCATGTCTCTTGCAGTGCACACTAGATTTAAATTTATTAGTACAAATGTGGATATGTGTGCATATGTGTGTGAGCATATGAGCATGTATGTATGTGAGCAAATGAGTGTTTGTGTTCATGTGTGTGCATATGTTTATAAGTGCTCGTGTGTATATTGATGTATGTATTTGTGTGTGAGCACATGCACACATGTGCATATATATGAAGGGAGAAAGGGGACTATGAGAAAGGAAAGAGAGATTGGGGGGGAAAGGTTAGAAAGACTAGTGGGCGCATGTCACATGAACGCAGAGAGGACTACTTGGGGAGGAAGGGAGAGCAGCAAGGAATACCCAACCTGAGGGTTGACAGAGACAGCTGGTGACTCTCCCACTGCAATAATGGAGATGTCTTTCAAAGTGACATAAAAGAGAGGAAAGAACAAAACCCTGTCTGCTCGGCTCTGCCAGGTGATATGCTTTTGTGACTGGCACCCTGGCATTTCGAATCACACTATTGGGAAAGATTGGTCTCCCTAGTTCCTGTTTGCAGGTTTCAACCACAGGCCCGAGGCATGTAAAAGAGGAACTGAGCTAGAAGCCGGAGGCTGAAGAAAGCCACACCCCCTGTAGACCTGCAGCGTGTCTGAGCTGCAGGCACGTGCGCACAGCTGGGCTGTCCTGCATGCATCTCAGACCCGGCACTTCCAAGACCATGTTCATCTGCACAGCGAGCCCTCGCCAAGCCACAGCAGCCCACCTTGGCAACCACTTCAGCGCTCTCGCGCCCATGCCCACCACTGTCAATGTTCATTCCATCTGCCCCCTAAACTTTAAAAATTTATTTGTTTACTTCGTATGTGTGTGTGGGGGGGGGGAATGCTCGCACTCGTGCATCAAAGAGAACTGTATATGCCCATGGGTGACCTTGGGAGTCAGCAGCTACTGTCATTTTCACCTGGCATTTTTACATGGAATTTGGGATTTGAACTAAGTTCCTTTGGCTTTTGAGGCAGAGTCTTAACTCCTGAGCCATCTCTCCAGCCCCTATTTTTTTTAAACATGCCACTTCTCTTGTGAAGGCTCCAGCCCAAGCTGCTCTCCTGCCCCGCTGAGGAGGCCTCTGCCTCTGGTTTCCACCACTTCTGGCCCTCCACACGCCGCTGCTCAAGATGCTTCCACACCCTGTCTGCAGATCTGGGGAGCCTCAGTCTCCTTCGGCCTCTTGTGTCCCTGCTTGTCCTTAGCCCCCCCCCAGACACCCCGCCCCATCCTCTGTGGGGTCTGGTGCAAACCTGGATCTGTCTCCACCCCATGGGAGGGGCTGTGCTTCATGCACCGATGTCCCAGGCTGCCAGCTCATGCTGGGGCCTCTGCGTTGTGCCCACAGCAGTGTGCCCACACGGGGGCCTCAGGAAGACTATAATGAGCAGTGGGAGAGTGTGTGTCAGGCAGGAGCCTTATGTTCTTAGCAGTGCTAACTGCCAGCTTGGCAGAATCCAGTCTCTGGGCACATCCATGGGGATCACCTTTATTACACTATCTGAAATTGGAAGATCTGCCTGCTGGGGGAGGCAGGGTACCCGGCTGGGGGAGGCAGGGTACCCGGCTGGGGGAGGCAGGGTACCCGGCTGGCGGAGGCAGGGTACCCGGCTGGGGGAGGCAGGGTACCCGGCTGGGGGAGGCAGGGTACCCGGCTGGGGGAGGCAGGGGACCCGGCTGGGGGAGGCAGGGGACCCGGCTGGGGGAGGCAGGGTACCTGGCTGGGGCCCTGGCTGTGTACATGGAGCAAGAGGGCTGAGCAGCAGCATGGTGCATTACCCTCTGCTTCCTGACTGCGCATTGCAAGTGAGCAGCTGTTCAGGCTCCTGCTGCCGTGACTTCCCATCATGATGGCTGTAAATGTGCGGACTGCGAGACAGAACACACAAACATTCCTCTGCGGTGACTCCTAGCGGGTGCTTTGTAGCACCAGCTGGACACACTTGGGAGCTGCAGGTTCTCATCTGTGATTGACACTCCACTGAGAAGCACATGACCACCTTCTAAGTTCCTCCAATGCAGAGGAGTTGGATACATTTTATATTGAAACATCTCTTAAATATTTCAGATTATACTTGCCTAAAAAATGTGTGCCTGTTATTCCACATCTATATTTTTTAAAAAATTTTTAAATGTTTCTGATATGTTAAATTTAAAGACAAGTAATAAAAGCACAAGCAATTTTACTCAAAAATATATGTAAATGAACAAATGAACCACAAAGACCACATAGAAAGCTTGTAGAAGGACTGTCCTTTACGGAGTAACACGGGTGGTTTTCAGTCCTGCAGATTGGTTCCAGGGTGTTTTGTGTGCAGGATGAGCATTCTCCCACAGGCCCACCCAGCTCACACTCTTTATTTTGAGACGGGGGTCTCACTGGGTTGCCTGCACCGGCCAGAAACTGGCTTTGGAGCCCAGGTAGCAGGAGAACTCTCTTCCATCTTGCCTTTGTTTCCTGAGCAACAGAACTGCAGACTGCACCATCCCGCCCAGCTTCCTGAGTTTTTTTCCATGTTTGTTTCTCTCTTCATGAGAGATCTCTGTATGTTCTAGCCATCGCGCACTGCTTCCTGTTTTCCTTTCCTCCCTTCCCTTTTCACTTGAGTGCTGGGAACTCAACTCACATATGTTAATTCTTAAGGAAAAGAACCATAGGATTTGTGTAGGTTTCTCCCATAAGCCAGCAGATCGCTTCAAAAGTTCACCACATCATTTGTCTTTTTCTCTCCCCATATTTTCTGAAATCTGTTTCCCTTTGTGGTTCCTAATGAATGAGTTGTAGCAACTCAACAGCACCCTGAAGCTTCCAGTGTGAGACTATGAGACAGGAAGTCAATCAACACTTGTCAATCACATGTCCTTGTGAGCTTATTCTTGCCCCATCAACCAGCTAAAATTTTCTCAGAAACTCCTTCCCTAAACATTCTCTCATGATTATGCTACATTTTGTCCTAAGTCATCTCTTCAATGCATAATGTTTGTGGTAATAATGTTCAACAGCCTTGAAACTGGGGTAGTTGTTGGGACCTGGCAGGTGGAAGGAATACATTTCATGAAGACTACTCATAATTTAGAATCAATACATTACAGCATTCCATCGGACTTAAATTAATTGTGATGTCAACATTTTAGCCTCAGAGACCAGTCAAGGATGACTAAAAGCTATTCATTAAGTGCTAGTCAACTTACGCAATTTAAGCCAATATTGATCCCATGTAGCACTGCAGATCTGTTCAGATTCTTGACAATCAGAAAACAACTGAAAACTGCTTGTGGAAATACTGAGAGTATTTTTTTTTTGCACAGAGCAGAGTCTCATGGATTTTTTTTGGTGGGGGAGGCAACTACTTTAGTGCTAGAGGGAAAATGTGCAATTGAAAACTATGTGTGTTAGAAATCATCAGCCAGAAGACAAAATTAAGCTCTACCCAGATTCCTAAAGCTTTTGCCCAGCTTCTAGGAAATTCATTGTTATGGCTTTCTGCAATTAAGAGAGCTGCCCCCAAAGATCATAGGCACATTCACTTGAAGCAAGAGTTCTTGTCCACATGCAGCTAAACTGCTGTGAGGTCCACTCTAGATTTCCTGATTCATCGATCCTGCTAAACTGTGTTAACCGGGAGCCCACCGTCTCCAGGGAGACGGCGAGTGACATTCCTTGGATTAGATTTTCTTTTTTTTCTGTGCTGATCCCATAGCCCTCCCCCACCACAGGCCCCCCAGGGACAGCGTGGGACTTTCTGGGCACTCTGTCACAGCCTCTTGCACAGTGCAAAGTATAGCAGATGTTCAAAAAATGTGGAGTAAATGGGAGCCATAGAAACTGCTTTGGAAAAGAATCAGATGTTTCTCTCGGCCTGTGGAAGGCCAGGAAAGGCAGGCCCATTGAGAACGCTGCTTCTGGGTTCTTTTCCCTCCTGGGGCCCCACATCACATTTCCCTTATTGCGCTGGCAGACCTTAGGCCAACACCCTCTGTGTCCTTCCCTCTTCAGGCAGGCTCACGTCTGCACATCTGTCACCACAAAGGCAGACAGATGCCAGAAACAATCTCTCTTCTGTTGAACATGCCACCCAGACACATATATACACTTGCACATGCACACACACAGAGATACACACAGAGAGACACACATATGCACGTACACACACAGAAACAGAGAGACACAGAAATGCATGCACAAATACACACACAGACATAGAAATACATGGGCACATACACACACGGACACACACAGACACAAACACATACATACACATGAAATTGGAAAATTTCCTGCAATGCTTATTATTTACATTTTGTTCTTGGAAAATTGCAACCCGAGCTGAATGGTGCATCTGCCAAGCACATCACTTCAGTGCGGCACAAGTGCCGTGAGCTCAAGAAGAACCACCTAGGAAAAGCCTAGCACGGCAAGAGCCTAATGAATACTAGTTGAGGAGTAGCCGGGTGCTGTCCAGCTTCACACAAACTTGTCTCACTAACGCGCCAGTCTTCCCATCCTTCTCTCTTCCTCGGATACGTGAATCCCAGGTGGATGGAGGAAGGCAGCTGCAGGAGCAGGGCTGGGTCTGGAAGCAGGTTGCCACACAACTGCTGCTATTCTTCAGAATAACTAGGGAGCAGCTGCTACTTGCTTCATCTGCTCCATGATGAGAGAAGGATGCAGAGCAGCAGCTAATTACAGACTAATAAGGTTCCAGCCTCACCAGAGAGTCTGACCTGGATTTATAATGCGAGCTAATGGCGGTAAAATAATGCTGAATGAACCTCAAGCCAAGTGCCTCAAGCAGATGATCCTCCCTACCCTTCAGAGCAGAGACTAAAAGTCATTATCTTGATGATGCAGAAAAAATGATGCCATCTCAGTGAAGAAGCATTTGAGATTTTAACTAGTGCGTGCATGTGTGGGTGTTACATGCATGTGTGCAAATATGGTGGTATGTGTGGGTGGGAGCATACATGTGTGCACACATGGTGGTTCATGCATATGTAAGTGGTACATGCATGTGTACACATGTGGAGATATATGCATGTGCACACATGGTGGTGTGTGCATGCGGGGGTGGGTATGTGCACACATGGTGGTGTATGCAGATGTGGGTGGGTACATGCATATGTGCACATTGGTGGTATATGCATGTGTGGGTGGTACATGCATGTGTGCATGTATGTGTGGATGGATATATGCATGTGTGCTCACATGATGGTGTATGCATGTAGGTTGGGGCACATGCATATATGCATACATGGTGGTGTTTGCATGTGTGGGTGGTACATGCATGTGTGGTGGTGCATGCAAGTGTGGGTGGTATATACGTTTGTGTATGCTGTAGGTTGTATATATGTGTGTAGTGTATGAATGTGTGTGAATGCTGTATTCATATGTACATACACGTGTGTTGTATATGTCTACATATGGTGTGTGCACACATACACACATATGTATGTATAGCTGTGAGGTGTATATGTGTGTATGTGTGCACATGTATATGTATGCGTATGGTGTGCAAGTTTGTGTATGGTATATGTGTACATGTGGGGCACATGCATGTATGTGCACATGGGGGGCATGCTTACCAGTTCACACATGTGGAGGCCAGAGGTCCTTGTCAGGTGTTGTTGCAGTTTGCCTGCATGGTTGCTGATAAATGACCATCAAATGCCTTAAGGGATCAAGGGGTTTATTTCCTCTTATGATTACTGGTTACAATTCTTAGTGCAGCTTGAGCTGCATGCACCAACATCAGAGCCAAGGGAATTGGCCACACCGTCACCACATAATGGCTGAGAGATGGACAATCCTTACTTGCCAGACCAGCTAAACAATCTCCTACAGACTTGCTTTAGGCCAAATTCAACCACTAATCCTCCACAAAAGTGCCCAGAGCTCAAACTCTGAAGTGTCAAGTTGATACCTGTGCCCAACTATGACAGGTGTTTTCCCAGTGACGTCTCCATTTTCTGTTTGAGTCAGGGTTTCTCGTCAAACTTAGAGTCTGTTTTGGTTTCCTTGGCTCACCAGGGAGACGCTGGGATCTGCTTGATCCCAAACCGAGGTTTGCAAATGTGCACCTGCCCACACACCCAACTTTACACATGGATACTGGGGATCCAAGCGCAGGACTTCATGCTACTCAGCAAGCACTTCACCCCCTTGGGAGTGTGCCCAGCAGTCTGCGAGTCAGCACGCCGCAAGGAAACTCACATGCCAGTGTTATTAGCACACCACTCACAGTAAGTAGGAATTAGAACCAGCCTAGATGCCCACCAGCACATGAGCGGATAAAGAGAATGCTCCTGAGGACACAGCAGAGTTCTACTCAGCCATATAGAATGAAATCATGACTCTTCAGGAAAATGAGTCAAACTGAAAAATATGCTAAGCAAAACAAGCCAAATTCAGAGGGGCAAAGTGACACATTTCGCTCATAAACAGAGCTTAGTTTTTAATTCTGATGAGAGAGAGAGAAAGAGAGAGAAGAAACTAGAAGGGGAACTGTGAGAAAGAACAATCCCTAGATGGGAGAGAATGAAAGAAAGATAGGGCCCAGCGAAACGACTTAGAGAGCGAAGCCATCAACGCGCAGACCGTGAGACCGAAGCGTCACCCAAAAGCCAGGAGCCGCACTGTAGGAAGAGACAGCTGATTTCTTCAATTTGTCCTCTGCCCTCCAAATGCATGCCGAGGCATGTGCCTGCTCTTTCCCTCTCTCTCTTCCTCCTTTTCCTGGTTTCGAAAATAAATAAAACACAAAAAGGGAACATATGTGGCTCTTGGCAACATTTCATCACGGGAGGAAAAAGACCTCAAGACACCCCACAACTCCCTGAGAGACAATGAAAGTTAACGCTGAAGGGAAGAAATGCTTTCCTCCGTGATGGTTCCCACTGACACAAGATTCATGTTCCGTCAAGTTCTCAGGCGTGTGGCATCAAAGGCAAGCAGATGAAACCAGTGGGTCACACATGTGAAAAGACTCAAAAATAGAAAGAAGTCGAGCAACGGTGAAGAAGAATTGCAATGGAAAGAAGAAGAGGGTGGGATTTGGGATCACCATGTAAAAATATTAAAAGCTCAGTATATTCATGTACAAGACACAAAAAGAAAAATAATGTAAAAAGCAGTGTTGGGGGAAGAGCGAGGAAAGCCGTGAGGACAAGCAAAAGAATAAACATGGGCAGAACGCCAATAACATTGTGTGGTGATTTCTAAAATTAAGACAAAACAAAGTCTGTGAAACTGAGGTAATATGCATACACACTCACATGTATATATACACAGATGCACATATATACACATATAAGCACATGTGTGCACACACATACATATACATGGATGCACATATATACACACATAAGCACACACACTCACATACATATGTGCAGATGCACATGCCTACACACATAAGCATGCACGTGCACACATTCTCACGTGTACACAGATGCACATGTATACACACAAACACACATGTGTGCACACATTTATAAGCATCTGTGCATACACGCAGGCACTTGTGTGTGCTGTTCATGGTGTGTACCTACAGGCATGCATCTTCCATTACCTCAGCAGCTGGCATCTTTGTAAAGAATGAAGTCCGGAGCTGTTAGGTACAGTGCATGTGCTTCAGGGCTAGGAACCTTGCAGTGTGAAGCTGTGAACACAGGCTTCCCTTTCCCCTACATGGCTGGGATCCTGTGCAAACCTCCACCTGTCTTCAGCCATATCCCGCATCCCAGGTCAGCAGGTGCAGGGGCCAGAGTGGCCTGCCCTCCCTGTACAGCCCCTGACCTCAAGACAGCTCCAGGCAGGCTGGCCACTCTCATGCAGGGCTGGCCTTCCTTAACAAAGAGATAGCTTTCCTTTCACCATGAGTGACATCTTAAGGTGATAGCCACATGAATTCCTAGGGAAACCAGCCAGTCAGTGATTGGTGTAGAAACTTCTAATGGACCCCTATGACTAATAAGTACTGGTCAGGACAGGGGTATGGGAGGTGTCCCCAACACAAGGGAAAGTCCAGAGGGAGACACCACACTCTGACCCCGAGGAGAACAGCAGCGTTGCTAATGCTCTGTGTGACGCTGAAGTACATCCCAGGCGTTCAGGCCAGAGGCCTCCAGGGACCGTGGATTTTGAGGTTGTGTCCTTAGGAGATCAGGAAGAGCAAATACCATTGTGGACAGAGAAGCTGAGTGCTCAGAGTGCTGCTGAATGCCAGGGAAGGGAACCTGGCCAAGCTCCACCCCTTTGTTCTGTGTCCCCCATCTCTACCCCCAGGGAATCAGAGTCCTTCCAAGGACTGTCCCACAAAGTCCAAGTGCTGACCTGCAAGCACACAGCCCTCAACGCTGGTAATCTCTGTGTGTTTATCCTGGGCGCCTTTTAGCGGCTCCAAGCTGAACACCCACCTGTCACCGTGAGGAGCCCTGGTTGTTGAGACCCTCCAGGACCCTGCTCCCTGCCGACCAGGGACTGCGTGTAAGCAGCGTAGCACAGTGTCTCCATCTTGTCACAGAGGGGGATCTGGACAGGGGTCCACTCTTACAGTTCTACCATTCTGTAAGTTTCTGTGTCATCAAAACCACCAGGAGACCATTTTCTTGTTAAAACGATCCTCCCGCTTCTTTTCTCGCTTTCCTGCACTTGCTGCTGTGGGTCGCCATGCCTGTCTTTCCTGCCTCACATCTGTCTTCATCCTCCAAGCTCTCTTTTGGGTGGCTGGTTTCTCCTTAAGACAAAAGCAAACAATTTTCATAGAACACAGAGAAACAGCCAATGGAAGCCAGGGGGTGTCAAAAAACACTTTACATTTTGTCTTACAATGAGGCATCGGGGAGTTGAACACAGCTTGGGTATCTTTAGCCTCCATCCTAAGACAGTCTGTGAGACTTGGGCAGTGTGAGCTTCTACCACCGTCATGCCCAAATGGAAAATGTTCAGCTTCCAGGGCCCAAAGAGGAGGCAAGTGGAAGGGAGAAAGGAAGCCGGTCCACCCAACTTCCTGGTTTGAAGGAAGAAGAAACCTTAAAGGAAAGCGGTTCCAGAAATGGACTTGGTATGCTGAGCATTTGAAAAGGTGGCCATCATGCCTTATAGTTGTCACTGTGAGCGCGTTGAATGCCACTGTGTTCACCTCTGGCTGACATTATTTAAGGTCTGCTGTTTGAACCAAGAATCTCTGATATGCTGGATCCTTAGGAGCTACTACCTGGGTGGAGCTAGGGGAGAATGGGAGTCCTGTGGTATAGGGATCTCCGGAGACAGATGGTGAGGCAAAGTCCACACCATCCAAAGTCCAACTAGAGGCTGGAGAAAGGAGCTACTACGGGTAGAAACAAACTGCCCCCCACTGAGACTGTAAGAAGCCCCATCCATCCCACATTTGCAGCCTAGAGATGTGGCCTCTGGTACATTCTGCATGGCCACCATGACAGGGATGACTTAGCTCTGTAATCTGTAAACACCTTCCCCCTTTACTGGGCCACCTCCATTTTCCAATGCTCCTTTAGCCTTTATACACAACCAACAAGGTCAACTCTGTATCTATTCTCTAGCTCAAGCTTTTCTTTCAGAAAAACCACATCACTACCTGCTTGATTTTATTTCCAGAAAAATGGAAATAAGCGGATGGATGGAGCCGGGTGCCTGCCAATTGCTGGACAGCACTAACTGGGGATACCCAGTGTCCCCTGAGATGTATTCTCCCGGGTGCACCTTTGTTTATCTCACTCTTAAAAGCAACACTTCCCGTAGCTCGGGGAGCAAAAAGAAGCTAAGGAACGTTCCAACATCCTGGCTTCCCTCTGCCCATGAGCTGGGTGGGATCTGAGTCCACTGTAATTGCGCTGGAGAGATTCTATTCCCTTCCCACACTTAGCAACCTCGGCCCGCTGGGAGAATAACATTTCACTTTAAAATCACTCCACGCCATCCACCACTTCCTACGGCCTCTGAAAACCCGCATTAATGGAATGCCTTTTGGCCAAAATAAAATTAGGCCAGGAAGCGATGCACACAAACTAGAGTTTTCCAGGGCTTTTTTGACCTTTGTTCTTAATGCAAGACAATCTCTTCCTCTCTGCCTCCTATTCTTCTGCTTTCTGATAAAGCTGTAGCCACGACAACACTCACCCTTTGAAATGTGTAACTTGGCAAAGGTGGTGTGGACACCACTATCTAATCCTAGGCATTTCTACCCCCCACCCCAAGATGCCCACACCCAGCAGTCTCCCCTGCCTTTGTCTCCCACCCTGGCACCCACCGTGGACATATACTTTCACTCAGCTTTTCTCGGGAGTATTTTGGTGGCTCTGGAGGGCTTGGGAGTCCCGGGCTTCAATGTCCCTGCTGTGGGAGGGGGGCACTGTGCCTTCCCACATTGGGACCCTCCTCACATGCCCACTGTTGCAGTTCATCTGCATGGTTGCTGATAAATGACATCAAACGGCATAAGGGAACAAAGATTTTATCCTCTCTTATGACTTTTCAGTTACAGTTCTCAGTCCAGCTTGGCAAGAGAGCTCGCACCAACACCAGGGCCGAGGGAACTGGCCACAGCATCACCACCTAACAGCTGAGAGATGCACGATCCTTACTTGCCAGACCAGCATGTCTGGCCAAATACACAGAAGGATAGCGACTAGCTCAACCAGCTCTCTGTGATTTATTCCAGGGCCTAGTCCCATCCACCACGGGCTGGGCCTTCCCCATCAGCTAGACAATCTCCTCCAGGTTTGCTCTGGGCCTAACCCAACCATTAATTCTCTACAAATGTGCCCAGAGCTCAAACCCTCAACAGTCAAGTTGACACCTGTGCTTAACTATGACACCCACCAAGATATTCAAGTGTCCAGCTGACTGAGTGGCTGCTGTCCCCACTCTAAGCAGCCCCCTCAGGGGCTTCGACTGCTCTGCAGGCTGGGCTTCCTGCAGGCCTTGCAGCAGACATGCTGAGTGCTCTGCTCTGGAGACGCGGCTCTGCACCTTTCCAATCCAGATCCTCAGCAGAGCGAGCACCAATTGCCGCCCTGAGGAGCTCTCTCCAAGGTGACCGTAGACTCTCCAGGCAGCCGGCCACCCTGACTAACCAAGTGAGCCCTGCAGAGGAGGCTTGGCCCAGAGATCCCCACCCACCTTCTGGCGGTGCATCCCTAGCAACCCCACCTCCAGCAGCGCCATCTGCTGGCAAGGAGGCGAGTCAGCAGGCGGTTCTGCAGCCCCCCCCCCCAGCATTCCTCTAGCTTTTGTCTCTGCCTCCCCACAGCTTCAGAGAAACACTGGGCCGAGGACGATTCTACTCACACCAGGTCCCTCCTCCCTCCGTCTTTTCCCGTGTGCATCCCAGTCTGCAAGCAGCGGGTGCGACTCTGGTTCTTGCTTTGCACACCACAGGACCCCTCTCTCATCGACTTTATGCTCAGGTGAGCCCCTGCCCCACCAGCCCCCAAATATCAAGAAGCGCTGACTTGGTAGCTGAGGACCCTCATGGCTTTGGGACTAGAGAAGAAATGTCAATCAATCGTTGTTGCTTTCCAGCTCCCAACACTTTTGCGGGGCCATTAGACACTTAAAGGTCTTAAAAGGTGTGTGCGTGGACAAACAGAGGCAAACATTCTGGGCACCTAAGTGTGAGGCTGGGGGGGTGTGATGTGATAGGGTGGCACATGGCTGCAGCTTGGGGGGGGTCTTAGAGTCCCACAGGCTATTTCCCTATGTTCCTCAGTACCCCATAGTGTCGATGACCCACATACTTCCTGAGGTGTAGCAGGACACCCTGTAGAAAGGACCCTGGGCGTACCCCACAGGGAATTATTGCAATGGAAAAAAAATGACGGGACCGAGGTGCTGGGCTCACAGCCGCCGCAGTTAGAAGGGAGCACAGGAAGAAAGAAGAAGATCTGATTATGGGCCCCTGGGTGCATGGCTGGTAAGGGGGCGTGGCCACATCCTAGGACACGTCACCTGGAATTGCCAAGTCCCCAGCAGTTCCACCTGCCAGCGGGTCTGTGGAACAGATTCACATCACTGTGGATCTGGACAGTGAGCTCACCTACACCCGAGCCAAAGAGGCAAGAGCAGGAAGCTGGAGTTCAGCTACAGTTAAGTCAGGGACTGAGTTTCCCCCTAAAATTCAGCTCTCTCATCCTTGACACCCCCAACACACACACTTTATATTGTCCACGCTTCCCATAAGCACTGCTCAGCTTGTGCTGTGACACAGCAGGAATCTCAGCAGGACGAGTCCGGCAGCCTGACCTGCACAGCCTGCAGCCTCAGGGGCGTCGCAGGGCCAGGAGACCCCCAGAGGCCATGCAGCCACGGGGAGGGGGAGCCACAACAGCAACAGTAGGTGCGAAGGCCAGTGAGTGACGCACCCCGCGGCAGAGGTCAGCCAGTGCCTGTGCCCATCCCAAGCCAGAACTGTCCCCAGGTGCCTCAAATCTCTCACATTACATACTGTCTCCTCTTCTAGGGGAAAGCCCCAGCCTACAGGATACCTTGTGGGCTGTATGACTGCAGGACCTTGCGGGGTACGTGACTGCAGGACCCACCCTTGTGGGGTGCAGGCTTGCAGGAGCCTTGCGGGGTGCTGCACTACTTTTCCTGAGATGTACATTAACATCAGGCACAAATAGAACAGGGAAACGATGCCGTCTAAATGTAGCTTGGTGAACCAGCGAGCTTCCTGCAGCCACTCACAGGAACATGGGTGATGTAGGCATCTGCATCTTTGAGAAGCCCCACCCCAGCGTGGCCGATGACTGATCATCATATTCCTCATGCCAGTCTAGCACTGACCTCCTATAGACTCTACCACCCCAAGTGCACCTGGAAGGAGGGAGGGGCCAGAATCTCAGATGGCCGCCCTCTTCCATGAGAGAAGGGCAATAGACCTGTAAGGGATTGGGGGACCATCACTGCTGCTAGGATCTCATGACTGCAGTGACCACACAACGTCCAAGGGACAGAGCTCGCTGTATGGGGAAGTCACACTGTGCATCGTGGGCAGTCACACTATGTGTCATGGGCAGTTACACTGCGTGCTCTGCACAATCACACACTCTGCGCCCTGGACAGTCATATTGTGTGCCGTGGGCAGTCACACTGTGTGCCCAGCTCTGGGAGCCTGGCCCGGCCCACACACCAGCCCTCACACTCTCCTGTTTTGGTCTTGTGGTCTTAGCCCTCAGGAATCCTTTCAGTCCTGCACAGTGGTTGGCAGTCGGTCCCTTAAGAGTGACACCTTCCTCACTTCTTCCAGGCAGTTGTCCCTGCTACCTCTCAAGTCTACACTCGGCTGTCCCTTGGGCCACAGGCCCTGTTCTCTGTGGTCTCCTTCACTGGCCTGTGTCCCGGGGAAGCAGTTGGTAATTTTGCTGTGCCGCATCCATTGCCCAAGGCTCAACACTGGGGACTCAGGGCAGATACCATTTAGTTGTCTTTTCCTGCTTTGCTTCCCCCCATCACCCCCACCCCACCAACCAAGTACCTGTCATTTTGTAACAGTCAACTGGATGCCTCTTCCAGGACTTTAAATGGCTAGAGCAAAGGAAATGGTCTCCTAAAGTCTAGATTGGCCTTCGCTGTGGTCTGAAACCCAGCCTCTCTCTGACCTTCCCATAGTCTAGATCTGTTTTCTGAGCAGCCCATGTTACTGTGAGCTAGCCCCGCTGAGCAGCCCATGTTAAGCTAGCCCAGCTAAGCTAGCATGGTCCTTTATGGTCTATAGACGAGAACATGAGACCATGGAATGAATGAACCTGGGTTGCCCCATCCTTAGAAAGTAAGTCAGGTTTGGCGAGAAGACTTCCAAAGACTTCAGAAACTCCTCTACCACCCACCGAACTCTCCTGCTGACTTACCACCGCGACCTTGAATGAGTCATTCGCCTCCTGCCCGGCCCACAGGGTGCTGCTAGAATTCCCAGTTAATATGCAGAAGTACTTTGCGCTTTAAATAGTGCCTTTCAGAAGACTCAAAGAATGATAATCACCGGTGCCTGGCAAGCTTATCAAAGAGATTCCTTAGGACCTGTCATATTTATTTCAAACTTTTAATGAGAAACTGACTATGATGGCAAATGTTCCTTTCAACAAGTGGTCAAGACATTGCAAAGAAGAAATTTCAAAAGGAAGAAACTTTAAAAACGCAGAAGATTCCTTGCCTTCCACTCTTGTTCTCAACAGATTAACTAAACCATGAAAGTCTTCGCAACTTCCAGAGATGCCCAGTTCTGCCTACCAATGGGAAAAACGATGCTGATCAATGTAGAGGTTCTGATCTCTCTGGGTCCACGGTAGGGATAGGCACAGGCTCCCCTGGCTGCCTCGGCTTCCCTCTTCTAGGCTGTGCTATGCTTGGTTCCTGGATCTGGAGCTCCACCCCCTCGTTATCAGCGCCAATCATATTTCCATCCCATCTCACCTCCATTCTTGCCTCTGGCCTCACCTCCATCCCATGTCTGTCACCCACCCTGCCTACTCCCCCTCTATCACCTCCATCCCATCTGCCTCCATCCCCATCCCAATCTCACGTCCACCTGCGCCTCAGCTCCCACAGGTGCACACTTGAGCTTGTCGTCTTGAACTCAGGACCCACTCAAGAACAACAGGAGCATTGGAAGGCCTGATTCTTACATGAACTTAGCTGGAATTTTGTTTCTCCTTCATTTAGAGCTGATTCGTGTTTCTCTAAACTATCGCTTCTCTAACCTTTTCCTCAAGTCGCTTCTCCACACGGGCATATAAAAGGAATAAGATGTCGAAGAAGAAAAGTAGTAGAGCGAGATGGGTCACTTAAAGGTTCTGGCTTCCCTCATGGATGATCCAGTCTCACAAGTCAGCCCAATGCCGAGACGGATGCGGGGAGACCAGGGAAGTGCTGACGTTTGCTGGACGTTTGCAGATCTAGAATCATCTCATCGTGTTGAGCTCTTAGTCCAATAAGTAAAAAAGAAAAAGCCAACACTTCTGTTTTCTTGTGTGCTTTTAAGCAAATAATGTACAAAGGAAAAGACCAACCTACTAATATATCATGTGTATCAAAGACAGAAAATACAAGCCAGATATGAAAATATGAATCGTAGAACTCACTATTTTCCCTTTGCAACTCCGTGAGCATCCTCTAGCTCCGTGGTGAGAGGACCAGTTCTGAGACATCGGTCCAGACTCACTGGACACGTGCCTGACACTGAAGTTATGATAACTGTATTCATGGCCAGCAGGCTTTGCTCACGCGTGTGCACAGGGAAGTTCTGCGTGAGAGATTCCAGGAGTAGGGGGTCGACTGTTTAATTTTAGGGCTTTGAATAGTTGTTTCTCCGATTCTCTGGTGGGTTTCAGCTAGCTTTCCTGTCCTCATTTTAAACCCCAGTTTAATCTTGTTTCCAGCTCGCTAGTGAAAACCAGCGCACTGAAGAACACTGGGATCAAGATGATCCCTTCAAGAAGTCCTTTTGCCCACCTTCTGTGAGTGCCGCCCTGCTCTCCACTCCGCCACTCCCAGGGACACGGGTCCCCACTCCCTGAGGGTGGTGGGGATGAGCCCCAGGGGCAGACTGGCGTGGACTGAGTCCTCCCTTCTTGCAGAACTGTCCTCCCTGGGCTCCGTCTAGAGCACCTATATGGACACCTCTAATTTCCCAGCGCACACGCCTGGCTGGTTGGGATCAGGGGGCGTGTGGTGTGTGGTCGAGTCTTGGGAGCTCGGAGCATCTTCTGCCCACACTTCTAGCTAGTCAGCATTTAGTACGCACACTGATGCCATCAGAGCTAGATAGCTTGATGGCATTGCAACAAGCCGTCTGTGGGCATTTGCCCCTGGCGAACAGAGGCACTAATGCCTCAGGGGGTCCCGGCCAACAGACAGACATGCAGTCTGACTGCTTCCAAGCTTCTCCGCCTTGTGGGATCAGTGGGCAGTGGCTGGTGTGTGTGGAATTGAACAGAGAGGAGACGACAAGCCCACCCTGGTTCTCCTCCCTCACTGTGACAGAGGCTCTGACATGGCACGTTGCACTGTTGCTCCTCAGGACCCCCTGCTGCGGCAAAGCTGCTTCAGAAACACATGCCCAACTCAGAGTTCACTGATGAACTTCAAAAGCTGAACTGTGAAAAGTATACTAAATGCTCCCTCTGAAGTGACACACCTCAGGCTGAAGATGGTCTCCGTGCACTCAGTCCTTGGCATCTAATGGCCAGAAGCAAGGTTGTAATTTCGGAGTGTTAAGATCGCCACAGTCACTCGAGCACACAAAGCCAGGAATCCACAGTTAGCATAGCAAAGTTGGTCTCTTTTCATCCATGCTGCTGCTGCGTCGCCCGCCCTCCACTAAATGAGTCACCGACTGCCACAATGTGCCCATCGGAATCCCTCCACAGTTCCCTAACTGCATCCTAAAGAGCCTGACTCTGTCTCGCATAGGCGAAGACGCCCAGACGCTCATATTTCAGTCCCAATGCCTGGCTTGGGAGTAGCACTTCAACTCTCTGGAGTTAAGAGGAGCAGCGGAGAGGGAGCTGCCCCCCAGGCCGCCTCCTCAGCCACAGTGACCAGCATTCCCTACGTGCCAAGGACTACCTCAAGTGCTTCGCGCATTTGACTCCACCAGTAGCTCGCCCGCACGGAGAAGAGCAGCGGCTTGCTCTTGGCCACACAGCAAGATTCACACCTTCCAGGTTGGACAGAGCCGGCAGCTGGAAGAGAGTCTCCGCCTCTCCTGCTCTATTCCGACCTTCCCAGCCTTGGACTCACTCTGCAAGACTCAGTCCGGGACTTGATGGTTCCTGAGTGGAACTGCAACATCTCTCGTATGCCCTCCACCCTGCCCCGCTCCCATCGCTCTGAGAGGTGCCTGGAAAGACCAGAGAGACCCTCGAGCCCTGAGACCTGGCACACACAAGCTGCTTTCAGAGGTGATGAGAGGTGTAGACGCCCACACACCTGTGCAGGGTCCATCCTGGGATACAGGTGGGCAGGTCCACCCCAGGAAGTGCCCACGAGCTGACCAGAGGCCCACCTCAGCTCAGGGCTGAGTCTATTCAGCATGCAAGTGACGAGTGGCAGGACCTGGGCAGCATGATGTCACTGTCCCCCTCAGGTGGCCAGCAAAGACACAGCAGAGGGGCAAACCAGATCACAGAGGGCAGGCCACACCCCCAGGCCTGGTAGGTAGTAGACACTGCTGTCCACTGAGACCAGGAAGGCGAAAATAAAGACCTCAGCAGATCTGGCGTCTGGAAAGGATCAGCTCCCCACAGATGGTCCCGCCCATGTCTTCACAGTGGAGCACAGGAAAGGCAGCAATCCTCCAGAGGGCCCACTTGGAACCTCCACGACAGGCGCCGATACCAGACTAACTGCTCAGGGACGTGAGGCATAGCAGGACGCAAACACCTGGACCCCAGCGAGGGTGGGAATGTTGCCTGCGCTGGATGGAGGGCCTTAATAAAAGCCAGAGACCGATGCTCCAATCACTCCTGAGTTGGGCGGCTGCAGCATCGGTGGGAATGCAGAATGTTGAGTCTGGTCTCACAGGCCCTGAGCCAGCCGAAGAGAGGCGAAGGCCCACACCTGATGTGCCTTGTGATGAGCTCCTCCACACGCACAGCTTCATGTTCACCTTGGCTCCTCCATCAACGCCAAGGGGACCTCGCTTAGGAGCTACAGCAAATGTAAGCAGGCGACACAGCTCTCCGCAAAGCAACTGCTGCCCAGTGTCCGTGCTGACCACCAGGCACGCTGTGCTTCCTGTAAGAGCGCATGGACGTGACATGAACACATTCTCTCCAAAGCATATGGCGAAGAGTGACTTCCCACTGCAAACCTGAGACTGGAAGGTTCCAGAGACCTCCAGACACCAATGTGGGATGTGGAGCTGGAGAGATGGGTCAGGGGTTAAGACTCTGTCTTGCAAGCAGATGGTCCTGAGTTCAGATCCCAGGTCCCTCGTCAAAATGTCAGGTGGAAATGGCAGTATCCTGCACTTCGGGCCCTGGTGGGCGGAGTCTGGGAAATTCCAGAGTGAAGCAAGAAAGAGGTCGAAGCAATCCAGATGATTCCCAAAGTCACCCATGATCCTCTACAGGGACACACAAGTGCCCTCTCTCTCTCTCTCTCTCTCTCTCTCTCTCTCTCTCTCTCTCTCTCTCTCACACACACACACACACACACACACACAAAATAAAGTTTTCAAAATAAAAATGTTTTAAATATGGAATTGGCAGACCGTAAAATTCAGACTTTACTAGTCAGGAACTCTGTCTGACCATAAGGGGAAGCGTGTCTTTCTTACCACTCACACCCAACTGTCAGAGGCCAAGGTTTTGCCCATTGTGTTACTGGACTTGTAAAGGAGGGCACTTTAGGGAGGGACTTAACAAGCCACATATTGAGAAAAGAACAAAGCTTAAGTAAACCTGGGTGTGCCTGTTAGATGCGGGTGTCAACTTGACCACCGAAGGTTGAGCCTTTAGGCACATCTATGAACAATTATTTAGCTAAGGCGAGCTCTGAGCGTGCTTGTGGGAGCTTATGTAATTGATGTGGGACGATCCAGTCACAGGTGGGACAATTCCCTGGACAGGTAGAGAAGAGGGGGAGAACTGACTCAGTACTTTGGCAGAATGGCAATTTAAGGATTCCCACATTTCGGCTCTTCCTGTGGGTGTGGCGCCAGTTCCCACTGCTCCTGGTGCTCATAGGAGCTCTCCTGCCGAGCTGAGGAGCTGTAGCCAGAAATCGCAAGCCAAGAATAAGCCCTTGGTTCTCTTCAGTGTTCTTATTAGTAGCAAGAGAGAAACAAGAACACAGTGAAGAGTGAAGGCAGAAAATCTCTCGGACAGACCCATCTTGAACTGGCTTCCTTCCTGCGATCAGGGGTCCTGAAACAGACCATAGAAGCCTCTATCCAGGGGGATCCGGAAACAGACCATTGAACCTGAGATCCGGGGCCATCCTGAGACAAACCATTTAACCCACTGACTTGGAAAATCCTAACCAGGGGTGTCGGTACCATGAGGATTTGGCCAGCGTACTCACAAAACTCTGGTCAGCTCGAGGGCTATGTTTCAAGCTTGAAGTTCGCTTGCGGGACACTATTTATGTGCTGTTAAACCTCATAGGGGAAATATTAAAGTTATTCAGAACCCACTGAACACACGGAGCAAATGATAGATTCTGACATTTGATGCGTAGCTTCCTGTGGTGTGTAAATCTGCCAACATCTGCTAAATAGGTCGGTGATTTGTTGCATTCTCTTTGGTGTGTTTAATTAGGAGATTGTAAAGTTGACCATCGACCAGGTCTGAGGCCTCTGGGCTGTCAATTAATTACAGCGGAATGTCCAGGCAGCAGGTTGCTTGCAGACAGCGATGCAGGCCTTGGGAAAGCAGAGCATGTCTGAGCAGGGTGAGTCTGGGGAAGTTCGGGTGCTATGGGCCCAGCTACACCCCTCCATGTCCCTTTGTGGGAAAGGCTGATGGGGGCCACAGAAACGTGCTCTTTGTGCCTTGCAGGCTGGAGCCATAGGTACCTGTTACTGACTAGACTTCACATAGTGTGACTATCTCTCTCCAAGCACAGACCACGCGTTCTAGTACAGGCCGAGCCTCGCCCAAAGCAGCCATCCTCATCCTCCCGTCCCCACCACCCTCCCGTCCCCACCACCCTCCTGTCCCCGCCATCCTCCCATCCCCGCCATCCTCCCATCCCCGACCCTCAAAAGCACAAGGAACCAAGGTGTGACAAGAACTCCGCAGAGCCTCCCGGATCATGAATCAGGTCAGGTATAAGTCATCACAGACTAGACATACAGTGAGCCACACAAGCAAAAAGATGTGCAAATAGGAGGGAGCCAGGCAGGGAAGACTGAAGATTTATAAGGAGAAACGGAGGGGGGGGGGCGAGTTGGGACTCGGGTGAATATTATGAGGTCGCGGTATTGGTGTATATAACATTAAAAATAATAAAGTTTTTTTTAAAGGACTCTGCAGATCTGCAGTCCTGGAACACCAGGTCAAGGGTTTTTAGGAGAGAACCAGATCCTTCCAGGGGACCAACAGTTGTCTGCGTGCAGCGATGCCAGCTGCCCACCTATCTGTGGAGACAGCGGCAGCGAGCCAGAGTCGGACGTAGCAGCATCCTGGTCCTTGGGACACCTGGTGCCTCTTGTCTCAGAGCGAGCACGAGGATGTTGGAATCCCGTTTCAAGTCACAAGCTGCTGACAGAAAGCCCCAGAGCAGCCCCTGAGGGAAAGCCCGCTAGTGCCGGGAGAGGTCTGGGGAATACGATGCAGGAGAGAAGCCGCTTGGAAAGCAGGTGAGCGCTAGGAAGGAGGCGCACAGGAGCTCAGACCCCTGACAGGGAAGACAGAACACCCTCTACTCATCCTCCTTAGCTCGAGGCTCCCTCCTTTAGTTTAAAAGCACAGGGAATGTTATTTCTACCTGCAAAGGATCTTCCAGCCATGTTCAAATTGAAACTCAGCAGCCAGCTGTTGAGTAGAATGGACCCTGAACCGCACTGGTTGGCATCATCGATCCCGGTGTGGGGCAAGGTCCTTGGCCAGAGCATCGTCTAGACTAAAGCATCTCAAATAAGGAATGATTTTCCTCCTGTGTCTCAACAGTCTGGTCAGTTGGAGGTGGTCAGTTTGTGGAGACCTTCTGTTCCTATTGTGCAATGACTAGGAGTGGCTGAGGACTCCCCGGTCAGCAATCACAATACCTGGGATGGGGAGCAGGAACCAGGTGAGGGACTTGGCTGTGCAGTGCTCGCTGGACAGTGTGACCACCATCAGGGGCTAGAGCAGCAGGTCAGACTTCACACTAACGAGGTGCCATGATGACGCTCACAAGTGTGGCTGTAAAGCACGGGGAGCTGGTGACTCGAGGGTGACCTCTGGGCAGCAAGAGCATTCTCTGGCATCGTTAGGACTCGGTACACAAGCAACACTTAAAAGAGCACAGAAGTGCTTCTTCGTGGAAAGAGTTGTGACTGACACGGCGGTAAGATCCCCGGGAAGCGAAGAGCGGGTTAACACTGAAGCATGTAGAAACCAGCTTGTGCTGGAACTCCCCAAGCAATGGAGGAAAGAGAGGAGGCTGAGAATTGAGCCAAAGTCACATGACTAGATAAATTCTTACGATGATCCTGAAGGCCTGAGATGGCCGATCCCCCGAGGGATGGGTGCCGGGGGTCGGACCTCACTTTCTGATTCCCAGGGGCCATCTCTCTTGCATGCACTAGACTCTCTCAGCAGCCCCCAGTGCAGGTCAGTCCCAGGTTCTGGAAAGAGCACCCGAGGGCGGCATACACGACCTACAGACTCATAGCAGGAATCTCACGGCCGACCTTACCACCAGCGCCTGTGCGGTTGAAAACTGACAAGTTCAAAGTAGCCGTTGCCGGTTCCCCAAATGCTAATTTTCCCTTAGAAGCTGAAGTTTTATCCTGGGCAGCACAACTGCTATTGCAGGTTTTCCTTGAAATGTGTTTTCTGGAAAGTCATCCCCCAAACACTCAGGCCCCAAGTGAAAACGAGGCTTTGGGAGAAGGACTTGGTCCAAGGGTCCCACATAGATGTCCTACACAGCTCCTGCCACAACTCTGCAGGGGCCATGGGTGCTCTGTGCCAACCTCCACCTCGTCACTGGAAAGGTAAGAAAGATGCCCACCCAGATGCTTGTGGCCTCCTAAACATTATCCATGGAGCTGGGCCCAGATCCCACGGTTGTGTCATGTGATTATGTCCAGATCCCATGGCTGTGCCCAGATCCTGTGGCTGCATCCAGGTCCCATGGCTGTGCCCAGGTCCCATGGCTGTGCCCAGGTCCCATGGCTGTGCCAAGATTCTGTGGCTGTGTCCAGATCTTGTGGTTGTACCCAAATGCCATGGCTGTGGGAACCTGGGCA